>AP028441.1:19683115-20316289 GCA_036509395.1 Antheraea yamamai
TCCAGCGTAAAAGTAGTTTCTACTCCATCATCTGGATTTGGGACAATTCTGTCGGAATTTCCATTAATAAGTAAACCATCTGGATTGTTTCGGGAACTCAAACATAATACTGTGCATCACATACTAACCACTGAGGGTGCTCCCATATCCTGTCGTCCTCGACGTTTAGCACCTCAAAAACTTCAGGAAGCTAAAAAAGTTTTTGACGAAATGGTGAAATGTGGAACAGCTAGGCCTTCGCAAAGTTCTTGGTCTTCACCTCTTCATATGGTCCCTAAACGTGATGGCACTTGGCGACCTTGCGGGGATTACCGCGCATTAAATTCGCGCACTGTGCCTGACAGATATCCGGTGCGTCACATTGGTGATGTCGGTCACAATATATCAGGCTGTACTATATTCAGTACAATTGACCTCGTCAAGGCGTACCAACAAATACCAGTCGCGCCCGAGGATATCTGCAAAACTGCTATCATAACACCATTCGGCCTTTATGAATTTAATTTTATGACGTTTGGTCTGCGTAACGCAGGTCAAACCTTTCAACGTTTTATAGACGAAGTTGTCCGAGGTCTAGATTTCTGTTTTGCCTATGTTGATGACATTCTAGTGTATTCTCGAGATGCTAATCAGCATGCTGAGCATCTCCGTATACTTTTTAGACGATTTGAAGAATACGGGATTATTATAAATCCAGTGAAATGCGTTTTTGGTGTTCCTGAGGTTACCTTTCTCGGAAATCGAATTTCGGCATCTGGAACCCAGCCGCCACCTGAGCGTATCCAAGCTTTTCAAGACTTCCCTCTTCCAAAAACTGTACAAGGTCTCCGCCGTTTCCTTGGTATGATAAATTATTATCGCCGATTTTTGCGTAATGCTGCAATGTTGCAAGCACCGCTAATCGACGCGATCGTTGCTACTGCAGGAAAAGGTTCCATACCAGTCCATTGGACGCCTGAGCTTGAGGAAAGTTTTAAAGCCTGTAAAGAAAATTTATCATCTGCAACTCTTTTGGCTCATCCTCGGCCTGATGCTGAAATAGGGCTGTTTACAGACGCTTCCAATTTCCATGTCGGTGCCTGCCTCCAACAGAAAGTTGGCAATGTTTGGGAACCTCTGGGGTTCTTCAGTAAAAAGCTGAACACTCGACAGTCCCAATGGCCAGCGTACTACAGAGAACTGTATGCAGTATATGAGAGTGTGCAACATTATCGTCATTTCCTGGTTGCACAACATGTAACAATTTACACTGACCATAAGCCATTGGTTTACGCTTTCTCACAACGTCGTGAAAAGCTTCCACCGGTTCAGTTAAATCAACTCTCCTTTATATCACAATTTACAACAGACATCGTTTACATAAAAGGTGTAGACAACATAGTAGCTGATACCATGTCCCGAATAGAAGCGGTTAGTTCTCAATCTGACTATTCTGCCCTCTCTGCTTGCCAAGATCTTGACGACGAGTTGAAAATGTTTCGAAATGAGGCAAATTCTTCTCTTAAATTAGAGAACGTTGCAGTTCCTGGCACAGACATCATCTTGGTCTGCGATACATCTACAGGTCGACCACGGCCATTTGTTCCAGAACCAATGCGCAGACAGATTTTTAACCAACTACATAACTTAAGTCACCCTGGCGCCAAATCCACCATCCGGCTTCTTTCCGACCGTTTCATTTGGCCTGGGATGGCCAAAGACTGTCGCCGTTGGTGTCAAACTTGTTTAGCTTGCCAGCGAAGTAAGGTAACTCGGCACACACAGTCACCTCCCGGACACATTTCTAGCCCCACAGCTCGGCTCAAGAATGTCCACATTGACATTATTGGTCCATTGCCATTATGCTCTGGCTACCAATACTGCCTAACTGCTGTGGATCGCTACACTAGGTGGCCCGAAGCGTGGCCTATGAGTGGGATAACCGCTGAAGAAGTAGCGAGTACCTTTGTGGCCGGCTGGATTTCCCGTTATGGGGTACCTGCCGTTATTATAACAGATCAGGGACGGCAGTTTGAATCTGATCTTTTCAGACGCCTCACAGATATGTGTGGCACAAAGCGGATTCGCACTACAAGTTATCATCCTTGCTCCAACGGGCTTGTTGAACGCATGCACAGGCAATTAAAAGCCTCTCTCATGTGCCACGAAAGCCCTTGGTTGAGTGCACTACCGTGGGTTCTGTTAGGAATGCGCTCCGCCTTTAAGGAAGATCTACAGGCTACAGTTGCAGAGTTACTTTATGGAGAAACGTTAACTCTTCCAGGTGAGTTTTTGACATCTAGTAAACTGTCTGGATCTGAGGAACCGTCGGAATACATACTAAAACTTAAACAGCAAATGTCGAAGTTGCGTCCCGTTCCGGCTTCTCACCACAGTAAGCCCTCTGTTTTTATTTTTAAAAATTTGAGCAAAACGTCTCACGTTATGCTTAGAGACGACACCATACGACGATCCTTACAACCACCTTATTCTGGTCCTCATAAAGTTCTTTCTAGGGCTGAGGATGGGAAGACGTATGTACTAGATATTAAAGGGAAGCGGATGACGGTAAGTGTAGACCGACTCAAGCCTGCATTTATCGAAGACATTCCATCTTATTCCAACCAAGTCCTCCCACCTGTTCGTTCTGTACCTTCATCGCCTGCTGCACCTGCACACACACCTAATTATACAACAAGGTCCGGTCGTAGAGTTCATTTTTCCAAACCTTTCGATCTTTAATTCCTTACCTTTATTTTTCTCCTAGGGGTTCTACCTTCTCCGTAGGGGGGTGGTGTAGCGTTTCTGAACGACAGACATTTTTATACGCTCGCAACCCTAACAAAGGGACGCCACTTATAACTAACAACAAGAAAGCGTCGCTTGGGTTTAGCATTACTAAGTGCGTTATATTATAAGGAATTCGACTTCTACCATATTATTATAGTGTTTGTGCAAACTGTGTAAAAACTAACCAAGTACTAAGTGTGTGAAATAAACTTATATTCTGTGCAATCAACTGGTGTTTCAATCGAAATCCCAAATATATATATACATATATAGATGGATAGATGCATATGTATAGTAGATGTGTTTAGCATTTGACTACAATTTTAACTGATTTTATGTGATGACATGGCCTGAGATAATACCATGCTAGAGTGGATATGAAAAGCAACTGTCGAAACACATCTACTGATATTTGGCAAAGAGTTTTCAATATGCGGTTGCCAGTAACCAAAATTATATTTATGACAACCCTTCCACCATACTAGGGTTTTATTCCGATGTTGTCTTTCACCAAAAGAACAAGCTTGCCGTATGATTCAAGACATTTTTTCTTCATAGGAGCCGTTCAAGTATTACGTAATTAGAATTTCTGTAATTTCTGACCATCCTCTCCACCTGGTCAACAAAAGTAAGCAATGCTCTTAAACCCCCTCCAACGTTTACGTAAACATTTATGTGAGTATTTTTCATTTTGTTCTGATTTCCTTATTGATTTATGAGCAGTAAAAAGTCTAGAAATAAGGAATTAATAGCGGAATTAACTTATAGTGTTTCGCTACTAGGACGATGGTAGCCCAGTTAATAAGACCGCGTGCCTCACATACCAGACCTACACATCTAGATCCCCCATCCCTCATATCATCGAAAATAAGCAAATCGAAGGCCCCTTCTAGTGCTTAAAATAATAATAATATATCGAATGGCCCCTTATCTTTATTCCACCTAATTACGATCAGCAAAATGGACTCTTCCTACATTCTATTAATTGTCTTCTCAGTAATCACATCTTTTATACACATATAATTCTTCACATATCCATTCCCGTCCATATCTCCTTCAGTCTTCCTCTACTCTTATATATGTCACTCTTCATACCTAAACCTAAATTTATTATCAGACGTAAATACAATAAACAAAACTTTCCCCTCATCTTGCATCTTTGAATAATATGCATCGTCGCTGGTAACGCTAGTTGAGTAACGATCTACCGTGAACATCATTTCGTTGGTTTGCTTAGAATGGCTGAATGTCATTACGATATTTATTACAATTTTGCTAATTCTACGGCCTAAACTAAATATAGATTTATTATGACAGCGCTAATTCATCGTCCAAATCAGGCAAAACTAATTACACCATAACTGTTCACCATTTAATTGCTGTAACCCTTTTCCTTGACATCGCCGTTTCTCAGCGAGTCAAGCGAAACTAGTTTCTTTTTATTAATCGTTAATTCTAATATTTCGTTTGAGGCAGTCACTTCTGTTTCCGGCGATGAAAGTGGAGCGAGAGGGATAATTAACCAAAATAATTTTCGTTTTGACAAAGCCCATAAGGCTTTTGTTTTCTTTCTAATTCTCACGCTGAGTATTCTCTGTTTGCGATTTTTCTAAATCCTGAACTTTGCAAATCAAACTAAGGGTATATTATTAGGCGTACGATATATTTAAAAGCGTACTGTTAACTATAATATCAAATAATAATGATTATCTTTCATATTTAAATAAACTTAAAGTTACTTGACAGTGGCAAATGTGCATTTTGGGAACAACGTCAATAAAAAACTAAAATTCTCATTTCTATGAAAATAGACGCGAGATTTTGGAATGTCATGTAGTGGATATTATATTTTATTCATAGTCTTGTGTTATTTGGCTTTATATTTTGTAATAATTGTGGTGTTTTACGTAATATAGTTCGGTTATTGTGCACAAGTGAAGTGGATGGGAAATAATACCACGGAACATGACTTACCACAGAAACTCCCTGGAAAGTTCTAACAAGAGGGTCACTATCTTGTTAGTTCATTGAAATGATCGCAAGAAACTTATAATATCAATACCTACTCGACAAGGGCACAAATAATAAACTAGAAAATTGGTTGCCAAAAAAAAACATGAATTAAGTAGTTGACTACAATGAAAAGATTTTATTTTTTCTACATGATTATTATCAATACAATTGTACATGTTCTTGCAAGTGCATAATGCGATTCAATCACGAAGCACGTGCCACGAGATCGTTTCTAAAATTGACTTTGTAACAGTCACCCGGTGGAAAAAAAATGGCATGCGACACTGTCAGTGCGAGGTTTGCAAACAATGGGTGTAATATGAACGTGACTCACGCACACACGGATCGTGAAATGTTGATTGGCAGTTATAGCGGACACACTAGTACGTGTTGAATCCGAGTTATTGCATGTTCTTGTTTCGCTCTAATACTTTTGCGGCGAGCTAATGTACGCACAAGTATGAAGATGGGGACGACTACTATTCGGAATTAACGTGATATTCTTAACTTGAAATTACTTTGCACAAGTGTGAAGGTTATATGTGTAACGTTGTCGCAGTGATATAAGATTTTGTGTCACTGTATAGCGCGAGCAGCGTACTCAAGGGCTCCACGCCGAGGGAACGGATCTAGGCTTGAGCCGCTGCCAAGGGGGGCCTAGTCTGGTGTGCGGGAGCGAAATTTCGAAATTTACCCCCAGACCACGGCAGCGTGATCTGTGGTTAAGCGGGCGTGGGCGTGAGCACGCTCTGTTTGGAGAGACAGGCTGGTACTGATCGTTCACTGCCGTTATTTCATCGGAAAGCTCGGTAAAAATATGTCGCGGACGTCTTTTACAACGCGCAGCGTTCGGTACAGGTTCGTATTTTGCGACGGATACCACTAACGGACTGGGATGATTCACGGCTTTTTCAAAATAACTAATCGTAAGTGATTTTACGTATGCCCAGATAGAAGGTATCTCCAGGTCCCTATGGAAATCGACTCTCCGGACGTACCACGGGGCACCGGTCACTTTACGTAAAAAGCGGTTTTGAAGAACCTGCAACTTATGAAAATTATCTTTCGACATATGCGCAAAGTCATCACGAGACGGATACACGTCTTATACAAAGTGAGCTTGTGTCTGAGGGACATCTTACTCCTATGACAAAGCAACGGATGGAGGCGACCCAAGAGCATAGCGGCTTTGTTTCGCACTCTATATATATATATGACTCGAACTTTAAATGTTTATCTAATGTAACACCGAGATATTTGACCTCGTCGGTCCAAGGTATATCGGTTCCGTATAGCCTGATGGGCTCGAGGTTATTACTAGGTCGTAAAAGATCGAAAAGTATCGCGGCGCTCTTATGAGGATTAACTTCTATCCATCGCCATATTCATAGCCATCGACGAAACCATTCACCAAGTGTGCAAACGGCCTGTTCGATGCGCTTCCTAAGAAAATCCGACCGCCGGCTGGAAGTGTAAATAACGGTATCGTCAGCATAACAACCTACTTCGACCCCCCCCCCAGACCGAGGTAGGTCACTGATAAACAGATTAAAGAGCGAGGGCGCGAGTATGGAGCCCTGTGACACACCTGAGCGTATCGGGTGGGGCGGGGATAGTTCCCCATCCACTCTAAAGCGGAAAGTCCTATCAGTGAGATAATCGTGGATAATATGAATTATCTTATCAGGTACGTGAGATTTACATAATTTATGGATGAGCCCTCCATGCCAGACCTTATCGAAGGCTTTGGCGACATTGAAGAAGACTGCAATTATGCGTATCGGTTTACGTTTCGGATCGGCATTAAATTTAGAGAAAATGTACTCCGTGAGGCGGTGTACTTGATTCATGCAAAAGTGTTCGGCACGAAAACCGAACTGCTCAGGTGGTATTAATTTTAAATCTGTAATCGAGACCTGGAGACAGCTGAGAAGGAGCCGCTCGTATAATTTACCTAATGTATCTAACAGGCTAATCGGGCGATAGCTATCGGGAAGCGTAGCTTTTTTGCCGGGCTTGTGTATGCCTATCACTACGGCCTTCTTCCAGGCGGCTGGAAAGTGGCCCTGGGACATGGCCGCATTGAAGATACAGACCAATAAAGCTATGATGTGATCAGGAAGGAGTCTCAGTACCTCGTTCCTCATCCCATCGAGACCTGGGGACTTCCTAGGGTTGAGACGCTTGATGGCGGCCGAAACTTCATCGAAAATTATCGAGGTTAGTGCATGCTCTACCGACGAATTGATCGATCCGATATGGATAGGGTCAGTGTTATCAGTATTTGGCGAACACTGCTTTTCTAAACTCGTGGCGAGAAATTTCACTTTATCTATGCTATCGAACGCGGGAGGCAACCCGGGGCCTCTATCGAGAGGAGGCATCGGAGTAGCGAGATCTGATTTTAAAGTTCGCGAGAGTTTCCAGTACGACAGGTGAGACGGCTGTAGATCCTCTAGAAGTCTGTCCCACATGTCGCCCCTAATCTCAGAGATACGAGATTTGACTATTTTGCGCAACGAACGTAAACGATCGCGATTTTCTACGGACGGGTAAGCGTCGTGAGCGTAATAACAACGCAATAAAAACATAGCGTATTTTAACATTTATTTCCATAGTCAAATCATAATATAAGAATACGTTTTCAACCGATGTCCAGTGTATCATTTAATATTCTATAATTGAATAAGTAAGTATATATATACCTTTCAATTATTTTTAGAAATGTCTATTTATTTATTTGGACACGCATCACTGTTAAAGTACTGCGTATAAGTACTATTCCATGCTGCGGTGTCACTATGCCGGAATTACGATTCAGGCAACGTGACGTATTAAAACAACTACGCTCACTCGATGTTCGGAAGGCCAGTGGTCCGGATGGTATCCCAGCGGTAGTTATTAAAAAATGTGCAGCCGAGTTGGCTCCAATACTAACGCGACTATACCGCCTGTCCTACGTCTCTGGTGTCGTGCCCCGGGCTTGGAAAGAGGCCAATGTTCAACCGATTCCCAAGAAGGGAGATCGATCAGATCCTAACAACTACCGTCCAATTGCCGTAACCTTAGTGCTGTGCAAGATCATGGAGCGGATCATCAACACCCAGCTTGTCCGCTATCTGGAGGATCACTCGCTAATTAACGATCGGCAATATGGTTTTCGCCAAAACCGATCAACGGGTGATCTTCTAGCTTACGTACTGCACCGCTGGGGGGAAGCAATTGATAAGCACGGCGAAGCCTTGGCTATCAGTCTCGACATTGCCAATGCCTTTGATAGGGTCTGGCACCGTGGTCTTCTTTCGAAGCTTCCGGCGTACGGACTCCCTGACAATCTATGCAAATGGATTTCTGGCTTTCTACATGAGCGCAGAATTCGTGTCCTTGTCGAAGGATGTGATTCGCAGCTCATGTCAGCAAATGCTGGAGTTCCTCAAGGCTCTGTACTTTCGCCAACTCTGTTTCTTCTGCATATCAATGATATGTTGCCTTTAGGCCATATTCATTGCTATGCAGACGATAGCACCATCCATGAGTCCTATTACAGCAAGCCTTCTTGCGGTCAGGGAGACACAGAAAAGACACGGCAGGAACTAGTCATTAAGCTCGACCAATCTTTGCTTCGCATATCAACATGAGGAGCAAGTAATTTGGTTGAGTTTAATGCCAACAAAACACAGGTATGCGCGTTTACCTGCAAGAGATCCCCATTTACCCCCCTTCCAGCTCTTCAGAATGTCTCGCTCGCAATGCGAGACAGTCTCAATATCTTAGGCATAGATATTCGCAGCAACCTCAATCCCAGGGATTATATACAGAGCGTGATCTCCACAGCATCTCGGAGACTCGGAATCCTGAACAGGGTGCGACGGTTTTTGACGCCTGAACAGCTATATCTCCTTTATAAGGCACAAGTTCGGCCCTGCGTGGAATACTGCTCGCACCTCTGGGACGGTTCGGCAAAGTACCTCTTGGATACCCTGGACAGGTTGCAAAGACGGGCTATCCGCATTGTTAATGATGTAGACATTACAGAGTTCATAGAGCCGCTTCAGTTGCGCAGATACATTGCCTCACTGAGCGTGTTCTACCGTCTGTATCATGGCGAGTGTTCTGAAGAGTTATTCAACTTGATCCCTTCCTCTCCTTTTCATAACCGCACCACGCGCGCTGATCTTCGGAGCCACAGTTTTACGGTAAATCCTATCTGGGCACGAACTAAAAAGTTCGCAACATCTTATCTTTGCCGTACCGTGAAGCTATGGAACAATCTCCCTGCCAGTGTGTTTCCTCCTTCCTATGACATGGGGTCCTTCAAGCGCAACGTGAAGAGATACTTACGCAGGCCGGCATGACAGCGGCGACCGGCGATGGATAGTATGCCTCTCGGTAGTTGGACCGTTTTTAATGATTTTTTTGAGTGTTCCAGAGGATTTAAGGATGGTTTAGATTCACAATTGGACCCGGTGGGTGGTGCTGCGGTTGACTTTTAGGATTTTTTTTATTATCAAGACGGGACAACGTCCGCCGGGCACGCTATAATATATATTTTACGACAACATGTCATAAAACTAGCGTTGATATCATTAATTAAAGCTTTCACGTTTTGTTTATAATTTTTTATTCACTACAATTCGCAAAATTAAACACATCATTATAATTATCTCATTTGATAACACACGAGTCACGGTTCGTTCGAGTGATATTACCTACATCATTACAGAACCTATCAGAGAGTAAGATAGCGACTTATAAATTATATAATTTTATACATTGTTACAATAATAAGATTAATATATATAGTTCAAATAATACTTATTATATCGTCCTTAATGAAGCGGTAGTTTAGTATGAGTGTACTTTTTGAGTCAGATATAACGAGAAATTCTTTCTTACATATCTTCTTCAATACAGACCAAATTAAGGCAGGTGGATCGTACAACTAACCCAAATAATACATAATTATAAAGTAAATTTTCAAAAAAAAGTATTAACCGACTTCAATATCAATCAAAAACCCATAAGGCACTAAAAAGCGGAAAATAAATAGTTTATCAAATTAACCAAATTAAATAAAACATATGAATATGTGTGCTACCTAGAGATGTATTGGAAGTCGGTGCCAACCGAAATTTCAAATTTGTTCCAGGTAGAAATGTATTACAGAGACGCGAGAGTGGACTTAAACTTTGTACCTATGTAGATGATATGATTTTCGGTTCGCACCGACTTCCAATACATCTCTAGGTAGCACACATACTCATATGTTTTATTTAATTTGGTTAATTTGATAAACTATTTATTTTCCGCTTTTTAGTGCCTTATGGGTTTTTGATTGATATTGAAGTCGGTTAATACTTTTTTTTGAAAATTTACTTTATTTTTCCATTTTTAGTGTACATAAATATATTTTAATAGCAGTGCCCGCGAACTCTGTTCCGCCTTAAGTATATTAAAATATGCGCATTTTTGCGGTATGGTATCTATCGGTATGGTATGCGATATGGTTTCAATTGGTTGTACAATAAGTAACGTTTGGTACGAACGCAACCTTATCAATAATCCGCGATAGTTTCTACCACCAACTCGGCTACCATCGCTTCACACATAATACACCTTAAGTAATGTAATTACAATGCTTCCGTCATGTTGCAACACAGCAACGAACTAAATAGGCTCCTAAGAATTGAAGAGTTTTTTTTATAATATTGGTTGCAAACGAACATACGAGTCACCTGATGGTAAGTGATCACGGCCGCCCATGGATACCTGCGACACGAGAGGAAACACAGATGCATTGCCGGCCCTTAAGAAAGGAGTAGGCTCGTTTCATGAAAGTTTTCTTACTTTGTCACGGATCCCATGATTAGAACCTAACCAAATTCTCATCAAACTACCCTTGAAGTACATCCTTTCCAATAAAAAATGAATCATCGAAATCGGTTCACCCAGTCCAAAGTTATGAGGTAACAAACATAAAAAAAAAAAAAATACAGACGAATTGATAACCTCCTCCTTTTTTTGAAGTCGGTTAAAAAGTAGGTCTATGTGAATAAGTATGTATTATGTACAGGCCAATAAAATAAATTAATTTTAGAGTCTTAAAATATTTAAAATATAATTTTTCAATCAGCATACAAATCGAACATTGCACGCATTGACTTTCCGATTCCGAGACCTAGCGCCCTTTGATAAATACCGTCAAACACACCGCGCCTGCGACCCTGCGTCCTTGTTGAATTATTTTATGGAACAAATTTTTAATGCTTTATCTTTTCATTATGCGATAGCTGATTCCTGTCGCAATCTGTTATTTTAGACAGGTAACTTATACAAAACAATTTCGATGTTTCACATCTGCCAGGCGTCCCGTGACGGATCATTTTTTTTAATGTTTGAACAAATCCTTCTATAGTGCTCATCTACAGTTTAAAAGGAATCCAATTATTTACAACCCAGTAGTATGCGCTATGCGTTGATTTTTCAGTCAGTCATTCAGTTATTGTTATATCCCTATACGTGTATATCACGTAATCAGAAATATGTATATTAATAAGTACTGTATAAAAAGTGTCTCTCGCATTTAAATAAACCCTTCTAGCGACACTACTTATTCAAGTTGAATGCTAAGTAAGACTATCTAACTATAAACCTTCACTACCTTGTCACTAGGAAACGGAACCGGCGCGTTTATATCCGTAAAATACGACAGGCACGGATTCAGAACTCCTTTAGATGTATTTTGTCCACATTCAGTTATCTTATTCCGAATATAAACAGCATATTCGGGTAAAATTAATAAAATAAAAATATGAAGGTAAAAATCTTTATATATAATTCTTGTTCGTATGTGACTAAACACCTCCTAAACGGATGGACCGATACTGATGAAATTTTATGTGTGTTCCAGGGGATTCGAGAATGGTTTAGATTCACAATTGGGCCAGGTGGATAGCGCTGCGGTTGAATTTTAGGATTTTTTTTATTATCAAGCTCGGACAACATCCGCCGGGCCTGCTAGATTAATATAAAATTGTACACGAAAACATATTTCTTAATATTAATTTGTAACGCAACACATAACTAAAATGTTCATAATGTTTATATAATAATTTTCACATAACTTCAATAAAAAGTATATTAGCGGTCACAGTTGATGTGTGGTTGCAGAGAGGTGATCGACGCGTGGCCTGGTCGCACTATTTCACCCGCGAAATCAGTTAACCAAATTCTATATTGTATATCTTTATATATAATTTTTTTCTGTACGTGTGTATGTCACTGAACTCCTACTAAACGGCTGGACCGATTTTGATGAAATTTTATGTGCGTGTTCCAGTGGATCCGAGAATGGTTTAAATTCACAATTGGACCCCGTAGGTGGCACTGCGGTTGAATTTTATTATTTTTGATAATCAAAGCAGGACGACGTCCGCCGGGCCCTCTAGTAATTATATACTCCTATAATTTAAAAACCCGCAAGTATTCGCCAGGACTGTTTAATTTAATATTACAGTCTAGATTATTATTAAACGCCCAAACTGTAGATAATTATATGCAGTATCTTCGTTATGATTTATCTTGTAGGTAACTACATTTTTGCGTTATTTATTATCTAAATAGTATATTTTATGTAAACAAAATAAAATTTCAAAAGTCGAGGCAGTCATAAGGACAGCCATTAGAAGTGAAATCTCAAAACAAAAAAATAAATATGTTCTCTTTTGAACTTCCATATTAATATCGTTGAACGCGTGGTGCTTATAACAAGTGTAGTTTCTTAATAAATAACCTTATATTAAATGAAAGCATCGTGATACTTTTTTTAAATAATAGCCAAGTGTCTATGAAATAAAACTTAAAAAATAAACATTGTAATTTATCCAGATTTTTTTCGTGATGCACGCACAACGACATACCTCTATCATTTTATTTATATATCGATTTAGACACGTTTCTTGTCTACTAATTGTTTACAGTTACAGTAGAAGTATTATTATGTGTGTAAAAATAGAAGAACAAAAAAAATATACGTCAATTAGGCACAAGTCGATGGTAATTCCTTGAGTGCGTCCCAGTTTCGGCGCCTGAGACTGCTGACCGGATAATGATTCATAAAAATGTTATTACACACAAACGAACGGACAAAAGACAATCAATGGCACAATTCATAAAACAGGACGTGTGAATCATTGAAGAAAAAAATGTATATGCATCCGAAAAATTAGGTGACATCATTGTTCAGTATTGATCGACGTATAGAAACCACATACTTAGTCGAAAGATGTGTATATTGTTAAATTTGATATCGTATTGCAATAGTGATATCATCTGTTTTTCTCATATACTTAGGTCATAACAGAATTTTCTGTGGTTTTTGAAGTCACACAATTTTTTATAATTTTGTTTTTGGCCACCAATATTCTAATGGGCTAAAAAATTGTTAACGCAAAGACATATGAAGAGACTGGAATAGAAACCAAACGAGGTGGCAATAAACCGGCACGATATAACACAGGAAGATCTTATTCATCTCTCGACAATCGAAGGAAGCGGCCCGTGAACAGAGCTTCGTTATAACCTGTCCGATCGCAGCACGAACTACCCATCAGAATTTACGTCATATATAGTGATGTAGTAAGCATATGGTACTTCATATCGATATTTTAGATTTTCGTATATCGATACTTATTTTATCGTAGCTGTATGAGGGAATATATCTGTTATATCGATGTTTTAATCAGCAATCGTACGAGTATTGTAATAAACGTTTTTAAGGAGTTTTTGGCGGAATCTTGGGATGTCATGTATAATTTTATATTTCATTCATAATGTTGTATTATTTGGCTCTATATTTTATAATATTGCTGATGTTTTATGTAATATAGTATGGTCATTGTCTATAAGTGCAGTGGGTGGGAAAAAATATCACGGAACATGGATTCTGACTTGCCACAAAAACTCCCTGGAAAATTCTAGCAAGAAGGCCATCTTGTTATTTCATTGAAATAATCGCAAGGAACTTGTAATATAATTGCCTACTTAACAATGGCAGTAATAATCTACTAGAAGACTGGTTGCCAAAATACAAACAGTTTCTAAAGAAGTGCTACATTTTTTAATATAACTAAAAATATATTCTGTAATCGGTTACAATCATGAAAAAGTAATAAACATAAGTAAAAATAAAGACTAATTCATATAAAGAAATATAACAACTCGATGGTTCACCCAAACCTTGATCAACAAGTCGATAAAAATCTATCCCTAAGCATCTTTCGGTATATTCTGAATACAGTATACCTTGTCTCATTTCTGGTTGCTTATTATTATCACAATGTCTGTTAACGTTAACTGATATTGTGTTATAGCCTCTAAGGCTTTAGCCTCTGGCCCAAATAAAGTTACTTATAAATAACTATAGGCTTCACTGTCTACTTGACATTTGGACCGCATGTCTCTTCGCTACTTATTTCATAAAAAGTCGATAAAATTAAGATGAATGTTTCAATATTTATATAGCTAATAATTTTCATTTCAAAAATCATATCTACATGTTTCTATCGATACATTTTTTGATACTGTCAATTTCAAATCTCAACACTGTCTCACGTCGTATCGTTTTGCTTCGTTCGACGTTAATTTGTCTCGAGTGAATAGAATTTGAACGGACTATCCTTTGGAATGTCGTGTAGTTTGCTTTTACTAATATAATCAAAATTTCGTGATGTTACGAAGATTCCTACAGCACTTCATTTTCTTCATTTTCACTATGATGATAATACTTTAGATTTAGACGGACTTCGAACAATACACACTCGTTACAAAAGAACATCTAAAAACAGCTAACAAAAACAAAATTCATGTTAGATAACGAGCTATCGCGTGTCGTTCGATGCTGTATGCACACACGTCAATTCACAAGTCCATAACAGACCTCATTGTTTGCACGGTAACCAGCGTACCAAGGACAACAAGGAGGTAATAATATTAAACAATATTTATTACACTGCACAGATTACACTCTTTTATTACATAAACATGGAGTTTTTGACGATGTTATGTATATTATATTTTATTCATAGTCTTGTGCTATTTAGCTCTATATCTTGTAATATAGGTAGTGTTTTACGTAATATAGTTTGGTTATTGTGCGCAAGCGAAGTGGATTCAAAATAATATCACGGTGCATGTATTCTGACTTGCCACAAAACCTTCGTGGAAAATTTTAACCAGCGAGAAACTTGTAATATCATGATCTTGACCTACTCGACAATGGCAGTAATAATCTACTAGAAGGTAGTTTGCCAAAAATAAAATAAAGCCTATGGTTATATAATAAAATAAACAATAAAAAATAATCTTTATTTAGTTCTTATAACTATACAGTTTATAATTATTAAGTCTTCGTTCTCTTCATTCATCTTTGGCAATCAGTAGTGAGAATTAAAGATTATGACCGCCATTATCAAAGGGTCAATATTACAAAGTGGTTTGTAATTACTTGAATGTTCTAACAAGCGCCCCTTGTTTTTGTGACGATTCAGAATACGTCCCATACTACTATATACATCACATGTGCACAATAACCAAGCTTTATGACGCAAGATGTATGTAACTAATATTGCACAATGTAAAGTTAAATAAAGTAAGTATAAATAAAAAAAATACTTTTTTAGACTTCTTAATACTAGCTGATAGGTATACGCAACTTGTGACCCACGAATGCCCTTGATAGTCAAGGGGAAGGTGTATAAAACCCTTATAAGACCAGTCATGTTGTACGTATCTGAGTGCTGGGTGACGAAAGAGACGGAGGAGAGAAAACTACATGTGGCAGAGATACGAATGTTAAGGTGGATGTGTGGTGTGACTAGAATGGATAAGATTAGGAATGAATATATCAGAGGAAGTTTGAAAATAGCACCAGTGACAGAGAAGTTGAGGAGTAATAGGTTAGTATGGTATGGGCATGTCATGAGGAGAGATGAGGATCATGTAACTAGAAAAGCTTTGAGAATGATGGTCGATGGATATAAGAGTACAGGAAGATCGAAAAAGGTACGGATCGATTGTGTGAAAAATGATGTGTGTAAAAGGTGTGAATACTGAGAAAACATCGATAGGCGAGAGTGGAAAAGGAAAACATGTTATGCCGACCCTACTTAGGTGGGATAAGGGTAAGAAGATAATGATAGATGATAAATAAAAAAAATGTATCACAAAAGTGCATTATTTATGTTACCTATATATTCCATTTAGCAGTTCCGTAAGTACCTAAATTAATATATTTTCACGACAAACCAACGTAAACCAGTACAACATAGATTCCAATGCAATTTCGAATAATATATTTCCTACTAAGCAATAAAACTCCTTATCTCGGAAAATTTAATACAACCATACTTACATAAATCTCGTCTCATAAAGCATTCATCTCGCATCAAAGATGCCCACAAATCTTACGGCCACATTTAACAACCGACTCGATTTGCATGTCAAAGATTACGGTCAGGACTATCGAGTTTTTAATGTTGTGTCAGTTCGCATACAGAACTCGTCGACCTTTTTGGCCACTCTGAACATAACTATGAGTTCGGGCTTATGCATAATATCGTCAAAAATTTAATACAAAAAAAAGTTAAGGTATTATTGTAGGAATCTAAAATTGGCATTTATTTATCCTTAAGTTATCTCGATATTACGCAAAGAATAAATATAGTATATAGGTATATCTTAACTTGTGTTCTACGCAGCTATATTCAGCGGTCAAAAAGTTTAGCACGGACTGTACATTATTATAAGAAATCACCATCATCAGCCTGTAAGAAGCCCACTTCAGGGGCATAGGCCTCTTCCCGAAGGAAGGTATAGACATAATCATCACACTAGCCCACGACGTATTGGCGATTTGAAACTCTGAGAAATCCACAGTTCTATACTTTCCCACATACAGTGGTACTATGAGAATATTTCTCAGGTTCAGATTTCTTCACGATGTTTTCTTTCACCGTCAGCCGATAGTGTTACCAATATAAATTAAATGTGTGCGAATTCTAAAAAATTCGTTGGTATATGCCAGGGTTCTTACCTGCGGACATCGGCTTGATATTTCACCGGTCAAACCATTAGACGACCACCACAACTTAAAATTATTATAATAGTATACTAAAATACATACGCAAACAAAGCAAAAAAAATACAAAATATTACGTCATTTTGCACTTTATTTACCAACAGCTTGCTCGATATTAACATGGGGTTACCCGTCAAACAAGTTTTACCATTTAAAGGGTAAAATCATGAGTAATCTCGCAACATGTTGAAATCCAACTACATTTTACCGATCATGGAAGTTGGCAAACACATTTATTAACAGTTTTCCCCCGCGGCTACGCTCGTATTAATATAGGTTTTACCTATACTGACCAGTAGCTTTCTCAGAATAAAAGATAACCTGCTTTCTTTTCTGTAGCCCTGATAACTCGTGTTTTTTCAAAATTTTGTCATAATCTATTGAGAATTTAAGGCCTGAAAACCTAATAAACAAAATAACATGGACTAGGACAGAGAAAGTTTTTAAGTCCACCCATTTATAAGCTCGACAGTAGAAGACGTTAAGCTGCATTTTATTGTTATTAATTAATACATATTATAAAACAAAGTCCTCTGCCACTTCTGTCTGTCTGTTCGCGATAAACTTAAGATCAACTGAACGGATTTTCATGCAGTTTTCATCAGTAGATAAAGTGATTCATAATAAATGTTTAGATATATAATTTGTCAAAGTTTTTTTCTATTATTAGGGCCCGACAACGTCTGCCGGCCCACTAGTTATGTATAAAGTTTATATTATAATTTAACGCGGAGAAAATCGCGGTCGATTACTGGTATTACCCGAAGACTTACACCATTTTAACAAAAGTAATATAGGAAAAAAATCACGCACTGGTAACGCATTACGTTGAATTTCTTACTAATTCCTCATCATGGCCAGATTTATCAAACGTTTTAATAATATTCACGAATCTATTATGTATGCATATAACATAATTAACCAAGAATGTATGATTAAATTAAACATTCGACAGTATTGGAAATTATCATTTATTATTCACATTAAGTATGGATTCTTAGATCCTTCCATTCTATCTTTAAACAATACCGTAAACTATAAAGAATGTGAAAAGACAGCGAAAGCAATGATAACTTAGTTGATAGCGTGTTCGGACACTGCGTCGATGGACCTGGGTTCGGATCTTAGCAACCGAGTCAAGTGTGAAAACCGGTGGTAGTGTTTTTTCTAAGTTCGCCTGGCTAGTTGGTTGTTGTTGGTGTGTTCCGTCAGCAGCACTTGAGAGCCAGCCCTTTATACCGTGTTTACCATCTTAGAGTACATCCGTCACTTAACGTCAGATGAGATTGTGCTCAAATGCCAAAACTTATAAAGTATAAAAGAAGACGAGTGAACAAGTCTCTCAAGACTTCAAGGACCTTTGCATTACACTTGTAAGTAAACGGCTAATCACTCCGAACCAAATGTAACACAATCGTATGACCGAATAAGCGAATGTAGGAAAAAAAACTCAACCGACGTTGGTCTTAGAGTTTACATTATGTAAATTAGATTCGAATGCAACGTGACAGGACGCCAGAGAGGTAGGTACAGAGTTGGGTCCGAACGAAGCCGGCATTCCTAGCCGTCGTAGCTCCGCGGCACCGCGTGCGGAGGGTCATCGACCGTCCTCAGCCGGCCGCGTATAAACTACGCAGCTAGAGGTCATTACGAACTGCGCTGTGGCCAGATGCGGTACTTTATACATATATACATGATTAAATCATTCGGGTCCGAACGGAAAAGTCCTTCGTTAGCCATTATTAAAATCTTATATTCCATACTAAGGATGTTAAACGACGAATGTAGTTGATGATGGTAAAATACTAAACATTTTTAGTGTATCATAGTTAAAAACTCTACCCTATGTTTATTACAAAAGAATCGACAACAGGAACATAATATGAATAAGTATAACATACATGAAATTTGTGAAAATTACTTATGTTACTAATTAAAGTCGATTACAGCATTTATATGGGCATACAATAATGCAAATTTTAGTTTTGAATTGTAAAAGTAAGTCACTAAATATATATATGATGTGATCTTCTAGGTTGTTATATTGACGTGATAATTTGGGAACAATGGAAAATTGCCCTAAATTGGTTCTATAGTTTTTATAACTAAATAAAGACACCGGATATCTAGGTAATCTGGAATAGGTGCATTAATGATAAATTGGTTCAAAGGTTCAATATTAAATGACTATGTAGCCCAATGTGGCAACAAGTTGCACCTAGAGGAGGACTTGCTCTCAAGTGCAACTGTCGGAACATAATAATTTGTTTGGTGACAATTTTTCAATTTGAAGATTGTAGCTAGTCAACGGTCATTATAGTCCAAAATCCCAAGACCACCAGACATTACTTATTTTTTGATGGATAAAATGTATAAAGTATAAAATAAAGTATAAAATATACACGTACTTTTATCGTATGCAGCTACCGAAACACGTCTCCAGATATTTGGCAACAAAAATTTTAAATTGAAGGCGACAGTTAACTAAGCGACCATTGGAAAGATACTTACCAGCGTGCTAGGGTTTCTTTCTATCACGATGTTTTCCTTCACCATATCTACCATTCGACGCGATATCCAAAGCCCAAACACGCTACAAATATCATCGTGTGAAAACTGACGTTACCTTTTAAATATAACATACGTCAACATAAGACGAAGAGTTAAGTAAAGATACTTGAACTGCATGCATGGGAATAAAAATCAACCTACATCACTAAGGAAACCGGAAACTTGTTGGAGTATTCCGTGCGCAAACCGCTACTCCACGGCATAGAACGAAATGAAACATAAAAAAACTGGTCACACCAAAACCGACGCGCACACGACCGGTCCGGTATCGACGGCCGCTATTTCGACATCGGCCATTGTTCATAGCAACCAAAATCAATTACCTACTTGCAATGTACACGTAAGAAATCTATATTTATATTGCGCAATGAGATGTTATCTAGTAACAGAGATCAAACTTATAGGCATACTGCAGCAAATACAGTGATCAGATTCAAAAATTCACCGAAGTGTGAGATTGTCCTTGAATTCATATTTATTTTGTCCTTCCAAGTATAAACGACTAGAATATTCGTAGCCAACTGTCTTCCTTGAGCGTTTTTGGCGGGATCTTGAACAGTCATGTAGCGGTTTTTATATTTTATTCATAATCTTGTGTTATTTGGTTCTATTGTTTGTAATATTGGTGGTGTTGTTTTTTACGTAATACGGTTTGGTAATTGTGCACAAGAGAATGGAATGGGAAATAATACATGCATACAAAGCATGGATTCCGACAGTCACAAAAACTCCTTAATTTTAACAAGACTGTCACCGTCTTGTTAGTTCATAGAAATTATCGCAAGAAACTTATAATACCATTACCTACTCGATAGCGGCAGTAATAATCTAATAGAAGATTGGTTTCCAAAAATAAAAATAAAGTGTCTTCCTTATTTACTATTAGAAATGTCTATATGAATTTAACAAAACAAAACAGTGTCTTGATACAACGGTATTGATAACTCGGAACTCGTAGAAGTGTGGTCAGGACTCCGATGTACCTAGAACCTAGTGGTAGTCCGGTGAAGCTGTTAAGGCCTTGCTAGACTAATAGCGTAGTCAGTTCGAGTAAAAAAAACTAAACCTAGTGAGTCTAAATAACTTCGATAAGGGATATAGGTGACTGGAAATAGGTTAAAGATATATCCTACAAATGTTATTTTATCGTCTCGTATTTATGTTGATTTTAATAAAGCAACTTGCCAGTATGTTAATATATAACGTCAACGAAATAAGAATATGATTAACACACTTAAGCCAAAATTATTTTTAATTGATGCATTTTTATACGCTATTATGAACTCAAACACCTGAATCCAGCATGAGTCAAGTCTGACGTAACTCTAACTTTATACAAAATTATACTTACGATACGAAAAATAACACAAACAATTCCTTAATTGGCGAAGAATATTCATAAATATATATAGAGACGGGTTTTCATCGTGTAGCAAGGAGATCACGGCTTGTTATGCTATGAAAATATTCTGTACCAAATTCTCATAGCATATACAGTACACTTAAGAGAATCGAAAAAACCTTATATATTATTTCTACATACTTTACCTATGCTCACTACACTGACACGGGCAATTATCTTTTACTACAATATCTATTTATGTAGCGTATTCTAACTAATATTATAAACTAGCGGGCACGGCGAACGTTGTCCCGTCCTAATAATAAAAACAAACTTTACAAATTATATACCTAAACCTTCCTCATGAATCACTTTTACTGGTGAAGCCAGCATGAAAATCCGTTCAGGATTTTTGAGTTTATCGCGAATAAACACAAAGACAGACATCGCAGAGGACATTGGTTTATAGTATGCACCTAGTGATGCGAATGTCAGTTTGTTTTTTGAGCTTTCACGCCTTGACTACCCAATATAAAACAACTCATCACGAAATTTTACACTCACGTTTTCAGGGGAATAGCAAAGAACACAGAGTTCATAAAAAAAAAGTACTATATCCGAAGACGAAATCTACATCAATACAAACGAAGACGCAGGCAAAAGTTAGTTAAAACACTTATGATATTATGTGCTCTCTTCATAACACATACGCAAATGGATAACTCTATTATTTAAATTAAAACACTGAATCAAATACTTTCGCTTCGAGACAACGACGCTCCTTCGTCAGGCTCAGTACTGTCACTCTTAAAGAAAACAATAGAGGTACCTTGGCGTGGGAAACGTGTCATTAGTAACAACAATATTTTTATAAGCAACAGAGGTTCGAATGTTCTCGTAATTTATTCTTTACGAGTTGTAAACATCTTTGTTCGTTGTAATATCTACAAAAAATATAAAAATCCAGTGTGATGATGTTTGTCCACGATGAACTCCGAAAATATTCAACCGATCTTCTTTTTTTTATGTCATAGGAGGCAAACGAACAGGCGGGTCACCTGATGTTAAATGATCACCACCGTCCATAGACACTTGCAACATCAGGAGAGTCGAAAGTGCGTTGCCAGCCTGTGTTTGGGAGGATAGGGGTGAGAGGGTTGGGAGGGAGAAAGGGAAGCGGGCCTCCAGCCTTCATGAAAGTTGGCATCTATGTAAAATTTGGTCGAACTTGAGAGATACGATAATTTATATTTTGACTAATGAAAGGCCTCAATATTTTAATTACCTACAAATTAAGTTATTGTCAGTGTTGATTATTGTTATCTATTGTAAGTGTCATTAGCATCGAACAGACAGCGCTTTAAATTAATTTGTTGACAGAAAGCTGTGGGACCGACTGTTATAGATATCTCATAGGTAGCGCCACGTTTTAATTTTGAATTTCTTTTTCAACTCCAGTTTATTTTGTGGTGAACGTGTTTTATTCAATTCAACGTGTAATAATTGAGGCACAGCAACGCGTGGCCGGATAAACTAGTCGATAATACAAATATCATATTATATTTCAAGTACATATAACATAGTCTAAAAACAGTAATTTCGGTTTATACATTGCATAACATTTAATTAGGTACCTAATTGTTCAGAGTTGAAAAAATGACCTCGATTTAATCTATTTTGTTTTGGATTTGTTAATCCATGAATCGTATATAAAATGCAAAGTATTCGTTTAAGGTACAAGTATTTTAATAGGTGAGGTAATCCATATATGTTATTACTAATAAATTAATAATAAAACAAATATACTCTACCTACCAAAAGAACTGAAAATTCTATTATAATGGGAATTTGGGTACGTATTACTGATCTCAGTGAATAACTGAACAAGGGAAAACACTTAAATAGATTGCTCTATTACCACGCACTAACCGAATTAAAAACTAAGTATTTCCTATATATTATGAAAGGTCTGTTCACAAATAATCATTACATAGTATAAAACAAAGTCCCCTACCGCGTCTGTCTGTCTGTCTGTTCGCGATAAACTCAAAAACTACTGAACGGATCAGTATGCGGTTTTCACCAGTGGATAAAGTGATTCATGAGGAACGTTTTGGTATATAATTTGTCAAGGTTTTTTTAATCAGAGCGGGACAACGTCTGTCGGGCCCGCTAGTGTAGCTCTAAAATAAGTATTGTTTAAAATATAGGTCTACAGTAAGGGTGGTCGAACGGTCGATCGCGGATACTTTTTTTTAGTAGTTAGGTAACTAAAACAAAATGTAATGGAAAAACAACTAAAATTTATATGATCCACAATTAGGCCAGAATAAGCCCCCTGTCACATCCTTTTATCGTTTTTAACAGGAGTTACCCACAGCTAAGTAGACGACAATACTGCATCACACACACTTGTAGCCTTTCAGGGTCGATCGCACGAAGTCTAATAATATTGTGGTGGATCGCCACCAGTTCAAGTTTGAGCACCTCTGATCTACAGTGATTTCGGTTCAGTTAGTCCTCAGAATATATTTAGTCTTAAATAAAAACAACAATGGCGCTGGAGAAAATCTCATAAATTGAGTATAGTATAACATTCCCTTCCATTTTACCAGACACGAAAGCCGTTAAGTAATAACAAACATGTTTCACAATTTTAACTGCGATTAAACTATGCACATATTTGCGTTCAAAAGAGTCCTCCAGACATGATGAATCATCGATGAATTGAAGAGAATAAACTTACCGTCCTTTTATGAGTAAGCCAACCGTAGTTTTCATACGAATTGATAACAGCAAATAACTTTGTATTTTTTCACCTGTTTAGTTGGCTTCAATTATTGTGATTCACAAAAAAAATCTCAAATACGATATAAGTACAAGGTCTTTAACGTATAGAAATTGAGGTGTTCAGTAATTCTGTAGGTGGTAGAGTCACGTATAGGTGGTAGTCACGCTAAAGCTATATATTATATTACTGGTTTCAGCATGAATGGATCGGCTCGCCCGGGGTAGTATCACCCTCTCATAGAAAGCCGACGTGAAGTACCAGTGCTTGCATTGTTGCATTTCGTTCGGTCAGTGAGAGCGACGGATCCCTGGTGGCTAGGTCCCCACCCCCTCCCCCAAACACAGGCTGGCAACGCATATGCGACTCCCCTGGTGTTGCAAGTGTCTATGGACGGTGGTGGTCACTTAGCATCAGATGACCTGTTCCTTTGCCTCCTATGGTATACAAAAAAAGTAAAAATGTTATTTATTTCTTTCTGCTTTGACAACGAATTCATTATTAAAGACATCATACTTTATATACTTATACTACATATAATTTATTAAAGACTAGCTCATGCCCGCAAGTTTGTACAGAGGAAAATACATAAAAAAATGAAAGCAAAAATATATTTTATTACTCTTTGCGGGCAAGGTTTATGTACATTGAACCTATCTCTCGGCAAGTGATCTTTCTATATTCCTCACCAAGTGTATGCAAAATTTCATGATCAGTCAAGTAGTTAAAAGGCGTGAAATCGTGACAAACAAACAAACTCACATTTGCATTTGTAATATTAGCAATAACTTACGGAAGTTTGTAAACAACGTTATCCGTTTCCATCACTTCTTCTGCGCATCACACCGCTTACTCCATTTCACACATGGCTGTACACGTACAGCTCATAAAAAACTTTATAGAAAAGATTAGGAGAGAGGGATCGAGAAAAATCTCACATCTCACCAGGGGTATATGGGGGGTCAAAAAATCCACAAAAACACCTCACTTAATTTATACACAACCTCTAATGTACTACGGAGTTGTTCATTTTAATCCTGGCTACAGAAAAGTCCACTCTGGTATACCCATATCTCCAAGTATAACTAACAGTAATCTTTTTTATCTATTATACATCATTAGAATATAATTGGTGATCTGCGAGACTGTTCTAATTGATATAGTATTTATCCAATTAAATAGTTGAATTACTTCGAGCATTTACCGCGTATTACTGGAGCCTTTGATAAAAGCCGCGATGGTACGTGCGTGGGCCTCCGTAATCAACTCTATCACGTATGAATTTAATAGCCTAGTTTCGAAATTGTTGTTCCTGAAGATGAAACGTATTTAAACAAAAACAATTTAGACTTTAAAACTATTCGAGATTGAACGATCAATTTAGAAGATGCAAGTCAATCAAAAATATACCTAATTAAACATACGCATAATCTAAAAAAATGATAATGTCTCTACGTATAATTATTTTTTGTTGTACATTTTTATTTTATTTATTAACTTCTAACATATCCTCAATATTTGTATAAAAAAGGCATTCCGTACTAACGGTATCCTTATTTGCAACATAACTATGGAATTTATCTAAAGCGAATAAGGATAGTTTACAGTTTATACAAATTGGCACACGGTTTCATAGAATTCGCAGCAGATTTCCTTAAAAAATTACACGAAGTAAATTGGCAACTGAACAATTAAACGTCAATTCGTCAATACTTTTGAAGACATACCTATCTACTATCTTCTGTCTCACTCACTCAGTCACTCATTTTTTATATGAAGGCGCTTATGAATGTTAAAGCTACCGCCGCGGGACAACACTCGAACAACTCTTAACAACCGAAAAGAACCGGCAAGAAACTCGATCTGGTTTATCTTTTCATGACACAATTTTTTACAAAACATAAATAGTTACTTCGTTTTTAGTGGATGCGCAGAGAGGCGCATCATTACCAGACCTCACCATCTTTCATATAATGACATGGTGCTTGAACTCATTATTCGGCAAATCGGTAATGTGCTTTGAGACTTTGTAATCTTGATAAATTATCAATACACGTTTATGCAAAAACCAGAACACAATCTTGTCAAGCATGCAAGTTAGAACGCATCCCTTATACGTGGACAAGTTCGTTCTCGTCCGTCCTGTAGCACGTCGTTTTACCTTCCCCCCCCCATATTACAGACCTCCTCGTTAATATCTAGAGTACCTCGTCCCCGCTAACATCTGGCGCCCCTTATTCCCTTCCCCGTCATATTACCCGCCCCCCGTTAACATTTAGGACACCTCGTTCCCGCCAACGTCTGGCGCCCCTTATTCCCTTCCCCGCCATATCACCCAAACCCCTTCGTTAACATCTTGAGTACCTCGTCCCCGCCAACATCGGGCGCCCCGTAGGACGGACGCGCACTAAGTTGTAGAACTATAATATACTACTTTGCATCACCAGGATTGCGTAGAACTTTGAACCATTGCACACACCTAATAATTTACTTGTATACGAGTACGTACAACTTACAACAATTTAATAAAGCCACGAGTAAATTCCAGTGCAGTGTCCTTGTCGAATAAACTGATTTTATTTTGTATTTGTACAATAAAAATTAGTGCTACAGTGTTTAAGAAAGATATTTTCAGTATGAAATAAAGTTTTAATACAAATAGGAAATATAAAATACCGAACATATCTCCTTGAATTTTTTTTTATCATAGCATTATCAGATAAGATAACCAAACATTTGTAATAAATACTAGGAATAATCTGAGAATACGTGTAATTTTATAACATAATTTATATTGAAGCAGATTTTTTTATATTGATACACGCCAAATGTGACGGTTAACACAATACAATAAAAAAGCAGTTGTGACCATGCGAATCTGCATAAATGTCTTATAACGTTACACTTGAAAGACCCTATATTATAATGTGGAAACACATTAGCCGGGAGACGGTACCATATCTGTACTGTCACAATAATATATTGCGAACTTTTTAGTTCGGACCATAAAAGCAAAAATTAACTTTAATTTTAAAAATCTTTTACCGAATTTGACGACATACATTCTGAAATCGGCAAATAAACGTAATTGCAGCTTAAAGTAACTGTGCCCGCGTAGAATCTTATGTTTTTTTTTTCGAACTGACTACGCTATTGACCTGGCAAGGTCTGAAAAGCTTCACCGAACTACTAAGGCAAGCGCTTAAAGCACTCAGCCGATTATATTTAGGCGAATCATATGTAAAAAAAACCAGCGATTGATAAAAACATCTGATTCATCATTCAGCCCATTCCATTGAACATTCAGTCCATTCCATTCCATTCCAAGTCAGATTTAGCTATCTACTTTTCTGTAGTGTTTAAGTCGCATCGTCATTAATATTACAATAACGTTTGATAGAGTGAACCGATTTTAATGAAACAAAGACTATATGTTACTCGAGAGTACACGTTATGATCAGCAGTGATGGCTGTCCAAACAAACAGACAGACATTTTTAAATATGATTGAAATGTATTTTATTACATATTCCTAGACATCTGCAATAATTTTTTTCACAAAAATCTAAAAAGTATAGACACGTTACCTTCTTATGATATGTATAGATATAGAAGATTATACTACAACATACATAATACTATTTTATTACCAGTAATAGTAAAGTCGTTATTACTGGAACGATCACGTCCTTGGCAGATAGTATTGATGATGACCCAAGCTGAGCATAGACGATTTAATGCGTCACCGACCCGAACGTGACGGCACATTTTCGTTGCCCATTCATGAAGAACACGTCTAAAGAAGTTTTCACATCAAAATACAAACACAAGTTCATCTGCTTCACATCAAACGCCATTGTACATTTCCGACGTAGATCCAATGGTCTACGTCCGTCGAATCCTTCTAGATACCTGCTTTTTAATACAACGTGGCGCAGACAAGTAGATATTGTGAAATTTTTATTTAGTAACGTATATCGTATATTTTCATCAATTATTTCCGCGTAAAATAGGCATTTTAGAATTTTTTAATTTATGTATATAGGTTTTAAAGAAAATAAAACTAAGAAGAAATTTACGTATAATGTTTAGAAATTAGAATTGGTATGTTTTTGTGAGTCCGCCATATTATTTAAACTACCATCAGGTTAAGATAGCTGGCCTTTAAAGGAAATATAATAAGTATAACTATTAACGCATTTATATTCACATACATCGTACAAATGTAATTTTCATATAATTATATATGATAGTGTCTATAGCTATAAAATTCCGTTATTCAATAAAAACGAAATAGATTTTCTAAAGATCTCAGTGTATTGATGCGAGAGGTGCGCCATTATTAAAATTCTGGAAAACTCACTATAGTCAGTGACGTACTAAGTTTACTTCGTTTATACTTAATGCTCATCGTGTGTAGCGAGATATTACTCAACCTAAACTGTGCAATAAGAAACCTGTATGTATTCAAACTTGTTCTCTATAACCTGTTTATTATCAATGATTGTATATAAGTACAATTCAAACCAATAAGTAACTCAAGTGGTGAAATGTGTGGCGCACCAACCCCTAAATTAAAACGTACTTACTCTCATATCCAGCCGTCCACGACCACAGGGAGACCATCGCCAGCAGCCAGTGATACATGAGCCCTTCGATCTTCCAATAGATGGGAGCAAACAAGGGTCTGACGAGGCGCAGCGCCATCATCCAGAGCACGTAAGAGGGGACGCAGTATAGGTTGTTGACGACCGCGAATGTCGTCCGCGCCACGATCCGCACGTACCGGCTGAAACAGCAGGGCCGCTTCGGTTCATCGATGAACGCCTCGCCACGTGTTACACGCGCAACCCTCGCCGGGCCGGCATTACGCGACGACATACACATTAGTGTGATATGCGAGTGATATGTGTTGTTAGGTGCTGAATTAGAGGCACGGTAGCTCGGGACCGGCGAGGGTTTCACGTGAGGCGAGCCGCCATGACACCGTACCGCGTTCTCCCTGCCGACAGCTGCCGAAACGCGGGGGCTTTCGTCGTGCGTTGAGGATCGCGCTGCGCCATTCCGTCTCGCCCAAAATCAAACAAGCTTTACATTCGACGATATTTATTAATGGAAATCATTCATTGTTTCACTTTCGGTTATTTCTTATTTCATTAAGTAGATTGAGAGTACAAATTTAAAAACCGCCCACCGGCGTCCAGTGCAACACGCCCGTCCGCCGGTAAGCTTACATGCGATTTCATTTGCGACACACATTTTACACCGAATGACGTAACAATTAACTCGTACGACGCGAGCACACATAGACAGACATACACGATTTATTTTTATTTAGTTTACAATGCATACTTGCGGCACGACCGCAGCCGGCCGAGCTCGTCGTGTAAAATTAATACAAAGTCCATTTATATAAAATTAAAAAACGATATTGAATCGCTGAAATTATACAAAAATTACAATATTAAAGTCTGTACACTATCTAATATATACAACAGTTGCCAGCATAGATATGTGCGGAGCTTTATGTACAGGGCGGTGGGTGCAGAGTTTGGGAGCCTCGGGAGGAAACCGGTCACACATTATAATCGTGCGCTATGAGGCTGTGCACCTGCTCGAGGCGGTACGCGAGCCGCTGCTTCTGCGAGAACTCGTCCTCCTCGAGCGTCACCGTCAACTGCTCATTGTACCGGTCCGCGTACGCGTACAGCTCGTTCAGTGCACAGTTCGTGTTAAACTCTTTAGTATGGAGCCGTGATTCTTCCGCTAACATCGCGTTCATGTCCTGATCAGAAATGGCCGGCATCAACTTTATATCCGCGTAGTAGCGCTCAACCCACTCTTTGTAAACCGGTATATCTTTAGCGTAAAGAAGCTTCGAAGACGGCGAATCTTTGCCAAGAATGTGGTCAGAAGTAGAACAAGAGTCCATGAACGTTTGCGCAATAACCGATAAGCATGAATCTACTGTATTAGACTTGTGAACATCAAACACGAAATTGGGGTTCTTTATAAGGTTTACCCAGAAACGCAGAGGAAGGGAATTGCTCTTCCAAGTATGTACGACTTCAGGATCAGAGATAGCGTGGTGTAATGCTTGATCATCGAGAAAATCGAACATATATTTTATGGCGAGAGGCAGCGCGGAACCGCGATGAGCTGTGCTGAAAATAGTTTCAAACAAATCATCGACAAATTTTTGTAAGGTGCCTTTAGTGGCGAGAAGACGCGTGAGATATATTTCCGAGACCATTTTATTGCCACGCTCACCCTCTTTACGACCGTCGTCATCATGATGTCGAACCAAATGCCAGTACTTAAAGCCACCGCCGTGTTCGTACTTGAGCGGGCTGGCTGGTGGACTTGCGGAACCGTATTTACCGCGATTGAGCGTTTCATATGTATGGGACTTATCGTTCTTTTCCATATTGGACAGATTATAGACGGAACTCTGTTTTGCAACGAGACTGAGACAAGCACCGTCGGGTACGCGGTAGTGGTTGAGAGTGTTTACTTTACGCCATTCGCCTTCACACTTAGTAGTGCTGTCTTCGTCATAAAGAATGAGACGACCGCAGGCGCCCGTACGCCATTCAAGATCCAAGTCATCACGACTTGGCCGCTGCGAGTACGGAGTTGCACGATAAATAGCATCTAAGCACTTTTCTTTAACTTGACTTATTGTATCACAGTCTAAAACTTTGACTTGTACGTTCTCAAAGGTAGCCTCTAAGCCGCTAACGAAAAGCGTCTGTTGCGATATGGATACGTTTACAGTTATTGGTTTAAAATCTATCGATTGCCTAATGAGTTTCTCTTCACTCAATGAATAACGAGCTTCTGAGGTTATGGCATCTACGGGACCCTTATCTACCTGACCTTTCATCGACCTAAACAGAAGGTAAAGGGGCTCACCAGCGCATTCACGCAAAAACTTATAAAGGAGAAAAGTGAACCAAGCACTTAACATTTTCTCGGCAACGCTCTCGGTACGCCTCAGCAATAATTTTGGGTGATTTTTCCCTTCCATACATTTTTCTATCAAGTCCGCTAGCAAAGTCTTTAAAACATCAGTGCAGTATTCCATTTTACTTTGGAGTGTAACCATAATAAGTGAAGCTACATTGACACGATCGCGCATTGAAAAATATCTATTGCTTTCTAAAGTACGAATAAATAATAAAAGGAATGTTTTGTTCATAATAAGCTGCCCAAACATTCTCAGGCCTTTCTCTCTTCTAATAAGCTCTGGACGTTCCCATTGCAGGACGGCATGATCGTCTATATTAGGGAACAGTATCTTCATGGCGTACGTGCGGTAATCCAGGAATGGTATACCGCCCGTCACGTCACCTGTCAAATCTGTCATCTCAGTTTGCAACTCTGCAAACGCCTCCTTACATTCCGCAGCTACCCTTAATTCTAGAATATCCATTTGCTCTTGCATACTTTTTAGTACTCTAATATTCTCAGTTGATTTTCTCCTATACATAACTAAAAATCCGATTACTATAAGTAAAAGTATACCTATACTGACACCGATACCTATTAACGCAGACTTTCCCATGGCAGCTTGCAAGCCGGTCTGCGAGGAATAAGATAATTTACCAATCTTATATGTGAGAGCTCGTCCCACTTTAACGACAACCTCAGGTGTATCCACACCGTCAGGCAGTTCATCACGCGAAGGCGGACGACACGTTAATTGATGTCGCGATAATGACGTCACATTACACAAACTATCACCTATACGTACTTCAACATCGTCTTCAGTGCAAGCCCTATCTAAATTTTGCCCGTTAATAGTTAAATAATCAGACTTATAATACTTAATATCCTCATCGAACTTCTCATAAATAGGATCCGGATAAAGAAGGAACGGATCACCAGTTTTACTTGACAGATTTTGTACGCTTTGTACATCGTCCATATTGAAACCGTATTCTAATTCTAAAGGTCTATCCGGATCAAGATTAAGACCCGCGCTTTCAATACCGGGAGATTCACACATGAGATGCGTTTGAAAGTCAACCCTATAGCAAGGCGCGATGTAAGGTCGATTATCGTGATACACGTATATCTGTGGAAATTGAATTGAATGGAAATTACGACCCATCACTTTAATGTTTATCCCGCCGGAGGGTATGCCTTTCGGTTGTTTTCGCTGCGACAACAGGGGCAGACCAGACTCGACGTAAACAACTACAGGATCTTCGATATATTCAAATTTTTCTCGTTCTAAAGTTCTCATTCCATTATCGAATCGCATACGCAAGGTTCCTAGCTTTAGTTGGTACGAATGGCTTGTACGACAAACGGCTTCCTCATGGGACACAGACAAAATAGCGCACGGTAAATCATCAATATAAGCTTGTATATTATTTCCCGCGTTCAGATATTCACCTGTAATAAGAAGTTTCGTTCCACCAGACTGAGGACCATACTTAGGATTTATAGATTTTATTTTAGGGTTTACAAACGCGTAATGATCTTTAGATTCACCGCGGTAATCAGCCACACGTACAACTACCGGCCCGTCTCGAGGTACTTCTTCACCGGGACCATCGACAGTGCAAACTATTTTATTTGTTTTAACGTACAATTCTATTATTGGCTGGCATTTAATTCCCGCTATTGTAACGCCGTTATAAATATCAGATATATTACGACCAAGATTGATACCTTCGATGGTAATATTAGTTCCCCCGTCCCAAGGACCTAGCTGAGGCCTAAACGAATGAATTTCAGGATCTGGACAAGTCTGGGTTCGATTCAACCACACGCTGGGAACGCCACATTGCTCCTGAACTTCGCATTTGTCAGAACCCTGACACCAACCACACCCAAACTTCTCGGGAAGAGCGAGACACATGCCACAATTACTTGCCATATCATTACAACGATATATGAGGATATGAGTGTTATTCGGATTATCTAAGGGTTTTGAGCCACCCCATATAACGGCAAAAGACGCAGTAATATTAGGAGCTCGTGATGTGTAAGTAAATTCTACAGCTTCGCAGTAAATTGTGTCAGCCAAAAGCTGAGCATTGACGTGAGTTACTCGACCCTCTATATTGAATTGACAAACGAACCTTGTTTGGACGATAAACTGCCCTATTATGTGGACTTTAACTTTTATAGCTTTCTTTACACCGGATGGAACTAAAATTTCATTCGTGCCGTCTGATGTTGAATTTATTGTCGGACAAAAACTGGGACCCGACCGATAACTAGGCCCTATTCTACTGACGCCTGTTACTAAAATATCATTGCGACAATTCTCTGCGGTATCGTGTGTGCATCTGTGACCATCTACGCACCAATCGCAAGGAAAAGACGAACTAACACACTGTGTGCACGAGCTGTACGTATTACAATCAAAAAATGTAAAATTTGTCGCTACAAAATCAGGTCCCTGAGTGGTGCGCACCGACAGTTTCGCTGTGAAATGATGCTGACCAGCAGGTATCGGTGGGAGTGTGTCAGTGCGCGGAGTTGTACAATTAACACCATAAGTTTTTCTAGTAGCATTAGTTATAAGAGTACGGTCTAAAGCTGTAAATGCACATAAGAACTGTCCATTAAGAGTAGGTAAATTTTCAATAAGTAAATCTAATGTCCTAGCTGTGGTACGCTGCAGCTGATTCGGTGTAACTTGGGTAATGGTCGTGCATCGGCTGGTGCGGTACGAGATCCAATACAGAGGATCCTTAGCAGCGTCTTGACAGTCCGAACGTAAGCTACACTTGTTCTCAAGAGAACACCATCCACAATAAGGGTCTTTGGCTCCGAGACAGGTTAAACATGATTTATAAACACTACACTCCTGAACTTTCACTTTAGACACTTTACGTTCAGTCGTTACATACAAATGCATTAATTGAGTATCAAAGAATAAGTCTTTGTTCACTGGGGATCCCTCGTCAACAACTATATCTCCGTATTCGAAAGCGGATGTGGTACTTTCAACAACAATTTTCTTAAGATGGCCTTGTGCAGTTCCCGCAAATACTACTGTATAGTCACCAGTAGCTGTCGCTGCAACTGCTGTTAGTCTTTTTGTAAAAATAGCCACTGGTATTGCTTCTACTGGTTGTTCACCTCCCAAAGGTGTATTTACGTCTAACCCACAGAAATCCTCACTAATTGATTGTAACTTAGTGCCGATACAAGCATGAGATGGTGATATGAAGTCGAGACCCCGGGAACCATTCCCGCTAAAGCATGTCTTTATATTTTGCATAAATTTACGACGAATAGCTTTAAGCGAATACACGCAGATTGCGGACACATTAGAAGGAGTATTTGAGTTTATAGACTCACTCTGACTGAAAGCTGCGAAAAGTACATCATGCTGAGCAGTAATTCCCAACTCTCCGGCAAGCTCCGAGCCAGCTTTTCCAACAAAGGCTGCTTGAACGAGATTGTAGCCATAGTTGCCTCCGCCTTCTCCAGTACAAGACATAGGGATCTCGGTATAAGAATAGTAATTCTCATCATCATGGCACACGCGTACTAATTTACTATAATAAGTGTCGGAGACAACGGCTCTCAACTGCGTCGTCAAAAAGTAACTGAAGCCTTCTGAACTAAATCCATAGACATAGTTAATAGGGTATCGTTCTCTAGACAATGAATTAACAAACATTCGAGTGCCCGTAGTTACTGCTGTTCGGGCTATCGTAAAAAGACGGTCATCTTCAAGGGAACGACTGCTCACTGTAGGAACTTCAGAACGATATGGCGAGTTGCCTGTAAATGTGACTCCAACATACATTACTTGCGTCATAGGCGGATTGGGAGGCCCAGGTGCAATGAATGCCACCGTTGATGCTGTTGCATTGTTCGCCACGACCGGTTCACGAACTTCACGAACGTCATGAGAAATATTATTTAAATTTCGAACAGAGCATAGACCCTGCAACACGGATCCACAGGTAATGAGACGGCTAGTGGCATAGTCGATAACCAAAGCCTTATTCACATTATCAGTTGGCTTTTTCACATAACTGGCTGGGCAATCGAAGGTACACTGAGCGGAGTCATTGACAGGGCCCGTGACGATCCACTGGGCGACTTCAAGATCTGGGGAGAGCTGATAGATTCTGTTGACCGCGCCGACGTAAACTCGGCCTGTATTGCGGTCCACGACGAGATGATTGAAGAGCGAGCCTGGTGCCGACACAGGGTCGGTGAAGGTGCGCACGACGTCCTGCGAGGCACGCGCGGCGACACACGCGGCCCCCAACGCCAGCAGCACGCGCCACATGTCGGCACGGGCGCATGTGGCCGGCACTCTACCGCGCACGCCGCCCGCCGCCCTCCGCGCCACCCGTTCTCCCCGAGCATCTGGAACGCGATATACGCACTCAGCGCCCGCGCGCTGCCGCCGCTCGTCTCCCATCGCACCGCACCGCTCCAACGCCGCTCCTCGCCTACGCCTAATCTTATATACCGTCCGGTGAAGCCTTAAGACGATTCTCTCATAAGATCCTAACAGAAATGTGTTTCAAACACATTACAATTTATACATATATTATAACCGTAGTATGCACGTGCACACTTCTCGGCTCGGAGAGGCCCAGTGCGATTGGAGAGTTCGCGAGCTGGAACGATGGCTCGCAGTGACCCTCAGCCGTGATAAGCAATATCAGAGTACAAAAAATTATCTAAATAATAACAACAACTACGCTCATTAAAATATATGATAACTATACTTGTTGTTACTGTTTGTTTATAATATTTAATAACCCTCACCCCAAAAAAAATGTCGAGATACAAAAGTAATGTAACGTTAATCAAGTAAAAACAAATCGGTTCAAGGATAGTATACGGTCACGCAGGCGACCCGGACGCATTCTGTGGTACTATTCACACGCCGACGAAAGCCTCAGCATCAAAGGGGATAACAACTAAAATAATAATTTGGCATGCTGTTCGCAACGAGGGAGTGAACGTGGTAGCGCAACGATACAAACATAAATGGAAAAAAAATGGATAACTAAATAAAACACACCGATAATGTAACATCGAACTATACTCACAGAAGTGCCATTTTTGTGTACACAGCGGGCTTAGAATATTGTACACGTTCTATATGAAAGATCATAAGCATGTAGGGCACACTCTCATAGTGCGGTGACAGCGATGTGAACTCGTTCGCAAGACCTGCAACAAAATGTTAATGTAGATTTAACATTCCATTGTCATACTTAAAATACACCTAGTTATCCTTTACATACATATGGTGAATCGAGTCTGACTCCATCAACCTGAATATTGGCAAATAATCATTACATAGTATAAAACAAAGTCCCCTACCGCGTCTGTCTGTCTGTCTGTTCGCGATATACTCAAAAACTACTGAACGGATCTTAATGCAGTTTTCACCAGTGGATAAAGTGATTCACGAGGAACGTTTCGGTATATAATTTATCAAGGATTTTTTTTTTATAATCAGGGCGGGACAAGGTCTGCCGGGCCCTCTAGTGTATACATAAAACTAAATAAAATGTTTGTTTGAGCACAATAAACTATGTAACTGCCACTCAGATTTGAAAAAAAAATGTCGTAATTCAGTTCATTAACTGACAAATTAAATATCGGCATTATTAGATGATTACAAAACCCGCAAATAATATCACAAATTAATCCTATCAATATCAGTACTATAGTAGTACTAGTAGTCTATTGTAGTTAACATTACTAATAAAAGTCTAAGTAAAAGCTACTTTTCATAATTATTCTTCTTTTTTGTAGTTTCAACATTACTGTTTTCTTTTTTCCAAATACGTACCACTTTAATCTATGCATATATATATATATATATATATATATATATATGCATAGATTATATATATATTATTATATATATATATATATATATATATATTAATTTTGTTATTCTATGTCAGCTGGGATGTTGTTGTACAATTAATTATGCATCACTTTTCAATTTATTGAATTACATACAATATATTCGATGGTATGAAAAAAAGCAACTGTTTCTAAATGTTTTTTCATAACACTAAAAGCTTATCTATAGTTACATAAAAATCAAATAAATAAAGAAAACCGGTTGACAAACAGGGGAAAAAGGGACAAAGCAGTTTTTTCTTTGCCTATTTATATACACAGATCAATGAGGGTGTTTGTGGAAGATAAATGGATATATGTAACTCTCATACAAAAACGATGAATATATTTTGATGAAACTCCAGAGTAATATAGGTAAGACACCAGAAAAACATGTATACTATAATTTATAAATATATAATTGGCAAGAATATTGTTAAGAATTGTTAAATAAGTTTGTAAAACTCCTGCCATCCTAGGAGTTATCTCAGTGTTATGTATAAACAATTCTAGTTAAAAGGAGACAAGGTAACATTATTTATGTAGAGACAAAAGCAAATAAACAATGTTTACTTATTTAACAGTAAAACATACTAATTATATGCATATATTAATCTTCATAATATTCTTACTCTTATCCCATCTAAGTATGGTTGATACAAGATATTTTCCTCTTCCACTCTCCCCTATCAGATGTCGTCTCAGTATTCACAATTTTTATACACATCATTTTTGTCATTTTTCACACAATCGTGTGTGATGAGTAGAAAATATATAAATTTATGTAGTAAATCATTCAATGTTTACCTTCATATGGAATATTAAACACCATAAAAGTCAAACATATATAAATCTATTGATTGTCAAACAGTCCTTCTGAGCAGAAACTAATAAATATTATTATAATAACATGTAAATTTATTCTTAAAATATTCATATTTTAAAACTTAATATACTCATACCACTCTGGCATCTGACATAACAGAACAAAATTATATAATAATCATAGATGGGCAACATAATTTGACAAAAGTACTCCATAACGGACAAACAAAAATAATATTATGGTGGAATTTCAACCAAGTACCCATATAATAAAAAAACAACAATATAAATGTATAAACATAAGAATCACAGGCAACCATGTCTTCATAATGTCTCCTTACTTATAGAACAAATGTGAGGGAGGTGTGAAGATGTCTCCTTATGATAGGCCTTATACGAAAATTACTCAGGAATTCATATAGATAAATCAAATTAATATAGATAAGTATAGCAGCTTCATATCAATAATGAATAAGCTGTTATGTTATTTTACAACAGTTGTCACAAAAGATTGTCAATTATTTTGTTGTTGAGTAATGTATTATTTTCTATCCTATCGCAATTTCACACAATGTCGCGACAACAAAATTAATGTTCGTTGTTAGCATCGAGACTATCGAGTGTGACCAACATGGTCTCTCCTTTTCACGCCTATAGGCTAATATTATGTAGTATATGATGCTTGTTGGTTCGTATGCCATGATAAAACTGACGAATCATTGCCACTATCAATAGTAATAAAGAATAATATCTTCAACAGTATGTTATTCATTTTATAGGAATAATGAACATTATTACTTGTATTAATAATGATGGCCTCTAAAGTAACATATCCCTCAATAAATACTGGAAAGTATAACTAAAGAAACTGAAAAGCCACAAGAAACTTTATTAATTTGCACTGTACAGTATATAATTTGAAGAATATATTTTTAAATAGCTTGTGCCCATAACATCCTTCTCATGTTTGTTGTTAGATGGGAATTATTTATTTTAGCTGAAATAATTATATATTCTCTTTAATTTTTAATTATAGCCTTCTTTCTACTACTTAACCTCAATACCCTTATTTTATCGGTTTTAATTTACCTCTGTTAAATTTTATCATACTTGCTTACATCTCCTATGGAAAGACTATGGATATGCAGCTGATATAAAACTCCGAAAAACACATCACCAATAAAAATCTGTATTTATTAATTTTCTAAATACAAATAATGTTATTAGAAATATAGCATTGTTAAATGTTTGTTATAATATATAAAAAAAAATCATATCAATAACTCAGAGATTATTCTAACTCACTTTTTTATATACTATTTTCATTTCTTTTTCTCCATTTCTAAAGTTTTGCTTGGAACTATAATCAACTCAAACAGTCATAAAGTAAACTATTGTTATGCTAGTGGTGCCCAGCCTAAAAATTGACATGAAATTCTTATAGTATGTCATCATTCAACTTGAGGGTTGAAACTAATTTTTTTTCGAACTGACTATGCTATTGACCTGGCAAGGTCTTTACAGCTTCACCGGACTACTAAGGCGAGCGCTTAAGGCACTCAGCCGATTTGGTTTTTAGGTAACATACACAAGGGTGCACGGCACACCTCGGCTTGGGCTGTTACCTGAAAAATTCGCATCTGACCTAGATAAACTATTCTAGCTATTCATACATATATTCATTTGAGAATCATACAATCGAAATAGCATGATTCACAAATGCGTACGTGTATATTGGAATGAAGAGAATATACTCCACCATCATGAAAATTAATCAGTACTCTTATATATGTTGTCACTTGTTTACTGCTAAAGAGTTATTGAGATTTTGTTGGGATAGATATGTCTATTTAAATAATAGAAATGTTATAACAATTCACTTAAATTATCATTAAATTATTATAGAATATCCACCAACAAAATTGTGTTTATGTGAATATTAAGAATCAATAGCAAAACTATATAAAATTGAGTTTAACTGAACTATATTTGATTGTTAATACAATTAATTTCATTCTAAAATATGATTTTATGTATTATTTGTCATGAATTAATATTGAAATAAGTCATACTGAAAACTTATTCATCTTGATAAATCAAAAATAGTATTGTCCTCTCAAGGTGCAAGCTATAATGATTAAGTTGAGTTAAAAACTTAAGTGTTCAAAATATTATAATGTGTTTTACATGTTCCTCCCAATGCATTTTAGTCTTTAAAAAAAAGGAAAAAGTGGACCTATATTTTTTTTTATCTCTTGTTCATTGCACATTAAGCATTTAGATGATCCCGAGTTTTAAATGAAATTTTTTAGACAAGCTTTTATTTAATAATATGGCATTAATTACAATACAAGGTGAGATTACAGTTGATGCGATTGATACCTTGAACATACATCACACACACTGGGATTCTATAAAATATATTTTGTAAGCTTGGACCCGAATGCTACAGGTTAACTTGTATAAAAAGTTGCACATGGGTTTTATGAAGTCATTTAAGTCTAGAATTAGTGTTGCCAACCTACTCTCAGTACCAGATAGATAACCTGTTCCAGTTTAGTTACTATATTTCAAGGTACCAACTGATTGGCTACAATATAGTACATTTGTTTTTTTTTTCAGACTAACAATCGTAGCATTGGGATCTTAATTTTTTTTTTATACATTAAAATTAAATTATCTGAATGTAATAGAATTCAAAGTCGTAATAATATTTTCCAAATCTTTTTTTCTAAACTCAAATTGCAATTGTTAGCAAGCTACAGTGGTGTTGGAGTAAAAATCAAGATATTTTTAACAATAAATAATTGGAACAAAACCACTTTGGATTATAAGGTGGACTTTTAAAAGGGTTATTATTGTAAAAAAAATATTGATTTACTATCATCACTTTAATAAAAATATTAGTTAACATAATTGTTCACAATCTACCGTAACTCTTATGCCCTCATATTTTAATAACTAAACTTTTACAGTTGCCTCAAAATAGTCATATAAATGGTTCATCTTAGTTAACAGCTACATCTTAGCTACAGTAAAACAACTGAACAAGATAAAACACATTATTCCATAAAAAGCCCTCTCACTTTTATTTCTCCACAACCAGAACAATGGAAAGATCTGTACAGATAAGAGTAAAAATCAGAAGACAATGAACTATAAAGAATTTCTTATACCATATAACCACTTACCATTCATATTCTTTTATATCAATATATCCATTACTTAAATTCCAACAAAATGTACTTAAATTAGTGATTTATAAACTTGAATTTTACTGATTGTGTAATTTACATTTAATCAGCATAGTTACAGACAAGGACTAAATGAAATTGCTCCCAGGAAGAAGAGAAAACATTTTAAAGAATATAGCACTTAAAATAATTTAATGAACAATCTGACAGTGTCTATGGAAAAGGTAACAATTGTATGCAGGACACAGCACACAACAACAATAATGTCATGAAGCATACTATGCCAGGTTTATAATAAAATAAATAAATCTATACATATAATAAAAATGTAAATCTAAGGTATCTGTAGTTTTTAGATTTTTGTGAAAAAAATTGTTGCAGATGCCTTGGAGTAAGTAATAAAATAGATTTTAATCATATTTAGAAATGTCTATCTGTCTGTCTCTTTGTTTGTTTGATACACACACTGCTAAAGCACTGTGTTCACAATAAAAAATCACCAAGAACATCATAAAGCATATCTTCGAGTAATATTTAGTCTTGATTTCATTAAAATCGGTGCAATCTATTAAAAGTGATTGTAATTTTAGAGAAGTAGATAAGAAATGGACTTAATACATTGAGATGATTTTATTAGTCATCATTTTTTAAATTAGGTTCCATGCGGACAATGTCACTGGCACAGCTATTTATAATAAAATTTATTATACAGTATTTTCTAACCTAAAATGCAATGTTTCATAGGAACATAAGCTGAATTGGACAAATCAGAAACAAGTTGAAACCTGATAAAAGCATTATGTAGAAATGATATCATAGTAAAGATATGATGAGACATATGTATGATTTATGCTTTGACTATGTTACTTGACTGATTGATGTTAATATTGTTTTATCAATATTCTTTATTACCAAAATCACCAAAGAATAAAAAATGTAATTATCATTACTCATGTTCATTTCTCCTACTTTATTATAAATTTCTTTTCACTCAAAGGAAACTATTCACCAATCTACATGTTTTGATCAAGTTCAAATGGATCTCAATTACATCCTCAAGTCACCCCCAAAATCTTTTACTTACAAAACAGGAAAAGAGACGATAGACTTCTTATATTAATGCAAGTTAAATACATAATAGGTATGTATTTATCTAATTATTCAATATTTATGTAATTTATCATTCAAACCAAGATTAACATAATGTACTTACATTTAACTTATGTTTTAAATACATACAATATACATACTGTATTTAAATACATACAATATACATACTGTATTTAAATACATACAATATACATACTGTAACTACCTAATTATTAACTACAAATGTTTATAGCACTGTTGAATGAATAGATATAAGTACCATCTAGATATCTAACTGAATCTAGATATGTAACTGAAAACGAAGTTAATGTACTTTTATCAAAAATTGGTTCAAGAATAATAGAATATTATTAAATATATTAAAATTCTTAAATTCATATTTCAAAGTTAATGTACTTGTATCAAAAATTGGTTCGTGCATAATAGAATATCATTACATAGTATAAAACGAAGTCCACTACCGCATCTGTGTGTTCGCGATAAACTCAAAAACTACTGAACGGATTTTCTTGCGGTTTTCACCAATTTGTTGAGGTTTTTTTACAATCAGGGCGGGACAACGTCTGCCGGGGCCGCTATTTATTAAAATTCTTAATTTCATATTTCACTAAATATCTCAACCAATTATGTTTTCTCACATAAATAACCTTCAAGAAGTATACATATGTACATGACATATAATAATAACTACAATTAAATTTCAATGCAAGGTCAAATGCAAAAAGATGTAAAATTTATATATAGAATCAACAAATATCAATTCTTCTATTTTCAATTCTATAAATATAAATTCAATTCTAGTTTCATAATAAATCAGAATTTATATCAGGGAATAGTGAAATATCACAAATAGTGGAGATATTTACATCTACATAATTACATTGATTACAAGCGGCATATTCTATGAATCTAATTTATTTTTAAAAACTATCTTCTAGACCGGTTCAGACTACATAATCATTATAGCACAATTTGTGTAGGCTAAATTATTATTAACACTATTTTCTAGGTTTTCTCACAATTTACATAATCACTATAGCATTTCATTATTCACATTTACATACATCATTTTGGCCAGTGATTATTTAAAAAATATTTTTTCAGTTGAATATATTTTATTTAAGCCACTAAAAAAATATTAAATAATAAAATCTCATACAAGAAAAGTGATTTCACTGAGAATAATAAACTAAAGGCCTTGAAAGCTATTGCAAGATCAACTAAAAATAATTTAGGTTACATAAAATAACTAATATTTTAACAGCTGTCCTTACTAAAATATCTTACTACCAATGTGCAATGCAAATTTACTTCTACAAGTGTAGATTTTTATTGTTACTTATTGTAAAACATGCGAATCCAATAGTAAACATACTATTTCTATATACACATTTCCAACAATACTAAAACATTCAATTCAATCTAATTAGCAAATTGTAACATTTATGCTATCAAATTATTTAGGATTATTCAATATCTGAAATGATACTGAATTCATTTTATGCCTTTTTCAGGTATGTACTTGATATTTAGACAGATAATAGACGACAATGTCTACTAAATTATATGCCTTCGATGTAGGTACACGGGACATGACCGCGCTCGACTTGTCGGTCATTCTGTCCGCAGTGCAACGTATCTTTACATTCAACATTCTAAACAAAATTACTAACACCCACTCTACAACATGTACAGCCCACACACGACAAAAAAAAACCTATTAACACAATAATACGTTTATTCACCCAATTGCGCGTGATATTGCTTTTTTTTTGGTATCTTGTTCCCTCGAAAGAAAAGAAAGTCAGCCATTACCACGCACACGAGTCGATAAACGGAAGCCATTCTGAGCGCCACGCGTTCTTACGAATTAATTGCAGCAATATTGATAGACAGACTTACCTTATTATTGAATAGTTCTCTGACGTATAAATGCAATCCTTTAGAATCCAGGATATTTTACAGACTAACACTATTACACCACACAATCCTTGTATAAGTATTCACTTAAAATGCAATCGAAACACTAAACATCACAAGCGGCTATTAAAATCACAACATCATATTTATAAAAATAACTATGTTCAATATCAAAGCCCGTTATACAGTAAAATAGCACTTCTGCACAAAAGTCCACGACAAGAGCATCAGTCTTCGTACATCGCCGTGGAATGATGAACGAGTCTAGGCGTGACTGAACCGAGCAAAGCCGAAAGCTGCCGATCGGACTACGTAGTTGACGATTTTGCCGTAAGAGACAGCACTGAGACTAAAATGCGTTCATTATTAGGAATTGTATATGAAAATATTAGTTATAAATTTTCTATACAAAACACGTACCAAAGGATAATTTACGATGAAATAAGTAAGCTTATAATAAAATTTGTGATAAGTATTTGTTAAAAATATTTTAGCATGAAATTATCTCAAATAGGTATGCGAATGGTTACATTTAAGTGATAAATATTTGTACCATAGATATTTAAAGCTAATATTTTTCCATTAATAGAATTTATTATTTATCAAACTTAATAAAGTGGAAGATAATTCCACTTTTATTTGATTGATCTAATTATAAACTCAATCTGTTTTTGAAAAAATTAAACCACTTATTATTTATAGTAGAAAAGTAGGTATTATTGACTTCTCCTACGGCATAATCTAATGTAATCAAATAATATTTACTTCTTCAAAGTAATACTTTAAAATTGTGCGGGAATTTATAATAACATGGTACAATATCAAAGAATACAAGGACGAGTTACGGTGATGGTGTCACATATAATTCGTTGTATTTTATTTGTAGAAAACATTATATATATATATGTTACAAATACTTCGGATACACGAAGATGTAATGGTGTACACAAATATTATACGTATTATTTTCATTGTCTTTGATTTTATTTACGAAAAGCAAACTATATATTTAATATATTTTTATTGATTTACTTTACACAATTTGTAATAATTGTTAAATATAATGAATACACGTGTACTCTTCTGTCGAATTAAGTAGAGACAAGTTATTTCAAGATAGTTTGACATATTCTATTTTTCACTTGACGTTGACAGCAGAGCGGTGTCGTTCGAAATTGAGATTTGAGGTTGCTGAATTTTTCATAATACGTTAGGGTGAAAGTTTATATTTTTACAAAGGAACTTTCAATACAAGATGGCCTCAACTATGTTTAAAATATCTTCTACGTTGATTAACTCCTCGAAGAACTTTCGCTGTGTCGTTCGTCTTGTTGATAAATGCAATTTATCAACTACAAATGTCATTGCGGTGAGTTGCATAACCGGTCTATAAAATAAAATAAAAAAAAACTATTTTGGTTACTCGGGTACTCTTAGTATTCATAAATTTATATATTTATTTACTTGTAATTGTACATTAAATATGTTGATTACTACGTAATTTTAATAGCAATCCAGCAATGAAAACACTGATCATGTTTCGGTCTGTGTTTATCAGCTTCATTTTAATTATAACAGTAACAGTAAAACTGAACATTTACTAACCGTTTAGACTTAGTAAAATAAATAACTTCTGTATAAATATAGATAGTTTTATAAAAAGGGACTGTGATACAAAAGTTACAATGATATAAACTGAATATTTATAAAGTTAACATGAGAATGTAAAAAAATCGTGATTTTGTAAACCACTGCTAACCAACCAACTATTGTATTCTTTCGTTATAAAATAGACTTTCAAACTTATTTGGCCCACCCCGAACTTTTCGAAAAAAAAAAAAAAATGGGTCTTTTCCAAAAATGTACAGTTCCAATCATCACACATTGTGTGATATGACACATAAGTAAACAAAGTTATGATAAAAAAAATAAACTAATTAGTGAATTAAAAAAGTGAATTTAATGACACAATTGTAATACCTATTTAACTAAAGTTTGAAACTACATTTTAAAATTTCCATAGAACTGTCATAAGTCATTTGTCAGTTTTAAATCACTCCAGTCGAATAGATAATTTTCTCTGATTTTTTAAAATTAATCTCCTGGGAACTTTTAGCACACAAGAGAAATGCTATCACCCACTTTATAAAAGTAGGATTATAGTAATTGTTTTATACCTGATTCAAATTTGGAATCCCCATATACAGTGCAGTGGCACTTAATTTTTGTTTTTTATAACTGCAGTAATAATCATAATATTATATGGTTTCATGAAAATCGGTTCACTCTATCAAAAGTTATTGTAGTTTTAATGACGACACGACTTAAGTTGAGAGAAAAGTAGATAAGTAAGTGGACTTAATATATTCAGATGATTTTATTAGTCACAGTTTTTTACATTAGGTTCCATGAGGACGGAGTTGTGGGTACAGCTAGTCTATACTAATAATATAAAAAGGTAAAGTTTGTGACGTTGTGGCGTTGTAAGGGGTAATCTCAGGAACTACTGGTCTGATTTGAATAATTCTTTCAGTGTTATATAGCTCATTTATCGAGAATGGTTATAGGCTATGTATCATCACGCTAAGGCCAATAGGAGCGGAGCACAGATGAAAAATGTCTCAAAATCAAGATGTTTTTTTCTTTTTGAGAGCTTCTGATGTGTGTCAGCGTTAGCCCGGAGTAGTAACTATAACTATGTGGACGAAGTTGCGGGCAGGGGCTATAATCTTTATACTAATATTATAAAGAGGTAAAGTTTGTGAGTTTGTGACGTTGTAGGGGGTAATCTCAGGAACTACTAAACCGATTTTGAAAATTCTTTTACCAATAGAAAGCCACGTTATTTGTAAGTGTCATAGGCTATATATCATCACGCTAAGGGCAATAGGAGCAGAGCAACAATGAAAAATGTTTTAAAATCGGGGTATTTTTTCCTTATGAAAACGTTTCTTACGAACGCTGCCTTAATTATGAGATATATATGATTGAGTTCTAGAGAAAATTTGTAGTTTGATAATGCCTATTACCGCCCAACGAAGTGCACACGGGTCGGCTAGTAATTTATAAAGGTATTGTTTAAATCATCCTAAATATAATGATGTGTCAAGTAAGTTGGGAAAAAAATCCCACTATTTGAGAGTTATTCTGGTGTGTGCTGCATAAATTGTTAGAGTTACATGTTGTGGAAGACAGCTGATAGTATTAAATAATTTTATCATAACTTTGATTGCAAGAACATTTCTGTTCCCTTGAATTGAGATACAATAATTAAGATGCATTTTTTTAATGTTTTGTGGTGTTGTATGAGCTTAAAAGGTATTTGAAAATGAATTCAAACATGGATCCGTGAAAAATTAATGTTTCGACATGTGTAAAATCTGAAAGCAATATCATTCAAGCTGGAGACATTTTTGTCCAATATAATATAAGCTTATGGCATTATTTGCGTCTTATATTGATACTATTCATTCAAATGTCTAGGAATTTGAAGTATAAAAGCCAAGGAGAGGGTGCTAATCTGATAAACAAATCAAGTTACAAATGTACTTGGAGAGCAGCCATTTATGATGAATGGCACTCTTATGGACTATAACATGCATTATTATTGATACTGTGTTAAAACTCTGAAGAGGCATAAGACTAATAACAAATTCATGCCACATGACAATTCTCTAAAACAAAAGGGTTAAGAGTCATGAGATGGTTTTTGGGTTCATTCTATGTAAATTGGCACTATTGGTCTTATCTTGCTTTTAGAAAATATGGAAAAATGCCTAGTTACCATCTGCATGATATTTAGAATGCTATGGATTTCAAGTACTAAGAACTAAGAAATATTGCTAAACTGTTACTTGTTCAGAAAATAATATCTAAAGGTTTTGAGAATTTTCACCTGTGATGTGGTGATTTTGTAATCTTTGATTACCAAATTGTAATGCAATGTCATAATATCTAATATTATATATGTGTATTCCTTGTATGCTCTTCTAATTGTTTATTCTACTGACAGGTTGTAAATGCAGGTACTTTGTATTAGCAAGGTCACATAAGGTTGGAACCTAGATTGGTTAATTCTCATTTGAATTACTCTCACTTTGCCACTCCAATCTAGGCAAAAAAAAATGTTATCAATTCAACACCTTGTACCTCCATAATAGAAATTAAACATTATATTTGTGTATGCATTATGCTGAAAACACTTTCCAAAGAATTATATTCAGTGTAGATTGCCTGCAATACCTGACCACATTTAATGAAGCTCTCTTCCTTCACTCCTTTCACACGATAATTTCGATAACCAACTAGTCTACCACCTTGATATAAAGGGGATTATCTGATTAAAACACAAATTGGGCGAAAAGTAAGTCTGTAACCTGCACCGTTAACGATGTATATCTGACTTGTTTTTGATTGAGTGTAATTTGAAAATAGCCCATAGATGAACAGATATTATTATTGAAGCACTTTTTTTATTCTGAATATGTATATATACAAAACTCCATATTGGAAAACATAGCTGATGCTAAATTAAGAAGGTACTTTCATTTTTTTTTAAAATAATGTACATAATCAAGATATAATAGTTATCAAAGGATATCCGTCAATTAGTTACATATTTCACAAAGCAAAGCAATAGTAGAAATAGATATATATTGTCTTAAACCTGACAATTATATATTAGCCATAATGAAACATTATTAAAGTAACATGAGTTCCGTCTATAATACCAAAATCTTCATATGAGTGAGTATAAAAAGAAAAGGACACATTTCACTCTACATGATATCTGGTGGTGGTAACTTTACCAGGCTTGATGGTATGTGAAATGACAACTCGGGCAATGATGCCAATGTGACCGAACCTCTGCTTTATCCATTTCCTGTTTAATTTTCCATTTTGAAGCCATTATATGTATAGCCATTTTTGCTATTACATTGCTGTTGAGAAAATTTTAATTAGCGGGCTGATCTATGATTTATTGGTATAAACCGTGTAACAATAAAAAAAATTAAAGAGTTTCTTCTATATATTCTGTCAAATTGTACACGAAGGAGATGATTTTCTCTTGAACAGTTTACACAAAACGTTATGCAAATTATGACTTAAATTACAATAACGAAATAGATAACACAATATTTGTGTTAGAAATATCAGTACAGTCGTGGATTTCGATGCGGACGCACAGTTAACGTTTGACATAATAAAATAATTATAAATTGTTTATACCGCACGATCACACACTATACACCAGTGGAGGGGAAACAGACCGGTTTCATTTATACCATTTACGATTCGCGACGTGGCCTCATATTCGTTTTGCCATTCGGAAATAACGGTAGCCCTCTAAACTCCGACGTTTTGTACTCCGTCTGTGGTGCACCTTACAAACCTTTTTTGTAACTGGCAGGTTGTTCACTTTTTAAACGTGACATAAGAGAAAGAAATTAAATATTATTTGGCGGCGGGTCAGTTGTGTCAACGCGGCATTGTATTTTGTCATCTATTTATTTCGTTTTTTCTTCGTGTTTGTTTTATATTATTTTCAAAATGGCGTGCACTACCTGTATGGAGCCAGGTGGCAAGCCGGTTAAAATGGTAAGATTGTAAACAACGATATTAACACAATTTTACGTGAATGATTAATGTTTGATAATTATAAAGCGTCTTGCAACTTCTTATTTGTTTAGTTGTTATGGATGTTTCATATAAGTTTTCAGTTGAAATTATGAGTTTAGGGCTTATTTACAAGTATTTATAAATTATTTAGTATGTATAGTCGTTATATCACAATTTATATGTATAGGTACATATGTCTCGGAAGTCTTATTTTCTGCATATATATTATAGGTTATGTGTTTGTATGTATATCTCTCAAGGAATTTATTAAGAATACAATTTTTTATAAGTTCAAAGTGTATACTATTTATTTTTTTACGTAATTTTAAATATTTCTGAATAATCATTTATACAACTTCTAATTATAATCTGTACCTATATAAAACATTTTTAGAACTTCAGAGTTGAATGGCATGTAGACATTCAAGCGCTTTTTCTCTCGAGTACTAAACTTTAATTGGGAAAATATTAAATTGTATATAAAAATAGTTAAACCATGAGCATTAGTTTATTGCAATTATTATTTTGAGATACAGTACAAACAAAAAAGGTTATTTTATTTATTTATTTTTTAAATATATTTGTTAATTAATCTCGTAATGGTTCTTGACTCTTTTTTCTGTTTCTATTTCCATATTATTTATAATATCTTATGATTCGTTTTCTTATACAATTCATTTTCAAATAATTTATTTTAACTCGCAAGTTTCCTTCGTAATGTAAAAGTTTAGAGTAAATAAAAATTCGCCTGTTCATTAGAATGTTTAGTAAATATACTTACATTAAAATATTATGAATAGTTATCTTAATATATATATTTCTTGTGTGCGTGTGTATGTGACTGAACTCCTCCTAAACGACTGGACCGATTTTGATGAAATTTTTTGTGTGTGTTCGTGGAGATTCGAGAATGGTTTAGATTGACAATTGGACTCGGTAGGTGGCGCTGCAGTTGACTTTTAGGATTTTTTTTATTATCAAGGCAGGACAACGTCCGCCCGGTCCGCTAGTATATATATATATTTCACTTAGACATCGTGACTGCTTGAGATAGATCTGATAATGTTATTAGTATTTTTTGGTTACTAAAACATTTGGTTAAAATAACACCTCTATTTTAATTTAACTGTTCACGCCAATAACTAATATTATGAACATAGATACCCAGTTGTAACGAAAACAAAAACACGAGTTAGAACATTTCGTATTCCTCGTAACTTATATCACAAAAGTCTCTAAAATATACTAAATGACAATAAAATACGATATAACAAACAAAACATGTTACATGTTTGTAAATGGATGCACACGGTCATTTAATGTCACGGCTACATGTGTGACAAACACCCGTCTGTGATAAAAAATTATGAGTTTCATAAGTAAAACTAATTGTTGCCCATTGCTCGAAAGTCGATCATAATTCATTCATTTAAGTTCCAATAATATTGCGTTTTTTCAAGTGAAAACTACTTTAAGCGCGTTGATCGGTATTTTTGGCAGGAGATAAATTTGTAATTTCGCGTCATGACATGCGAGTAACCGTGACCGGTGGTATTACGCTTGCGAGGCTTGCGTCAGATTAGCGACGCGTAGTAGGTATAGGGGCCTGTGTGATGGTATATGGATATTTTGCAGCTCATCATACTTATGATTTATTAATAGACTTTATAAAAATGTATATAATTATGGCTCCGAGTGCCAATAGATATGAAAACCACACTAATGTTAATAATTTCAATAATCTAATTATAAAATTTAAATATTGTCATTCAAGGTATATTAATTAAAAAATTAAAAAGAGAACGAAGTTATTTCATTGTTTTGAGTTTTCACTTCTGTTGACAGTCCTTGTGACCGCCTCGACTTTTTTCTGTACAAATATAGATTAGTAGATGTATGACGAATAATTATTGTATTCATTTTTTTAAATTGATAACACTAAGCTGGTCTGATAAATAAAACAATAAATAAATAAAGATAATCCAGTTGACAAATAGAGGATAAAAAGTTACTGACCTTTTTCATCTTTGTCTATTAATATAATATAGACATCGGTCGTCCAGTCGACAAAATTCTACTATAATAAGGAGTACAAACCTCTTTTCTTCATATGTTATTGTATAGATATTGTTATCTATATTTAGTATTCTGCAAATATAGTAGATTGTTGACGTAAGGAGCGTGCAGTATTATCAGTATCTTCTGCAAATAAACATTTGACGATGGTATGAAAAAAAAACTATGTCCAGTTTTTTTCTTGAATTCACTAAAGTTCGTCAACTGCTACCAAAGAAAAAAAATAAAGGAAATCGCCTGATAAGCAGAAAAGAAAATGGTATTAAACTGTTTTATCTTCAGCTCCTATTTATATTTAGATACCGGCGTATAAAGGTTAATAGGAACGAAATAAAATGTTGTAATTTGACTTATGTGTTACATTATTTTAATTTCATAACACTTCATAGTTAATACATCACGTGTATCTGTGAGCATGCTTAAGCCAATAAGCTGCGCAATTTAGAACATGGTTACTAGCATCTAGCGAAGTAAGCTGCTATTATATAGCTAGTATTGGTAAACCCGCACAAGTAAGGACATCTTTACTAAATGAAAACAAATCGATGAGATTTATATGGATAGAACGTTGATGCAATTCAAAATTAACAAAGACCGGGGAGATACTAACTCCTGTTGATATATATGTATAAATCTGTCTTATCAATTTTCAATTAGATTATGACAATATAATATAATAATACTAAAATTTATTAACTCCGGGTTCCCCCGTTACATATTACGGCACAGGTCATTGCACCTAGGTTTATTTCGTTTATATCTATAATTTGGAAAGTCTTAGAACAAACTTTAACTAAGTTTCTCTTTGTTGATTATTAGTATTTGTTTTGATATTAATATTTTATATGTTAAATGTGACCATGAAGTATTATATCCCAGAGTACTGCGATTATTTAACCTATCACCTGGTATCGTTTATTATAAGACCCATAATTCTTTGTCAGTGTCGTTTTATATATTTTATGATTTTATTTCAGAGGAAGGAACGAGACACTTTCGGTGAACTCGACGTGCCAGACGATAAACTCTATGGAGCCCAGACTGTTAGGTCCGTCATGAACTTCCCCATCGGTGGAATAGAAGAACGAATGCCTGTAAGTAATTTGACATTATATTTACAACACAATAAATAATTCTTCGTGCCTGCGTGTCTACACAATAATACACGCACCATTTTTTTAAATATATAGGTTTATATTTCGAATCAAACTTTACTAATGGAAAGATGCATTTAATTGACTTTGTCCTTTATGTGTAAATACGATATGATGTGATAATCTTTGTAATTACGTATTCTACGCGCGACATTTGTACGAAATAATGGAAAGGTTACGAAAGACAATGGCCGGATCATGAGTGAGTTGTTTACTTCTACAACACGATCCGCATGATAACTTTCTATGACCAACTACACTGCATGAAGCTACATTGTTTTTATTATTTCTTTTCATTGTGATTCTAAATGGGAGAATGTTCTGGAATCTCTATTTAGTTTAGTCAATGCTGGGTTTATTAATGGTGTGGGTAGGATAGGAAAATACTCGCTACAGACGCGTCGCGTTCCCGGGTCTACCGGTGTACTTATATCTAACAGTGTATAAGCGATTTATAATCGACTGAGTTGCGACCACCATTATGATGTAGTCGTATTGAAACTTGCATCACATCAGCCTGTAAGAGACCGACTGTAGCCTTATCTTCCCAAAGGAAGGTATGGGCATAATCACCATGCCAACCTGTGACGTATTGACGAATTCGATCCCGGAGAAATTCACAATTCTATATTTTTCGACATACGACGGTCCGACAAGAGTATTTCTTAGGTTTAGGTTTCCTTGAGATGTTTTATTTCACGGTCAGCTGATAGTGTTACCAATTTAAATTAGGTGATGTAGCAACCTGCGATAGGTTGCAGATCTCTTGTCGTTTGCCATTGCTATTGCACCGCGCAGGGCTTACCGTTCAGACAAAATGCAAAATGATGTAGCGTTGTAGTATACACGGGAGCTATGTGCATCTATACTTATAAATAAAATTCAATTGTCTGCTGTATCAACAGATTAATTTCTGGAACTAACTAAAGACATTTTTACATACAAACCGGGACTTTTCATATTATTATTTAAGCTTTATATGATTACACTTTTACGTTAGCGGTTAAGCAGTGATGATACAATTTTACATAGGGAATACAAAATTGATAATAGGATTGAGGTTGAGTGAAAACAAAATCTTTTTCACTAAAACTAAGTCACAGGAAGCAACTAATTAATATTAGCAATGTAAAAGATTTTGTAGCAAAATTATCTGTATCACATTAGGTATATCTTTTTAGAAGTCACATGATCTATGTTACATTTAGTTTAGTAATTATTTGCTTTACAATTTTTCCAGAGCGTCTTAAAGTAATTTAAATACGTATTGTTTGTACATTATCTATACTAATATTATAAAGAGGTAAATTTTGTGAGTTTGTGACGCTGTGACGTTGTAGGGGGTAATCTCAGGAACTATTGAACCGACTTTGAAAATTCTTTTACCAATAGAATGCCACGTTATTTGTGAGTGTCATAGGCTGTATATCATTACGCTAAGACCAATAGGAGCGGAGCAACAATGAAAAATGTTTTAAAATCGGGTATTTTTTCCTTTTGAGAACTTCCGCTGCGTCTTAGCCCAAAATAACTATTCCACGCGTACGAAGTCGTGGGCAAAAGCAATTAATTAATTATATTATTATTATAATATTATAAAGAGGTAAAGTTTGTAAGGATGTAAGGGGTAATATCTGGGGAGTCGGAGAAAAAATGGTCGAACGAAAACGTTTCTTACGTACGCTGCCTTAACGATGAGAGATATATGATTGAGTTCTAGAGAAAAGTTGTAGCTTGATAATGCCTATTACTGCCCAACGAAGTGGACACGGGTCAGCTAGTATAGTATATAAGTATATTGTTTTTCTTTTTTACATCTGGCAACAGTCGTACAATATTTCTGTAGCTGAAATACAATACAATTTTTGAATTTGCATGCTAATTATAATCAAAGAAAACATATGTACCTACCTATAAGTTACTTATGTACAAAAGTAGGCAACTTGTTCAGGAGAGAGTGAACGTGTTTGAGGAAAAAGGAGACGTGACTTAGATTATAGACAGGAACACCTCGAAAATGAACAGTCTTCAAAATTAAAATATAACTATGTTAACGACACCTTAACATGCCCTATTTGTGCTCGTAAATTCATAGCTAAAATTGGGTACCACAGTCATTTATAGTCCGCGTCAAACGTTTTAACCGCTCTGAAGTAGATGCACAGAACACAAAATTAGGTATCAGAGGGACGTAGTGAGGTAAAAGGGGAGCAAGCTCGCCAGCGCGCGTACCTCGCCCCCTATTTCACCCACGTTGACACATGTGTCCTGTCATTATTAGTTGTAGTACTGTCGCATTCAGAAGTTATATTATGTTTTTTATGTTATGCATAGTTTTATTGTTGTTAATTACATGTTATAGCTATTTTTGTTGTCTTTTTTCTTGTATATTTGTCATTATTAGAAGACCCATCCACTTCGATAAGTGATGTTTCTATGAAATGAAATTGTTTATTTTATTTTTAATACAAATTATTTATTTATTATGAATGTATTTTATTCACAATAACGCTATTAAATCAAAGTTAGTTATAATAATAATTGGTGAATTATTATTCTTTACTCAGAAAAACAATAACATTTTCGGCATCTTAGCAAATGTCCACATGAATGTCTGTTTTTAAACCAACATTGTTATAGCATTTTTACATTCTACTAATTTTTATGCTAATCTCTCCGCCCCGACTTCGCACAGGTTTATTAGCGAAGAAAATGAAACCAAATTTTTCCTTCACAAGTATACAGGTATGTTCACAAGTATGTTATAAATTGAAATGGTAATGGCAATGATGGAACTTCAGTCTGTCAATATATTTTTTAAGATCTCCTTACTGTCTTGTGTCTCACTTACTTTTTTATTTGGAGATTCTTTTAACCAAAAATATTCACTTTTCCGATATTTCAAACATTATCTTTCATAGAAACCGTGTGCTGGTAATTACAAACAACAACAAAAAAAAATAGCTAAATAAGTGCATTTTTCTTTCTACACCGATGCGTTTAATACATTCGGCAAGTGAATTGTCTTTACATAGATAACTAGCTGTCCCGGGCACGTGTTGCCGTAGCTCAGTTATTATGATACATATACGTATTATAAAGAAGAAGAATGCAGAGAAAAATACCATCATGATATTTTTTGTGTGAATCACGTAGTTACAATAAAACTATAAAACCATTCTCACGGTTACGAGATTTTTCAGTCATAATTTGCTGGTTTTCCTTGAAACAACGAAATAATTAACTGAGGTCTACTACCTACAGACTCTGTTAAAATGTATAGTTATATCTTTAATATATAAAAATCCAGCGTCACGATGTTTGTCCACGATGAACTCGGAAACAGCTCAACCGATCTTTATGAAAGTTGTCATTTATGTATAACTAGCTGTACCCGCAGCTCCGCACGCGTTTTTTTTTAAATCGTATTAAAGAATTATAAAATTGAGAGAATATGTACAATTATAGAAATGCTCTTTAAAAGCAGTTGTAAGTACGACATGGACGCCACTTACAGTAACATGTAACGTGTACATTAGATATATAAATACTAACAGCGTGCCAAATGAGGTTTGTCATCATCAACATATTTGGAATCTTAACCCACAATATAACTACTTCAGTGCTCACTTACACTGTATAAGGAACTAATGAAACAATAACTTAAAATATTATTATAAAGATTTACATTTACATTACATTTAATATACATTGCCATTATAATTAAGATTCTGTGACTATACAAAAAATAGTCGCTTGTCTGTTCCGCAAGAAATTGAATTATGGAACTCTTTACAAAATACGTTTATAATCTAAGATTCTATTAAGAAGACCTTTATATCATTCAAGTTATTAATAATTATAATGTCGAATTGTAAACAATAAGTTGATAATTATTTCTCTTATTAAAAATAAAGAATGACTTTTAAATCTTACTAAACTTATGCAGACAAAGTCGCGGGTAACAGCTAGTCTAAAATAGAATAACCTCAATTACTTTTTATACGGCTCGCTATCTATCAGTGAAAGTCTCGTGAAAATCGCTCTAACCGTTTTGGTGATAGCACAACGGGCGAAGCCACGGTTAACAGCTCTTCTAAATTAAAATAAACTAAATTACTTTTTATAAGGCTTGCTACCTACCAGTGAAAGTCTCGTGAAAATAGGTCTAACCGTTTTGGTGATAGCACAGCGGGCGAAGCCACGGTTTACAGCTAGTATAAAATAAAATTCCCTAAACTACTTTTTGTAAAGTCAGCTATCTGTCGGTGAAAGTCCCGTGAAAATCGGTCCAACCGTTTTGGAGATAACATTGTAGACAAAGCCGCGTTTAATAGCTAGCCTAAGTAACCCGCTGTAATTTGAGCTATCTGCGAGTGAAATTCTCGTCAAAATCGGTCCAGCCGTTCTGGAGATTAGCCGGAACAAACAGACAGACAGACAAAAATTTTAAAAATTGCATTTTGTTATCAGTAGCGTGTATACTTTCGTACCCAAGTAGTAAAAAAATTCTATTTTGATATTACATACAGACACTTCATTTTTATTATATGTATAGAATAGATTTAGTCCAACTTGATAGATAGGATAATTTATATTTTGATTAATGGCCTCAATATTTATTAATTACATGTAAAGAAAATGTACCTTTTCTTTAGTTTAATTTATTTATCTGTGTATTTGTCTATAAAGAAGTCTATGACATAATATTGTATAGTCTGTGGTGTTTATGGTGAAAAGATATTTTTAGAAAAGTGTTCAGATATGATATTTAATTAAGTGGAAAAAAAGGGAGTGATATCTATAGAAAATCCGATTTAATGTCGCTTCGAATTATATATTAGGTAGGATTAAGATGTTACTTATAAATTTTAGTTATAGTAAAACAAATATTTAATAAAACGTTTAACGAATTATATTTCAGAAAATTATATTTCAGAAACTCAATACTGTTTGCTTTCACAATATAATTTCCTGAAGCAACAAATAAGACTTGTATACAAATTAAATGATTGTCAATGTTGATTATTGTTATTAATTGTAAGTTTCATCAGTCTTGAACAGATGGCGCTTTAAATTAGTTTGTTGATAGGTAACACTGTAGGACCGAATGTTATAGATATTTCATAGATGGCTGCACTTTTAAATTTGGAAAATAGTTTATTATAATTTTAAATCAACATGTAATAACTGAGCCATAGCGACTCGTAGCCGGATCGGCTAGAATTGTTGATTATTGTACAAGTAAGGTTTTCATAAGTACGAGTGTGTGACTTTTATTTAATCTCCGTTTTGTGTTAGACCTTTTACCGACGCGACGGACAGTTGTGATTTCTTATGCGCGGACTGATCGAGGCTTACGTAACTTGTTTTTCATCAGTTGTTCGTGACCCGATATCTGAAGCGGATAAATATTTGTTTATTTGTTTGTTGAAATCTAATGACTTACTATATCGAGACGGTATTATTTTCGTCAGTCATATTTTTATCGTACACGTGACCTTTACGTTAGTCATTAGAAAAAAAATATGGTAAAGGGTGAAGCGAATCCAAAAAATAAATAACCTAGAAAAATCAACGAAAAATTCTGCGTCGAATGATCTTATGTCGATATGTTATTTTGATATGAATGTACCTCAATATAACTGTATTTTAATACGTGTAAGAGTAGTTGTGTATGCAGTTTGTTATTATTTGTTGAAAACAGTTAGTAGTAACGGTTTTATACCAAAATTAATATATTGTAAATATGAATCGTATTTAAGTATCTATCGTCGTTATGTTCACGACGATCTGTTGAAGGGTGTACAAGCTATAGTGATACAGCGTCACCTAGTGGCGAGTTACATTGAATTAATTATTACGCTATACCGTAAAATATCCGTAAAAATAACCTAGGTATATCAATTTCCGTCAAACGGTCTTGGAATTTACCAACCTCATATCAATCAACGCGATGAATATTAAAATATCTGATTAAAAATATCTACATCATTTGTATAATTCATCTCTACCAAAAAATGCGACATTAACAGTCGTGTTCACGTGTACAGGTGCTAGTTAATTTATCTATATCCACATACTAGCTTGTGGCCGCGACTTCGTCCGCGTGGAATAGTTACTTTAGGCTAACGCTATAAACGCAGCGGAAGCTCTCAAAAGGAAAAACAAAACCACGATGTTGAAACATTCTTCATTGGTGCTCCGCTCCTATTGGTTTTAACGTGATGATATATAGCCTACCTCAATAAATAAGCTACCTAACACTAAAGATTAGTAGTATAGAGTATAAGAAAATCGGTCGAGCCTATATTAATTGATATAGGCGTAGACAAAATAGTTCCGCAGGTAGCTTGTTCTACTGTATTTCTCGACCGATTTTCTTTATTTGTTCAGTAGTTATTGAGGAGCTTTAGTATTATCATTTGGAAATTGTTTTTATTTTCCTACCCTCGACGAGTCGAAGCCTTTATTTATCGTACTATTTCACGTTCCTTACGTTTACCACCTACAATAGTACAAATAATAATGTCTATATATTAATCGTTCAAGAAAAACTTTGTACGATTTTTTATCGTTGAATTTTGACCACTAGACGATAACCAGTACAATTAATTTTAAAATAATTATTCGTTATTGAAATAGTGTAAATATAGTTATTATCGGGATAGTATGCGGTTTCTGGTAGGGTCAATTGTGATATCGGAGCTATTGTGGTCATGTTTTATTGCAAGAATAATTATTTTTCCGTCCCTTTAATGGGAACGAAGTTGATAACACATTGATTATTGCGGCGAATACGATGTAGGTATGTTTTTTACAGTGGTTAACATATATACCTATATTTTATGTAGCTGTTATTTGACAACTTGTCACCGTGTTGATACTAAGGATTAATATACTATTGTTTTTCCATCTGCATACTGAAATATCCGGAGAAATGTGTCGTTACATTACTAAATCCAATTTTAATTGTTGATATAACAATGTTTAACTTTTTTTACGTCGAGAACGAAGTTCAAATTTTTTTAGGTTTTTAGTTCTTTTTATGATTTTCATATTATATTATATTTTCATATTATATTATATTATATTATAGATGCACAAACTTTGAAGATCTTGAAAAATAACGTAGAATTATTACTATATTAGGTACTGCTAAAATTGGGTTTAGCTTATTTTAAGATGTAACGACTCAAATATTAAATATTTCCGACCAACCTTATCTATATATATATAAGAGATTCCCACCTATATATTGGACTCATCACGATATCTCTGGAACCATAAGGCGTAGCGACTTGAAATATGGTAGGAATATTCCTTTCGCCGAGTAGAGGTCAGCTAAGAACGGATTTTACGAAATTCCACCCACAAGGGGGGTCTGCGCGGGGGGGGGGGGGGGGTAATCAGGGGGGGACAACATCAGCCGGGCCCGCTAGTTCTATATATTTGCATAAATAAATTAATAGAAGTCTCCGGTTGTTGGGTGTCCGGTTGAAAACTACTGCACACATTTCAATCTTGTTTTTTAGTTTCCCTTCTAAGACATTCGATTCGTTATCTAAATTACCACGATAACTTGATTTAATATATAGTTAACTGTGATTGTATAAATACTACGTGTTTAGCGATGTATGTTTTCCTTGCCGCGGAGAAGTGGGGCAAACGGTGTGATGCTTATATTGTTTTTTCCTGTGCACATAAAATATATTCTTAACATAATTTACGGCGCAAACAAAATCGCGCGTCTCAGCTGGTTAATCTTATAAACAGGAAGCTAACACATCAGAAGAACATATAGGATATAATTTGTTATATTGTATAATTTGACCAAGATACAATAGTTCTGTCAAGTAACTTTGGTGAAAAAACGCTCCCATCCAAGAGCTATCTTGACGTGTGTTGTGTAAACTGTTAGAGTTACATGAAGATAATGTATGGTGTGGTGATTTATAAAGATACAAAAATGTAGACTAAGTCGCGGACAGCCCTCTAGTCTGCTATAGTTTTGTACTTGTAATTAATCAACGTGCTTATATTACTTGATAGCTATTTACTGTTTAATTTTATATTTTATTTTCTTATTTCCAGTATCCGATCATCGTCGCTTTCGGAATATTGAAGAAGGCCGCCGCTAAAGTTAATATTGAATTTGGTCTCGATAAGAAAATCGGTAAGTGATTTTGTAACACTGTTGTAATTCTAAAAACCCACTATATAATTTTCTTGCCATTTATCTTTTGTGTTGTAGTTATAAGTACAATAGTAGTGAATACATTACTGATTTGCCGGACTATGAGATTAAACGCGATGTCAAGCGGGTTTTCGTGTCAAAAGGCTTTTCAAGATATATATTACAGGGTAGATCAATATGTGAACGATGGTGATGTCTGGAATTTGCACCTCTCTCTCTCTCTGCATCCACTCAAAACGATTGTAACGTTAATATAGTTTATATATATATATGCTAAAAAGATAAACCAGATTGAGATTCTTGCCTGTTCTTGTCGATGACTGGGTTGTATTCCGAATCGGTGGTGGTTTTGATGTTTATAAGCGCTTTTTTAGGGTCTAAATTAAAATAATAATTTTGATTTTGATACGTTTTTTTCGATTTTTTTTTTTGCATTTATTGTCCCCAGGTCCTCAACTTTATAATAACTACAATAACTCTTATATATACAGTGGTGGTCATATAATTAGAAACACTTCTTATGAATACAGAAAGTATAACTTCAACGTACAAACGTTTGTAAAAAATATACACATTCAATAATTAATAAACATGCAATAATATAGTCACTCAAATAAAAAACTCATTAAATGCATAAAACATATCTTACTTTTAATTACAAAATGAGTCTTTCACATGTATGAGCTGATTTTCTATTACTGGCCGCTTGGACGCCTAATTAGAAACATTTTAAAAAAACATCCATTGCTCGATCTTCTTTTGAAATTGGAGAATAACATTTCTTTCTGGGCATTTTCTATTATTTTGGCGGCAATTCAAAATTTTATCTGAATTTTATTTTGTTCAAAATGGGCAAAAATTAAAGTAGTGACGCGTCAACTAGGCAAATAATTGTTAATTTACGTATAGATCATAAGTGGGCATACAGAAGAATAGCTGAGCATTTAAATTGTTCTGTTAAGAAAGTTTTTAATGCAATTGATCATTATAAAACATATGGAACTGTTGAAAATGTTCTTAGAAAGGTTCGGCCAAGAAAAACCTCTTCCTGAGAAGATACGCTAATCGTTCGTGTTGCTAAAAAAGGCCCAATTAAAGGCTCCAACCAGATTAAAAATGAAGTTTTTTCGCCTTATGACCCGAGAAATATCCCGTCAAGATTGATACGCCGAAGATTACTGGAAGCTAAATTGTTTGGCAGAATCTCCCGAAAGATACCGCTTCTTACCAAGCAACACCGAGAGAAGCAATTATTATTCGCAAAAAAATATGTTAAATGGACGGTACGAGAATGGAAAAATGTGTTATTTTCAGATGAAACAAAAATAAATATAGTAAATTCCGATGGAAAGTGCTTTGTTACACATCCTGTAAACAATGCTTTTAAATGTAAATACACAAGGAGTATAGTCAAGCACGGTGGCGGTAACATTAAAGTTTGGGGGTATTTTTCCGGATGTGGAGTTGGACCCGTTCGGAAGATTGAAGGTACAATGGATCAATGGCAATACAAAAATATCTTAGAGCACACAATGATTCCCTACTCGGACGATCATTTGTCTGGATCTTTTAGCATGACAATGACCCTAAACACACGGCCAATAGCGTCAAATGTTTCCTTAGCGAACAGCGTATATCCGTTTTAGACTGGCCAGCAAATAGTCCGGATTTAAACCCGATAGAAAATCTCTGATGTATTGTTAAAAAAAAAGTCTCAAACATACGTAAAACGAACTATATGAAGCATTTGTTGAAGCATGGAATTCAATTCCCCTAGAAAAATGTATGAAATTGATTGACTTAATGTCACGTCGTTGCAGTGCTGTTATTGAAAATAAGGGATACGCCACTAAATTTAATATTAATTATAACTATTGGTAGGATGTGGATAGTAGCTATTTCGTAAATAACTATATTAATTACTAATACTTAAAAAAATATCGTTTCTTATACTTTTTTGTTGTTGTTTCTAATTAGTTGGCCATTATTGTTCGTACCTTAAAACTGATTTAAATGATTGTCTATAATGTAATATTGAAACTGCACTTGTGTAGTGGGCTTTATATTGTTTTTCTAATAAATGATAAATCGTTGAACATATTGTTGTCCTATTTATTGTTTAATTTCAAAATAAAAACGATTGTGGTGAAGTATCTAACATAATGTCAAGGACCGTTGGTAATATTTGTAATTATACGACCGCCACTGTATATATATATATCAATGTCTTTTTGTGCGTATAGGTACGAAAACGTGTTGAGGTTACCATGGAATGAGTGAGGTTCTTTTCACTAGGGTATCTATCTATGTCATCCACACATCTAAATACTTGGGTTAGGCAATAGTCTTTCTAGACTTAGTGTGCGACAATCGTGGGCTACAGCGTCACTTACCATCGGGTGATATTGCAATCAAAATTATGGAAATCAAAAAAACACGAAAATGTTAGATTTCCGTCGTCTTCGCTCGTCAAGACTCACAATGATTTTAATCCACAAACGAAGAACAATCCTTATTTTCATCCAATCAATGAATAGTTAATTATTTGACAGATGGACGTATTATAAACTTACGTTTCATATCCCGTTAAGAACTGCACTACAGTGCATGGCTCCATAGACAATTCACTAAATAAGAAACAAATAACGCCAAATATAAATGTAGTTATCTCTTAGGACAGGTTTCCAAAATGTGCACCCTACAAAGTAGAGAGGGGCACAGTAAGTACTCTTTAATCTTTTTCCAGTAGCTAAACTTAGTTATTCGTGAGTACCAGTTGGTAAATCATTAAATTTCCAGCACACGCAGATCCAGGTTGTGGATGTTTTAATATTTGTGCCTATCTAACTAGGGGGTCTCGCCGTGCCGTGACAAAATACCAAACTTGAGAAAGTGCATCGCAGACTGAAAAAGATTAGGGACCCCTGTCCTAGGAAGTTAGTCCACGACGTATTCACTTAATAATTTGTTAAAAATAACTATTGTATTTAGTGCATTATTTTTACGAGCCAGTGTCATAGAAGATTCCGGAAACCCGTGTATGTGATTCCAGCGGAGGCTATTATGCAAGCGTGCGAGGATGTGATCTCGGGGAAGCTCTACCGCGAGGGTCACTTCCCGCTCGTCATTTGGCAGACCGGATCCGGCACGCAGTCCAACATGAACACCAACGAGGTATGCCCTAGGATTGTATCACTGTTATTTTCTTATTCTTATTTGTATCTCGGCTATTTTTTATATATTACATTTATTTCTTCATGGTTGTAGTAGCTATTCTCTAGTTGATATTGAATATTATACATAGTATGGCGTAATTATTGATAAAAATAAGTGGAGTATCGAGAGTTTAAGAAGGCGAGATTAAAATTTAGACGAAATATTATCGATAGTGTGGTTGATTTTCATTATTTGGATTATTTGGGGTTGGTTAACAGGTGATTTTACATGGGTAAATCCATTATGGACACACACTCTGCCGGGCAGCTGAGGGTGGGTCATGTTGGACTTTCTCGGACTTATATCTGATGGTGTTCCTCGCGCACCTTTTGGGCAGGAAAGTTGGCCGGGGAGGGAGGACTGCCTATGCATTTCATTCCTTCGACTGTAGAGGTATCGGCTCTACACAGAGGCCTCCGTCTTGCGGTCTGAGGGATCGGAAGGGAAGGCACCTGCCTCTAGTTTAAAGGGCCTATGTTTAAACCGGTTGGCAGGTGATATCGAACCGCGCGATCCAGCTCCTGGGCGGGAAGCTGGGCAGCAAGGAGCCGGTGCACCCGAACGACCACGTGAACAAGTCGCAGAGCTCGAACGACACGTACCCTGCCGCGATGCACATCGCCGTCGCGATGGAGCTGCGCGACTGCCTCATGCCCGGCCTCGTCGCGCTGCGCGACACGCTGCAGTGCAAGGCCTGCGAGTTCGACAAGATTATCAAGATTGGCAGGTAATGTACAATACAACTTTTATGCTATTCCCCTCTAGGTCTAACGTCGATAAGATAATTAAGATTGGCCGGTAACGTACAATACAACTCTCCATGCTATTCCCCTCTAGGTCTAACGTTGATAAGATAATTAAGATTGACCGGTAATGTACAATACAACTCTTCATGCTATTCCCCTCTAGGTGTAACGTCGATAAGATAATTAAGATTGGCCGGTAATGTACAATACAACTCTTCATGCTATTCCCCTCTAGGTGTAACGTCGATAAGATAATTAAGATTGGCCGGTAATGTACAATACAACTCTTCATGCTATTCCCCTCTAGGTGTAACGTCGATAAGATAATTAAGATTGGCCGGTAATGTACAATACAACTCTTCATGCTATTCCCCTCTAGGTGTAACGTCGATAAGATAATTAAGATTGGCCGGTAATGTACAATACAACTCTTCATGCTATTCCCCTCTAGGTCTAACGTCGATAAGATCATTAAGATTGGCAGGTAATGTATAGGGGTGTGGGAATAATTCGAACTTACAAATTATTCGTTCCGAATAGAATATTAATATTCGATTCGAAACTCGAATCGAATAATTCGAAAATTCGAATTATTCGAAATTTTTCGAATTATTCGGGAACTTTCGAATAATTCGAATTTTTTTCAGGGTTTCTTATTTTCAATTTTCGAATAAAAATTTAACAGTCAATATGATTGCCTTTTTTTTACGGCACTTCAAAAAATTACCTGAAATTCATGCTTCTAGACTAGAATACCCCCTTAATTCGCGAATTATTCGAAAACTTTCGAATTATTCGAAATTTTTACGAATTATTCGAATATTGATATTCGATTCGATTCGATTCGAACGATATTCGCACACCCCTAGTAATGTACAATACAACTCTTCATGCTATTCCCCTCTAGGTCTAACGTCGATAAGATCATTAAGATTGGCAGGTAATCCCGGATACAACTCTTTATGCTATTCCTACCTAGGTTTAACATCGACAAAATCATCAATATAGGCAGGTATTATAGAATACCTTTTGTATTAAATATACCGATACTGTTTGTGTGGGTGGTAGAGCCACGCTGAAGCTATCACTGGTTTCAGCATGAATAGATCTCGACTCGCCTGGGGTGGTACCACCCGACCCACAGGAACACCGACGTGAGATAACAATGCTTACATTGTTGCGTTTAGTTTGGTCACTGAGTGCGCTGGAGGCTCATCTCCCATTTTGGTATTTGGTACCTGAACGTATTATGTGGCAGATTGATAGTATATTTTTAGAACTTTGTTATAATATGTAAATACTATTACTTAAAAACCAGAAGGTCAAATTAGTCTAGAAAGAAAGAAATAGTTTATTATTGGAACAACCATACAATTACATTAAATTAAACAAATTAGACAAGAAATTAAATGTGTGAAAATGAAAAAAAAAAACAAATGTCCAACAATTCCCCATTTAACAAATGTATGCAGTAAAGCAGTACTGCAGTGCTGATTTTTGATGGGAGCCTATATGATGACAAATGGATGTTCACTCGGTCATATTAATTAAATATATTGCTCTCAATTTAAATGCGAGTTGCTAGTTACATACAAAGTATTAAAAAAACTATGATCGAGTTAGCTTTAACTAGTTTGTTTTTTTTTTTATATCATAAGAGGTAAATAAACAGGCGGCTCACCTGATGTTAAGTGATCACCGCCGTCCATAGACACCAGCAATACCAGGGGAATCGCAAGTGCGTGGCCAGCCTGTGTTTGGGGGGAACGGGAAGGAGAGGAGGGGGAGGGAGGTGGGACTCTTTGTTCGGCACTGTCACCGACTGAACGAAACGCAACAATGCAAGCACTGTTAGTTGACGTGGGTGTTTCTGTGGGCCGGGCGGTAGTACTGGGGGCGAGCCGACCACAGCGTGGCTCTACCACCTGAAATGTGTATCGTGGTCCAGGACCCACCTGATGGACGCGGTCCCGCTGACGCTGGGGCAGGAGTTCAGCGGGTACGCGACGCAGCTGACGTACGGCATCGAGCGCGTGTGCGCGACGCTGCCGCGGCTGCACTACCTCGCGCTGGGCGGCACCGCCGTCGGCACCGGCCTCAACACGCGCATCGGCTTCGCGGAGAAGTGCGCCGAGGAGATCGCATCGCTCACCGGTACGTACCCCTCTCTCGCTCATTTATTTATTAAATGCCCATAAGAAGAGAAAGAAGCAAAGCAAAAAAAAATTAAATTAAATATAAAAAAAAATTCTAGTTGAGGCCTAAGAAGAAAAAATATTTCAAATTTGAAACATAAACTATTACAAAAAGAAAGCATGCGATACAAAGGACCATGTTGGCCTACTTACTTCTTGCTAATGGTAGACAAAAATCACCGATACCCGTCTCTAATTCCCCTCACACTCAACGATACCCATATCTAACCCCCCGAACACTCATTGATACCCGTTTCTAATTCCCCTCACACTCACCAAACCCGTCTCTAGTTCCACACACTCTCCAATATCCATCTCTAATTCCCCTCACACTCAACAATACCCATATCTAACTCCCCGAAGACTCATTGATACCCGTCTCTAATACCCTCACACTCACCAAACTCGTCTCTAGTTCCACACACTCTCCAATATCCATCTCTAATTCCCCTCACACTCAACAATACCCATATCTAACTCCCCGAACACTCATTGATACCCGTCTCTAATTCCCCTCACACTCACCAAACCCGTCTCTAGTTCCACACACTCTCCAATATCCATCTCTAATTCCCTTCACACTCAACAATACCCATATCTAACTCCCCGAACACTCATTGATACCCGTCTCTAATTCCCCTCACACTCACCAAACCCGTCTCTAGTTCCACACACTCTCCAATATCCATCTCTAATTCCCCTCACACTCAACAATACCCATATCTAACTCCCCGAACACTCATTGATACCCGTCTCTAATTCCCCTCACACTCACCAAACCCGTCTCTAGTTCCACACACTCTCCAATATCCATCTCTAATTCCCCTCACACTCAACAATACCCATATCTAACTCCCCGAACACTCATTGATACCCGTCTCTAATTCCCCTCACACTCACCAAACCCGTCTCTAGTTCCACACACTCTCCAATATCCATCTCTAATTCCCCTCACACTCAACAATACCCATATCTAACTCCCCGAACACTCATTGATACCCGTCTCTAATTCCCCTCACACTCACCAAACCCGTCTCTAGTTCCACACACTCTCCAATATCCATCTCTAATTCCCCTCACACTCAACAATACCCATATCTAACTCCCCGAACACTCATTGATACCCGTCTCTAATTCCCCTCACACTCACCAAACCCGTCTCTAGTTCCACACACTCTCCAATATCCATCTCTAATTCTTCTCCCATTCACCGATTTCCGTCTCTAATTCCCCTCACACTTTTTGATATCTGATTGATAAAGGCGTTACTCTGAGGTAATCCTTCATTAAAAATTGGGATGAATGTTACTTTGCACTTCTGTTTGAAATTGTTTGGTTGCTTTCACGTCTTATTGCAACAAAAAACGATAGGATACAATAAAAAGTACTTAAAAGGCATCGTTAGTCGACGGTTGGAACTGACATTAGGGCATTATATAATAATAATAATAATAAGCCTTTTATTCTGAACTTTTATACATTGTTTTTTTTTTTCTTATTATAATATATCGCGTAGTTCAGTGTGCCTATGGGCATAGGCCTCCTCTAACATTTTCCATTGGGTTCTGTCTTGCGCTACCCTTCTCCAGTGATGACCAGCTGTAAGTTCTATGTCATCTTCCCATCTTGTTAGTTGACGTCCTCTGTTTCGCTTGCCATCTCTGGGGTACCAGTCTGTGACCATTTTGCTCCATTTACTTTGGCGATCTCTGGTCATGTGGCCTGTCCATCTCCACTTCTGTTGGTCTATTCTATTGATCACATCGACTAGTTTAGTTTTTTGTCTTATCGAGCTGCTCTTTACTTTGTCTAGCTTCTTTAATCCTGTTAGGCTTCTCTCCATGGCTCTTTGGCAACGTTGTAGCTTTTCTCTATGAAGTTTCGTGAGTGACCAAGTTTCGCATCCATAGGTGATGACTGGAAGGATACTTGTGTCAAAGACTTTCTTTTTTATTTGCATGCATAGATCTTTGGATTTCAAAATTTCTTTCAGAGCCCAATACTTCTTCCATCCGTTTGCTATTCTGGTATTCGAATAGCAAAAGGGCATTATATAACTCGTCGATTAATACTGCCGGTTCGATTTGTAAAATATATTAAAAAATATATATGTATATATAAAATAATAAAAAGACAGGAAAGATGCATTAAATATAAAAAAAAAGTATATAATTAATTAAAAATGTATTGTAGAAAAACGTAATGACTATAATCGATACCAACTCACCGATATCCGCATCAGATTCCTCTTACACTCACCAATATTCATTTCTAATTTCCCGCACACTCACCGCATTCTTGACTAATACCCCTCGCACTCACCGATACCTATATCAAACTCCCTTGATATATAGATAGATAGAAGTGTATATATTGATTGTGTGGTTGTTGGCAATGATATTATAATTAAAAATCTGTATATACATCATAAGCGTTTCGGCAGCGCCTTGTTAAAACTTAAAACTTGGTTAGTTAGCTTTTTTTGACGGCGGCCCCGTCAATCCGCCCGTATCTAAGCAATATGTAACTATTTCTTTTTCACCACCGATATTGAGAATATGCCATCTTAATTTCACATTTTATCTAAGACAATGTGGCGTTACAGTATTACTTTACGTATGTGTGCATTATCGTGCCATTTGTTTTATTAAAATATGATGTAGGTAAAGTATCTACAACTGTTTACTTATAATATCATCGGTTGCCGGTTGCAGGGATCCCGTTCGAGACGGCGCCGAACAAGTTCGAGGCGCTCGCATGTCATGACGCGATGGTGGAGGTGTCGGGCGCGCTCAACACGATCGCCGTCTCCCTCATGAAGATCGCGAACGACATCCGCCTGCTCGCGTCCGGCCCGCGCTGCGGCCTCGGCGAGCTCATGCTGCCCGAGAACGAACCCGGATCCTCCATCATGCCAGGTCATCATCACATAGACCCTCACACCCACACCCACACTCACTGCGCCTGCTCGCGTCCGGACCGCGCTGCGGCCTCGGCGAGCTCATGCTGCCCGAGAACGAACCCGGATCCTCCATCATGCCAGGTCATCATCACATAGACCCTCACACCCACACCCACACTCACTGCGCCTGCTCGCGTCCGGCCCGCGCTGCGGCCTCGGCAAGCTCATGCTGCCCGAGAACTCATCATGCCAGGTCATCATCCTGTAAACCCTCTCACACTACGTTTGTCACATTTCGAGATCGCTTTTTTTTTCACGTGGAGAATTCTTCATGGACACGCCACCCTCCCGAGGGAGAGGGAGAGTAGTGTGAGATTCTTACTAAAACTCCACGGTTTACCCCCCACCGCCATAACGCGACAACAAAGGATAACGTTTGCACTCCACATATACATAGACAACCTGGTATATCCCAACTGTCCCCTAGGCGGTTGAACCAATGAAATGGAGAGATGGCCCGTGGACCATTTCCCCTTAGTCTGTCAAGTATTAACGTAGAAGGCGAACAAATCGCTCCCTCCCCCCTCCCCACGTCTGCACGACGTCTACACTAGCGCTGATAGTGGTGGCTCTGCGTTTACCTAGACGGGGTCTAAAGTTAGCTCCCCCATATGATGCTCTGCCGTTCTTCCGGCATCAGCACATAATGCGCAGTGCAGCTTAGCAACTACACACTGCTCCGGTCGACCGGCGATGGACACAGTGGGCGAGCGTGGCCTACGCTCATGCACTTAAAACAGCGCGCGGGTTTGGCCACCAAAAGGTGGGCCCGGGCCTAGCTCCAGCCCACCAAGATCCGTCCATCACCTTTCACCAGTGCCCCGGTCGCGTCGACTGAGAGGAACATGTGCAGACTGCACGTATTCCCGTTGTGCGAATATCGTTAGCCTTATTTAAGGCTGACTCGCATCGCACCTTCAACATGACCGTCGCAAAGACTTCGTCTCTGTTCACGGAATCAATCAAGTTTAAAATCAAGGACTCGAACATCTGCACGCGTAACGAGCTTTGCGACGGTGGCAATAACTGCGAACACTACGTGCAACGTCGCGCCCAACTTATCGGCCTTTTTTTAAAGTGGGGAAATCCCTTATGGATACCCACCCTTCCGTGGTAAAAAATGGGTTACGTCAGACTCGCACGGAATAAAACCCTACGGTGTATTCCGCCGCTATAGTTGGGGCGACACGGGATCTCTATAGACTTCATCGTGCCGTCCTAGCGGTTGGGCCGGCGTGGTGTAAAAAAAAATGCCGCCTCCGGACCCCGTCCTTGTCAGGAGACGACCGCCTACACATCGGCCGTCTCCTCCGTCCGCCGATCTTGAGCAATGGGAAGATTCATCTCATCATTCTCTTAAAAATTAATTAGAATACTGTTACGAACAACACATAGTAGTCGGTCCGTCAGGGAAACTAAAAAACACTCTGTAGACACTGACTATTTATCTGAGCAGAGCTTCGCCTTACAATAACTTCGACACAGAAGTGTCTCTCTGATTAACGACATCTTTCCATAGCCTAATGTCTTATGGCATTCTGTTGTGGGGGACAGCAGCTGAGGTAGACACCATATTTTTATTACAAAAACGAGCAGTTCGAGCAATCTACAATATGAGACCTCGCGAATCCTTAAAGACCAAGTTCAAGGAATACGGTATCTTAACTCTGCCCTCCCAATACATTCTTGACAATTTAATGTATGTCCGTAAGAACCTAGAAAAGCTAGATTTCGTAAAGTACCGGCACAATCTAAATACTAGGAACTGTGACAAACTGGTTGTCCCACGTTTTAGACTTAGTAAAACCAGTAACAGTTTTTTGGGAAATAGTGTTAGATTTTACAACAAAGTCCCAAAAGATATTACCGATTTGCCGGATTGTGAATTTAAGCGCCATGTCAAGCGGGTTTTGGTGTCAAAGGGCTATTATAGAGTGGATCAATATGTGAACGATGGTGATGTCTGGAATTGACTCATCTCTCTGCATCCATTAAAAACGTTTGTGAAATTTACTATTATATAGAATATATTATTATTCTAAATATTATATATATTTGTTAAAAAGATAAACCAGATCGAGTTTCTTGCCGGTTCTTCTCGATGACTGGGTTGTTTTCCGAACCGGTGGTAGTTTTGACATTCATGAGTGCCTTCTTAGGGCCTAAATTGAATAAAGTGTTTTGAATTTGAATTTGAATTTCCTTTTAAAGGCCATATTAAATCATTAAAATTAATTACAAAAATGGAAATCATGACAATACTAAGTTGTTTGTTATTATTTTTTTTTTGTTGTGTGTTTGTTCGCTTCACGTGCATATGTCGGACAGGCAAGGTGAACCCGACGCAGTGCGAGGCGATGACCATGTTGGCCGCTCAGGTGATGGGGAACCACGTGGCCTGCACCATCGGGGGCAGCAACGGACACTTCGAGCTGAACGTCTTCAAGCCCATGATAGTCTCCAACGTGCTCCGTTCCATCCGGCTCATCGGTATGTCATAACAATATTCGTGTTAATTTCGTTTCAGTTGTTATCAATGAAAATCAGCATTTTCCCATTTGGACAGAATAACGCCTTACAAGCTGTTTGTTATAACTTCCCCTTCCCCGGCATCGTTCCCCTCTCCATTGATATATTTACCATCGCTCTAGCTTGTTTAGTTCTCCTGCTGTGTCGTGTTAGGTAGACGTGTCGGTGGTGCTCGTCACGACAATGGAGAAACGAAATGGCATGGGAATGGCAGAGTTGTAAAATAATTTTTAAATATACGATTTTTATGGAATCAGTCTCATTACTTAATTGTCACACCTCGTATTCTATAACCAAAATTTATCTAATATTGGTAGATTAGATGATTTGTTGAAGTCAATGCGTACGAGAGTATAATCTGTGATACGTTTGAATGTGAAAATTTGAAATGCACAGTTGTTGGAGGTTTTATATAAATGTCGTGTTGTAGGTGACGGGTGCCAGGCGTTCAACAAGAACTGCGCCGTCGGCATCAAGGCCAACGAGGAGCAGATCGCGAAGATCATGAGGGAATCCCTCATGCTGGTGACGGCGCTCAACCCTCACATCGGATACGATAAGGTACCACGAGTACTCTACTAGTAGTAAGTCTAACTTCTTTTCTGCATGGTAGGGGAAAATTTTCGTTACGCGTTTAACGTATTCCGTTACGCGTTTAACGTAAGGTAGGTATGTATTTGTGTGTGTATGTAAGTATGCATAAGTGTCAGTCTGGATTTAATTGTATATATAGAGGAAGCTACTATTGACTTGCGTTTTTGCTATTGACTATATCGGGTGAGTTACTAATGACCTCGAACGCCATTGGTTGAAGTTAGCGGCTGTTCATGCATCTCGATTATTATTGGCTGAATGCCTTAAAAGGCGACCGACGACTACATACTGGACATCCTCGCTCAGACAGTTGAGCTAATCACATCTACGGATAACTCGTAACTAACTACCGTCAATTTTGTATTACTGTCTCGGCTTTAACGTTTTATTCGATTGTTTTAGGTGGATCGATTGATTAAATCGTAATCATGACGCCATTTTATCTTTGCCCCGACTGATTAAATGTGTACGTTCGAGACGAAACTAACTTTTGCATTACGTTTAATCATACTACATTTAGTTTGTTGTTTAGAGATGGCACCATAGTGCAGATAGCTCGCGCTTTCAATGCGGTCACTTCTCTTTTAATGACATGCAGAGTCTCGATCCTATATAAAGGTAGTCCAGTGAAGCTGTAAAGGGGCCATTCAAGTATTACGTAAGCACTGATGTGGGGTGGAGGGTCCTTGATTTGCTTATTTTTGATGATATAGGGGGTTGGTGGTCCGGGTGGTGATTACGACAGCAATGTTTCTTTATTAAACTGGAACAAATTTAGATAATTGTTTATGTAAACATGGGGAGGGGGGAAGAGCATTGCTTACTTTTGCTGACCAGGGGGAGGAGGCGGTCCGAAATTATAAAAATTCTGCTTACGTAGAACGTCCCCAAAGGTCTTGCTAGGCCAATAGCGTAGTCAGTTTGACAAAAATAATCCGACAAATCAATTAGACAGGTGTCCCTGAACTGTCCTGTTGTCTGTATCGTCGATTTGTTGTCGTCTCACCGTGTACAGTTAAGTATCTATACTACGGGACCTCGTACAGTATATAGGTTATGAGCATTCTCATAAATAACTAGGTGACTCTTGCTCAATTCGTTAGGCGGTAAACATTTTTACTTTATCAAGCTCTAGAACTCAAATCATATATCTCTCATCGTTAAGGCAGCGTTCGTTAGAAACGTTTTCGTTCGATCGTTTTTTCTCCGATTTACTTTGCAAATTCGACTATCACAAAAAAGTCTTTTCATTTTTCGGGTTAATATATAGCCTATGATACTCATAAATAACGTAGGTTTCTATTGGTAAAAGAATTTACAAAATCGTTTTAGTAGATCCAGATTACCCTCTACAACCTCACAAACTTTACCTCTTTATAATATTAGTATAAATAAAGAAAATAATTCTCGTAAATTCAATAAAGTATTGACTGATTTTGATTTTATCCAAGTTTCACTGCACTGTACTTCAATGACCCACCTCATCGTAGTGAAACAAGTTTTAGGTTCAAATTTTAAAGGCTCCCGTTGTTCCAGGCGGCGCAAATAGCTAAGACCGCTCACAAGGAAGGCGGTACCCTGAAGGACACGGCCGTGAAGCTGGGCATCCTCACCGCTGAGCAGTTCGACCAGTGGGTCAAACCTGAGAACATGCTCGGGCCCAAGTAGAACTCATCCCCCGGACCATGTTGGAAACCAACAAGCGATGTGTTATAATCAGATTGCAAGAGTACGAAATTATATACCAGGTGAATGTTTTCGACAGTAGCAATATTTATGGAGGAAACTCTGCACTCGATTCTCGTTCTAAATCAAATTAAAAAATAGATGCTTAATATACCTAATTATCTAGAAAAATACAAAAATTATACTCAATCCTCTAACCGTCTATGTTAAAAACAGTTTCAATTACCGTCAGGTGAAATGAAAGTGAAGCCAACTAACATAGTATAATTTCGCGAAGTTTGAACAAACAAAAGGGTTATTGTACGTTTTATCATCGAAGATTATTAACTCCGGGTCGCCGCTCGCAGGTTTTATCACATGTCATTCAACCTAGGCTTATTTATGTTATTATCCATACTTTTGAAATTCTTAGAACAGACTTAACCTAAAGTTCTCTCTGTTGTCTATTAGTATTTGTTTAGATATTATTATTTTATGTGTTAAATGGGACCATGTAGTGTCATATCTTAGAGTACTGCGAGTGTCTAACCTTTCACCTGGTATAGTGATATTAGTCATATCGAGGCAAAAGAAACAATGTCCACTTTCATTGAAAAGGGTTTAAAGAATTCTTAATTATAGAAAAAAATAATACAAATGTGAGTCGTTACGTTTCAAAATAAACTAAATCCAATTTTAGCCGTTTCTGACATTATATGTTATTTTTCAAGATCTTTAAATTATTTGTGCGTGTTAAATATGAATATCATAAAGAAAAAACTAAAAACCTTATGAACGTCAAAATAGGAACTTCGTTTCTCGGTGTATGAAAACGGGAAATGTTAAGAAAATTAAACATGTTATATGAATGATTAGAATTGGAGTTAGCTCATTATAAAATGTAACGACTCATCTATTCATGTTATGTTTGTCTTCTTAAAAGACCAAGGTTAAAAACCCAGTGTCCAATATATTGTACAAAATGTTTTGACATATTCTGGCCCATACAATTACTTTTATCACTTCTTCATTTAAATGCACATTGGGCGTTTAGATGATCTCAGTTTTAATTATTTTTTTAACATTCTTGGACAATCTTTTATTTAATAATATAGCATTAATTACAATATTTCATTAAATTAAATAAGTATTTTTTTTTGTACAATAAATTATAGTATCGATCTTACGAGATTAAAAGAGTGGTGATTTTTTTTTTATGGCAAAATATTATATTATTGCGTTTTGTTTTACATAACCCGTATGAATAGTATTTATGTTGTATGCTTACAATTTGGTTACTTTTCTTTTTTTTTCTATTCTGCTCCGGTGAAACATTTGCCAGTGTCAATATTTAATTTTTATTACCATATCATTATTCAAAATTTGTTTTAATACTCTTCGTTTATTTTACAATTCATGCCATATTTATAAAAGTAATCTGAATTTTTAATGAAAAAATAAGATATTACGGATTTGGCTTCTACATGATACATATGTCAAGGTGTTTTCTACTCTTTTCAGGAGTAATATGTTTATTACTCGTTTGTTTTTTCTATTTTGAACCATTGAAGCATTTGCCAGTGTCGGCGTTTAATTTTTGTCTTCATATCGTTTCTCAAAATTGTTTTCATATACTTAATTTATATTTTACAATTGTATTAAATGTTGATTTAGTTCAATTTATGTCATCTTACCATCGAAATGAGAGGATTTTGTATAAAGTAAAGCAAACCGACATCGGTCTGATTATAACACGACACTTGAACACGTCTGCAGTATTTTTAAAACTGTTAATGTTATTTCATTATAACTTGGCATTTACACGGCGAATATAATTATTAAAAACGGGACCGTTTGATATTTATAGAGTAAATAAATAAAAAAACTTTAATTTACACAATGTCATTGTTATCCAATATGGCAGCTGTGATAGGAAATTAATTTCTAAACGCACAATAAAATTCTGCCATTACCTGTATTATTGGTAACTGTATGATTCTCTACTAATATATTTTTGTTTTATTTTTCTCATATAATAATATTGTTCACACGAGTTGTTCTATACTGCCATATAGAATGTGATGTTATTTTGGATCATATTTGTATGTGAATTATTTATTGAATGTTGTATTATTAAATTAATAGTTCTAATTTTATTGTTGTTTTATTAAGATATTTTTAATTTGTGGTAATTGTGAAGTCGATAAAACAAGCTATACATTACTTAACTGACATTCTAATAGTGTGTTTCCTCTGTCTTTGGTCTCGTTCTTACATTCAATCTCGTTCATCTCTCCTCTCACTCTAACTGCAACAGAGCCATGATTAACTGTCAATCATTAGTCAATAGAACTACTGCCTATACAAACAAATCTATACTAATATGTAAAGCTGAAGAGTTTGTTTGGTTGAACGCTATGATCTCAGGAACTACCAGTCCGATTTGAGAAAACGCTTCGGTTTTAGATAGCTCATTTATCAAGGAAGGCTTTAAGATATATATCATCACGCTAAGACTAATAGAAGCAGAGCACCAATGAAGAATGTTTCAAAATCGGGCACTTTTTCCTTTTGAGAGATATCGTTAGCGTTAATATTATATACGTTGCCATGGTAACGTGGTAAGTTTCTATCGCAAACAATTTCAAAGTTTATTTTGTTTTCCTATTCAAAATTTGTTATCTATTACGTATCATTACATAGTATAAAACAAAGTCCCCCACCGCGTCTGTCTGTCTGTCTGTTCGCGATAAACTTAACTACTGAACGGATTTTCATGCGGTTTTCACCACTGGATACAGTGATTCATGGGGAAGGTTTTAGTGTATAATTTGTCAAGGTTTTTTTATGGTCAGGGCATGACAGCGTCTGCTGGGCCCGATGGTTATAAAAATAAAGTTTGTGTATGTACAATTAAAAAAACAACTTTTTGATGAATGTATATGGCTACAAATGAGCAAAAATTTTTTTTTTATATTTTATCTATATTTTTATGTTATTATATTTTGTCTGTTTGTTTGTTTGTTTGTTCCGGGTAATCTCCAAAACGACTGGACCTATTTTAACGGGAATTTTACTGGCAGATAGCCGAAATTATAGCGGTTGACATATTGTACTTTATTTGTCCGCGGCTTCGTCCGCATTGCTATTTCCAAAATGGTTGGACCGATTTTCACGGGGTGTTCACTGGTAGATAGCAGACCTCATAAAAAGTAATTTAGGTTTTTTTATTCGCCTTCGGCCGCAGTGCAATATCCGTAATGCTTGAACTGATTTTCACGGGGCTTTCACTGGCAGATAACTCACATTATAAGAAGTAACTTAGATTATTTTATTTTGTTACTCAAGACTTGGTCCGCAATATTCTACTATCTCCTAATCGGTTGGACCGACTTTCACGGGACTTTTACGGGCAGATAACTAGCGAGCTTGGAAGACGTTGTCCCACCCCGATAATAAAAAGAAACCCTTGAAAAATTATATTTAAACCTTCCCCATAAATCATTCTATCTACTGGTGAAAACGGCATGAAAATCCGATCTTTAGTTTTTGACTTTATCGTGAACAGACAGACCAGAGGACTTTGTTTTACACTATGAAGTGATGAACTGTTACCTGTGCATTCGTTCGTGTGAATTTAATAAAAATAGTTTGTTTACTGTAAACAAGCGCGTGAGACGTGCGCTGTATTGGACTCCAAGAATAAATGTATGTAATTTGAATTATATTATCATTTTAGTCAATTTGGCGGCCATTTTGTTTTATTTACCGCGTTTGCACCTACATAACTCAGTGATTATAGCAACGTATAAGAATAATACAATTATATCGACAATATGGGCTTGTTTTGTCTATATAATAAACAATTTAACACATATTGTTCGATAATGTATAGTTTAAAATTTTCATTCAAATCAAAAATACTTTATTCAGTTTAGGCCCTAATAAGGCACTTATGAACGTCAAATACTACCACCGGTTCGGAAAACAACCCAGTCATCGAGAAGAACCGGCAAGAAACTCGATCGGGTACATTTTTTTTAACATATATTTCCAATACATCATACAATGCTTTTAGTAGATGCACAGAGAGGAGTCAATTCCAGACATCACTATCATTCACATACTGATCCACTCTATAATATCCTTTTGAAACTAAAACCCGTTTGACGTGGCGCTTAAATTTACAGTCCGGCAAATCGGTAACATGCTTTGGGACTTTATTATAGAACCTAACACTATTACCTAAAAAACTATTACTGGTTTTGCTAAGTCTGAAACATGGGATCACCAGTTTATCACAGTTTCTAGTATTTAGATTATTTATTTTCTTCATCTTCATCATTACTTTCTTATATAGTGTTAATAAGCACTGAGGGTGGTACATAGTAGGTTAAAGTTCCAGGTATGTTGCTGATGATAAATCCCATCCCATTCGATATACTATTCGTATTCACAAATCTAATGTACACGTTACATGTTACAGTAGATGGCGTAATGTAAGATTGTAAGTAGGTGTGTACATTACAGAAATGCTTTTTCAAAAACATTTGTAACTATGACACCATAGTTATTTAATACATTTAAAAAAACGCGTGCGGAGCCGCGGGGGACAGTTAGTATAAAATATTTGTGTTTAATATCTCGATTAAACGCAACATTTATACTTAACTGACATTCTAATAGTGTGTTTCCTACGTCTTTGTCTCGTTCTTACGTTCAATTTCGTTCATCTCTCCTCTAACTCTAACTGCAACAGAGCCATGATTAACTGTCAATAATTAGTCAATAGAACTACTTCCTTTACAAACAAATATAAAATATTTGTGTTTAATATCTCGATTAAACACAACATTTATACTTAACTGACATTCTAATAGTGTGTTTCCTGCGTCTTTGTCTCGTTCTTACGTTCAATTTCGTTCATCTCTCCTCTAACTCTAACTGCAACAGAGCCATGATTAACTGTCAATCATTAGTCAATAGAACTACTTCCTTTACAAACAAATATAAAATATTTGTGTTTAATATCTCGATTAAACACAACATTTATACTTAACTGACATTCTAATAGTGTGTTTCCTGCGTCTTTGTCTCGTTCTTACGTTCAATTTCGTTCATCTCTCCTCTAAATCTAACTGCAACAGAGCCATGATTAACTGTCAATCATTAGTCAATAGAACTACTTCCTTTACAAACAAATATAAAATATTTGTGTTTAATATCTCGATTAAACACAACATTTATACTTAACTGACATTCTAATAGTGTGTTTCCTGCGTCTTTGTCTCGTTCTTACGTTCAATTTCGTTCATCTCTCCTCTAACTCTAACTGCGACAGAGCCATGATTAACTGTCAATCATTAGTCAATAGAACTACTTCCTTTACAAACAAATATAAAATATTTGTGTTTAATATCTCGATTAAACACAACATTTATACTTAACTGACATTCTAATAGTGTGTTTCCTGCATCTTTGTCTCGTTCTTACGTTCAATTTCGTTCATCTCTCCTCTAACTCTAACTGCAACAGAGCCATGATTAACTGTCAATCATTAGTCAATGGGAACTTCTTCCTTTTCAAACAAATATAAAATATTTGTGTTTAATATCTCGATTAAACACAACATTTATACTTAACTGACATTCTAATAGTGTGTTTCCTGCGTCTTTGTCTCGTTCTCACGTTCAATTTCGTTCATCTCTCCTCTAACTCTAACTGCAACAGAGCCATGATTAACTGTCAATCATTAGTCAATAGAACTACTTCCTTTACAAACAAATATAAAATATTTGTGTTTAATATCTCGATTAAACACAACATTTATACTTAACTGACATTCTAATAGTGTGTTTCCTGCGTCTTTGTCTCGTTCTTACGTTCAATTTCGTTCATCTCTCCTCTAACTCTAACTGCGACAGAGCCATGATTAACTGTCAATCATTAGTCAATAGAACTACTTCCTTTACAAACAAATATAAAATATTTGTGTTTAATATCTCGATTAAACACAACATTTATACTTAACTGACATTCTAATACTGTGTTTCCTGCGTCTTTGTCTCGTTCTTACGTTCAATTTCGTTCATCTCTCCTCTAACTCTAACTGCAACAGAGCCATGATTAACTGTCAATCATTAGTCAATAGAACTACTTCCTTTACAAACAAATATAAAATATTTGTGTTTAATATCTCGATTAAACACAACATTTATACTTAACTGACATTCTAATAGTGTGTTTCCTGCGTCTTTGTCTCGTTCTTACGTTCAATTTCGTTCATCTCTCCTCTAACTCTAACTGCGACAGAGCCATGATTAACTGTCAATCATTAGTCAATAGAACTACTTCCTTTACAAACAAATATAAAATATTTGTGTTTAATATCTCGATTAAACACAACATTTATACTTAACTGACATTCTAATAGTGTGTTTCCTGCGTCTTTGTCTCGTTCTTACGTTCAATTTCGTTCATCTCTCCTCTAACTCTAACTGCAACAGAGCCATGATTAACTGTCAATCATTAGTCAATGGAAACTACTTCCTTTACAAACAAATATAAAATATTTGTGTTTAATATCTCGATTAAACACAACATTTATACTTAACTGACATTCTAATAGTGTGTTTCCTGCGTCTTTGTCTCGTTCTCACGTTCAATTTCGTTCATCTCTCCTCTAACTCTAACTGCAACAGAGCCATGATTAACTGTCAATCATTAGTCAATAGAACTACTTCCTTTACAAACAAATATAAAATATTTGTGTTTAATATCTCGATTAAACACAACATTTATACTTAACTGACATTCTAATAGTGTGTTTCCTGCGTCTTTGTCTCGTTCTTACGTTCAATTTCGTTCATCTCTCCTCTAAATCTAACTGCAACAGAGCCATGATTAACTGTCAATCATTAGTCAATAGAACTACTTCCTTTACAAACAAATATAAAATATTTGTGTTTAATATCTCGATTAAACACAACATTTATACTTAACTGACATTCTAATAGTGTGTTTCCTGCGTCTTTGTCTCGTTCTTACGTTCAATTTCGTTCATCTCTCCTCTAACTCTAACTGCGACAGAGCCATGATTAACTGTCAATCATTAGTCAATAGAACTACTTCCTTTACAAACAAATATAAAATATTTGTGTTTAATATCTCGATTAAACACAACATTTATACTTAACTGACATTCTAATAGTGTGTTTCCTGCATCTTTGTCTCGTTCTTACGTTCAATTTCGTTCATCTCTCCTCTAACTCTAACTGCAACAGAGCCATGATTAACTGTCAATCATTAGTCAATGGAAACTACTTCCTTTTCAAACAAATATAAAATATTTGTGTTTAATATCTCGATTAAACACAACATTTATACTTAACTGACATTCTAATAGTGTGTTTCCTGCGTCTTTGTCTCGTTCTCACGTTCAATTTCGTTCATCTCTCCTCTAACTCTAACTGCAACAGAGCCATGATTAACTGTCAATCATTAGTCAATAGAACTACTTCCTTTACAAACAAATATAAAATATTTGTGTTTAATATCTCGATTAAACACAACATTTATACTTAACTGACATTCTAATAGTGTGTTTCCTGCGTCTTTGTCTCGTTCTTACGTTCAATTTCGTTCATCTCTCCTCTAACTCTAACTGCGACAGAGCCATGATTAACTGTCAATCATTAGTCAATAGAACTACTTCCTTTACAAACAAATATAAAATATTTGTGTTTAATATCTCGATTAAACACAACATTTATACTTAACTGACATTCTAATAGTGTGTTTCCTGCGTCTTTGTCTCGTTCTTACGTTCAATTTCGTTCATCTCTCCTCTAACTCTAACTGCGACAGAGCCATGATTAACTGTCAATCATTAGTCAATAGAACTACTTCCTTTACAAACAAATATAAAATATTTGTGTTTAATATCTCGATTAAACACAACATTTATACTTAACTGACATTCTAATAGTGTGTTTCCTGCATCTTTGTCTCGTTCTTACGTTCAATTTCGTTCATCTCTCCTCTAACTCTAACTGCAACAGAGCCATGATTAACTGTCAATCATTAGTCAATGGAAACTACTTCCTTTTCAAACAAATATAAAATATTTGTGTTTAATATCTCGATTAAACACAACATTTATACTTAACTGACATTCTAATAGTGTGTTTCCTGCGTCTTTGTCTCGTTCTCACGTTCAATTTCGTTCATCTCTCCTCTAACTCTAACTGCAACAGAGCCATGATTAACTGTCAATCATTAGTCAATAGAACTACTTCCTTTACAAACAAATATAAAATATTTGTGTTTAATATCTCGATTAAACAAAACATTTATACTTAACTGACATTCTAATAGTGTGTTTCCTGCGTCTTTGTCTCGTTCTTACGTTCAATTTCGTTCATCTCTCCTCTAACTCTAACTGCGACAGAGCCATGATTAACTGTCAATCATTAGTCAATAGAACTACTTCCTTTACAAACAAATATAAAATATTTGTGTTTAATATCTCGATTAAACACAACATTTATACTTAACTGACATTCTAATAGTGTGTTTCCTGCGTCTTTGTCTCGTTCTTACGTTCAATTTCGTTCATCTCTCCTCTAACTCTAACTGCAACAGAGCCATGATTAACTGTCAATCATTAGTCAATGGAAACTACTTCCTTTACAAACAAATATAAAATATTTGTGTTTAATATCTCGATTAAACACAACATTTATACTTAACTGACATTCTAATAGTGTGTTTCCTGCGTCTTTGTCTCGTTCTTACGTTCAATTTCGTTCATCTCTCCTCTAACTCTAACTGCAACAGAGCCATGATTAACTGTCAATCATTAGTCAATAGAACTACTTCCTTTACAAACAAATATAAAATATTTGTGTTTAATATCTCGATTAAACACAACATTTATACTTAACTGACATTCTAATAGTGTGTTTCCTGCGTCTTTGTCTCGTTCTTACGTTCAATTTCGTTCATCTCTCCTCTAACTCTAACTGCAACAGAGCCATGATTAACTGTCAATAATTAGTCAATAGAACTACTTCCTTTACAAACAAATATAAAATATTTGTGTTTAATATCTCGATTAAGCACAACATTTATACTTAACTGACATTCTAATACTGTGTTTCCTGCGTCTTTGTCTCGTTCTTACGTTCAATTTCGTTCATCTCTCCTCTAACTCTAACTGCAACAGAGCCATGATTAACTGTCAATCATTAGTCAATAGAACTACTTCCTTTACAAATAAATATAAAATATTTGTGTTTAATATCTCGATTAAACACAACATTTATACTTAACTGACATTCTAATAGTGTGTTTCCTGCGTCTTTGTCTCGTTCTTACGTTCAATTTCGTTCATCTCTCCTCTAAATCTAACTGCAACAGAGCCATGATTAACTGTCAGTCATTAGTCAATGGAAACTACTTCCTTTACAAACAAATATAAAATATTTGTGTTTAATATCTCGATTAAACACAACATTTATACTTAACTGACATTCTAATAGTGTGTTTCCTGCGTCTTTGTCTCATTCTTACGTTCAATTTCGTTCATCTCTCCTCTAACTCTAACTGCAACAGAGCCATGATTAACTGTCAATCATTAGTCAATGGAAAGTACTTCCTTTACAAACAAATATAAAATATTTGTGTTTAATATCTCGATTAAACACAACATTTATACTTAACTGACATTCTAATAGTGTGTTTCCTGCGTCTTTGTCTCGTTCTCACGTTCAATTTCGTTCATCTCTCCTCTAACTCTAACTGCAACAGAGCCATGATTAACTGTCAATCATTAGTACTTACTACCTACTAACTACTACTACCTAGTAACTACTTCCTTTACAAACAAATATAAAATATTTGTGTTTAATATCTCGACTAAACATAACATTTTTAAGTTTAAGGATAATAGTAAATTTAATTGGCCAAAAAATTACCATTATCATTTCCTGTTATCTAAATTATTAAACGTTCAATTGTATAATCCACTGAAATACTTTATACAGTAGAAATAACTAAAAATCGGTAGTACTGTAAGCCCGCTTAGTAATAGCACAATAAACGGTTTGCTATTATAAATTCCTTAAACATTGCGATATTTTATTACAAAGTAGGTGAATATTGTAAAAATGAAACATACAAAATAATAATCTGTTAACAATATAATACAGATATTTCAGAGAAATATCCTTTTTACTGCAAGTATAAGGCCAAAACAGTCATCAAGAAATGTGTTGCCAATACATGTTTTAATAAAAATAAATAAAAGAAACATTACAAACAAGATATAATTATGCCATAGTACTGCTACAAATATTTACTGAATATTTAAATATTCTTTCTGTACTACATAAAATAGTAAACCAATAGATAAATTGTAAATTTCCTAGTTTAGTAAAAAATAAATCTAGAAAAGTTCTTAGAAATGAATACACAATTTAATAATACATTTTACATAAAAATTGTAAATTTACATTACATAATCTGTTATTCATATTTTGTATTAAATCCAGTAATCTATATACATATAATAAAACTGTAACAAGGCCAAATCTGTATGTTAAATATTTTTTGAAAATTATAATTACGGTAGACTTTTTTATCGATATAGAAGCCAAAAATAATCTTTTTACAATTTTTGTCGGTCTGTCTGTCCCTATGAACACGTATAATTCTGAAAGTAATGAACCAAATTTGACAAAACTTGACACAGGGATAACTAATATTATAAAGTTACATGTTGGATGCTTTTTGTCCCGTAAAACGCAAGGTGTTCTCCAGGATAACGGACGAAAGTCAAAAATTTGTAGCTAATGAAATTCTTGACGGAATTTGGTAAATTTTTTTATGCTATATACAGCAGACAAATTAGCTAAAAGTAAAAGCCATATCTCATATCCCTATACTTCTTAAAAAAAAACCAATAACAAAAAAAATGTCCGTTGGGTTCCGAACCGACACCTTCGTCGGCCTGTAAAATGTACAGTATATTATAATTGAACTACGGCAATATGACGTTTCTATCCGTAATTATCAACCACTTGAATTAAATATATAAAATCTAATAAGTAGGCTAAATTTTATGGATGTATGTTTTTGTCTTTTTATCATGTAGCATTTTCTTTCCATTCATTTTCAAACCACAATGAATGTAAAGAAAGTTCATATCAATGATAAAACAGGTCAACAAAAAAAAAAAATTTTTTTTGGGTTTCTGTTCTCTTGCTTAAATTCTGATTCTAGACATTGAAAAACACTTAAATATTCATATTTAGTTCATAAAGTTTGATTTGGTCTGATTTGCGACGATAAGTATGATTTAATTTATTTCATAAACAAAAGATTACTACTACATCTGAACGAATTTAAAGACAACATGGGGGCCTTTGAACTTGATGGACGTGATGGACTTTGAACGGCGATATCAAGGGCAGTACAACGAGAATATGATGGGAGATTACATTTGGGGTTTAATACGAGAGAGCTCATACGAGCATAAAAGAAATACGAAAAATATTCACTTTTAGACATTAGTTTCTTGTTATTTTACATCTATATGTTATTGTTTATCACAAATCTTGAATAAAAAAGACTCTTGTATCTAAAAAAATGTTTTCTAATTATAATTTACAGTGGAAGTGTAGAAAAAATATAAAAATCAATAATTTTTGCCGAAAAATTGAAAAATTGTTCTAGTTTCTAGAAAAGCAAACATTAATCGGAAAAAAAACTTTTTTCCTTATTTTTGTCGTAGGAGAAACCAAAATTTAACATGTAGAAGTTAGACCCAAAAATCGTGTTGACCGGTGTTATACCATGTCGACAAAGTTGAAAATTATGTGTAAACGAAACTATCACTTATATGTTGTTACATTTACTTTATTGTATAAAAATATTTGCTAAACAAAGGTGACAAGGTTTTTCCTAAAACGAACCTAGATATCAGTTACATTGCATTTTAGAAAATGAGAGTCTATTAGAGTTCTATCAGTACGTGTGTTGTTTCAATATTTGATAAAATATTAGCTATCTAAATATTGTTGAGTCTTGAAGTAGTTGGGTTCAGGTTTGTGAATCTACGATTAAAATAATTAGTTGAATTGTTTGCAATTACCATACTATGTTATATTTATACTAATATTATAGAGGTAAAGTTTTATTTTCGGGGAATCTTTGGTAGTACTGATCCGATTTTGAAAATTCTTTCACTGTTAGAAAGGTATATTATCCCTCAGTGCTGTAGATATTTTTTATTTTGGCAACTATATATTATCAATAATTACACAATACATGTAATTGAAATCGGCAAAATTTCTATAATATGGGGTGCGCTGCTTGAACGATTTCAAATACAAGAATAAAATCTATAACAAAAATATTCATTACTTTTACAAAAAAGACCGTGACACCATATATCTAAGTTCAATATCTCTGTTAAAAAGGTGGTTTATGTGTCGAAAGTAAAATAAATTTGACAAGATTATGTTTGGATGCAGATTTCACGTATACTTTACAAATTCTTATAAAACAAACAACAAAAAATACCTTATTGTCAAAAAAAAAGTGATTGAAAGTGTTTTATCAACCTTATTCATGGAAATTACTACTACTCTATTTTCGGATGTCAGAACAAAACATGACAGTATATTTTTATGTATATTATAATTATTAAAACTCTATATATGGTCGTTGCTTTTTTCATTTCAACATAATATATTCAGTTTCAACAATTAAACTATCTCGTTATTTGCATTATTTGAAGGAAACTGAATAAAATGTTAAGATTAATTGAAAATATCGCTATGTGAGATAGGTTTCACGGCTACACGGTGTGTTAGTCTTTTTGTTTCTCTGTCTACGGTATGGAGCTTAAACCATTATGGATCTCCGGCCTCAAGGGGTCAATGGAAAACAAAGCGACATTTGATTATATTTTTGTCGAAAATAAATCGACATCACTATGTGTGAAAACGGCCATCATAGCGTGACGCTATTATGAAAGTAATCTCTCTTATTTCTAGAAATTTTCATATTTTGACAATTTGTTCCGTGTTCAGTATTAGATATTTTTGCAGGCTCGCTATAGTGCAAGCACCTACAATTATATAACAACATTCCTTTTTACGGATAGTATTCTTTGGGGTAGTACTACCCTCTCATAGAAAACCGACGTGAAGTAACAGTGCTTGCAGTGTTGCGTTTCGTTCGGTCAGTGAGAGCGACGGAAAACCACCTCCTCTCACCTCTCCTCTGCCCCCCCCTCCCTTTCCCCTAAACACAGGCCGGCAACGCACTTTGGACTCCCCTGGTATTGTTAGTGTCTATGAACGGTGGTGATCACTTAACATCAGGTGACCCAACAGTTCGTATGCCTGCTATGACAAAAAAAAATGAATAGAAAATATTTAAATTCGTTCAATCCATGTTCCGTATGGTAACATCAAGTCGTTTTCAATTATCGATGTTTGTCCTTGCCGACACTATAACACCTGTGTTGAATATCTGATAATTTTTAATTTAATACATTTTTTAACTAATGTATATTTGTTGCATCTTCAAGAATAGTGACATATTCTATTGCCATGCCAGTCTTATCAAGTCATTGGTAGCACTTGTATCATATATCAACTTGTTTTTGTAATTTATTTTTAAAACTTCACAAAGGTTTCAAGGCGCCATGGACTATGATTTGATTGTCGTCGGTAGTGGTTCGGTTGGATCCGCTACGGGGTACTATGCGGCTAAATCTGGTTTAAGGGTCTTGATGATCGACAACGGCACACCTCCTCATCGAAACGGTAGCCACCATGGAGCTACAAGAATCACTCGAAGCGCCTACGGGGAAGGCGCGATGTACATACCCTTGTGTTTACGCGCCAGGGAGTTATGGAATGAGCTAGAAGCGAAAAGCGGTCAACACATTTTAGTACCGTGCGGTGTTTTAAATACGGGACCCGAAGACTCCGCATTCATGAGAAACGTTAAAATCATTTCTAAAGAGTTTAATCTGAACGTTGAAAATTTAACTTCCGATGAGATCAATAAACGGTGGAGCGTTATTAATGTTCCCGAGGAATATATAGGAGTTTTTGACAAAGATGCCGGTTATCTCCAGTCGGAACTGGCAGTTGCAATTTTCATAAAGTTATCTAAAAATGCCGGCGCGGAACAACTGTTTAATTGTGTCGTAGAATCCGTAAAACATAGAGAAGACGGTGTTGAAGTTTACACTGATAGAGGGACGTTTATCTCCAAGAAGGCAGTGATTTCAGTCGGCACTTGGATAAAAAAACTGTTTCCGAATATGCCCGTAACACCGGTGCGAAAAATATTCACCGTTAACAAAACTGAAGAAAATAGTGAAGAGCTCCCGGTGACTATTGTTGTAAAGAAGAATAATTGTTCTTATTTTACGATACCAGATGAGAAAGGATACAAAGCCGGTCAACATGATAGTGGGCAGATTATAGAAAAAATCACCGATCTCTCTTCGTTTGGTGCGTTCGAAGAAGATTTTATGGAAACTGTGGATTTTTTACAGGATTTTTTCCCCGAGATCGGGAGGATAGTTCGAGGTGCTGTATGCAGCTATGACATGACTCCCGACGAGCATTTCATTATAGACACATTGCCTGATTCTAATAATGTATTGGTTATCACAGGTTTAAGTGGTCACGGCTTTAAATTTTCCACGGTATTGGGTGAGATAGGGGCATTGTTTGCTGGCGGTGAGAAACCAAATTTTGACATTACCCCATTCAGTTTGAAGCGTTTTGATTAGATGAATCTTCAATATATTTTATAAAGCAATTAATTAATTCTTTGTAAGTGTTGTGGTGGTAATAAAAAGTTTATCTTTTTTTAACTTGTTTTAATAATATATTACATTAGAATCATAAGTGTCTTAGCGGTTTACATCAATTTTTGGCGCTTTGTTATTTACAGTTCATCAAGGTCATAAAAGTCATGTAAGAATTTTCACACGGACAACCTTTTTTTTGTTGCGTGTAATTTTAAATCTGCTCCTTGAATTTTCAATATAATACCGTTGACAATAACTAATTATCGTTTAATAAGTAGTCGAAGTCGTGATGGTCTAGTGGTTTGACTGGTGGAATATAATTTTGATGTTCGCAGGTTCGATGTAACAAAGGAATTTTTCGGAATTCGCGTACATTTACTAATTTAAATTGGTAACACATCCGCGGACGGTGAAGAAAAACATCATGAGGAAGCCTGAACCTGAGAAATGTTCTTGCAGTACTACTGTATGTGAGAAAACATAGAACTGTGGATTTTTCAGAGTTTGGAATCGCCATTACGTCGTGGACTGGCGTGGTGATTATGCCCATACCTTCATTCCGGAAGAAGCCTGTGGCCCTGCAGTGGGTCTCTTACAGGCTGATGATGATGATGATAGTTTAATAATATTAGTATTATTTTAACAACGTAATATTTAATAAATTGATATTATTATTCTTTATATTTATATGTTGCACAATATACAGCATGACTGGTTAAATAGTTGCAATACTCTCACAGATTACTCATTACTTGCTTCTCGTTCTAAATCAATTAAACAAATAGGTGCTTAATATTTGATCAAATTATCTCGGGAAATGCAAAACTGATGTATACTCAAGATCAGGTGATTTACGCAAAAACGAACTGATGTAATTAATGAATCGCGACCTGTCGCGTACTCCAGGCTTCCCTTTGTCCGACCGCGTGGCGTTCCCACGATAAGCAGTTACGTAATGATTAACCTTGAAAAGCGCCCCTTGAATTTTGTTAATTGAAGCTAGGTGTGATTTTTTTAATTCACGTTCTCATACGTTTAAAAGTTTTAGAACAAACTTTAACTAAGGTTCTTTTTGTTGTTTATTAGTATTTGTTTTGTTATTATTATTTTATATATTAACTACCACATCATAGAAGGGTGCCACCCTTTAAACGTTTACCTGGTATAGGTATATTCATTAACTAATAGACTAACAAAAATATACATTTTTAAATTGACGATGGACCTGCAACAAGGCTTATGAGGTCCAAGTTGTTGATGGTCATGGTGATATAGAGAGTTATTTTCTTACGATGCGTGAAAAAACCAAGCAAAACTGATTTCTGAAACTTATCCGGATCTGGATGTTATTATTATTCATTCGAAACACCAACAAGACTTACGTTAGGATAGTAGAATACATACATTTATAAAGAATGACTCTATACAGATGTAATGCCAGTTATATGTGTTTACTACTTATTGCATAGTAGAGCAAATAATTTAATAGAAAAACTAAAAGAAAAACAAACTAACAAAGTGTTTATTACGATTCTATTTTCCTTTTATATCTTACAGATGTTATCCAATCAGTCTCAAAAATATTGTTTTCAATATCTATACTTAATATTATAAAGTTTGTGAAGTTATAGGGGGTAATCTCAGGAACTACTAAACTGATTTTGAAAATTATTTTACCAATAGAAAGCAACGTTATCTGTGAGTGCATAGGCTATATATTAACCCGAAAAATGAAAATACTTTTTGTGCTAGTCGGATTTGCAAAGTAAGTCTGAGAAAGAACGGTTAAATGGAAACGTTTCATACGAACGCTGTCTTAACGATGAGAGATATATATATGATTGAGTTCTAGAAAAAAGTTGTAGAGCTTGATAATGCCTACAAAAATAGACAGCATATGTCTAACTATTATATTTAAGTCACAAAAAGTAGTCTTTTTTATAAATGTTTACCGCCCAACGAAGTGGATACGGGTCAGCTAGTGAGCTATGAGGAGGGGCTTATGAACGTCAAAAGACTGGTTCGAACCAGTCATCGAAAATAATCAGTAAGAAATTCGATCGGTTTTATTACTTATATATTTTTATAAAAACTGTACACGTTATTGTTGTCGCAATTGTTTTTAATGGCTATGCAAAGAGGACCGTGTTATTTTCGGATATCAATACCATTCGTAATAATCCAAATTTTAACACAGTGCTTGAACTTAATAACTAGCAAATCAAAATTAGCTAAAACACTTTTGCTTACTTACTAATACATTTCTAATACCAGTGATCGAAATTCGATCATAATTCTTTTTTTGTTGTTTCAACTATATTTAATTTCTTTTTTACCAGAGATTGTGAATATTTTAGGTGACCTGAATGTCACTTTGAATATTTATACAGTCAATATTTAATTAAATATTTAATTGACTTCTCTTATTATCAGCAAACATGAGAATTTTCAATAACCTCATGTGTTAAAGAGGTAACTTATATTCCATCTACCCAAAATCGATCTTTGCGGAACTCGAGAGGATATCTTAATGAAATCACTATGAGAACCACCCACTATAATAGCGTGCGTGCTAATTATAACAGACTAGCGGGCTCGGCGGACATTTTCCTGCCCTGATAATAAAGAAAAACTTTGACGAATTACATATCTAATCCATTCTCATGAATCACTTTATCTACTGGTAAAAATCACATGAAAATACGTTTAATAGTTTTTGAATTTATCACGAACAGGACGTAGGTACCTGTCCGTCTGTCTGTAGGACTACCTGTCCTACTACATACTACAGATATGGCAGAGAACTTTGTTTTATAATATGTAGTGAAGATTGATACATCTTATGTAAGTTGCTACGTATACCAAGATATTAAAGTTTTTGCAACAAGGTAATATAATCCATGGAGATCAAATGATTATCTGATATCTTTGTGATATAACATCGACCTCCTGTTTATTATGCATGCCAGTTAGTCATTCATGAACATAGAAAGAACATAATTTTTAAAACGCTTTTCCATAAAACTAAGCATTGGTGTTAGTATAATTTTAAAGATTAGTGGGCTAATATATTTATAAACTAACTAGCTGTTACCCGCGGCTCCACACGCGCTTTTTTTAAATGTATTAAAGAAATGTAAAATTGTGAGTGGGTGTGTACATTACAGAAATGCTTTTTTAAAAACATTTGTGACTACGACACGCACGCCCTCTACTGTAACATGTAACGTGTACATTAGATATATGAATACTAATAGTATATCGAATGGGATGGTATTTATCATCAGCAACATACCTGGAACTTCAACCTACTATATATCACACTCAGTGCTCACTAACACCTTATAAGAAAGTAATGAAAATTTTAAGCTATACATTATCGAACAATATGTCTTAAATCTGTTATTATATACTATCGGTCCCGGCAGACGTTGTGCCGCCCCGATTATAAAAAAATCCGTGACAAATTATATACTAAAACGTTCCTCATTAATCACTTTATCCACTGGTGAAAACCGCATGAAAATCCGTCCGGTAGTTTTTCAGTTTATCGCGAACAGACAGACGCGGTTGGGGACTTTATTTTATACTATGTAATGATTATAAAGCTGGAGTACTTGTTTGTTAGGTTGCCTGAACGTGCTAATCGCAGAAACTGGTCCGATTTGAAAAATTCTTTCGGTCTTAGATAGCTCATTTATCGAGGAAGGCTATATAGACCACGCTATCATCACACTAAGACCGATAGGAGCGGAGCAGTAATTAAGAATGTTTCAATATCACTTTTTTCCTTTTGATAGCTTCCGCTGCATGTTAGCTTTAGCCCAAAGTAACTATTCCACGCGGATGAAGTCGCGGGCAGAAGCGAGTTGTTTTATATTTATATTTTGCTCTTTTGGATAACGAGTTTTCCGACCACTGCCGTAGGAGGTGAAGAAACTTACATAAACCGACACCGGGTTTTTGTATGTACTGCGCGACATAAAAACTATATACATTATGGTATGATACATTTCGTACATCGATTCAGAATCCTCGATTTTTTTCAATACCGTATATATATACTTAATATTACTTCATAGTGACCGATAAATATGTTGTTAGCCTGAAAGTAAGATATGATTTTTATCTATAGTCAACAATACTATCATATCTGTTCTATGGTGCTATGTATTTTGTCTCATATTTTAATCCATCTACATACTTTAATTTTTAATACATTCAGTTATTTAACGTATTCTAAAAATCGCGTATTACTACATACCTATTATTATAGGTATAAATGAATAAAAATTATCACAATTAGTTCATTTGAAATATCATTACATAGTATCATTACGAGTATCAAAGGCTGCACTAACAGGTTCCTACCAAATTTGGCTAGGCAGGGCGGGAAACTCGAGCAGTGAAGGTGAGTGTTGATGCGCATTTCAAAGGGGGCCTCCTTAAACCTACACCTGGGTCGCAAGTCCTGGGAACTGCTCTGAGTTTCTCCCTCTGCCACACGATGGACCCGGCACCCGCACGGTGAATCCATGGAAGGCTAAGAAGTTCGTCTCTCTCTAAAACAAAGCCCCCTACCGCGTCTGTCTGTCTGTCTGGTCGCGATAAACTCAAAAACTACTGAACGGATTTTCATGCCGTTTTCACCAGTGGATAAAGTGATTAATGAGGAAGGTTTTGGTATATAATTTGTTAAGGATTTTTTATAATCTGGGCGGGACAACGTCTGCGGGGTTCGCTAGTTGGATATAAATATAATTAATATTTAATTTGCTTTATAAATAGTCCAATATTTTTTCAAGTGTCATATGGTACGATATACAGTTTTCGAGAGCATAAGTATTTCCATATTAAGGAATCTGTGTATGTACAAAATAATACTTGCAAATATATTAACAGCAATATATATTTGTTCTGATATAAATAAAAGCCACAGATAACGATAATGATTTCATTAATGTGCGTACGTTGTAGACAACGTACTCTTATAAACACGCCAGACTCATTATCATCAATTCATTTGTATCGCACGTACCTACTACTTGTGCTCGCTCTAGTTCCCGTGTAATAATTTGTTTTTAAAACTTCGCGAACGTTTCGGTATATCATGGAATACGATTTGATTGTTGTCGGTAGTGGTTCGGTCGGATCCGCGACGGGATACTATGCGTCTAAATCTGGTTTAAAAGTCCTAATGGTCGACAACGGAATACCTCCGCATCAAAACGGCAGCCACCACGGAGCTACAAGAATCACGCGAACAGCCTACGGGGAAGGTGTAATGTACATACCCTTATGTTTACGCGCCAGGGAGTTATGGAATGAGCTAGAAGCGAAAAACGGCCAACATATTTTAGTACCGTGCGGTGTTTTAAATACGGGACCTGAAGACTCTGCATTTATGAGAAACGTTAAACTCACCTGCGAAAAATTTCATCTGAACGTCGAGAATTTAACTTCCGATGAGATTAATAAACGCTGGAGCGTTATTAATGTTCCCGAGGAATATATAGGAGTTTTCGAAAAAGATGCCGGTTATGTTAAGTCAGAATTAGCTGTTGCAAGTTTCGTGAAGTTGTCGAAAGATGCCGGTGCGGAACAATTGTTTGATTGCGTCGTAGAATCCGTAAAACCGAGAGAAGAAGGTGTCGAAGTTGTCACTAATAAAGGGACGTTTATCTCCAAGAAGGCCGTCATTTCAGTTGGTACTTGGGTAAAGGAATTATTACCGAAAATACCCGTGACACCGGTGCGAAAAGTATTCACCGTGAACGAAACTGAACGGAAGAGTGACGAGTTACCAGTGACGATTGTGGTGAAGAAGAATTATTCTTATTATACTATACCTGATGAAGAAGGATTCAAAGTCGGTCAACACGATGGTGGACAGGTTATAGAAAAAATCACCGATCTCTCTTCGTTTGGTGCATTTGACAAAGATCGTACGGAAACTGTGGAATTCTTGAAAGAATTTTTCCCAGAAATCGGAGAGATTGTTCGCGGTGTTGTGTGTAGCTACGACATGACACCCGACGAGCATTTCATTATAGACACATTACCGGAGTCTGATAATGTCTTGGTTATCACTGGGTTAAGTGGTCATGGCTTTAAATTCTCCACGGTATTGGGTGAGATAGGGGCATTGTTTGCTCGCGGTGAGAAACCAAATTTTGATATTAACCCATTCAGTTTGAAGCGTTTTGATTAGATGAATTTATTAAATTTTTAAATCGTTATTTTTAATAGATGAGTTTATTATTTTTTGTTATTTTAGTAACCTATTTTTAAGGTGGTAGAGCCACGCTGAAGCTACTACTGGTTTCAGCATGAATGGGTCGGCTCGCCCGGGATAGTACCACCCTCTCACAGAAAACCGACGTGAAGTAACAGTGCTTGCATTGTTGCGTTTTGTATGGTCAGTGAGAGCGCCGGAGGCCCATCTCCTCTTCTCCTCTCCCCCTTCCCCCACTCCTCCCTCGCACCAAACACGCTGGCAACGCACTTTAAGGTGGTAGAGCCACACTGAAGCTACTGCTGGTTTCAGCATAAATGGGTCGGCTCGCCCTGGGTAGTACCACCCTCTCACAGAAAACCGACGTGAAGTAACAGTGCTTGCATTGTTGCGTTTCGTTTGATCAGTGAGAGCGCCGGAGGCCCATCTCCTCTTCTCCCTTCCCCCACTCCTCCCTCCCCCCAAACACAGGCTGGCAACGCACTTGCAACTCCCCTGGTGTTGCTAGTGTCTATGGACGGCGGTGATCACTTACCATCAGGTGGCCCGTCTGTTCGTTTGCCTCCTATAATATAAAAAAAAGTTTTTTATATTATACTACTATATAAACCTACTGAGTTCTATATAACATTGTTACACCTAGGAACATCAATAAGCATCCACCACGTATTACGTTTTTATTACAACTATGGATGTCTAATACAATAAACAGAAATGCATTTCTTTTTGAATTATATTTTTTTGTTATAAAGACAATTATATCGAATCGTTATCTGGGTACGCAGTATTTATTCTCTGATAAATTTATATTATTTATAATGTAGTTTACCGCAGTGAATACTAACTAATAATTGTATGAACATCTTACATTTAACATATTTATAACTTGCTCTGGAGAAAATGTTATTGACCGCTTCATGGGACAGTAAATCATACCAATAGTAAAACATAAAATCATATGAAACTACCTTAATGTGTATTGGGAGCAACGTATTGGGTTTTATTTTTCTTTCAAGATTATGAATTTATTCCATCTTTATATTATGTAGGTAATAGCAGTGATTTCTTGCGTAATATGTCTTGGTTGTTGTGTAAATAAAGTGGGAAATAATAACACGGAGCATGAATTCTGAGATTGTCGAGAGATTGTATTGAGAATGTCGTAAGAATTCCCTGGAAAGTTCTAACAAGAGGGCCACCATTTTTTTTAAACACTAAAGTCTACACAAGGCCCATAGTAATTGCCAATGATATAAATAAAGGGAATTGGTTGTCATATTACGAAAAAGAAAGAACTGAAACGGTCAGGTTCATTATTTATTTTCTTTACCGTGTTTTCCTTCACATTTGGTTATCTTCGTTAATGTCAAAGTCATTGCATAACAAAGATCCATATCCGAAAACGCTATTGGAAACGTAAATAAAATGTTTATGCAAGTGCTTGTAAAATGTATATTATAGATACTTATATAATTATATTGTATGAAATTTTGAATCGAAATTATATTTATAGTTTTATTTGATAATATATTATTCATCCGTTTTATTTTAGTCGAGACACGCACCTATGTTTGAATGCCATTAATATGTACATATTAAAATAATTCGTAATAAAAAACTGGTATCTGTACTTGCTCGCCTTAATTATATCATGAGTCCAAGGTAACCTAGCTTAGCACGTCACTAGTTGGCCCCTCTATAGTTTAACACTTATCAGGCTATGTACACGTCATAGAAATGAAATAAATTTGGGAACTTCAACTGATCAACCTACTTTCGTGGCCAACATTTGTGCGGCCTGCGACATAGCAAACAATTTTAGTAGACAATTACTATTGAAAATTTGAAATACGGCGAGTGAGCGAGTCCCAGTTTGTCTATGTAAAAATAAAGATATTAATATACTGTTCTTATTTTAATATAAATTATGTCTTCACTCTTACTTCCATAATGCTTCCTGCGTTGCTAATATAATAGTAATGAATTGTATAGTTACCGCTTTTAACCAATAATTTGAGGACACGATTTCTCTAAAATAGACTTTGTTTTAACCCTGAAACTAACTGCAAATTAGATCTTTACTTTATCGGCAATCAAATAAGGATTAGTCAACTGATCTGGTAAATAAATTATTTCACATTATATCTATGAATGTACTTCACATAGTTTACGTTGCCCTTGGTCAGAAAAGTGTGTCGACCTCTGTCCTACCTTTTTTTTTTTTAACGTGGGGAAATCCCTTATGGACACGCCACCCTCCCGGGGGAGAGGGTGGGTTATGTCCGACTCGCGACCCCACGGTATACTGACAGACCGTTATTGTAGGGGCGGCAAGGGATCGAACAAGCAAATCAACCTTGTAGAGCCGCCCCCACGGTCCGCCCGGCGGAAGGTGACCGCCGGGCTCCTACCTATAGAGGGGCAGACCGGGTACACACCGGCTGCCTCCCTCGTCCGCCGAACCTGTGCAATGAGGAGATGGGCCCCCCGGCCCTACGGTGGCAGGAGAAGTTGGGCAAAGCGCCGCCTCCTCCTGCCAATCCTCCGTTGGCGGAGACGACCACTTAGCGGGTCTGCCTCTTCTGTATCTTCGTCAGCGCCGTACTCGTGGCAGGCGGCGGTTGGCTCCCTGCGTGCGATCCGGTGCATGTACCACCCGAAACAAGCGGGTCCGGTGAGTACCTGCACCAGTCGAAACGTCAGGGAGCCGCACTCTCTATCCATCCACTCCAGCAGGACCGAGCGGACGGCGTCCACGGTAAACCGCCCGAACCGCTCGTCCGCCAGGTCCTGCTTCCATCTTTCGACGGCGTCTCCTCTGAGACACCGTCTCCTCTCTTCTACTTCCCTGGGAGCCGGAGGCTCCCCACTTCGTTTCCTCGACGCAGTGAACTCGTGCACGGCGGCGAGAACTTCTGCCTCCAGCTCCCAGGGCAGGGAGCCGGCGAGCGTGAAGGCCGCCGCCGAGGATACCGTCCGGTACGTCCGCATCGCCCTCAGTGCCACCGTGCGCTGCGCACTTCGCAGCGCGCGCACGTTGGTGGCACCGAGGGCGTCGGCCCAAACCGGTGCCCCGTAGGCGGCCATAGCTCGCACGACTCTCATGTAGAGTCTGCGGCACCCGGCACCCGGCCCCCTTACGTTGGGGAGCAGCCGGCCGAGTGCCGCAGCCGGGGCGGTCCGAGCTCCGCAAGACCCCTGTCCTACCTAATCTATACATTACCTAGAAAATTTGTAGAATAAATGATTTCTACAATAATGGTAACTTATATGAAAACTAAACGGTATGTTTTGTTGTATTTGAAATGTATCAAAACTTAGCACTAGATTGTAAATTTTACAATCGAGATAGAGTAAAGATTTCACCTTGATGTATTTAATAGTTTTTGCAATTCTAAGACATCTCTATATATACAATATTTAAGTGTATTCAAACAAAACAAATGTACTGAAACGACAGTGTGACTCAAAAGAAATTATATCGGTACCTTTTATCTTTTACTTGAATTCTGTTGTTGTCTTTGACTTGACTTCTAATGTTGTCTTTTGTATGAATGTTAATTTATTTGAATATATTTGCATATTGCATGTGGCAGTCTTGTTTATCAGTACAGGCTAGATAAAAACAACTTTCAACATAGTTGCCAATAGAATATACTATGTAGGACATGCTATTTATGTAGAATTTATATTAAAACACAACTAAATGCTTCAACTACTTTACTATTTAATTCTAGTGTCTTTTATTACATACTTAAAAATAACATAGTAATACTAATCATCTTTGGTTTCACATCAGAATTTCTGTGTCGGAATGTCATTAAAGTTAAACATTAAAAAAGAGAGCATTATAAAAACACAATTGTACATTTTTTAAGAAATAATTGAAACTTTACCAGGTGGAAATAATTCTCTTCAACCATTCAAAATAATTATTGTAGAATCTATACCAATATTATAAAGAGGTAAACTTTGTATGTGAGGTTGTAGGGGGTAATCTCAGGAACTACTGGTTCGATTTGAAAAATGATTTCAGTGTCAGAGAGCTCATTTATCGAGGAAGGCTATAGGCTATAAAAATATATAATAATGATAAGACCAATAGGAGCGGAGCACCAATGAAGAATGTTTCAAAATTGGGCTTTTTATGCCTTTTGAGGGCTTCCACTGCATGCTAGTTCATTAAGTGATGTTTATTGGTCATATTATGAACAACCATTATGAATTCTTATCAATATGTAATGATATAATAACTGAGCAACAGCAACGGGTGGCTGGGTCAGCTAGTTCTCTATAAAACAATTTACAAGTGTTATTTTCTGATAAAAAATCATTGACAAATGTTTCAACTCTCCCAGGTGAGTTGTACAGACTTTAAAATCATTTTACAGATAATTTTTAATATACTGTTTTAAATTTACAAGTATAACCAGTACTTGTACAATACAGTATATATTAAAAAATAAATTTTCAGATATTCCCTATTAAAATAAGACATCAAAATTTTTATTCAGAATCCTACAATTGATACCCAAAGTTACTGAATAGAAATATTTCCACCAGTGATTATATCTACCTAGTACTTAAATCAGATGCTAAGTAAGAAGACTAGATTTATATTTAGGCAGCACAAGGGCATAATATAATGTGGAAGGCATTATAAAATACATGATTATGTAGAAAAGTGTACCCTTAAAATTACATAAAGACATCTTTAATGTTTTGAAATTGTTTCACTGCAAGGTCTACAGGTAAATCAAAATTATATGGAGTCAACCTATCTAGGCTTTGCAGAGCATCTTGAAAACCAGTGTTAACAACATAACTTGTTGATGAATAGTAGGTATCCACTAAAGACCTACTTTTCAACATAATATTTAACCAAATCACAAGTTTGTGAACATTCAAAGCAGCACAAACAAAAGCTTTAAAATGTGCATCACAACTTCTCTTATATGGAGTGTGAGATGCTAAAATACTGCCAATCGTGCTTAATAAACCTTGCTTATTTGTTATAGCAGTACCTCCGACTATATCTAAGTTGAAGCTCTGACTCAGTTTCCTCGCTGGAGTTGAATTAAAATGGTCACCATCGTTTAATTCATAATATTTTAGAATTAAGTCCCATATATGAATATAATGCAAAGATGATGACCTTCTAACAGGAAAACAACCTATTATCGGAACTAGAGAAGTAGACTCTGGGCCTGTTAAACCATGCTGGAGTAAGTCACGCAAATTGACAGCTAAATGTCTTCTAACAGCAGTTGTTAAGGGGGCATCATTGATGATTACTCCACCTTCATCTGATTCACTATCATAGCTGTCAATAATTGTCTGACAGCTTCTTTCTCTAGATACTAAGTGTAATACTGCACCAATGGACATTTCCAGCTTAGCCCGCAAGTTGCCCCAATGGGTGACAATTGTCGATGACTTCCTATCAAAACCCCTGTCCTTGTTCGGAGAGCAACCAAATTGTGATACAGTAAAGATTTGTATTAAAGTAGATGCTTTTCTCATTAAATTTATAGTTTCAGTTCTCAAATCATCATTTGTTCTGTTTCTATTGAATGTCTTTTCAAACTTTTCTGAATTTACATTTTTCGATTCTCTTGGTGACTTATTAGACTTCACTTCCTCATTTTTCATGAGTTTAATAAATTTTTGCATGTCTTCGACGTGTGCTTGTAGTTTACATATAATTTCCTCTTTCGATACCTGCTTGTCAGCATACTGACGCACAGCACAGTTGATTTGATGTCTCAATTCGTCAGCGTTAAGTGGTTGATGGCATCCTTCTTCTAAGCTCTGGTCTATCTCTCTGTGTAAATGGTTTATAAGAGTTCTGTGCTTACTATCGCCTAATGATGTGGGGTTGGAAGCAAACCGCTCAAGTTGTTTTAAATGTGCTTTGAGGCGTTCAATAAAGTGCGCTTGTCTCACTCGCTGCCTTCGTATTTTTCGCTCTAACTCTACACATTCACCACATGACGTGTCCCCAGAACTGCCTTGAGGCGCCGCTCTTGAATCGGGTACTCCACGTGACGTAAATTCTTCCAATTCCTTCAACATAGCGTCTTTTTCCTCTGCCGGTGCCTTCAAAATCTGCCGTAAGCGAAATTCTACTTGCGCTAAGTGGGACGTCAAAGAAAACACGGACGATGACAATATCTCTTGTTCCTCTTCCAGAGCATGAAGTCTGTCACCAGTTTCTTGTTCCAGTGCGATTTCATCGCATAATATCTCTTTCGGTGCGCCCAATGGCTCACACCGTGGCTCCTGCCATATAGGAATTTCATTTTCATGATCACTAGCTGATTCCATTTTAAAGAACACGTAATATTAGCAATAAACATGCCATTATTTATTGATTTTCATTTACCGCGACTAGCAAATAGTTCACTACAGACGTCATAAATGAAATTGACATTACGTTTGACGTCATACGTATTGAGTGAACTAAAAGTATGAAAATGAGTGAAAGAAAGAACATTCACTGTTCCATTGCAGTAAATAGCATAGACTAAAATTAAAGTAAGCTTAATTACGAAAAACTTCTATTTAACATTGACCTCTATCTAAATATATTTATACACATCATTCCAAAACGTATCTAGTAAATATTTGAATATAATAAAAAGTACAATATTATACTGTGTAAAGTGACATCTTTTGGTACTGTAATTGGTTTGATAATGAAACTCAACTTATTTCAAACTAAGTGCGCAGATCAATATTTGCGCCCAGGGACGTATAGGATGAACATGTAATAGATATTTCAAGGTAATAAACCATAAGAATCTGTATTTATGTCACAATAGATGTCACTTTTTTGATTTATTTTTCTATGTGTGGAAAAAAAAAAAATGTATATTTTTTTTAAAGAAAATTGTATTTTCTTATCTGTTTAGTAAATAGATGCTGTTAGTTTATTTCGTAATCGATAAGTACTAGTTATAAGAAATCATCATTACATAGTATAAAACAAAGTCCCCTACCGCGTCTGTCTGTCTGTCTGTTCACGATAAACTCAAAAACTACTGAACGGATCTTTATGCGGTTTTCACCAATGGATAAAGTGATTCACGAGGAACGTTTTGGTATATAATTTGTCCAGGATTTTTTTATAATCAGGGCGGGACAACGTCTGCCGGGCCCGCTAGTTAGATATATATTTAAAAACATTTATGAATAAGTACTTATTTACACAGATGATACTGTTCAAAACATATCTAAAATTCTATTTTCGGGCTATGTGGTGGACCGAACAACAACTTGAACTGAAACATTTTTAGCTTATGCTGTATGAAACCAATCGATCCATTGTCCGTACTGAAAATAGACATTGTATATTTTTTATGTACCGGTTTCGTCAGTTGAAACCTGTCGTATTATGATCAAGTCACCACTTAGAACATATATTTATTAAAGTTTGTACTTGTATTCTAATTTGCTGAATGTATATTCAGTACGCACGGAAAATTTCAATTGTTATATATTATGATATCATTAATCCAAAGCGTCTGTTATGTATAATTTCATTTCACTAAAATATATTTCGCAATATTTATAAGCTTGCTAATTATAGCATGTACATTATTTCATTTCGCTACAATTCGCAGAGCTCACACGTCTCCCTTACCGGCATAGAATTTTTGAACATTATATTTTCGAATATTATAATCTGTGTTAATCGAAAATAACCGCTGTCTTCTTCTTTCTTTTTTTTTCGTTATTGGCAACTCAGTCATTTTCAAAAGACTATTACTGTCATTTTCATGTAATAAATTAATCTCTCTTGCTTAATGCGACTCTTCTTGTTATGAGAATATATACCAGGTTTTTTTAATAATTATTGAATCTCCAAACATCAATGATACATGGCGTAATTTAAGCGATATTTTATTAAAGATTTTACAATCCTATTAGTAATACTTTTCAATAGTCCAATAACCGCTGTCACAAGAGTAAAAACTGTCACATATTAAATATAACAGATTTTCATTAATCGCTTCTGAAATAGCAGTTATTAAAAAGTTTGATTTCATTACTATATAATTATTTACAATATAACTATTACTTTCATGCTTTAACTATAAAGATTGTGGATATTATTTGAAAAAAAAAATAATATAACTCTATTGGAACTTAAAAAATATATATAAAAATATCTTATATAAAACTTATCATCAGCAATAAAAAGTTTTTGGCGGAATCATACTCTGTCATGTAGTGACTTTTATATTTTATTCATAATCGTGTGTTATTTGATTCTATATTTTGTAACATTGGTGGCATTTTATGTAATGTACGGTACGGTTATTGTGCATAAGTGAAGTGGATGGAAAATAATAGCACGGAGCATGATTTCTGAGATGCCACAAAAACTCCCTGGAAAATACTGACAAGGGAGCCACCATCTTGTTAGAACATTGAAATTATCGCAAGACACTAGTAATATAATTATTTACTCGACAATGGCAGTAATAATTTGGAATATAGAAAGATAAAAATAAAATTAAAACTTCAGTAAATGACATAAAATATAAGAATAATATATAAATAAACTCTCGAAAATTGTTGATCGAATGGACGTAAATCAAACTGAAATTAGGTACTAGGCAACATAAAGCTGTTCAAACCGCTGTCCAAGCCACGTATCCAAACTAGATTGTTAATTAACGGGGAACCATTGAAATACGTCGTTTAGAAAATTATAATTCAAATTGTTTGAACAGGAGACGTCAGCAACGAGATCGCTTATGTAAGAATAATAAAAACCAATCGTACAACGTTAATGAAGCAATATTAAGGACGCTATAAATAGAAGTAAAGTTGAAAATATTAAAGAAGAATATTTTTTTTTTTTTTTTTATATCATAGGAGGCAAACGGACATGTGGGTCACCTGATGTTAAGTGATCACCACCGTCCATAGACACTTGCAACAGCAGGGGAGTCGCAAGTGCGTTGCCAACCTGTCTTGGGGGAGAGGGAGAGTAAGGGAAGGGGGAAGGGGAGGGGAGATGGGACCTCCGGCGCTCTCACTGACCGAACGAAACGCAACAATGCAAACAAGCACTGTTACTTCACGTCGGTTTTCTGTGAGAGGGTGGTACTAACCCGGTCGAGCCGACCCATTCATGCTGAAACCATTAATAGCTTCAGCGTAGCTCTACCACCTACAAATATAGAATATTTTTTGAAGTAATTTTATAGTGAATAAAATTCCCCGTTATTGTTTTAAAAAGTTCTTATGTATATTCGTCTTTGTCGATTCACTTATTATATTTCGTAAGGACGTAAGTAGGTACATTAATCCTTCGGATGATTTTTTAAGATCCCAGATCTCATAACTGATCATGTTTTTAAATATCTAGTCAATATTTTAAAATCATAATTTTACATTACCTAATTTGTTAATTAGTAATTACATAACCAAGTTTGTAATAAATAGGGTATTTTTTTAAACTTATGCTGCCAACAATGTGATGACCAACATTGAAGGTCTACATTCGTTTGTATGGAGCTTAAATCCTTATGGCTTAGGAAAATCCAACAGTTAAGCATATCTTTCTTTATCGTAGCGCTGTACATAATGTTAATTAAGCCCAGTGTAGTCCAAGAACAGTGATCGATACCAAGAGTTATACCATGTATCAGCAGACGCTTCTGTCATGCCGACCAGCTGGATATACATTGATTTATCCCGTAACGCGATAAATCAAAATAGTATCACTGTAACAAGTTTTTGATTGCCAATAATAATTTTAATAGAGTCATGAGATTAAATTAATGTAATTACTTTTTATCACACATTTGAAATCATTTTATTAAACACTGGTACAAATAGACAGCGAACTACAATAAAGAGCGTTTTAATTTAAATAAACATTTATTCAAGATTATGGCAATCAACACGTGTAGATAAGATATAATTGAATATCAAACCGGCGACAAGACCGCCTAACATCGGACCGACCCAATAAATCCAGTGATGTGTCCATGAATTCATTAGAACTGCAGGTCCCAAAGACCTCACAGGGTTTAAAGACCCAGTATACAAAAGGCAGGCGCATTGACAAGCTGTTACAGTTAAGCCTATAGCTAAAGGAGCGGAGCCAAGACCTTTCGCACCTCTATGAATATCTGTTACACTGAGAACGACGGTCACTAAAAGGAATGTCATAAGGAATTCTACACCGCATGCTCCTGCAGGTTTTATGTCTTCCGATGGTATTGTTACTCCGAGAAGACCTCTAGTTTCCTCAGTGGTTATGGAATAGGACACGGCTGCTCCTGTGAAATATTATTGTTTAAATACGTGCAATTATTCTGAGAATTACCGGACAATAATTTCACGGTATAGCCTTATTATAGTGAAAGCAAATTTTATACTGATCTTCTTGTTATCTACTCAGCTTAGGGTCCAAGAAAAGTACAAATTGCTTGTCTCAGCGGTACTTGAAGGTCCGTAAAATTCATATATTTAGAAAAAAAACTGTTTTCCTAAAGCGTCTAGTATTTCCATTCCACTCAGGCCAAGAGCTGGTAATAAACGCATGAGTAAACTACTGATGAGATGGACCAAATATCTAGTGAAAGTGACAGAAAAAACTAGGAAGCAGCCTATCCTAGATAAATGGGAATGGATTGAATGGAAAAAATCCCATACTCAACATTGAATTAATTCAAGAAGGTCTAGTAATTTTGGAATGTGTTAGTGTTTTATGTGATGCCTCTAGTATAAGAGTTCCTATCTCGTTTAGATATCCCAAAGGAAGAAAAGAAGGGAAGCTCATCTAAAACTTCTTCCAAGTTTAGTAAATTGTAAATCAACACAGGTTCAAGTTTCCTCACAATGTTTTCCTTCACCGTCAGCTGACAGTGTTACAAATTGCAATTAGAAAATACACGTTTCAATTCGTGAGATTCACATACTGGTACACATGTGTGTCTCACGAATTCTTATGTATTAATAGCTAACTTAGTTTAGCTTAGACAGATTCGCAGTGTTGCATCCAAGGCAACAGCCCGAGGCGAGATCTCACTTTGGCACCCTTGAGCTTTTTGCCAAGCGTCAAAGTACTTTAGCGCTCGCCTTACTAATCCAGTGAAGCTGTGAAGGCCCATCAGGCCATTTGTGTAGTCTGTTCGAAAAAAATGTAATAAACAGGAACAAATAACGTACGCTTACCTGCAATACTGCCGAATATTTGAAACACAATATAACAGAGGGCTTTTAAAAATTTTATCTGTCCAGCGACCATGACACCGAGAGTAACAGCAGGATTTATATGACCCCCTGAGATGTGGCCTGTCAACTGGACGATAGTGGCGATTAGCAAACCGTTTGCGAGAGCAACCGCTACTATTCCACTTGACAGTTCCATACTCGCGAACACAGCTAGACCAACGTACAGGAATACTCCGAGAAATTCACATATCAACTGTCTAACAACTTTCTTGTAATCTCTCATATCATCGAGACCAACAAATTTCATAAAAGCTTTAGAAGAAGACATGATTAGTCGTAGATACCTATAATTAGACAATGTATAAGTGATCTAGTTGGCCTCAAAAAGATGTTTTTTTTTTTTAATTTTATTTTTGGTAACCAATCTTATCTTATCTTAATGGATTATTGTTGCCATTGTCAAATAGATAATGATGTTACAAGTTTCTTGCGATCATTTTAACGAACTAACAAGATGGTGGCCGTATTGTTTGAACTTTTCTGGGAGTTTTTGTGGTAAGTCAGAATCCATGCTCCGTGGTATTATTTTCCATCCACTTCACTTGTGCACAATAACCAATCTATGTTACGTAAAACATCACCGATTTAACATAATATAGATTAACACAAGATCACAATTAACGTATTTTCATGCGGTTTTCACCAGTAGATAAAGTGATTCATGAGGAAGGTTTAAGTATATAAATTGTCTAGGTTTTTGTTATTATCAGGGAAGGACAGTATCCGCCACGCCGAGCCCGTTAGTTATGAATATAATATAAAATCCTCTATTTGACATTCCAAGATCCCGCCAAAAACTCATCATTTATTTTTACGAGTAGGTGGACATTTTTCAATTATTTCAAAAAGGTTCTGTTTCCCTGGAGTATGGCTTATCAATTAGCGCGACGTTTTAGAATTACACGGCCGGTTTTTATTTTAATTCCTTTATTAAGCGACAAAGTGACAGCACTGTGCCTGATAATAAATTTTAGGGTTTACTTAGATGTCTCTTCTATTTATGATAAAATAACCTGGTACCATAAAATTTATTTTTTGGAATGATTTTGTTATGTAATTGTTACTACTTAAAAAATTGTTTTAAAAATGTAATGTCTGCTTAGTTTAATGTAATCATCTAACAAACTAAAGGATAAAAAAAATGTGTTTTTTTGAAACCACGGTACAAGTGAAACTTTTTTCAGATCTTAGGTATGTAACTGAAAATTTTCGGAAAGTTATTCGATTTAGGATATTAGAACAATATTTTTAATTTCTTAATCTAGTAATTGGAAATAGGAATGATAACGGGAAATCAATAGTAGACAAGATATCAAACTATAAATTTTAATCTCAATCTGCGTACTAGAGTACGAAATACATAATAAACACAATTATTCAAATGATACACGCATGCTAAAAACTTAGCACAATATTAATTGAAATCATTTTGAATTGAGCCATGGGCGCCGCTATATTTATTGGCCTTGGCTGCTCTAGCGAGCGCCTTTCACTTTACCCCAACTTCGCGACCGTGGACCAGCTGTAATGCGATGTGCGATAGATGGACGGAAAATTTTGAGGCGATAGAAAAAAGTTTCACTTTGATACCCAGACATTACAATGTTTTTTTTTTCACGAATTGATTACGCTATTGACCTAACAAGGTCTTAACAGCTTCACCGGACAATAAGGCGAGCGCTTAAGGCACTCAGTCGATTTTATTTGATAATTAGCTCAAGGGTGCGCGGCACACCTCGCCTTGGGCTGTTGCCTGACTCATGCAATTCGCGATCTATCTGAGCTAAGCTACATATTCATACTTATATGAGTTATTCAAACATATATGTGTACCAAGCATACATACCTCAGCAACTCTTATATGTATTTTGTGTCGGATATTTTTTTCAGTATTTCAGTTCGATAAGGGAAAAAAATAAAAATAAAAGCCTTCCACTTTTATGTGTAAGCATGTGTGCGTGCACGTGTGTAGAGGTGATATGTGTAATGCTGTTGCAGTGATATAAGATTTTGTGTCACTGTATCGCGCGGACAGCGTACTCAAGGACTCCACGCCGAGGGAACGGACCTAGCCTTGAGCCGCCTAGTCTAGTCAGACAGTACAATAATTTTATGTTCGAATAAGGTTTTGGTGATCTCTTATCGACTGATAATGGAATGGAAAAGCAAGGAAATTGGATAAACAAAGCAAAAAAGGACCAAACGTAATTAAAAAATAAAGGTATAAACACTTTAATCAGAATTAACCTCATCAGTATCAATTAACGAAACAAACACGACGAAACTTCAGCGAACATTCTCGACTTTGTGCCAGTAGTTCCCAAAAGTTCGGACACTTTCGTAACAATGACAGTTTTAGTACTTGCTTACCGAAATATAGTTCAATTCTGTTCGTTTATTTAATTTAAAAATGGGTGTTTGAAAGAATATATAAATACATAACAGATAGTAACAAATGATTCTGCAATAACAAATAACGAGTTTTGTAATGCCTTACTTTTGAATTAAAAATCTGTCGCCGAGTACATATACTTAGGTGTAATCCTGTAGTTATAATGAAGAATTAGTTAATACAATATAATAATTGTGTTCTGTTTTGAATTTATAAATTAATTACAGTGTGAATTATTTGAATTACATAATTTATACATTGAAATTATTAACATTAGTCTGGTTTTCACAACTATTGGCACTCCGAACAAAAGTTATTTACATTTTTATACAGTTCATTAGTGAATCAAATATGTGATAGGCTGCACAAACTCACGGTAGTTGTAAACCTACAAAAAATTATAAAACATTTATATTAACAATATACCCCGCTGGTTATAACACCTTTTTTCAAGACTTTTCGTAATATGCAGATACTCCATGCACACCTTCAACGCTCGGACCAGAACAAATACTGTGGACGATATTTACGATTTCAAAATGTGGACGCCTACCTTAATGGAAAATTATACGAATAACATTACTCATCTTGCTGTCAACATAAGAATTCGTCAACAAACGTCGAAGTACATATTTACATACGTGTTTTCCAGCAACTCGCACTCCTTTGTACAATAAACAATTCTCGTATTGTTTATGTAATGAAATCTGTAGTATACTTACCATAGACATTGTAAATATTTACACATAAAAATTGAGATCGGTTGTAAATCAAGCGAAGCGTTGAAGGTTCATAATGTTTAATATTTTGCCATTTAAATGTATAAAATATTTCTTAAAAATGATTTACTGTATTCATTCGCCGAAACAATATATCTATTTCTAGAAATTTTCCAGTTCACAGTCTAATGCCCAATGTGATTCGGCAAGTTGCGGACGTTTTTTAATTCGTAAAGGAAAACAAATCGCAATAGACGGTAAACACACTGTGATACAATTTATGAAAAATTTACCTTTAGTATCACAGCCCGCCACTGGCTAAAAAATTAACCCACGCCCGTGTAACCACAGATCACGCCGCCGTGGTCTGAGGGTCAATTTCGCTCTCGCACACCAGATTAGCCCCCCTCGGCAGCGGCTCAAGCCTAGCTCCGTTCCCTCGGCCGGGAGCACTTGAGTGCGCTGCTCGCGCGATACAGTGAGACAAAATCTTACATCACTGCGACGACATTACACATATCACCTCCATACACGTGCACTCATACACGCTTATACATGCAAGTGAAAGGGATTTATTTTTTCCCTTATTAAACTGAAATAGTTTAGAAAATTATCCGATACGAAATATATATAAGAGTTGTTGCGGTATATATGCTTATTACACATATATGTTTCAAAAACTCATATATGTATGAATAGTTAGCTTAGCTTAGGTTAGCTCAGATAGGTCGCGAATTGATAACCGCTACCTGTTACGAGTGCGGCGCTGACGAAGATACTGCGCAGCACACTCTGTCCGAGTGTGCAGCCTGGGGGGGACAGCGCCGTATTCTGGCGGCGGCAGTAGGGAGTGACTTGTCGCTGCTGAGTGTGGTTTCGGCCATGCTCGGCAGCGAACAGGCGTGGCGAGCAATGACCTCCTTCTGCGAGGAGGTCATCTCGCAGAAGCAGGTGGCGGAGAGGGCCCGTAAGGCAGACCCGCTAAGTGGCCGTCTCCGCCAACGGAGGACCGGCAGGAGGAGGCGGCGCTTTGCCCAACTCCTCCTGCCACCGTAGCCGGACCTGAGGGGATGGGCCGGGGGCTCATCTCCTCATTGCACAGGTCCGGCGGACGAGGGGAGGCAGCTAGTGTGTACCCAGTCTGCCTCTCTATAGGTAAGAGCCCGGCGGTCAGCTTCCGCCGGGCGGACCGTTGGGGCGGCTTTATAAGGTAATTAGCAAGCTCGATCCCTTGCCGCCCCAACAATAACGGTCTGTCGGTACACCGTGGGGTTTTCGTCCTGCGAGTCGGACATAACCCACCCTCTCCCCCGGGAGGGTGGCGTATCCATAAGGGATTAATTTCCCCAAGTTAAAAAAAAAAAAAGATAGGTCGCGAATTGTGGCAGCGGCGCTCGGACGACTCCTCCCCAACACGGGGGGGCCGGGTGCCGCCTGCCGCCGCCTCTATATGGGAGTCATCAGGTCCATGGCCGCCTACGGGACATCGTTGTGGGTCGACGCCCTCAGCGCCACCAACATCCGTGCGCTGCGAGCCGCGCAGCGTACCGTGGCGTTGAGGGCGATACAAGGATACCGCACGGTGTCCTCAGCGGCGGCTACGGTGCTGGCCAGCTCCCTTCCCTGGGAGCTGGAGGCGGAGGTGCTTGCCTCCGTATATCAGTATACGGCGGTTAAGAAACGGTTGGGGGAGCCTCCAGCTCCCAGAGAAATAGAGGAAATGAGAAGAGCGACGAGGGAGGAAGTTGTGGAAAAGTGGAGGCGGGACCTGGCGGACGCGTGGTACGGTCGATACACGATCGACGTCGTCCACCCGGTCCTGCCGGATTGGTGTAATAGAGGATAGGGCTCCCTGACGTTCCGTCTGATGCAGGTCCTGACCGGGCACGGTTGCTTCGGTTGGTACCTGCACCGGATAGCACACAGGGAGTCGACCGCCGTATGCCATCAGTGCGGCGTTGACACCGCGCAGCATACTCTGTCTGAATGTGCTGCGTGGGAGGAGCAGTGTCGCACGTTGGTTGCGGCGGTAGGACAGGATCTCTCGCTGCCGAGCGTAGTTGCGGCCATGCTCGGTAGCGAAGATGTGTGGAATGTTGTGGCCTTCTTCTGCGAGGAAGTCGTCTCGCAGAAGGAGGCGACGGAGAGGTTCCGTGAGCAAGACCCTCAAAGTGGCCGTCTCCGCTAACGGAGGACTGGCAGGAGGAGGCGTCAGTTTGACCGCCTCCTCCCACTGTAACCGAACCAGGGAAGATAGGTCGGGGAGCCCATCTTCCCATTGCACAGGTCCGGCGGACGGAGAAGACGGCCGGTGTGTACCCGGCTGTCTCCTAACAAGACGAGGCCCGGCGGCGGCGATTTCGTTGCTGGTCCAACCGCTGTGGCGGCACGATGAAGTCTATAGAGATCTCGTGCCGCCCCAACTATAGCGGCAGACGTACACCGTGAGGTTTTAGTCCGTGCGAGTCGGACATAACTCACCCTCTCCCCCGAGAGGGTGGTGTATCCATAAGGGATTTCCCCACGTTAAAAAGATAGGTCGCGAATTGGCATCGATTGATATCAGGCAACAGCCCAAGCCGAGGTGTGCCTTATACCCTTGAGCTAGTTGTCAAATAAAATCGGCTGAGTGCCTTAAGCGCTCGCCTTAGTAGTCCGGTGAAGCTGTTAAGACCTTACTAGGTCAATAGCGTAGTCAGTTCGAAAAAAAAACTAAAAAATTAAACTCCGAAATGGTTTATTATGTTTAAATAATGGTCGCCTAGTGGTCGACATCGGCCATAATTCATTTTTACACTAAATAAGACCACAGAGAATAATAATTATTTCAGTAGTTTCATAAATTTACTACAGATAAATTATTTATTAATTAATTATTAAAATTAACCTACAATTTGACCAGTTAATTTCAAAGGACATGTAAGGTATGGAACGTAAGTCACGTTAAAAATATTGAATATAGGATGAAAAAAATTAACTGGAACGTAGGAGTAAAATCGCCATCTCAAGCGGGGTTTGGTGTCAAAAGGCTATTATAGAGTGGATCAATATGTGAACGATGGTGGTGTCTGGAATTGACTCATCTCTGTGCATCTATTAAACACGTTTGTGATATACACCTAATGTATTCTAAATCTTATATATATTTGTTAAAAAGATAAACCAGATCGAGTTTCTTGCCGGTACTTCTTGATGACTGGTTTGTTTTCCGTACCGGTGGTAGTTTTGACGTTCATAAGTGCCTTCTTTCGGTGATCACTTACAATCAGGTGGCCCGCCTGTTTGTTTGCCCTTTAATATAAAAAAAAGTCTAGCGACCACCCTGGCATTATAAATGTAAAAAATTAAAACGTATACTGGGGGTTACTGCGGCAATGGGGTACATAGCAGTGCGTAATAACACTAACATTCTTTAGATATTAGGCTTTTTTTTCACGTTTTGAATTTTATCTAAAAACATCCTAGGAGTTGAGACAAGGCCATATGAATTTCTTTATTGCCGGTTCATTTATTGTTTTATTATTGGGTTTAGACGAAAAATGTGAGGTATAAAACAAATTCATCGATTATACATTTGAGAATGTGGTTTGCAAAAGCAAAAGATTGCAGCACTTCGATTCCCCACAGCTCGTGTGAGAGGCTTCACGAGATTTAAACGCGAATATTTGTCACAAAATAATGTTTGTCATATACAGGTTTGATATTCCTTAAATATATAAAAATGCGGTGTCTTGATGTTTGTCCACGATGAACTTCGAAATTACGCAATCGATCTTCATAAAAGTCAGCGTTTACGTTTAATTTGGTTCAACTTAAGAGATAGGATAATTTGTATTTCGATTAATAATCGCAATATTTTTTAACTGTGAATTAAATGTTTGTCAATATTGATTATTGTTATTAATTGTAAGTTTTATCAGTCTCAAACAGATGGCGCTTTAAATTAGTTTGTTGACAGAAAATTGTAGGACTGAATGTATAATATCAATAATATCATATAGATGGCGCCACGTTTTGAATTTCTTTCTCAACTTCAGTTTATTTTATAGCGCACGTGTTTTATTTAATTGTAAAAGTAATAACTGAAACACAGTAACACGTTGCCGGGTCTGCTAGTATATGTATATATTATTAACTCTTTACTATAGTTACCTATGTTAATATGAAGTTTATAAAGCCTATCAATTGTATTCGATTTAATCGTAAAATAATAAGTTTGTGCCGATGTACGGATATCCCAATTTATATAAAATATGACAGATAAATTGATAGTAACAAAAGAAATTCACAAAACGTTATTCCGAACGATGTCCGAAATTCTCTTTCGAATGAAATTCAATACTATTATTTTTTACTGAATCCCCTATTCCAATAAACTAAGCGCTAGAGATGTGACACGATATTATTTTTGTCGGTAGCGCGAATGTAAAATGTAGTCTGCAATTATTTCGTAATAATTTAAACAACGGAAAGCAATATAAAATAAATCATTAATGCGTTTGTTATTCTTGAGTATTTAATCTCAATAAATAAAATTTATTGCCGAATGTATGTGAGCGCATCACTTCAGAAAGGCTGCACATATTTCGCTAATTCTTTTTTTGTTATATGTTTCATTATCAGGACGTAATGTGTGTGAACGAACATTTCCGAAAATAGTATTGTAAAGTGAAAAAAATGGGTTAAAAAATCTCCATATAACATAGTGATTGAGTGACTGAAACAGACAGAAGTAGGGAGAGTTTAAAAAAATATTGATTGAATTGAGGTTTAATTGTTCAGTTGCCAGTTTATTCAAATACATGGTGGTACTGTAAAGAGAAGATTTATTGTCATTTGCTTCGTCAGTATACTAATGTGACGCCGGAACTGCCAGTTTTCTTTAATAGATATGAAAATATTATTAATACTTCTAATGAATAAACGTGGAGCGTGTTATTACAAAGAAGGTAAATACGCATTGAACTCTTACTTTTAATAAGTTTAATCACAAAAAAGTATCTTACCCTTGTTTACAGATGTACCTACAATATTTAAATTTCAATATTCTCTAACACCTGTCTAAATTGACAATCCTTATGTTATAGCTTATATAGTTATAATGTCCAGTCAATAGCACGGACGCAGGTGTATAGTAACTCCCCCGATGTATATCAATCTAGAATTTGCTTTTTTACTTCTAGAACTGCAATTACAATATTTATTAAAAATGTGATTTGTAAACTATAAGGAACATTATATGTATATTATCATTTGAATTAATTTATTTTTAATAAAGAAAAGTTTATAAACTGAGTACTAAATAACGTCAAAAAGTTAAAGCAAAAAAAAGCGAATTACTTTAAATATTCAGTATTTAGATAAACAAATACGTAACAATTACTATAGATTTACAAGTTATCAATTGAAAATACGTTAGATTTGGCAACAGCAGCGGTGTTATGTCTCCTCTCTATTAAACACTCATAATAAGAAGCATTATATGAAATGAACCGACATAAATGATATTCTATTTCTTAGTTCAGTGAAGCAAAACTTGTCTCTTATCTATTATCTAATCGTCTCATATAAAAAGGTAATCACACAGGAAAATATAATGCGATATCTTTTGCATTTTCAGCATTATTGCATATTATTGACAACTATTAATATTTTTTGAGCATGTCTTCAATAGAAACATATTAGACATTTGCTCCTAGATGACTAATGAGCCTGATTTAAACTGAAAGCCTTATATGTGATAATTAATATTCACTAACGAGATATAGGGTTTATAATGATTTAAGGCAGTGTTTTTCAAACTTTTTCTTGACACGGCTCCTTTAGTATGAAAAAATATTTCGCGACCCCCCTGCCCGTTGTTTTTCTTTCATGTATTTTATTTTGTGACAAATATACAATTTAATATATTTATTCATTTTCATAATTAGGGTTCGGATAAATTAATAAGAGTTCTCCTAAGTTTTTTGTTTATTTAATACAAATGATTATGTCGTTTAGTTAACATATTTCTTAATAAATCTTATAAAACTTTATTGTTTTATTTACTGCAGCAGTAGCTTTTTCAACCTTTTGCAACTCCGCTATAGAAGCTTCGCGACACCCCCCCCCCCCTTAAAGAGGCAGCCAAGGGGGTCGCGACCCACACTTTGAAAAACACTGATTTAAGGAAATATACGCATAATATTGTTAAAACCCGTATACGAATGTTGTTATATACAATGGAGAATCTTCGATCGCGGGAACGGGAAACAATGGGGTTATAAACATAATCTAGGGTTTTGTATTACAAGTTTCAAAGTAAATTGACTGGTTTTTTAATATGATAAAAAGCCGTGGTGGTCTAGTGATTTGAATGTGGAATATCTTTTCGATGTCCGCAGTTTCGAACTATACTACTACAATCACTAATTTAAATTGGTAACTCTATCGGTTGACGATGAAGGAAAACATCCTGAGGAAACAGAACCTGAGAAATGTTCTTTTAGTATGTGAGAAAATATAGAACTGTGGATTGCTCACAGCTTGAAATCGCCAATACGTCGTAGGCTGGCGTGATGATTATGGCCATACCTTCCTTCGGGAAGATGCCTATGCCACTGCAGTGGGTCTTTTACAGGCTGATGATGGTGATGAAGTTCCTAAAAATATTCTATTTGGACTTGTTTGAACGGAAGTTGAACAACTTGATTATTAATCCATAACAACCTTACAACGGCCAGACCGTGAATAATGGTACATATTCTTGAGGGATTGAGTGCGTAGGCAGTAAGTGCTACCGGGCCAATAGGTGTGTGAAAACACCATGGGGTTTTTAGTCAGTAAGAATTTGATATACCTCCGCTGCTCGCCACGTCGTTGAGACGTTGTGCAAGATTTTCCCCATGTTATAAAAATATTTACTCAAATAATAATTCGGTAAGTACTAGTCTTTGCTCGTCAAGACAAGCTTCGCTCGACATGAAAAAGAAAATTTTCCTAATTCTTATAAAAATAATAAGTTACAGTTATCGCAAAAGTGCGTGCTAACCATTTACTCAACGGTATTAACAAGGGTTGAGTGTACTTCTGATGTGTCAATATCTTCAAGCCTTCGACTTGTGTCCTAAGTAAATACGTCTAAGTGTGCACCACATACGTGTGTATAGTCTGCAGCATCTTAAAACGGTTTACCAGTCTGTTATGAGGAATACCCAAATAAAATATACAGTGTTTCACTCCAAGCACTTAAAGTTTGGTTTTAAACTAACAAACAAAACACATAGGTGCAAATTGATATATGCTTCCCGTGCACAAAGTATTGTGAAAATCGACTGTGATTCAATATTTGCTTTTTTTTATTTTCTCTTTACGATTCCTAAAAGTATACCTTAATAATTTGTAATAGTCTTACGGTTTCAGAATTACGTGTCCTACCTGTGTATAAAATTTCAGCATAATTACAGTACCTTATCAATTAAAGAGTGATAAGTTTTCGTGTACACCATTACATAAAAATTGGTCAAGTCGTTTTTAAGTTATGTTGAGATATACAAACAGAGAGACAACATTTTATTAACGTCATATTTGTGATCACTGGCCTATATAATTTTTAGTTATCTTTCATTAAATTATAAAAATTAAACGTACAGACATAACTACAAACGAATTAATATACATTGTATTCCAATTAAAGATTGCATTCTAATCTAGGAAGCACCTTGGTTAAAATTACAAAATGTTCTTGAAATATTATATACTGCTATGATTTTAAATGACTTATATTAAAAATTGTTATATATGTAAAAAAATAAGTAAAAATTTACCAAGTAGGGAGGTAAGGGAGTAAAATTAAAAATCATCATTTAAACTTTTAATTATCGGGTATATTCTATAAGGGCATAGATTGACATATATTATACGTTAAAATTAACTTAAATCTAAAGTTGGACCATTAATATTTTATTGAAGTTATAACTGTATTATTCAGCATCAACATAGATATGACTTATATTGGTCATTTATTTTCTGACTGCAACCGCTGTACCGCGCCATAGGTACGCGAGCGGCGAGACGGGAGTAGTGTATTTCAAATATCCAGTAAAAGTATCTTTTATTTTAGACCGACGCTTACGCTAATAAAATAAATAGTAGAAATTTGATTATTATTCTTTAGTTGCTACTAAGCGAAAGTATCAAGAATGTCAAATAAAGACAGCGAAGAAAACTTCCTTGTTTTAAAAATCTAGACGCAGTAGCAAAATTTTTATCAAGTCTGACTAGTGCCGTTTTCTTTGCCAGAAGATTCCTCATATCCTTTGACTAGATTCTCCAGAATGAATTTAATTGTTAATTTGTAAAGGTTTTCAATGTTGGGCGTGTATCTGTCGCCTAGCGTCGTCTTTGCTGCTTGCAGGAAAGGTTGTTCGATTTTCTGGGAATAAATAAAAAAAATGTTGTTATTCAACTGTTACGCAGATTGTGTCCAGTGTGTACCCCTATTTTGTTTCATTTACTATATATATATATATATATATCTATGGAATGTCCCAATATTTTTTTTAGAATTCGCGTACATTTACTAATTTAAATTGGTATATTATAAAACCAGTCATGTTCTAACCATCTGAGTGCTGGGCTACAAAAGAGACGGATGAAAGATTACATGTGGCAGAGATGCGAATGTTAAGGTGGATGTGCGGTGTAACTAGAATCGAAAAGATTAAGTATGATTAATGATTATATCAGAATCAGAGGAAGTTTGAAAATAACACCAGTGACAGAGAAGTTGAGGAGTAATAAGTTAGCATGGTATGGGCATATCATGAGGAGAGCTGAAAACCATTTAACTAGAAATGTTTTGAATATGATAGTGGACGGATATAGAAGACCGGAAAAGGTAGACTGTGTCAAAAATGATATGTATGTAAAAGGTGTGAATACTGAAATTGTCATTTCAGTAGGGAACAGTGAAAAAAGAATATATACTGTGCCGATGCTACTTATAAAAGTACTATAAAGCTAAGAAGATGATGAATACTAATTTAGATTGGTACCATTATCCGCTAACGGTGAAGATAGAGAGCGCCGGAGACCCACCTCCCCTCCCCTTCCACTTTCCTATTCCCTTCCTCCCCCCCCCCCCACCTCCCTACACAGGCTGGCAACGCACTTGCGACTCCCCTGGTGTTGCAAGTGTCTATGGACGGTGGTGATCACTTACATCAGGTGACCCACCTGTTCGTTTGCCTCCTATGATATAAAAAAAAAAAAAAAAAAAAAAAAGGAAAACACCGTGAAGAAACCTGAAACTGAGAAATATTCTTGTAGTACCACCACATCTGGAAATATATATAACTGTGGATTTCTCGGAATTTGTAATCACCAATACATTGAAGACTGGCGTGGTAATTATATCCATACCTTCCTTCGTGAAGAGGCCTATGATTCTGCAATGAGTATTTTACAGACTGATGCGATGATGAGCATCACACATTTACTAACCAAATCATACTCAATTGAATAGTATATTAAAAGAACACACATCCTTTTATTTGACATCAATGAAATATTGTAAACACAAATACATATTCTGATTTCATAAGACTATATACGAATTACGAATACTATTTGGGGAAGTAAATCGAGTACCCAAAAATTTTCCGCCTTAAATCCTGGTACTTGGTGGTGTGTTGCACCGACGTGTCTGATATATGCAAAGAAACTGTCGATGTCCCCTAGACCTTTAATGCCTTCGTCCAACGTATGCATCACCTTCGTGGCATGTTCGGCTAACTCTTCAGACTGAGCTTGATCCTCAACTGTACGCAGTTCGCTGAATTTGTCGAATAGGTGGAGAAGATCTTCGTTTTCTTCGAATAATCTGAAATCAAATTTGAGTTTTAAATAAAGAAACTAATTTATTGCCGATACTGGTCATTTAAGTAGTCCAAAACCAGAGAAGTTGACATGACTGACGACGCGGTTAATACGTTCATACATCGGGCTGTAGACACTCCGGCGCGGGACATTGGGACTATAACCTAAAAATGGCCATAAAGGATCAAAATGCAACCACCATAAAAGTAATAACCTCATTAAAAATCCGTCCTAAAATAGATAATAGTTGAGTAAAATAATAAAAAAAAAAAACAAAAAATTCCCAATAGCTGCTCACAGATACGGTATTTAACGTATATAAAAAATTAAACGAAAGCAAAAAAAAAGGGTGCGGACCAAGAGTCTGCAGAATAAAAGAAAATAATAAAAAAAAAACCATAAAAGTGTAATCTCCATACAAACGAATTTAGACCTCATGACACATAGGGCAATCCATTGTTGGTAGCATAAGCTTAAAAAATAGTTTTTTTATTACACGATTGAAAAATAACAAATTATATATTGTAAAATCATAATTTACATGTAAGATGTATTTTTCAATTATTTTTTTATTAGCAAGAACTAAACCGTGCAATTTACAATTTTTGTGATGTCGTATATTGAGACCTGGGTCTTAAAAAGTCAGCCGAGGAGTTAATGAGTGGTATAGAATATCGTATTGAAATTGTTGGTCTGTAAGAAGCGAGAATGGTTCAACGCTAAGTGGCTAGAGCGGTCCTCCCTAGTATGAAGATTTGCAGTGCAATTTATATTTTTAATTAAGTATTTGAACGCATACACATATATTAAAACATTATCTTAATTTAATCAAACATGTATCTCCAATCTCTTCAACTACGTTTGCTACTGTTATCACAACGACAACGGCGATACCCATTGATGGATTACATATAAATGCAAAGTAATACAACAATATCATAATAAGGAAAGGTAAATTTAAAAACCTCCAAATATTTCTGTTTCATCCTTCAGCAATTAACCTTGAGGAAAGGAGAGCAAGAAGTTAATTAACCAGGTTCATGTTTTTCGGTAATTGGGTTAAGTAAACCGAGCCCGTTATTCTTAAGTTTAATGTCAATTTAACTTTACTTTTACGTTTATTAGGGCTGGTTCATATTTGACAAATTTTATTTCCTTGCGGGACAGTTTTAGAGGCCTAAAGTTGTAAAATTCGGGTTGGGATTTAAAAGAGAATAAGTATCCTTTTATGTCAAGATTTGTAGCAATATTATCTGTAATAGAAGCTTAGTATACACACAATTTCATGGTTGAATTTTTGTTAGGTCAGATAAGAGCTGGGGCAGCAAAAACATTTTTTTAAATTCATATAATCTACAAAGGGGGCTTACACAATTCCAATAGCTCTATCTCTAAGCTATTTTTTTTTAGATTAAATTATTGTATATTTGCAGAGGATTTTACGATGTTCTTTCTTTCGATAGCACTCTCGAATTTAAAATCTGTCATCAGGCACTTCTAGGTGTGTTCTGGCAACTGCACTTAAGAGCCATTCATTTATCGTTATTTAAGTTATAGCGTTTTACTATTTTGCACCACATCCTTACTTATAACAGGTGAGGTTGTCTTCATAACTCTAAGCTACATCTATACTATAATAAAACTGTAGCAAGGCCATATTTGTACTTTAAATATTTTTTGAAAATTATAATCGGGGTAGACTTTGTTATCGATATAGAAGCCAAAAATAATCCTTTTACAATTTTTTTCTGTCTGTCTGTCCCTGTGAACACGCATCACGCTGAAAGTACTGAACCGATTTTAACAAAACTTGACACAGTTGTAACCAGGTATCCTGAACCTTGTTTGGAAGAGCATAAAGAAAGATATATAAAAGAACCAGCTTTTCTAAAATTTTTGTTCTTCCAACGTTGCTGGCTCTTGTACTAAGGTGTCTCAAAAAAGTCTTGTTACACTTTTTTCGGTCTATCTCCCATCCGCTCAAAGCGTGTAACGTGCAATAAGGAACTTCGTTCTAATATAGCTTAAATTTATAGCTAATCTGTCTGCTATATATAACACAAAGAGAATTTACCGAAATCCGTCAAGAATTTCACTAAAATTTTTTAACTTTCAACCGTTATGCTGGAGAACCCCTTGCGTTTTATGGGACAAAAAGTATCCTAAATGTAGCCTTATAATATACCTGGATGCCGGTAAACATTGTGTTTATTAATGCGCATCACACATTTACAGGTAAAAATATTGATTTTGAAGTAATTTTAGGAAACTTTTTTTTCAGGAAAACTTTCTTTTGAAACGTTTTTAAAAACATGAATTTATGACTGTCAGACAATTTTGTTATTGACTATAATGTGCCCGATGATATTCTTTATAAATAAAAATAATGCATTTCAAACCATTTTATTTTTTCCACTGCAAAGAACATATTTCATTTTATTAACCATTATGATATTAAGATTTCACCGTAAACATTAAGAAACAAGGATAAACGTAAACATATGACTTGGGACTGACGTCATCTTGAATACGTGCGTCTATAACAGGTGCTGCCATAATTATCGCAATGTTTATCATACAGCCAGTGTTGCTCTAAACTATAACTATAGCTAAGTTATTCTATACATATTATTTTTAATTTACCCTTTTAGCGTGGGTCTATATTTTATTTCCACCGATAACACGCGTTCACCACAATTACAATTAAAACACCAGCAAGAAATTATATCGTGTGCACTATAACAAAGACGACAGATCACAGAGAGTGCAACGTCATTCCGAGTATCGCGAGTAGCCACGGACGTCGCTAATTGGCTGCTCGGGATATCACGCGATCTAGGGTGCGTTCAGAAATGCATCGTGCTATACCCTCTTTTATGTCTAAATAAAATAATATTAAAGTTACAGCTACATATCTTAACATGCTTTGTTCATACTTTTTTTATTTACAAAAAATTATATTGGGCACATTATTGTTAATAATAAAAATGTCTGGCAATAATAATTTCATGTATTAGTAGGGTTTCAAAGTTAGTGAAAAATAAAACATTTTAAAATTCGTCTATAAATGTACGATATGCACTAATAAACGAAACGTTTATCGGCAGCCAGGTAGCCCGCAAGTTGTGCGGAAGAACATAAAAAACTGGCTTATTATAATTCGCTCTCGAAACCGTTGCTAGCTCTTAGACGAATAGTTACAGGCAAGTGACAGTTGATGTGTCGCTCATATCTTTTTTAGATTTATATTTTTCTTCAATACAATTGAGTGTGAAAAAGTTTTACACAAGTTGAAGATAGTTATGAACAACATCAAATATTGTGTAACAATAAATAAAGTAAAAATAAAAAATAAGTACAAACAATAAAGTAAGTGGTAGAGATGATTATTCAATTTTATTTTTACGTATTGTCCAAGTCCAGAGTCTATTTGCAGTAGGTTAGGCGTCTTGACAGCGAAAAAGAGTGAGAGAGTGTATATAAAATACATAACATTTTCATTTCAATAGCAAACCAACTCTAAGATTACCTATTGATGTATTAACTTTTATTAACTTGATTATCCCAGATTATTCAGTGTTTAATTTATCATTATTTATTTCATAAATACGAATATGCTAAGTCTATTTACCTACTTATCTCTCGTACTTAAGTCGTGTCATTATTAAAATTACAATAACTTTTGATAGAGTGAACCGATTTTAACGAAACAGACTCGAGGATATGTTTTATGATTTTCTTGGTGAGGTTTTCTCGTGAACGCAGTACTTTTGCAGTGATGCGTGTTCAAACAAACAGACAGACAGACATTTCTAAAAATGATTGAAATGTATGTTATTACTTATTCCAAGACACCAGCAATTATTTTTTTCACAAAAACCTAAAAAGTACAGACAGATTTATTATATGTATAGAAGATAATTATAAAAGTTTGCCTTTAATTTTATACATAAATATAGGACTTTACCTTCATCATTCACCAGTAATTGGTTACGCAAGTATTAACGAAGAATCCAATAAACGTCCATCAAATTAGTTTTATTACCTTGAAATTTATCAAAAAGATAATTACAAATTCGAAACAAAATTCTCGAAATGTACAGAGTTTTTCGAGAGGTTTAATTAACTCGTCGAAGTTTGTGTTACTAAAATAATATTGTAAGGCGACGATTGATATCAATAAGGGAAAAGTGGTTGCTAAATGCTTAGACAAGCGGAATGTCAAATTTATCTTCGTTCAGCAAATAATAACAGAAATGCCTTGGAGTTTTTGGCAGGATCTTGAAATCTCATGCAGTGGATTTTATATTTTACTAGCAGTCCCCCGCGGCTCCGCACGCGTTTTTTTAAATGTATTAAATAACTATGGTGTCATAGTTACAAATGTTTTTGAAAAAGCATTTCTGTAATGTACACACCTACTTACAATTTTACATTACGCCATCTACTGTAACATGTAACGTGTACATTAGAAATGTGAATACGAATAGTATATCGAATGGGATGGGATGTATCATCAGCAACATACCTGGAACTTTAACCTACTATGTACCACCCTCAGCGCTCATATAAAGTAATGAAAATTTTAAACTATACATTATCGAACAATATGTGTTAAATTGTTTATTATATAGACATAACATGCCCATATTGTCGATATAATTGTATTATTCTTATACGTTGCTATAATCACTGAGTTATGTAGATGCAAACGCGGTAAATAAAACAAAATGGCCGCCAAATTGACCAAAATGATAATATAATTCAAATTATATACATTTATTCTTGGAGTCCAGTACAGCGCATGTCTCACGCGCTTGTTTACAGTAAACAAACTATTTTGTTAAATTCACACGAACGAATGCACAGGTAACAGTTCATAGTGTAAAACAAAGTCCTCTGGCCTGTCTGTTTGTCTGTTCGCTGTCTGTTGTCTGTTAGTCAAAAACTACAGAACGGATTTTCATGCCGTTTTCACCAATAGGTAGAACGGTTCATGGGGAAGGTTTAGGTATAATTTGTCAAGGTTTTCTTTTTATTATCAGGGCGGGACAACGTCTGCCGAGCCCGCTAGCTTAAAATAAAATAGCTCATTAGCTAGTTATCTACCAGTGAAAGTCCCGTGAAAATCAGTTCAAGCATTTCGGATATTCTACTGCGGCCGAAGGCGAATAAAAAACCAAAATTACTTTTTATAAGGTCTGCTATCTACCAGTGAATAACCCGTGATAACCAGTCCAACCATTTTAGAAATAGCAATGCGGACGAAGCTGCGGACACATAAAATAGAATATGTCGACCGCTATAATTTCCGCTATCTGCCAGTAAAATTCCCGTTAAAATAAGTCCAGCCGTTTTGGAGATTACCCGGAACTAACAAACAAATAAACAGACAAAATATAAAAATATCGGCCAAATATCAAAACCTTTTTTTTTGTTATTTGTAGTTATATACATTCACCAAAAAGTTATTATTTATTTTTACATACACACACTTTATTTTTATAATACGTAATAGAATGCAAATAAAAATTGGACACAAAACTAACATAGAATAAACTTTTTGAATAGTAACACAAAATAATCTTTGAAAACGTTTGCGATAGAAACTTACCACGTTACCATAGCAATGTATATAATACTAACGCTAACACGAAGCAATCAAAACGAAAAATGTGCCCGATTTTGAAACCACACTTTATTTTTATAATACGTAATAGAATGCAAATAAAAAATTGGAAACAAAACTAACATAGAATAAACTTTTTTAATAGGAACACAAAATAATCTTTGCAAATGTTTGCGATAGAAACTTACCACGTTACCATGGCAACGATATAATACTAACGCTAACACGAAGCAATCAAAACGAAAAAAGTGCCCGATTTTGAAACATTCTTCATTGGTGTTCCGCTCCTATTGGGCTTAGCGTGATGATATAAGCTTAAAGCCTAAAGCCTAAAGCCTTCCTCGATAAATGAGCTATCTAAAACCGAAGGATTTTCTCAAATCGGACTGGTAGTTCCTGAGACCATAGCGTTCAACCAAACAAACAAACAAACTCTTCAGCTTTATATATTAGTATAGATTCATAATCTTGTGTTATTTGGCTCTATATTTTGTAATATTGGTGGTGTTTCACGAAGTATAGTTCGGTTGTTGTGCTTAAGTGAAGTGGATGTGACATAATACTACGGAGCAAGGCTTCTGACTTGCCACAAAAACTGCCTGGAAAAAGAAAATTAAAAAGTCAAAATACTTTATTCAGTTTAGGTCCTAATAAGGCGCTTATGAACGTCAAAACTACCACCGGTTCGGAAAACAACCCAGTCATCGTGAAGAACCGGCAAGAAACTCGATCGGGTACTACTTTTTAACATATATATATATATTTCGAATACAATATCGTTTTTAGTGGATGCACAGAGAGGAATCAATTCCAGACGTCACCATCGTTCACGTTCACGTACGCTTGATACGTTGCTTAAATTTACAGTCCGGCAAATCGGTAATATGTTTTGGGACTTTATTGTAAAACCTAACACTATTACCTAAGAAACTATTACTGGTTTTGATAAGTCTGAAATATGGGACGATCAGTTTGTTCAAGTTTCTAGTATTTAGATCGTACCAGTCCTTTACAAAATGCCGGTTTTCAAAGTTCTAACAAGCGGGCAACCATTGTGTTAGAACATTGAAATGATCAATCTTGTGATGTAATCACTCACTCGACAATGGCAGTAATATTCTACTAAAATATTGCAAATAATAAACTAACAGAAATCCCTAAATATTAAACTGACAAAATTCATATTATAGGTACTAGTGGTGGTCCGTTCGTGCAAACTCGACCTTAACTCATCTCTCGCTTTATTCTTGCGAAATATTTATTTAAGGGATCTAACTCACCTACGTCATTTACTTACGAATTTTTCTACAAAAGCAATCTTTAAAAAAAAAAAAAATTGAACTATTAATAAATTATTTTTAAATAGGACACTGAGGAACTGGACACATATAAGCTAATCTAGAAAATGATGCGCTGTACTTAATCACAGGTAACTGTAATAATACTAAGTTTCTTTTACCCAACTGCCTAGCTCTATTGGTCGGAACAGCCTCTAAAACTTCATTGGGGTGAGGCACGAGCGCAAGAGGAACTCAGCAAAAATATCAAGAGTGCCAAAATATCCAAACATTATTTTTTATTCAAATTCCTCAAAATCAAATCGAGCTATCCATGCGAACTAACTAAGCATACATGTATATATAAATGCGACATATATGTCTCCTTTTGGTTAAGGCTAAGGAACCGAAAAAAAGGCGAAGCAGTCATAAAGACTGCTAACAGCAGTAAAAACTCGACACAAAGAAAAAATATGATCTCTTTTGAATTTAAATATTAGTTACATTTGAATGTTAGAATATGTTTTTGAAATTATTAACATTAGTGTGGTTTTCATATCTATTGGCACTCGGAGCAATAGTTATATGTATTTTTTAAAGTCTATAAAACGTATGATGAGTTTCAATATATCGATATTACATGTACATAGGCGTCGCGTACTACGCGTCGCTAGCCTGACGCAAACCGCGCAAGCGCAATACGGCCGCATGTCATGACGCGAAATTAGAACTTTATCTCCTGCCAAAAATACCGCTCAACGCGCCTAAAGAAGTTTTCACTTCAGAACAGGTCCCTCACAGAAGCCTACAGGTACCTACTGAGTGTGTGTACGATGCGGTGTCTGTTGTTATTTGCTGATTATTACATCATTGTATTGCGCAAATAATATGCTCGAGGACTCCATGCCGGAGAATTGAACCTAAATACTCATATTGCACATAGCTATATAGTACTATAGACTTTTCAAAGTGGGCTTATAATTCAAGATTTTGAACCTTTGAAGTTTAATCCACCTCTAAAAAGGCACATATCTCATCTGTTTTATTTGCCGTGTTTCATTCCGCTTTCAATGTTCTATTTATAGCGTGACATTTGTGTTAACTCCTTTGATACGAGCTTTAATATTTATCGTGCTATTAATATAACTTTATTAGTTTGTATACAAATAGATTATTAAGGCTTTCAGATTAGTGTATATAATAAAAGGCTGTCAATTAAAAATATTTAGAAAAATGACGAAAAAATCAAATTACTCTAAACTAACGGGCCCGGCTGATGATGTCCCACTCTGATAATAAAAAAAATATTGACAAATTATATACCTAAACCTTTCTCATGAATCACTTCATCTATTGTTGAAAACCACATGAAACCCCGTTCAGTAGTTTTTGAGATTATCTCGAATAGACAGACATACGTGGCAGAGGACGACTATGTTCTATATTATGTAGTGGTAAATATTATTAAGCAATAGAATTTGAATTCAAGTAAACGCTATATTTGATATTTTATTTAAATTTGTTTAATTCGAAAAACTACTACCGAAATATCAGAATTGCCGGAACGACTATTCTTTAAAAGGGTACAAATTGACGAATAAATGTCATACATAAAAAAATATCGTATGTTCAAATTCATACATATTAGAAATGCACGTGAAATAAGAAGAAATAAGAAATAAGAGAGAAGAAGTGTCTCATATTGGTCTTCAACCAACAAAATGTCTACCGAAATATAAAAAATAAAGGTAACATAATTTGGCAGAATGAGACTAATGTAGCTAAAAGTTGTTACCTAAAATTAATATGTTTGTGTGATTAACACGTGCCCAAGTGGTCATAAAAAGAAAACTATCAAATAAACAAATTCAGTGTCACTTTTTCGACCATCGGTATGAATACGCTTTCCTTCAAATTTTACCTTCAAGGTTCACCAGTGACATCTAAATTACATACATTTTGATGGATAATTTTCATTCACGAATATACTTCTTACTACATAACTCTATATTGACAGATAAAGTAAGGTTATTTTCCATTACATTTGGCACTCGATGACACGGTCCCAATTCAAAATGGCGGCAGTATTCACGTTGATTCATACAAATATACAGAGACTTATTTTATTTTCAGTGCTAAATAATTCCTTTTCTGACAAAATGTTAGTTCTCGTACATTGTATAAAGGTGACCTTAAAACTATTAATAATTAAACCAAACGCTTGTCTCAAACTGAGTTTGTAATTTATCATTTAGGTGGCGTCCCTTTCATAATTAATAATTCGCCTTTCCTTTGGTTTCCCGTCCTTGAGGCGATGGAGGGTTAGGGTATCATTTTTCTTTCTAATATTTTGACTTAAAAAACGATTGAAATTTCGTACGTTTGTTCAAGATATAACCATATTTTATACGCCATATTATGCTCACAATTAATTTATTTCTCACCTCGGGCATTTCAGTTATAAACTATATATTGTTCTAGCTTTGTCCGCGATCGCGTTCACATGGAACCTTGTTTGAAAACAGTGACTAATAAGTTTATCTGAATGTATGAAGTCCATTTATTTATCTACTTTTCTCTCATACGTAAGTCGCCTCGTCATTAAAATTGCAATAAGTTTTTATAGACCGAACCGATTTTAATGAAACAAAGACTAAATGTTACTTGAAGATATGCCTTATGATTTTGTTGGAGAGGTTTTATCATGGACGCAGTATTTTAGTAGTGATGCGTGTTCATACAAACAGACAGACATTTATAAAATTGATTATAGTGTATTGTATTACTTATTTGTAGATTGCTACAAGTAGAGACATGTTAGTTTTACAATACGCTTATATTAGTTATTTAATTATATATTTTCTAACTTTGGATTATTCTAAGACATCTTTACAAAAATAAAAACTGAATATAATTGTGTACATATTTGACTATATCGAATACCATTCTATTTGTTAGAGTGCATATTCGGTGTCAGTAGCAAAATCTTTCGCCGTACAAGGCACAGGGCTGTAATCAGAAATATGTGAGATTTAGTTTCACATAGTTATTTCAATTTTTGTTCCTCTTAAACCCTCCCCTCCTCTTAATTCCCAAATTAGTTTTATAATAATTATTTGCCACAACAGAATAAACTTTTCAGTCAATAATTCGTAATAGGAAACAACAACTGTCATACAAAAATATAACACATATCTTAATAACATATATAAAATATAATCCTTACTGATATTAGAAATGCGAATATGACTTTGTTTGTTTGTTATGGTTCATGCCTTAACTACTGAATCGATCATTCACCGAGCAGCATATAGAATGGTAGTTAAGTTATAATTCAAATATAATTCATAAGCGTGAAATAGAGAAATATTCTTATTGTTATATCCATTTATGGAAAGTATGGATTATATTACTATAAAATCAAAGAATATTAGCATATGGTGAATGTGGCCCAAAATAAGTTTGTGTACGTTACGCCATGTGTACCAAAATTTGTCAGAAACCTCCTATATACTATATATATAAAATATATATGAAAGGTATATTCGATCTCAGCTAGTTTGCATATCTCTGACACCCGTATAATAGTTAGAAATGGAAGTCTCCTTCTCATTTTTTTATTTACACAACTATAAAGGAATATTATGAAAATATGAAAAAATTTACAATATTCAATGCAGCGAAGTTCAACTGAAACCGTTGGAATGTAATTGGAAAATCGATAACGAAAACACGTACGACATACATTAACCGAATTTATTTATAATAAATCATTTCAATTTCAAACGAGTAATAATTTATTCGAATATAATTTATTTTTATAGCGTAGTTGGATACCTCTTCTGATTTTAAACAAACAATGAGAGAGCTTTCGTGTTCACTAGGTAAATATTTTAGAAATATTTCTGTTATATTATAATATTGTATAAGGTATATTAAAAGATTTTAAGGCCATATGTTTGTTTTATTTTTGCTAATTGTTAACTATAATAATCAACATAAATATATAATTACATTTAAAAGTAAGCATTAAGTATTGATTTTATTTCCTGATTAATTAAATATCACAACGTATTATATAATTTTTTATTGTCAAACTAGCTGTACCCGCAGCTCCGCACGCGTTTTTTTTAAATTGTGTTAAAGAAATATAAAAATGTGAGACCAAGTACAATTATAGAAATGCTCTTTAAAAACAATTGTAAGTAGAACACGCACGCCACCTACAGTGACATGTAACGTATACATTAGATATATAAATACTAACAGTGTGTCAAATGAGGTTTATCATCAGCAACATATTTGGAACCTTAACCCACAATGTAACTACCTCAGTGCTCACTTACACTTTATAAAAAACTAATGAAAAAATGACAAAGATGATATTATTATGATGATATAATATGCCCATATTGTCAATAAATAATACGTTTATGGCCTTTTTATATTGTCTTTTTAGAAAGACCCCTTCAATCTTCAAAATTACTATTAATAATTATAATGTTGAATTGTATACAATGAATGAGCTGACGCCTTGAAATCTTGCATAATTTTTTTTTTTTTTTATTGTAGCTTGGCAAAGTGACTGTACTGTGCCTGATGGTAAGCACAGTACAATCCAAAAACAATGGCGACCACCGAAAGGCATACTATCCATCGTCGGTCGCCGCTGTCATGCCGGCCTGAAAGCGACCCAGTCAGGGACAGCCCCCCCGGTTGCTGGATATACACCGGCTGATCCCGGAACGCGACACGCCCAAACGTGCCACTATGGCGGGTGTTCCACCTAAAAATTAAGATATACAACTTTATATCTGTCTATGCAGTTTTTAATATTCGACAATTTAAATAGTGCTCAATGACTTGGATACAATATTCTTATATGTTACTATGGTTGCTGAGTTATGTATACGAAAGAGCGGTAAATAAAGCAAAATGACTGAAAAGACAATATAATTCAAATTACATACATAGATACAGATATATGAATTTCAATTATATTTATTCTTGGAGTCCAGTACAATGCACATCTTATGCACATGTTTACAATGAACAACATATTTATGCTAAATTTCATGCAGACGAAGACGCGGGTAATAGCTAGTCTAAAATAGAATAACTTAAATTACTTCCTACAAGGTCAGATATCTGCCAGTGAAAGTCCCGTGAAAATTGGTCAAACCGTTTTGGACATAGCACTGCGGGCGAAGTCACGGTTAACAGCTAGTCTAATTTAAAGTAGCCTAAGTAACCCGCTGTAATTTTTTTTATCTGCCAGTGAAATTCCCGTCAAAATCGGTCCAGCCGTTTTGGAAATTACCCGGAACAAACAGACAGACAGACAGACAGACCGACAAAAATTTTAAAAATTGCATTTTTCTTATCAGTTACGTGTATACTTTGACACCCAATCAGTAAAAAAGTGTTATTTTGACATTACATACAGACACTTCATTTTTATTATAATTATAGATAAACAAATATGAAATTTAAAAAAGTGATTCTTGAAAAACATTTTTTTTCAGTCGTTGACGCTTTGTGTTCCTAATTGATAGATTTATAACTTGCGATTGTTTATCAAAAAACCAAAAATACTTAATTAAAAATTTAGGCCCTGAGAAGGCATTTTTGAATGGCAAAACTACCAAGTATTTAATATGTCAAAATTATCTAAAAACGCATAGTTTGTTCTGAATTTTTTTTTAAATATTTTATTTAAGTTTTAGCTTTAAATTTTAGTATGTGACCACAATCTCATCTAAGATGGTAAACACGCCAAACCTAGAGGAGACTGGCTCTTAAGTGCAGCTATCAGAACACACCAATAGGTGCTTGGTGAGAGATTTTACCTTGAGCGTGGTAGCTAGTCAGGCGGACTTAGAAAAGTCCCTATTACCATGTTATGAGAATGACATGCAAAAATAGAGACTGAAATTCAAATTAAGCCATTCTTATCACTTTGTTATATTATAATATTTGGTCCCCTGACAAGAATCACTGGCTCCGTACCTGTGAAGAACAAAGAAGTTCTGCCTGCAATACTCCCCCAGCTGCTAGTCGGTGAGCTCAGGGTTGCGGTAATTATGGAAACAACTACGTCTATCTATCGTAACAGTTGGAGAGGGATGGAGTAATATTTCTCTCTCTCGGCCATTATTTTTGAGTGAATGGAATAATCTCCATTCCGCCTCCATATTTAATAGAACTTTTAAAGAAATCTACATTACTTTCGTTATTAAATTCCTTATCTTAAAAGTACAGTAGGTACTGTTTCTTTACTTATTATGAGCTGAAATAGACGTAGACGAACTACTTTAGGGAGGCTTGATTCGAGTAGTTTTGTATTTTGTAGAATAGTAATAGTATAATATCTTTAACTTATTTATGTAAAACAACGCCTCTGGCCTGTAGCGTCTTAGCGAAGCGATATTACCACTTTTTAATACCAACATGTTCCCATTCGTAGTTCATAGCTTACCCGGCCATGCGTTGCTGTGGCTTAGTTATTGAAAAAGAAATTCAAAATTAAAACGTGGCGCCACCTATGAGATATCTATAACAGTCGCTCCTACAGTTTTCTGTCAACAAACTAATTTAAAGCGCCGTCTGTTCGAGACTGCAGAATCTTACAGTTAATAACAATAATCAACATTGACAATTATCTAATTTGTAATAAAAAAACATTGACGCCATTAATCGTAATATAAATCATCCTATCTTTCAAGTTGAACCAAATTATACATAAATGCCAACCTTCATGAAGATTGGTTGAGTAGTTTTGAAGTTCATCGTGGACAAATGTCATGACACTAGATTTTTATACAATAGAAGAATATATTAATATATAACCATCGTTTTGCTTACATGAAATACGTAATTAATGTGTTCATATCATTATAACATTGTGAGTCTCAAACAACAATCACAGAAAAAGCGATTTCGTTTCCTGTCAAAAATACATATTTAAATTTGCATTTCGTCTAGTCTAAGTAGAAGTCGACAAATTAATCCGAGTGAAGTAATAAGAAACAACTGTTTTCCAACGTTATGGAGTTGTAGACTAAATGTAAATTCAAGTCGCTGTTAACGCACAGAATGCCTGTAAATGAAAATTTATCGTCCGTGGGTCTCGTGCCGGCTAAATGGAGTAATGTTCCATATACACGTACGTTTTTTTTTTCTGAAATATGCTAATATATTTATTATATTGTATTCAAACTAGCTGGTGTTCTCGATTGCATTATCTTTTTGGTTCTGTTTTTTTATGAATTCATTTAGTGCAATCGTTTTACCTATTTTAAGAAATTTTCATTCAGTTTTATAATTATTGGTATTCCTATGTGTGCCGCGACGTGCGAAATCAGTCACGGTTATAAGCGCACTGATCGTTTAATGACACATGCTTGTTTTATATATGTACGTACATATATATACATAATACTATGGAAGAGCGTAATGATAGAATTTGATTCCACCTATGTGTAAAGAAAGGAAGAGAAGATAAGATAAACCAGATCGAGCTTTTTGCCGGTTCTTTTCGATGGGTTGTATGTCCGAACCGGTGGTAGGTTTGACGTTTGTGAGTGCCTTATTAGGGCCTAAATTAAATAAAATATGTTTGTTAACTTTTAAACATCTAGTCAGGTTAGCCCCATATTTGATTCGAAGAGATTAATGCAGTGAGAAAATCACACATTGTGAAAATTTTCGCAAATTTCTCTTCGATCTTTTGGATTTGATAAATAAGAAGCCGGCCATAAAATTGTTAGATGATTTTGCAAGGCATATACTGATATATTTCAAGGTACTCAAGTGGGATTTGAAACTACTGTGATATTCTTACATTTGTCTATTTATAATTGATTATGAGATTAATTGTTTTCATTATTATAACGTTCTCATGGGCCTCGTTAACAAGAAGAGAGGCAACTTGTACCAGAACCCAACCACCTGTATTGCTATTTTGTGCTGTGTTTAGTGAAGTTTAGTAGGTGGTAGAGCCACGCTGTAGCTATTACTGGTTTCAACACGAGTGGGTCGGCTCGCCCGGGGTAGTACCACCCTCTTAGAGAAAACCGACTTGAAATAACAGGCTCACCTCCCTTCCCCCTTCCCTTTCGCCTGCCCCGTATACAGGCTGTCAAGGCACTTGCGATTCCCTTGTTGTTGCTAGTGTCTATGGACGGAGGTGATCACTTAACATCAGGTGACCACCTGTTCGTTTGCCTCCTTTGATATAAAAAAAAAATATTCTGACAAAATCCTCTATTGGCCAGTCATCAAAATGTCATCAAAATAAGTTAAACCATTTTGAAGATTAGTCTGAACAAAAAACGGACCCTTCAATTTTACTTTGTGTATCCATAAAACGTGTTTTACAACGCTCCGTTTGAACTGAACTTTATTCATTTATGAATCAAACCTAAATGCGATTGAGGTTAAACCATTTTAGTGTTAATAATTTATGCTTTTATGCGAAACGATGAAAAATTATTTTCATTTCTTTTGTTTTTTTTTAACGTAAACATTGTACCAGATATAAAAATGTACTTGGAATTTTTCTGAGATGAGAATGGTTTATTTGGAAGTCGTTTTAGCGGAGTTGTTAAGTTACTGTTTGATGTACTATATTGTTAGTCTTATTTTTATTATTAGATTGAGTAAATAGTAAATAGATTGAATGGATTAATATAAAGAATGTGTAAGTTTTATTTATTTTATGTTTGGCAACCAATCTTCTAGTAGATTATTACTGCTACACTAGCACAAGACTGGTCGTTATACCGACGTTCAGGGAGTCCTATGTCCAACAGTAGCCATCTTTTGACTGAATGGATAGTTAAATTTATTATGAAAGAACCATAGATTCAAATTTAATTTAGGTGTTATTTAGCAGACATATTTTATAAATCGGTATAATTATTAGTAATAGGTGTACCTGTTTTTAATCACGCATTATGTGGGTAGTTTGGTACGTGAATGAACGGAAGATATTTTTCATTTTGTTTGTTGTGATACTGGTAAACTTTTTGATCTAGTCTAATCAGCTGGTTGATGTAATATACCGAGTTTCTTTCAAAAATCAAGTATCATATGTAATTTAAAAAAAAAGTATAGCGTTAATAAATCATTAAATATTGTAAGGTATCACTTTGTACTGTTTTTTTAATCTTTATAGGTTTCAACATTTGATCACGAACAATCTTTTCTAAATCGAATTTAAATAAAAAACTAAATTGAACCTTATTTCATACGTCTTAAGATCCACGTAAGTTAGATAAAATGGTAAAATCCTATTTAAAACTATTTTTTCTCCTCACATATGGTGAAGATAACTTGGACATTATGTCATCTATATTAAACTTGATTACATGTAGCCTAAGCAGGCATTTTTGTTTCTTAAGAAATTGTAATTTTATTTTTATTGTAAATTTATTGAGATTTTTGTACCTAAAATCAGGCTGCATTGCGCTAGGAGACCACGGAGAATTGATTTTTTAAAATGAATACCTATTAATTATTTTAAAAAAAACAGTCATCTCTATATCATTCTTAAAGGTTCAATATATATGTAGTTTACTATTAGTTTCACCAAAGTTCAATAGTTGTGTTGTAATTCGTACTGAAAAACCATGAAAATGGGTCTTTTTTGAGAACGTGACCTTAAATGGCGATATGGTGTATTTATTAATTAAGCTTAGAGAGACCTACAACAGGGTTTCAACTTAAATGTGGTAACAAGCCATTCACCACGCCATGGTTTTATAACAATGTTTACCTTTATAGACAGGTCAGGCTTATTACAAGGATTTGAAACTACGATGATCAACTTGGTGTTCGAATACGTTACTACTAAGCCATGATTCCTTCAAAGTAGTAGTTTGAAATGATTACAAAGGTTGTTAACTATTTATGCATATTTTATGCACCTAGAAATATCTCTTGGACAGAGCAATAAGGCAGGAGTATTATGATTAGTGAGAAAAATAGTTTTGTCCAAAAACTGCCCTTAATTTTTCTTCTGCCACACGGTATTTTTCATAGAATTATGAAACCGCTTACACGTACAACTACTCGCAGGTTTGTTACTCTATAGTATTTTTTATCTTATTAAGTACTAAACAGGCATGCAGTTCACTTGATGTTATGTGGAACATATAAAAAATTATTAATACTAGTTTTATTTTGATGGGTTTTAGGAAAAATAACGCACGATTGTAGGAATATAATCTGATTTAATTAATATGAGAGACAATGACACAATGTGTAGTAGTGACTAGTGAACAAAGAAAAGTGACATTTACATAGAATGGTAAAGCGACCAAAATTAAATGTTTCCATTACATAGCAAAGTGGCGCCACCGGACATCATCATAACATTTGACATTCTTAACTAGTTTGGTTTATATTATTCTAACATATTTGTTCTTCTTGCATCACAATCATTAATCACTACATATTATAAAATAAAGTCCACGTGTGTCTGTTGGCGATAAACTCAAAAACTACTGAACGGATTTTTGTGCGGTTTTCACTAGTAGGAATATAATTTGTCAAAGTTTTTTTTTTATTATCAGGGCGAGACAACGTCCGCCGGGCCCGCTAGTATAACTTAAATTGAATCCAAATTAAGCCACAATGGTTATTAAATATTTAGCATTATATACGTTCTCATTTACTTGTATGCTCTGTTTTATTACGAGGCAATAAACTCGCTTAATTACTTTCTAAAGACCAAATCTGTATTTGTCATTCGCATATCAATTACCCGAACGTAGAAATTGTTAGACTTTTTACAGTTACATTTCTTGCGACGAAAAGTGATGGGGGAAACACTATACAGTGTTGAAAACACCGGTTCTCGTCCGATTATCCAAGTTAAGCAACGTCGGACGCGGTTAGTACTTGGATGGGTGACCGCCGCCGCCCTTTGTCAGGAATATCTTTAACATAAAGTAACTATTGGCAGCATAACCTACTTCATTTGTATAAATAAAATTAAAGAGTCTGTTATTTTTTTGAGCTGCTCTGATGTGAAAGAGATTTTGGTAGCCAGAAGATTTCTCTAAGTATTTTGACTGTTTCATATCATTACGATTTTCCATAGGTAATGTTTAAATTTAACAGAGGTAATATAAAATTAATAAAAGTTTAAGTAATAATTAAAAAATTACAATGTAAAGATAAAGCATAACTTATAATTAATCAAGATAAGACGCGTAGTTCTGATGAAACAGTAAATATATTTTTTAAGAGAACGGACGTTCTTAATAATGTTTGAAATCCCAATCTTTATACTAATTTTTGAAGAGAACACTTCATTAGACGCGTTGAGCAGTATTTTTTTGGCAGGAGATAAATGTATAATATCCTGTCAAGACATGCCGGTAAGCGTGACCATTTGCGCTTGTGCGACTTGCATCACACTATAACGACGCGTAGTATAGTGGCCTGTGTGGCAGCAGCCATCAATTTCAGGCAGATGTAGTAAAGTAGCACCGATCATAGTACCATGTAAGTGAAATTCCTTTATCTATCAAGTAGGGTAGTCGTGTTCTGGGTTCAGGTGGCTAGCCAAACGGAGTGATAAAGTCAAAAACATGGTGATAAGCCCGTCACAGTGACTCATTTTTTGCGATAATGGCTTAGCGTGTTCAGACACCGTACGTCACTCTCAGACGTTCTCTCTAAGGAAGTGTAGTACGTGTTTCATAAAAAAATACTTTTTTTAATATTCAAAATTAATTGAAGCCTAATTATGTAATTTTACTATGAAAGAAGATGTCGTAACGAATTGAAGTTAGTGATCAATTAACGCAGATGTATGTGCTAATCGACCGCGATTGATATACAAATAATAAAAAAGTCGAGACATAAGGACTGTCGACAGAAGTGAAAACTCAAAACAATACAATTTAAACTGTGTTCTCTTTTTAATTTTCAAATTAATTATAGTGTGAATTAATTAAAGCACTCCGAATAATAATCATATACATTTTTATACAGTTTCTTAATGAATCATACATATGATAGGCTGCACAATTTCAATACAAAATATGAATATTAGAGGTACATAGGCTCTTATACCACGTGTCGCTAGCCTGACGCAACCCGCGTAAGCGCAATACGCTCGGTCACGCTTTCTAGCATGTCATGACGCGAATTTGTAAATTTATCTCCTGCCAAAAAAAAACTACCGCTGAACGCGCCTAAATAATTTTCAACCTTAAAAACCTTCTACATCAAAATAACTTCCGTTTGTAATTTCTATATTTGTGTTAAGGTTTTATTAAACATTTTTTATTTCTAAATTATTATTTTCCTTCGTCTCCAGAGCATCTAAAAGTAATGTATATGTATTTATATCCAGATTTACGCGAATCCGACGTATACAGTTATTGCTCTGTCCCACTTATCGCGTAATTTCGAGGTATCAATGTAATATTTTTATACACGAAACACTGTCTGTTATTCTGAGGAGTAAACTATATTTCAGTAAATTCTTATCACTTTTTGCTTGAGTAAGTGACAGATATCCATCCATCCTTACAAACTTTCATATTTTGTTATATTACTAGAATTAACACAAGAATTATTATCAAAATTCGATAAATTCACATATCCGTAAAGTTGGTACGTATATTCGGATTTGTTACTGCTTTTTAAAACATGAATATATCTGTAACATTTTATAAGATTGACTGTCAAACATGCCGTCGGCAGTCGGTTGTATCAATTCGAATTGACCACAGAAAAGGTAGGTCAAATAGTTCACTCGCAATGCGAGAAATCTACGCGTTATTTGTATCAGAGATGACAAACTTTCTGAAAATACCATTTATTAATTGGACGATTAGATTGGGTACATAAATATATCAGCATTTAACTGTATTTAAGTATTTATTTTGGTAATCACTTTCATACTTCTTTGACTATTCGCTAGATCTAGACCTAGATATAGCAAAAGAGGGAACGTATGAAGTCAATCCTCTTCATTGAAAATGATTACTAGCATTATCAAGAAGGTAATTATCAAAAAGTCTTTGTTAGGCCTTTCCAGGAATTTTCTATATCTTAAAGTTCATTGTCTATGTTATTATTAGCTGCCGGCCATGCGTTGCTGTGGCTCAGTTATTGCATATGTATTTAAAATTGAAAAAGAAATTTAAAATTTAAACGTGGCGCCATGTATGAGATATCTATAATAGTCGGTCCTACAGTTTTCTGTCAACAAACTAATTGAAAAAGCTATTTGTTTGAAACTTAAAATTAATAATAATAACCAGCATTGACAATAATCTTATTTATACTTAAATGGTATCGAGGACAGTAATCGAAATATAAATCCTTTTTCTTGTATCTATTTATTATTTTAAAAAACCACTCGATGCACAGTAAGTAAAGAACGACATAACAAAAGGAATATAGTGGCGCCATCAACATTAAAACAAATAAACAAGCAATGACATTCTTTACATACAGCCAAGTACATTTCTTCTGTACGTGTGTATGTCACTGAACTCCTCCTAAACGGCTGGACCGATTTTGATGAAATTTTGTGTGCGTGTTCGAGTGGATCTGATAATGGTTTAGATTCATAATTGGACCAGGTAGGGGGCGCTGAGGTTGTATTTTAGATATTTTTTTTTATTATCAAGGCAGGATAACATCCGCCGGGCCCGCTAGTATAAAATATAAAATTTTATACAAACTTCAGATGAGGTTGTGATCAAAAATTTTCGACTACTACGCGTTTCAAAATTATCGTAAATATAATCGTAGTTCCAGCCGTTTGTTCTTTCGTTAGAATTAAATGAGCTGGTTTGTCAGCTAAAGAATTAAACCAGCTGTCTGTCGTTAAGCTGTGGCAAAGACGAGATTAGTTTGGCAATAAAAACTGACTAATGTAGATTTTATTTGTGCCGATTTTATTGATCGAACGTTTTACGTAATTGTGTTTGCGTTGAGGGTTTTGAATACAAATTTGTTCTACGATTTCATTCCTGTGACGTAAATTAATAGCCGCTATAAAAATTTATGCGGTAACGCTGTTGAATACTTATTTATTTCTATGGATTGCTACTTTTTGTCACCGACTTCGCCCGTACTTTACCGGCATAAGCTTTAAAGGCGACGCGAAAAATGTTATCAATTTAAGTACAATAGGATAATAATAAAATGTAATTATTTAGGGGAGTTAAATTCAAGAGGTTTGGTACTGAACTTTAATATTATATGGTCTATCTTTAAGAAACTTATGAAATAAAGAAATAGACTTACTTGATGAAGAGTAAAATTCCTGTTTTTTCAATCTGTCTGAAGATTCCTTTCCATGATGCCAGCATGCAGTACTGTTGTTTCGTTGTCAAGGGTGATCGAGGGTCGGCCGGTGGAGGTGGCCGGTCTATGAGGTCGTGGTTGAACTCCGAAGCAGCCAGTTTTGTTAATTGGCAGCCCATTTTTCAAATATTGGGCGAACTATATTCGAATATTGGATCCAACGTTTGAATTGAAAACTTTTTGGAATTGTATATTCCAAAAAGGTTTTAATATTGTTTACTTAAGTTTGATGAGATTTTAATATCGTATTTTTTATTCAAAAACACTTACGAATTTTTTTATTATTGTTTTCAATACCTAATATTGTGTTACATTAAACATATTAGAATATTTCATTCACTTGTCTGTTATTTTGTCACTACACTATATTAAAAATAAATCACTGTTATTGTTAATTATTTATTGTTTTCATACGATTTCGAATGTTATTACTTGAATATAAAATATTACAGATAATATTTTCATGATTTTATTTTGGAATATCAAAACGAGCGCTTGCTAAATTTAGTAAGGCGTACTAACAGGAGAGTGCCTCAAACCACCGAGTTAAAAATCGAAGTAATAAATTTGTTAGCGCTTCTATTATTAGACGAAAAAAATTCGTTCAACATACACCACCGTACCATCCGACTGCATATAATAAAATACGTTGCATTTAGTACAACGTGTTTATTTTGGAAGATTTATGTGAAGTGATGAGTTCGTAATGGAAATTATAGTAAGACGGGTATTTCTTTTTGAATTACTAAACAGGAAAAGATATATTTTTATTAAATACTAGCTGTGCCCACGACTTCGTCCGCGTGGAACTTAATTAAAACAACAGTGTTTAAAGCAACCATCTGAATGTATTAAGTCCGTTTACTTATCTACTTTCTCTCACGTTGTCATTAAAATTAAAATATATTTTTTTAATGAAATGAAAAAAGAATAATGTTACTCGAGGATATGCTTTATGATTCTAGGTTTTATAGTGTACGCAGTACCTTAGCAGTGATGCGTGTTCAAATAAACAGACCGACAGACAGACATTTCTAAAAATAATTGAAATGTATCTTATTAGAACTTAGACATCTGTAATAATTTTACAAAAATCAATAAATTACATACACGTAAGATTTACATTCTTATTATATGTATAGAAGAAGATATATCCCATGCGTTTTATGTTTTTTAAACTATATAAATGTAAAGTTTTATCAAAATGCGTTGAGTAGATTTTGTGTGAAGGAGCACTAAACTTCGCTATATCCTCATAGTCTTTCTCGTTTCTAATTTTAATAGGATTGTACAAAATCACTTTAATTATTTTGGTTTACAGTAATAAAACTATTCGCGATTTAATTCGCGATATAATTAAATAAATTATTATTTTTATCACTACACCTTACATATATCACTTTATGTAATCTAAAAACAAATTATTATAATCAATAACTTTGTTTAGTTTTATTAAATTAATTTTAAAATAATAATATTTTGTTTTTGGACTAGCGAATCGATCGGTTGGCGTTTCGTTACTGACATATCGTGCACCTCCTAGTGTTGTGAAAGCTGTTAACGATTTTCTTAATTATCGGAATTAAAAAAATACGTTATTTATTTATAACTACTTTTTAATTGTTGTTTAATGGTATTTGTTATTATGTTTGAAACTGGAAAGATTCTTTTTAAACATTTCCATGAATTTATAATAGGGCCAACTGTCATATGGAAAAAAACTAAAATTTTGATCCATCGCGAGACGCCTGGAACATCAAAATTGTTTTGTATAAGTAATATGCATAAAAGGATAGTTTATAACAGGAAATAAATATGGTTTAATCAACTAATATTTTATTATAAATTTTTTGAAGAAAAACATGACTGCTTATTTAATAAACATTTATATTTGTTAAATACAAAAATTGAAAATGATATAGCATGATCGTACATCATGACAACGCGACGCCACGTTAATAGTCGGTTTGACCCGCCGCTATAGATGTTTCATATCAAGATATTTTGTTATATGACAGTCCCATGAAGGTAAAACTTTTGGAATAGATGGTATTCTATAATACATATTTCTTTCGAGGTAATAGATCTTTTTTAGTTACACATTTTTTAGTTTTTTACTCTTTATTTATACCAGGACAAAAATCACGAGTTTCGATTAGGTCAATTGATACAACATTGCTTTAATCTCTTTGCATTTGACTAACTAGTCACTGGATAAAATACAAACAGAATACAATGAAACATTGTATTTTATATGCCTTTCCGCCATAAGTTGTCAGTTAAAAAAGAAAGTTAGAAACATTTGTTAAACATTAAATATAATAAAAGAATCATATATCACACAGCAAGTAGCTTGAAAAACATATTTGTTGTATGAATTGTGTCAGGTTATAGATGACATTTATCATCTGTTGTGAGAATGTGCCCAGATCAAGACGTTCCAAAAATGTTAATATAGCCCTAGAGAAGTGTGGGAGCGATTAATGTTATTTTAGGAGATTGTACATCCAATACGGCTCTGGTAATTTATGAATTTGACTCTTCGATTTATAAATGTAGTAAATAATTTAAAATATACATTTTTTTTTCTAAATTATGAAGTTGACATAGTAATTAAGGAAGCACTAAAACTTCGTACAAATAGTATGTAAGAAAAATAAAAAATAAAGTCGAGGCAGTCATAAGGACTGCTGACAGAAGTGAAAGCCAAAACAATTGAATAATTGAGTTCTCTTTTGAATTTTGAAACTAATTACAGTGTGAGTTATTTATATTTTATTATCTGTATATTGAAATTATTAACATTAGTCTAGTTTGCACATCTATTGAAACTCGGAGCAATAATTATATACATTTTTGTACAGTTTAATAATTAATCGAACGTATGATGGGCTACACAATCTCAATACAAAATATAAATTTTAAATGTGCACAGGCTCTTATACTACGCGTCGCTTGTCTGACGTAAGCCACGCAAGCGCAATACGGTCAGTCACGCTAGTAGCATGTCGCTAACGCGAAATCATAAGCATATGTCCTGCCAAAAATACTGCTCAACGTGCCTAAAGAAGTTTTCACTTCAAAATCATCTTGGCCGAGACATATATATCAAATAACCTACAATTTTTAATTACAAAAATGCTAGTTAAGTTATATTCAATACTTTATAACAGGAACAATTTCCGAAAATACACTTTATTATTTCAGGATCGAGAGCAATTTTCTCAGTTGACTTTACCAAATCCAATTTGTTGATGGAATGCCGGCGACGACATCAGGATGAAATGTGCGTGAGATGCGAGTGAATTGCGTTCTCTTTTATTAGTTTATCTGTCAAGGCTTATAACATATTGTTTTATTGCTGCGGAATATTATTTGTATTTTCATGTATGGTATTTGTATGTACAGGACTTTTTATCGCTTTATAAAATAACTGCATCGTATGCTAACCATCGCAAAAACAAGAAGTTATTGACATTTAAAGAATTGATCATGTGTCTGAATACCGCTGAAATCTTAAATGGCTAGCCATTCGGCACCGACGAAACAGCCATATCCTATCTCTATACAGGATAACATTCTTAATAATCGGAATTCCCCTCCCTACTTAAATAATAAATTTGAGATGTTAGGTTCCAGAGATCCTTCATTACGCCATCTATGATCTACATTTACTCAAATTTATTATCAACATTTACTCAAATTTCCTATCTGTCGCACTAAATTTTATAACAAATCATTTGCGGTTCAAGCTGTACGCTTATGGAACGCACTCCCTTGTGATATTGGACAAGCAAAGTCTGTGACATTATTTAAAAAATATCTACACCGGTATTATTACCTCTCGCTGTCCTAATAGAACTGTTTTATTGCGTTATTTCTGTTTTGTTTTTATCTATAGTTTTTTGTAATTCTGTGTGTGTATTTATATTGCCACCTGGTATTTTTGAAAGTTAAATATCTATTAAGGTTTGACTGGAAGAGATCGCTCTGAATATGCTGTTAACCTTAATTTAGTTCGACACTTAAGATACTAATATAACGAGATGCAGACTAAAGAATTACAATAAACATTTCGTTTATATTTGCCAGAGGGAGCGGTAATTTACCAACACACCTTGGCTACAGAGCCAAGTGCACTCGTGTTATTAACTCGCTGTGGAAAGCTGTCAAGGTTCGTTAGAAGCATTTATAATTGTGAAATACTAACCGGCTGTCCAAGAGTCAACTGGAGAGTTGATATTTTACAGTAATACACAGTGATATTATTTCGTGAAGCTCATAGTACATATTTGTATCGGCTTTTTGTAGTCATGATGCTTATAACATAGTCAGGTAATGTAGTCGTCTGCCATCTTCATTGATGTGTATTTGAAGGCTTGGTTAGAGAAAGAGGCTCGGACTGTAACTTTTGCTGAAAGATTCTCTCTAATGATCGTCTGGTTTGCTACTATCCTAAAGCAAAAAAAATCTGTCGTCTCTGTCATACTTCTTTATAGTGACAACCTCATTTTTTTACGTCATTATCATCAGCCTGCAAGAGACCCATTGCTCAGCCATAGGCCTCTTCCCGAAAGAAGGCTTAATCACCACGACGTATTAGCGATTACAAAACCATGAGAAATCCACAGTTCTATATTTTCCCACGTACATTAGTGTTATAAGAACATTTTCCAAGTTCAGGTTTCGTCACAATGTTTTCCTTCACCGTCAGCCCATAGTGTTACCATTTTAAATTAGTAAATGTATGCGAATTCCGAAAAATTCGTTCGAACCTGTCGACATCGGAGTGATATTCCAGCGGTTAAACCACTAGACTATCACGACTTTTTTGACGTAGAGTATTACTTTCTCAATCCAAATCATCATTTAAAATTCAGAAGGATTGTATAATAGTTATAAATTAAAACACCGATAAGATAAACAAAAAAAACAAGAGTCGAGGCTTTCTTAAGGACTGCCTACAGATTTGAATACTCGAAACAATAGAATTTAAATTGTCGTCTTTTTTTAATTTTGAAATTAATTATAGTGTGAATTATTTAAATTTCTGAATTTGTACATTGAAATTATTATCATTATTCTCTCTTTCACATCAAAATCAAAATATACTTTATTCAATTTAGGCCCTGAGAAGGCGCTTATGAACGTCAAAGCTACCACCGATTCGGAAAACAACCCAGTCATCGAGAAGAACCGGCAAGAAACTCGATCTGGTTATTTTTTTATGTTATATATTTTTTCAATAACATAAACATTTACATTCGTTATTAGTGGATGCACAGAGAGGGGCGTCATTTCCAGACGTCACAATCGTTTACATATTGATCCACCCTATATTAGCCTTTAGATATTAAAGCCCGCTTGACATGGTTCTTGAACTTATTATCCGGCAAATCGGTAATTTGTTTTGGGACTTTGTTATAAAACCTAACATTATTACCTAAAAAACTGTTTTTGAACTTAGTGAGTCTGAAGCATGGAATGACCAATTTGTTGCTGTTTCTAATATTTAAATTATGCTGGTCTTTTACCAGATCCAGCATATCTAAGTTTTTGCGGACATACATTAAATTATCAAGAATATATTGGGAGGGTAGAGTTAAGATACCGAATTCCTGAAACTTAGTCTTTAATGATTCGTGAGGCCTCATATTATAAATTGCTCGAACTGCTCGTTCAATATCTATCGGCACTCCGAATAATTATATACTTTTTTATACAGTTTATTAATCCATCAAACATATAATGGGCTGCACAACCTCAATACAAAATATCGTTATAAGATGTCCACAGACTCTTATACTACGCGTCGTTAATCTAACGTAAGCCACGCAAGCACAATACAATCGGTCATGCTTATTACCATGTCATGACGCCAAATTATAAATTTATCTCCTGCCAAAAGAACCGCTCAACGCGTCTAAAGAAGTTACCAATTTAACAATGGCATATTAATTAACGTAACACAGAAATATGATGATCAAATATAAATACAAAGTTAATAGTGAAAACAACTAAATTTAAACATGTTCCAGTTTTTATATTAATTTTAATGTAAGCGCACATCACTAGCCGAGCGCGCCATACAATTTTATGACGTTCCGACAATTGTATGATAATCGTATCACCTTTTACGAAATTATGGTTACCATTATGGTCACCACACGTCATTGTTTACATTACAGTGATAATGTACTTTAACACGTTGTAATAAAGGCTGATTGTCATAGCTGATAACGTTGCACAAATGGAGCATGAATTTGTTATGAATTACATTCTGTTTGACGGCCAAATTGTTAACTTTTTCGTTTATGTTCGCGCTCGTTTTTAACTGTCATCGTTATGAATGTATCCCTCATGTGTAGGGTTGACGCACAAGGGTTATATGAGAATTAATTGTCGCCATAAACATCGCTTACGACATGATTCATTAAACGAAGAACGTATTTCAATAGAGAGGAATCTATGCTAATATTATAAAACTGTTGTTTGCTTGAACGAGCTAATCTCAGGAAATACTGATGCGACTTGAAAATTTCTTTCAGCCTTAGCTCATTTATCGAGGAACGCTATAGGTTTATATATCATCACGCTAAGACCAGTAGCGAAGCACCAAGGAAGGATATTTCAAAATCGTTTTTTTTATCCTTTTTGAGAGTTTCCTCTGCGTGATAGCGTAAGTCTAAAGTAAGAATTCCATGCGAACGAAGTCGCGGGTAGAAGCTAGTTTAATAATATGTCTTGGATTATGTTAATCAATTATGCGTCAAGAGTAAAGTAATCGTATGTTATAGCGAAAAACGTGACTCCATATCGTATAGTGATTCGGAGCCTATTCATGGAGGTATACCGTCTTTGTACCGTATTTTCTAAAGTACTAACCTTTAAGTCGTGCAGTATATTAGGGGTATCACCTTGGAATTAAAGATGAGCTGAAAACTTGTATACGCCTTTACTTTGGTGTTCAAAAGTTGTCTTAAAAGTCTCGTGTCTGCGTTCTATATGTATGGGGTCATATACTACGATGATATATGTTATATGCAACGAGATAATTGCGAAAAACTGATTCTTGGGACTTTTGATCTAGAATAGGGTTCTAGATCCCCTATATCCCCGCTATATTCTTGATAATTTAATGTATGTTCGCAAAGACTTAGGTAGTCTGGATTTAGTAACAGACCAACATAATTTAAAATTTAAATTAAATACTAGAAACAGCAACAAATTGGTCATTCCGTGTTTCAGGCTAAATAAGACAAAAAAACAGTTTTTTAGGTAATAGTGTTAGATTTTTTAACAAAGTCTCACAGCACATTATTAATTTCCCGAAGAGTGAGTTCAACCACCAAGTCAAGCGGATTTTAATGTCTAAAGGCTTATTATAGGGTGGATCAATATGTGAACGATTGTGACGTCTGGAAATGACGCCCCTCTCTGTGCATCCACTAATAACAAATGTAACTATCTATGTTTTGTAAAAATATATACTATGAAAATATAAACCAGATCGAGTTTCTTGCAAGTTCTTCTCGATGAATGGAGTGTTTGTCCGAATTGGTGGTAGCCTTGACGTTCGTAAGCGCCTTCTCAGGGCCTAAACTGAATAAAGTATTTTTGATTTTAGAATAACTTACGACGCATATATGAGACTTTATGACACTTTTGAGAATACTTTTAGCACATCTAAATGGAAGTATATACGCGTTGTCAACTTATTATCTTTTATTTCTAGTTTGACTCCTTTTTCCTTAAGTGGCTGAACTAAAGTTGACGGCGTTCAATATACAACAATACTTTATTTACACACTATTTTCCTCATCAGTATATTAAAAAAAAAACAAATGATAATTATTACCCATATAATGGCGGTAAGTTAATGCATTGCGAATTCCTTACACGTAGTAGTGCATGTTTGTGCAAGCCCGCGAATAGATGAATCATTCGGCTGTTTCCTTCCTTAGATTCACTTGTTGAAAACAATGTATAGTTCGAGTACCTCTCTCATCAGTAGGATGGATTATTAGATATATTTATAGCTAGTGGTGCCCGAGACTTCGTCTGCATGGAACCTGATGTACAAAATAGTGACTAACAAAGTCACCCGAGTATATTAAGCCTAATTTCTATCTACTTTTCTCTCGTAATTAAGTCGCGTCCTCAATTAAATTTTAATAACTATTAATAGACCGTACCAATCTTAATGAAAAGGTTTTATCATGAACGCAGTACTTTAGTAGTGATGCGTGTTCAAATAAATAGACAGACAGACAGACATTTCTAAAAATGACTGAAATGTATTTTATTACATATTCCTAAACACCTGTAATATATTTTTTACAAAAATGTAAACAGTACAGACATGTTAAATATACATTTTTATTATATGTATAGATATAGAAGACAAAAGATCTGTCCGGATATCGTACGAGTGCAATGTACTAAAGTGACGTCATAAGGGCTTAAACGACTTATGTCCGATTTCTGTAGTCCTCGGTTAAACTATCAGTAGTTATTGATTCAGTAAAATTATGCATAATATAAACGGCGTTTAACTGTCAATTTTGAATACACAATGAGCAGTCCAATAACTATGAAACGAATAACTTGTTTTTTAAGGTCACTAGATGGCTCTGTTTACAAAATGGTGTCTAAAAATAATTTTGTCTAAAAGTAATTCGTCATTACTTATACATTTTAGGCACAGATTTTTTTTAGTACTTAATAGTAGTAACTGCAATATAACTTCTAGAATTAATTAGTGTCTAAGCTGTAACAACACTATATGTTATATTTTCCCTGTATTTTGGGAAATCCAAATAACATTTCAGCAAGCGATATATAATGTGCCAATATTTAATAATTTCATATACGATTGGGTATTCAGGAAAACGTCACTGGATTTTCAGCCATTTATTATTATTGGCCGCGGCTTAAACAATTTTCGTATCTCTGTTGGCGAGGAGATGATTTAGGGTAAATATTTTTATCATTCGTTAAAAATATAACGTAAAAACAATATAAATGGTGTGCCTATTGAATGATTATTATTGGCAAACGTAACTGCTCAGTAGGATTTAGTATTCTGGTGTTTGAGCATTACTCGATGCTGTCTTATTAAATCGTTTGACTTAATAGGTCCTATTTGTCGCTGCGACGTTTAATTATTTACGTGGAACAGTGCAGCGGATAAAAATTTGTTACTATTTAGTTAATAGCACCTGGAGAGCACGTGCAGAGGAATGAGTGATACACTTCTTGCGGATGCGACTGACATCAGCCCCCAGACTCGATGCTGTCAATCAGCAACACTCGGAGAAAATTTAATACTCTGTTGTCTACATTACAGAAAAAATTGCCGGATCTTGGTCTGTCAAGAAGCGGCTTTTATATTTCATTCATAATCTTTATATTATTTGGTTCTATATTTCGTAATACTGGTGGTGTTTTACGTAATATAGTTCGGTTATTGAGCGCAAATAAAGTGGATGGGAAATATAATACCCGGGAACATGAATTCTGAAATGCCATAAAAACTTCGTGGAAAGTATAACAAGAGAGGCATCAGAAGAAACTTACATTATTTTTACTTACTTGACAATTGCAGTGATTGAAGATTCAATTGAAGATAGGTTGCCTAAAATAAAACAAAAAAAAAAAATAGTTACTTGTCTCCGACTGGGACTATGCCTGCATTAAATTTAATATTAATAAAATATAGTCTAACGCCATCTATCGACCCGTTGTGGTATAATGGATAGCAAAAGCGATTTTAAATGCGACGATAGTTTAGTTGATAGTGTGTTTGAACACTGTGGCGATTGACATAGGTTCGAATCCTTGCAATTGAGTCGGAGTTTGAAGGTAAACGTGATGGTAGTAGCATGGTGGTAGGGATTTCTCTAAGTCCTCCTGGCTAGCTACCATACTCAAGTTGGAAATTTGTCGCCAAGTAATTTTTGCAAGTAAGCAAGCAACTATTGATGTGTTCCGGCAACTACCCTTGAAAGTCAGTCCCCCATCAGGTTTAGTGTGTTTACTATGTTAGACCGCATCGTCATTAAAAATCAGTTCAAATTGCAGTTCAACAAAGTATAAAAAATGTTGAATACTGAAAACACTTATGTAATTTAGATACTTTATTTTTTGCACAGATAATCAAAATTGTACTTTTTACTAATAATAATAATATAGAGTTACGCAGTAAACTTTACCGGCAGTAATATGCTGTATAGACTTACAGTAATTTAATAATTTAGAACTGGCAGAGTCGCAATAAAAAAATGCTGATATATTTTAAATAATATTTTATTTGAAACGAAATAAACATTTTACATCGATTTAAATATCATTATTACGTACACATACATAATTTATTACAGATTATATAATAATAATATTTCTGTGAAAGCACAATCTAAACGATTTGGATAGAGAATAAAAAAAATTGTGAATCGCGTGGCATATACAGTATATTCCTTGTATAGGTGAGTTGTTTTAACTTGAATCTTTTTTACAAATGGAAAAGGATGGATTAATGTAGTGGAAAAACTCAATTGACCAAATGCTGACCATAGAGCGAACAGGGTGTAGACACTTTTTAAAAATAATTTTAATTTATAGAAACGTGCCTGTTTTATATACAAAGCTTATTATTATATGATCGTATTGCTATGATTGGTTTAAAAAATCGGTTTAACCTCTCATCTGATTTTTTAAGACCCAAACCTCAAAATGGCGGATAATATATTATTTTTCATGATATCGTAAATTGTAAATTGTAAATTTCATGGTTTAGTAAAAAGAAACGTTCGCACAAATGAAAAAGTAATGTATTATTTTTCAAAATTTTGTAATTTTAAATTCAGGTAAAATTTGTTTTTTTTTTTAATTTATGCTACCAACAGAGGTTCAGGATAGTTTATTATTTTTAAATGTTCCCGCTACCTTTCGCAGCTGTCATGGCGTTGAATGACGTCACATCATTCGAAACGACACTATTTTCCTTCGGCAATATGTCACAAATGTCAGAATTATGTACTAGAAGCTAAAACGTCACTCACGACAGAGTACAATATATAAATCACTCACTATGATTGGTGTTACTGTTCACGTGATAACAAGAATGAACTAGGAGAGTTTTTGGCGGGACCTTGGAATGTGATGTAGTGGATTCTATATTTTATTCATAATCTCGTGTTTCTTGACTCTATACTTTGTAATATTGATGTTACTCTACGTAATATAGTTCGGTTATAGTCTACAACTGAAGTGAATGGGAAATAATATCACGGAGCATGAATCCTGACTTGTCACAAAAACTCTCTGGAAAGTTCTAACAAGACGGCTGTCATCTTGTTAGTTCATTGAAATTATCACAAGAAACTTGTAATATCACCTACACGACAATGGCAGTAATAATCTACTAGAAGATTGGTTGCCAAAAAAATTAATAAGATACTAAAATGTCATTAGTTTGGGTGTTCACATAGTAAAATTAAAAAAAATACATTTAGTCAATAGAAAACAATATCACATATACCAGGTGAAAGGTTACATAGTAGCAACATTTATGGAGGATACTCTGCACTCGATTTTTGTTCTAAATCAATTAAAAAAATAGGTGTTTAATATTTGCCTAATTATCTAGAAAAATACAAAAATTATACTCAATCCTCTACGCGTTTTTGTTAAAGCACAGTGTCAGTGGGTGAAGTAAAAGTTAAGCGTGAAAAAATGTGGGAGCAACGACCAACCAACAAAGGATATTTTTTCGAAGCATGAACAAAAAAAGGTCTATTGCCCGTTTCATTATCAAAAGTTATTAACTCCGCCCTTTGCAGTTTTCGGCACCGGACATTGTACCTATGTTTATTACGTTGTCTCTATATTTTTGAAAGTCTTAGAACAAACTTTAACTAAAGTTCTCTTTGATGTTTATTAGTATTTGTTCTGATATTATTATTTTATATGTCAAATGTGACTATAATTTCTTTGAATATTGCAAGCGACTAACCTATCACGTGGTATATTCGGTTTGGTATTTCGACATTATACTTTGATAGTGCTTTCACGAAATAATTTTGTACAATTATATAATATACCTATATTTAATTTGCAATTAATCATCGACCTTAATCAAATATACATATTTGGTTAATAAAACGAGGAATTTTCATGTCAACGAAATTAAAAAGTATATGGTGTAGAAATATACAACTGGGTGTAGGCATGTCTATTTATTATTACAACTTAATATTTTGATAATAACAGACGTCTAAAAAAAGAATAAAACAATCTAATAACATTAGTCAAATATTTATATTCTCACAAGAGAATCCGCAACATTACATAATTGATAACTCACTTATTATAATTGAGGTTCAGTTTATGAACACTTTTGAAGAATAAATCAACAATGAGAACGTATATTTAAAAATTATTTAATAAATAATTAAAAATTTTCCTACACATATTTTGTTTTTTCTTTCTTCATTCGGTATCGGACAAATATTTACCAGTGTCAATATCTATTTAAATCATTAATGGTGAATAAAATTAATTAAAGTTAAGCATGTTATGTTTTATTTCTATTAGCACTTTAAAATAAAATGCAAATATGTCAAACGTTTAAAAGTAATGTCACAGCGACCACACGTGTAAAAAGAATGTCGTACGTTTTGAGAGAACTCATATATAGATATTTATAGGTTATGTATACGATGCAGTAACAATCCAGTAAACGTGACTAGCAAATATGTTCTCTCTGTCATAAACTAAATCGATTGATTTAAATTTGGAACAACTGTAAAAAGTTTGGTTAAAATCTGAAAACTCCAGATATACAATTAAATTTAATTAAATGTTGTAAAATTAGACAATTTATTTCGATCGTGTTCGAGAATTTGTTTACACTGATTAATGAAAATAAAGGTAAACTCGTGGGTGGATCCGCGATATAAATCTTTAAATGCTTATTTATTTACGTTTGTTTAGTTAAAACACATTTAATAAGAAATTAAAACCGTACGCGTAAATTAGTCACTGATGTAGAATGGAAAGCGAGATTATGTATAAATCTTTAAATCAACGATTCAAAATATATATTAGATGCGATGTCATGCATCGTTATTATGAGTAAAATTGTTTGAATTAGAAAGGTGAATAAATCAAAAGTAAGCTGAAGAAGAAAATATTTTATAAAATAAATAAATATTATTTGACAATCTTTTTCTTAGAGAAAAATATTTTAAATACCTATACAACATTTGTAATACATTTTATTTATGTAGAGGAATTGCAATCGACGTCAATATGACAATTGTTCTGTTAAACAACGTTCCAGATGCAAAATGTTTAGAAATACATAAAGTATGTTTTTTTTTAATAAATTTTATTAGGTCATAACCAAAAAATAATGCCTACAGTTTGAACAGTATGTATATTTCTTGGCACGTTTAACGCATTTTTTTTATTATTACATAATAAACATTTATCGAAAAGACACGTTTAAAACTTTTTTATAATTATAAATTATACACAAGAATCGGCGTAGAAAAAATTTGTATTGAGATTTTGTTTAATATGCTTAACGTTTTAAAAAATATAACATCTACAAATTGTCTTTGGTTACATAAAGGACGCATAAAAATAAATTATCATCTATTATTTTATTATATTTTATTCTTTAGTAATTCTAGACTTTTTGTTGTTTTAATCGTTTGTTTGATTGAGAATTAAATAAGCAAGCTTGTGCTAACTGTGGCACCAATTTAGTGCTTAAAAAAACTTTAATATATCAAGCAAATAAATAGTACAGACTAAATAATAATAAATACGATCTCTAAAACATTTATTTGTTCTTATAATTTCAAATTTTACAATAATTTACCGATATTTGAAATTGAAACAACGTCGACAAGGAAGACGAAATTTAGGCGATTGATAAAAATAGAAGTTCTAATTTTGACATCGAATAAAATTAATTATTAACAAGCAATTTAATGTTTACTTACACGCTTAATAACAACCGCACACATATCGAATCTATTGATATATCTACACTTTCATATGTTATACTTGCCATCTATAAATTCACAAATGAAAAGCTTTTAACGAATCGATCAATACTCCTTGCCTACAATGATCTATAATACCCTTAAATCAAATGCAATTTTAAAAACTAACTACATACATACAACGAACAAGCTAGAATAAATCAATACAGCTAATAAAATATACACAATTATACACACGATTCATCTTATGAAAGTCTGTAGTTCATCGCTTTTTATATATTTTTTGTTTTTGTTTTTTACCAAATTGACTTCATTTTTTACATGTAGCAACATCCGTATTCAAAGTATGTAATCTACATTCGTTCCAATTTCAAAAGTATTGAGATACTTGCAATCTTTTCGAAATTTAAAATCTGTATTTAAAATTTTTAACGCTCACGTCGTGGAATTTGGTTTGTTGCCAGCCTTTTCGTATCCCTCTATGAGTGTTTCCAGTATAAATTTTATAGTTATTTTGTAGATATTTTCAACGTTGGGCGTGTATCTGTCGCCGAGAGTCGATTCAACGGCGGCTAAGAATGGCGTCTCGATTTTCTGAAAACGAAAAACATCGGTCTTATAACAAAAATGAACACACGTGTAACACGAGTTTTACTAAACAGTGTCTTAATTTGTAAACCATGTTGAGCATATGTTCAAAATACTTATTACAAAAGCGTGTCCAAGTGGTCTCTAGTTAATCATCTAGTTTCAGTTTTTTTATGCAAGCAACTCGGAATAGCATACGATCTATTCAATCTCATCATTCGAAAACATTCCATTACATACAGATATTTTTCAAATCATTTGAATCTATGAATAATAACATTGTTCAGATCTTCATTGAATAGATATTTATTTTAATTTTAATTGGTTTAAGTTATAGTTAAAAATAAGCAATATATCAAATTAATATATTACACCAAAGTGCGTAAGGTGGAACAACAGGTAGTCTCAAATTAAACACATTACCAAATGTCAATAATGTCATATAGTAGATTTACTTGTAAATCTTTAAAAGTGTTAATTTAGTTACCTCTTCCGAATTAATTATATCCACGAAATCCATAATTTACTAAGAAACGTCTTTTGCTGACGAATAGAAATACAATAAATTACAACTATAAAATAAGAACTGTCAACTTAGACAACAACTGTTAGAAAATATTTAAATTTAATCTGTAAACAAAGGTAAGAAACTCCTTTATGATCAAACTGTTTTAAACAAGTGTTCAACACGTATTTAACTTTCTTTGTAATAATAATACGTTATATGTCACACATGTCACGTACTTAAATAGACTCGAGGAATAAATTTTGGACAGAAGCAATTATGTCGGAAAGGTTTGGGTATGTTATGGGAGTACGCGCGGCACATTTTTTATTTCCTGTTAATAAGCGACCCATCGTAACGGTCCTTCGAACCTTTGCCCCTGTTATTATACATTATTTTCCTGTTTGTTTATTGCTTTTATATTTTCACGTATCAAGAAATAATTGATCTTAAAATTAAACACCAGAATATCGACAATAGCGCCACCTATCAGAAGTAAAAACCATCCAGATGACCTTATAGGTATAAAAAGAAATCAAACTTTTTAGGAGAAGAGATATGGACACACATAGCAGTATTTTTTATATATTACATTTAACATATATGTGAGTATTTTATATAATTAATTAACATATATATATCATAAAGTATTCTTAAACAACTACCTATTTTATGGTTTCTCTGCAGCTTATATGTGTATTAATCCGTTTTGCTACTTTAGTCTTTTAAACTTAGTTAGATTTTAGTGTTAAACTTTATTCAAATGATTTTTATTATTATTAAGTGGTATGTGGTTAAGTTATACGCGGTAGAAGTAGGAGCGAGAGGTATACCAGCAAAATCTCTCTACAACCTTCTGAAGGACCTTGGCCTGTCGAGAACTGCAGTAAGTTCTATTTTAGAACAAGTATCAAAGGCTGCACTAACAGGTTCCTACCAAATTTGGCTAGGCAGGGCGGGAAACTCGAGCAGTGAAGGTGAGCGTTGATGCGCATCTCAAAGGGGGCCTCCTTAAACCTACACCTAGGTCGCAAGTCCTGGGAACTGCTCTGAGTTTCTCCCTCTGCCACACGATGGACCCGGCACCCGCACGGTGAATCCATGGAAGGCTAAGAAGTTCGTCTCTCTCTATTGCTCGGACGAAGGCGCCGAAGTTTGTTATAGAAAGATATATCTCACCCAAAAATATTCCACTTTAAAGCCCGGTATCTTCCGATGACTGGCTCCGACCTGGTGGATGTACTGGAAGAAGTTGTCCAGGTCGTCGAGGCCCTTGATGCCCTCGTCGAGCGTGTTCATGACGTTGTTCGCGTGTTCGGCCAGCTCCATGGAGTTGATCTGTTCTTCCTTCGTTCTACATTGGCGAAATTTCTCGAACATGTCCAGCAGGTCTTGGTTTTCTTCGAATAATCTGGTGATAGAAATAAATATATGAAATAGGTGGATTTTTCAAGTGAAGACTTCTTTAGCCGCGTTGAGTGGTATTATTGGCAGGATAAGAACCTATGATTTCGCGTGGTCGAAATGCTACTAGCGTGACCGACCGTATTGCGTTTGCTCTGCTTGTGTTACGAGCGACGCGTAGTATAGTGACCTGTTTACATGTAATATTGATATTTTGCAGCTCATCATATGTTTGATTGATTAATAGACTTTATAAATATGTATATAATTATTGTCTCTTCGCAACTGAAGCGGTTCAAGGTTGTTAGTAACGTCTGCATCATTCACAATACGGACAGCCCGTCGCTGCAACCTATCTAGTGCATCAAGGAGGTATTGAGCAGAACCATCCCAGAGATGCGAACAGTATTCCATGCACGGCCTAACCTGTGCCTTATAGAGGAGGTATAGCTGGCCGGGCGTGAAAAACCGTCGCACTTTATTAAGGATGCCCAATCTCTTAGATGTATTAGAGATAACACTCCCTATGTGGTCCCTGAGGTTAAGATCGCAGCGGATATTGATACCTAGGATGCTTACGTTGTCACGTTTTGCAAGAAAGTCGTTCTGAAGAGTGAGAATAGGAGAAAAAGGGGATTTTTTACAGGAAAACACGCAAACCTGTGTTTTCTTGGCATTAAACTCAACCAAGTTACTTGTTCCCCATAGAGATACGAGTTCCAAGGACTGGTTGAGCTCAGTGACAAGATCAGCCCGCATTCTGTCAGTTTCACCACGACTAGCCGTGGGTCTACTGCAAAATCCACCATGAACCGTGCTGTCGTCTGCATAACAATGAATGCAACCAGAGGCTAACATATCATTAATATGCATTAGAAACAGGGTTGGGGAAAGTACAGAGCCCTGAGGAACTCCTGCATTAACTAACATGAACTGCGAGCTGTGTCCATCAACGAGGACACGTATTCTGCGTTCATGTAGAAAGCTGGAGATCCATCTACACAAGTTGTCGTGGAGACCGTATGCCTCAAGTTTGGATAGAAGACCTCGGTGCCAAACCCTATCAAACGCCTTTGCTATGTCGAGGCTAATTGCTACGGCTTCGCCACGTTTATCAATCGTCTCCCCCCAGCGATGCAGCATGTACGCTAAAAGATCACCCGTTGATCGTTTCGGACGAAAGCCATATTGCCGATCATTAACTAAGGAATGCTCTTCTAGGTACCGGATAAGTTGTGTATTTATGATCCGTTCCATGACCTTGCATAACACTGAGGTGATAGCGATTGGGCGATAGTTGTTGGGGTCTGAACGGTCCCCTTTTTTGGGAACTGGTTGCACATTGGTCTCCTTCCAAACGTGGGGCACAACACCAGAGCGATAGGATAAGCGGTATAAACGTGTTAGTGTTGGGGACAACTCGGCTGCACACTTCTTAAGGACAACAGGTGGGATGCCATCAGGACCACTGGCTTTTCGAACATCAAGTGAAAGCAGCTCTTTTCGCACGTCACTTTGCCGTATACGGATATCTGGCATTGTGAACTCGGTTCTTGGTATAACTGGGGGTAGGGTGCTGCAATCATCAAGTCGAGAATTAGCCGCGAAGATGTTAGCTAATAAATTAGCTTTCTCAAGTGGGTCGTGGGCAAGTGATCCATCTGTGTACCTCAGTGGTGGCAGGGATGATTGGCAGAAATTCGCCTGTACTGATCTGGCCAACTTCCAGTAGGCTCGACTGTTAGTCGGATGATCTACGAGTTTCTGGCCAATACGGGAGACTCGTTGGGCATCAGCTCTGATGTAGGCCCTTTTACATGACTTGGTGGCACTGTTATAAGCGTCTTTTATCGTCTGTATCATGGTGAATGTTCTGAAGAGCTGTTTGACCTCATTCCATCTTCTCCTTTCCACTATAGAACTACACGGGCGGGTACGCGTCTCCACAGTTTCACAGTAGCAACCATCCCGGCAAGAACGAAGAAGTTCGAAAGCTCCTATTTTTGTCGTACTGTGAAGATGTGGAATCGTCTCCCAGCCAGTGTGTTCCCTTCCTCTTATGACATGGGGTCCTTCAAACGAGGCGTGAAGAAGCACTTTTGCAGGTCGGCATGATAGCGATGACTGCCATTGCTATTTAACATTGACAGTCGCCGCTGTTTATAGACTGTACTGTACTTTCCATCAGGTACAGTGCAGTCATTTTGCTGAACCAGTTTAAAAAAAAAAAAAAAAAAAAATATAATTATTAATCCGAATGCCCATATACATATGTGAAAACCAGACTAGTGTAAAAATGTCAATATAAAACTTATGAAATTTAAATATTGTAAGTTACATTATAATTAATTTAAAAATTCAAAATAGAACACAGTTATTTCATCAGTTTGGGTTTTCACTTCTTATGACGGTCTCGACTTTTTTTTTACAAATCCTTAAGAGGATCAAAACATGTTTAACTAGTTTCAGCTTGATTACAGAGGTAAGATGCAAAAATAATAATGCCAGCGTGTGAGACCCATTGCTGGGCAAAAAGGCTTTTCCCGAGAGAAGGTACTGGCATAATTATTACATCAGACCACGGCGTATTATACCTAATACATTCTGTCTTATTCATTCAATTTTATATGGTCATTTTTCTACCAAATTCTTACGCTATGTCATACGTCTCATCAGACATTTTCTTTCCTTTCCTTGTCCTGACAATTACAAACAAAACAAAAAGAAATGTAGAAAAGGTTTTTTTATATTATAGAGGGCAAACGAACAGGCGGGTCACCTGATGATAAGTGATCACCGCCTTCCATTGGCACTAGCAACACCAGGGGAGTTGCAAGTTCGTTGCCGACCTTTTAAAGGAGGTGGGCTCCCGGCGCTCTCAATGACCGAACGAAACGCAACAATGCAAGCATTGTTACTTCAGATGGGTGTTTCTGTGGGTCGGATGGTAGTACCCCGGTCAAGCTGACCCATTCATGCCGAAACCAGTAATAACTTCAGAGTGGCTCTACCACCTACAGAACCTCATGTATATATGTGTAGATTCTACAGACAAGCAAATGCCTTCTCAGAGCAGCAGAACTGAAGGACTGAGGAGCACCATGTTAGTGCAACTTATGTTATTAATATTCGAAATCATAATAAGCGCATTTATTATCAGCGAGCATTTATATAAATAGCTTATTTCCGAGGCTGTTAGTGCCTGATGAGTGAAAAGCCACATCACGTAACTCAAGTCTACCGCAAATTTCCTGAGCCTTAATCCAAAAACCTGAAACCTTATTACGTAACGCAAACGAATTATTAGCCAGTTTAACATTGTTACGAATAATTTAAAGCATTACATTTTTCAAGTTAAATTCATAATGAGAGAATAAAAATGTCGGAAAATCTACGGTATTGGAAAACTCTCAACTGTTCGAAGGGATTTTCTAATTGGCCTGCAACAAAGGAAATATTTTTCTTCAACTTTGAATGTAAATATTCAGTTGAAATACGAGTATTGCGAAATGTGAAATTACGGTATTAACAGCTTAAAAATAATTAGAAATATAAAAGCTTTGAATTTCCGTAAAAGCCGCGTATTTTTAAAAGCCAATTTATTCGATTGGAATATACTATATTACTAGTTGTGTCCGCGACTTCATCCACATGGAACTTAATGTTAAAAAAACAGTTACTTAATAAACTCATCTGAATGTACTAAGTACATTTACTTATATACTTGTCTCTCGTACTTAAGTCGCGTCATCATTAAAATTACAATAACTTTTGATAGAGTGAACCGATTTTAAAATACCGCTCAACGCGTCTAAAGAAGTTGTCACTTGACAACTAAAATTCTTAGTAGGCCACCTTTACTTTGAAAGTATCCGTCTGTTGTTCTGAATCACTCAAACTACTCAATTCTTTATAAAGAAGCGTCTCATAAAACTTGTACGAAAGAAAACTTTTTACTTGATATTAGAAAGTTTTTAGAGAACTCGAGAAAACTTGACGGAAAATATAAAATGAGCCCGAATGATTCATGACCATCATTATAGATATATTATAAACTAGCTGTACCCGCAGCTCCGCACGCGTTTTTTTAAATTGTATTAAAGAAATATAAACTTGTGAGACCATCTACAATTATAGAAATGCTCTTTAAAAACAATTGTAAGTACGACACGCACGCCATTTACAGTAACATGTAACATATACATTAGATAGTAGATTAGTTCGAGCAATCTACAATATGAGACCTCGCGAATCCTTAAAGACCAAGTTCAAGGAGTACGGTATCTTAACTCTGCCCTCCCAATACATTCTTGACAATTTAATGTATGTCCGTAAGAACCTAGAAAACCTAGATTTCGTAAAATACCGACACAATCTAAATACTACAAACTGAAACTGTGACAAACTGGTTGTCCCACGTTTTAGACTTAGTAAAACCAGTAACAGTTTTTTGGGAAATAGTGTTAGATTTTACAACAAAGTCCCAAAGGATATTACTGATTTGCCGGATTGTGAATTTAAGCGCCATGTCAAGCGGGTTTTGGTGTCAAATGGCTATTATAGAGTGAATCAATATGTGAACGATGGTGATGTCTGGAATTGACTCATCTCTGTGCATCCATTAAAAACGTTTGTGAAATTTACTATTATATAGAATATATTATTACTCTAAATATTATATATATTTGTTAAAAAGATAAACCAGATCGAGTTTCTTGCCGGTTCTTCTCGATGACTGGGTTGTTTTCCGAACCGGTGGTAGTTTTGACGTTCATAAGTGCCTTCTTAGGGCCTAAATTGAATAAAGTGTTTTTGAATTTGAATTTGAAGATATATAAATACTAACAGTATTTTAAATGAGGTTTATCATTAGCAACATATTTGGAACCTTAACCCACCATATAACTACCTCATTGCTTACTTACACAGTATAAGGGACTAATGAAAAGGTCATTTAAAGATATATAATTATATAATATGTCCATATTGTCAATAAGTAATACGTTTATGGTCTAATATCATATTAAAAAAAAACCCCTTCTATCTTCAAAATTAATATTAATAATTATACTGTTGAATTGTAAACAATGAATGAGCTGACGTTTTGAAATCTTACATAAATATAAATCAAGATATAAAACTTTATATCTGTGTAAGCAGTTTTTAATATTTGACAATTTAAATAGTGCTCATTTAACTCGATACAATATTCTTATATGTTACTATGGTTACTCAGTTATGTAAACGAAAGCTCGGTAAATAAAATAAAGTAGCCGCTAAAATGACCAAAAAGACAATATAATTTAGAATACATACACACAGATATATGAATTTCAATTATATTTATTCTTGGAGTCCAGTACAACGCACGCCTTACGCACATGTTTACAGTGAACAACATATTTTTGCTAAATTTCATGTGGACGAAATCGCGGGTAACAGCTAATCCAAAATAGAATAACCTGAATTACTTCTTATACGGTCAGCTATATGCCAGTGAAAGTTCCGTGAAAATCGGTCCAATCGTTTTGGAGATAGCATTGCGGGCGAAGCCACGGTTAACAGCTAGTCTAAATTAAAATAAACTAAATTACTTTTTATAATGTCCGCTATTTGTCGGTGAAAATTCCGTGAAAATCGGTAGAACCGTTTTGGAAATAGCACTGCGGGCGAAACCATGGTTAACAGCTAGTCTAAATTAAAATAGACAGAATTACTTTTTATAAGGTCAGCTATCTGCCAGTGAACGTCCCGTGAAAATCGGTCCAACCGTTATGGAGATAGTACTGCGAGTGAAGCCATGGTTAATAAATAGTTAGATATCTACTCATCTATTGGAGGAAACCGCATGAAAAACCGTTCAGTAGTCTTTAAGTTTATCGCAAACAGACAGACAGAGGTGACAGGGGACTTCGTTTTATAATTTGTAGTGATGGTGTATTAAAAAAATACAAAAACAGACGAAGTTTCAGACGACAGCTTGTATTTGATCATTTTGACAAAATATTGCAAAACAATGTACGAACTGTCATTTTGTTATGTCGACTTAATTTACTTTTCTAATACCTTATTCTATATATTATTACCTAATGTAATAAAATATATACTAAAACCAGGCCAGAAAACGTAGCTATGGTTAAAAATATGTCAATCGGTTTAGTGCACAAGTTACTAATGGACAAACAAACAGAGATACGTTACCATTTACAATATGTAAAGAGGATAATGTATTGATCGATCGTACTATAGATACGACACTTTAGTATAATTATACCAAGTATTTTTTTAAGCTTATACAAAACAAAACCAATATATATATATTTTAAATGTGTTTAACTAGAAACATAGGAGTTTTTGGCGCGGTCTTGGAATGTCATGAAGTGGATTTTATATTTTACTAGCAGGCACGGCAGACGTTGTCCCGCCCTGATTATAAAAATACCTCTGACAAATTATATACTAAAACGTTCCTCATGAATCACTTTATCCAGTGGTGAAAACCGCATGAAGATCCGTTCAGTAGTTTTTGAGTTTATCGCGAACAGACAGACAGACAGACGCGGTAGGGGACTTTGTTTTATACTATGTAATGATTCATAATCTTGTGTTATTTGGTTCTATAATTTTGATATTGGATGTGTTTTACGTAATATGCTTTGGTTATTATGCATAAGTGAGGTGAACTTTTAAGGTGCTTGCCTTTACTGTTATATATGAAAGATCCATTCAATACATCACAACTAATATTATAAATGGGAAATTGAGCTTGTTTGTTTCGATTTTATTTAATCGCGATAACACTTATAATTCGAAGCCTTCACTACTCAACCAATTACCATGAAATTTTGCATAGATATTCTCAAAAAAAACATAAAATGACATAAACTTTCATTTAGAAAAAATGTGCTGTTCCAGAGGTATAGATTAAATCGACATTAACTATAGCGAAGGCTACTATTCTATAAGTTGATACCAAAGTAAAAATAAAATAAAACTGTGATAAACAAAAAAAAACATTTACTCGCGAAGTATAGAGGGTCTTTTTTTGCAAAAGTAAAATTATTACTGCAAAAAACATTCACTTCAAGTACATTAAACATAAAATATATGTAAAACATATTCAGAAGCACGCTCGACCATCCAAACAGGGCTGCACGTAGTCCAACTGAATAATTGATAACAAAACGAATCCCATAAAGACAACCCGCATAGCGTTTTTATTTTTGTTTTATTTTCGAGAACAAATGCCGTTTTGCGTTATCCCAATGATGTTTTATATAGAACAATTTTACCAAAAATTACCACCGTAAAACACGGTGAATAAGAATCAAGAGACAATTGAAAAAATGAGTGTGTGTAACCGTCACACGCGAGTGAAGTAAAACTTTTTAAATATTTTTGATTTTGTCAATAAATAGTTTATAAACAAATTAATAAAACAAAATTGAAAAAAAAATCTAACGATAATAAAAATAAAAAAATAGAATTAATTATGTATATATGTGCGCCCGATCATGCTGCTATCTGGTTTCAATGTAAGTAAATAACAAATTAAATCAAAGCTTCATTATCTATAGTGCCATCTATCAGCTAATTCGGAAATTAAATAACACAGTAAATATTATTAGCAACTCTCTGTTATAAAGTAAATAAAGTATAGGAAAGTGCGAACAGATTACTATGATAAGTAACGAATTAACTTAATTATGATTTAATAGAAGTTTTGGTTATGTTTAATTATTACCTAACCGGATGGTATAGAAACGTGACTCCATATTGACGTAACGGACCTCCGTTGCATTGTCGTCCAGTTACCTCCTAGTCGCGCCTAAAGAAGTTTTACTCAGTTTCAGCTCGATTTGGTTAGGTTAGGTTAGACTTGAGAAAAAGGGCGGTGCATTATATACGTAAGTACCTTTTATGTTTGCATTTTTAGTACTTTTCGCTGTTTGTTAATGAGTTAGTCGACCAGTTTTTTTTATATTCATGTATAAGATTAATATAAAAAAAGAAATAAATTAGCATGTGCTACTTTTGAAACATAGAGGAAGTTTATTAATTATACTTTTAATCCATTATCGAACGTTACGCTATATTTAATAGAAACCTACTCGTAAACACAAACGACATTTACAAATTTATATCCAAATTTTCACTTTGTATTAATTGATCTTTACTATTTTATAATGTATTTTGACATCACATTCCATTTCTCTTAATCATAAATAATTCATTAATTAATTCCTAACCGGAATGTGATGAAATTGCAGGTAATGTTTACGAAATACGTTTTCTTTACATATGTTGTAGATTGAAGTTTGCAGGCCAGCAAATCATTAGCAAAGGTTATTAAGTCAAAAAAGGCCATTAGCAAAACGTTATTTATATTTAAATACCTCTCTATATAAAACAATAAAAATAAAACTATACAGCAACAGTATTTCCACTCGTTGACCTATATACTGAGGCTAAGGTCATCGACTTAAATTGTACAAGTACTAGAGACGACACCGTGCCTTTGTTTCTTGCTTATTTCTAACACTTATATTCTAGATGAAGCATAACCGAGAAGTAGAGAAAGGAATATATCAATGAAAAGCATTGTAATATTTTGTCGTGTCTTATGCGAGATATTTGTATTAGAAGAATTTGTTGCCGAATTATGTACAATACTCGATTCACCTTTTACATTCCGAGGATTCCTTTTAAATTGTATATTTTTCTGTTTAAATTGTAACTCATGGTCGACTAAGCTTCCCTCGGTTAGTTAATATAATAATTGCATTGTTGCTATTGGCTGTAAGCCGTACGTATTCTGATAATCATATAGCGCCATCTTGCGAAATGTTGACGTACGCGCAGGCTATCCATTGGCAACAAGACGATTACTGCACAAATTTACTAGATGGCTCTATAGGACATACGCTATAATAGTTATAAAAAAAACTTCTTCTTTTGTATAAAATACCATTTTTTTAGGTAAGTTATTTATGTCGATAAACTTGAAAGGTAAAACGTTATCTAAATACGAAATTTCATTCAAATTGTTGGACCCATTTTAGAGATACAGGAAATAAATTTATACATATATTTATAGAATGTACTAGCGATTCATTTTTTTCATTATTTTGTGTGTTACACTTGTCCTATGATGAACGCTATCCAAGCAGACAAATACACAAAACCAAACAAAAAAGGTTGCCAATCGGAATTTCAAAGCCCTCTTTTAAGTAGTTTCATTTCAAAAACCGACCTCAACGATTGGTCGAGCGTATTTTGCGTTTGGAAACTGGTTAAAAATAAATAACGTTGTGGCTACACCTGTCATGATAACGCCAGTGATCGCCAAAATCTGATAATGTGGCCGCAGGCTAATATTGTAAATTATGTCTGATTGGTAGAATAATCACGCGCTGCTGATTGGTTAATTTATGAAAACTTGATTGCAACTTCTTAGCGCTTTATTCCCGCTATGATTCTAATTTGAAATTAGCTGTGAACACGCCACGTTTTTATCATTATTAATTATGATTTGAATTACAACAAAGCAGATACTGTGTGAACAATCTTAGTATTCCATTATCTAGAAATATCAAATTTCTTGGCCACCGATTAAACTATGAAAAAAGGAAACATTTGCCATTTTTGTCAATCTTTTTTGCCGCTCTGAAACAGCCTTAAGTTCAAACTTGTGCATAAAACTCTCAAGAGTTGAATACAAAATTAAAAACAAGGTTAAAATATTATTATAACAATATAAAATTATAATTTTGGATTCCTCCTTCCGCCTGGAACCTAATGTAGAAAAACAGTGAGTAATAAAATCATCTGAATGTATTAAGTCCATTTATTTATCTACTTTTCTCTCGTACTTAATGCGCTTCGTCATTACAATTACAAACTTTTGATAGAGTGAACCGATTTTAATGAAGATGTAAGCAAGAGTAAATGTTACTCGAGAATATGCTTTATTTTTATGATTTTATTGTACTTTAGAAGTGATGCGCGTTCAAATAAACAGGCAGACAGACATTCTTAAAAATGATAGGAATTTATGTTATTACTGATTCCAAGTCACCTGCAACATATTTTTTCACTAAAATCTAAAAAATACAGGCACGTTTGGTTTACATACTTATTATATGTATAGAAGAAGATCGGTACAATGTAGGAAATTTTCGAGTAAGCTAGCATAATATAGTTCAGTGAGTAAAGTATTAAATATTCAATATAATGTTCGACATGTTGGAGTCTATAAAAACGTTCATACTCGCCCGTTAAACGTACTTTTTGCGTCGCGCCGGACCAATTTAACCCTTCATGCAGGAACGTGGGCTGTGATAAGAGCTGAAAGGGTTTCCAGTGGGGGCTAAATCTAAATAGGTAAGCTAGTGTTTACATTTTAAACAAGTTTCACTTGATTTAGGTTTGACAACGCCGCTGTCTGGTTTTAATAATTAGATATTTAAAGTGAAATACATAAAATAAGAGAATTAGATATCTATATCAAAATAAATTGTACAATAGACATAAATGAATTAAAAAAAAAGTCCGCCTGTTTGTGTGTGCGAAATTAACAGGAGTACTGCTCGCCTGATTTTTATGAAATTTTGTTTACCTATGCCATATCCCAGTTAGTAACTTTAAACATAATCAATAATAACAATTTTAAAAATTAGACATTCCTAACTCCTTACACAAAATAATATATAAATTAACTGTCCAGGAGATTTGCTATAATTTTCTGTCAGGCGCAACATAACACTATTTGTTTCATGTCGTTATTAATTTTTGAAATGTATTTTATATAATTTACTAGCCGGCCCGGTAGACATTGTCCCGCCCTCATTATAAAAAAATGACAAATGATATACCGAAACCTTCCTCGTGAATCCCTCTATCCACTGGTGAAACCCGCATGAAAATCCGTTTAGTAGTTTTTGAGTTTATCGCGAACAGACAGACAGACAGACGCGGTAGGGGACTTTGTTTTATACTATGTAATGATGTATATAAATCACTTTGTTTAATAATACAACCTGAATATTTGGATAACCTTTCTTGTCCATGCTTATTTATCCATTTATATTAGTAAAATCTACCGACTTTGAAGTGACTCAAATTGTGATAACTTTCTTTAAGTAAATTAGAATATAAATTATGCAAAGTACGATACTGTGATAACATATCAGTTTTCTTCTTTCTACACACCTGGTGTCATTTGTTGACATCGAAAAGCGACGTTCCGTATCAAGTGACTATGACTGATATGTAAGTCTGTTCGTTGAAAATTCGTCTAATATCATGGATACTAAACAAAGTAAACTACACAAATACTATGAGACTATTTTATCGCCGGGACGAAGAAATAAATTTAAATATGTAATTTACTTAGAGAAAGTGTATTTGTTTAGAGATTCAATGAAATTTCCCTTAGGAACGTTTATTTCAGACGGTAATAGGTACATTAGGTTCCGTTAGTTCCTATTTCGAGGGATTTTGTTTATTTTGCTCAATTTCTTTAGCCTTGAGGCTTACTTTAATTACGACTACAGATTTCTAAATTCTGTTCATATTAGAATTATTTTACCAACTTCTTAATGTAAAAACTGTATATTGAAATGGTACTTTCTTTCAATAAGTTATCAAATTCATATATATATTTATTAATACGTGAAGTCAAAACTTTGTACCCCTTTTTTTTAAGCGAATTGCGTGAACGGATGAACGTGAAATTTAGCATAGTTAAAGTTTATATAGAGGAGAAGTGCAGAAAGCTATTTATTTTATATAAAATGCATTACAAGCATATTAAATTAATTAAAATATACATTACACACACTACTGCTTGAATTTTACACAACATATACACACATGTAAACGAAAAAGACGTTTCGAACATCCTTCATCCTTCTTACGTTCCAATTACCTTTTAAATATTTTTAACATGACTGACGTTGCATGCCTTACAATATGCCCTTTGAAATCAACTGGTCAAATTGTAGGTTAATTTTATAATAATATAATATGTAAATTTATAATATACATTAATATTAATTGATAACTAATTTATCTTTACTAAATTTATGGAACTACTGAAATAATTATTATTCTCTTTGGTTTTATTGAATGTCAAAATTTTTAGGTGACAGGACTGCTTTCACTTCATGTCACTTTGCTTCATGTTGCCATAAGGGTAAAGCAATATTTCCAAAGTCAATATCAATATTTTAATGTTTAGTATATCTTTATGGTGTACTCACTTCAAATGTTGATTCAATAAAAAAATGAGCGAAAAAATACTTTGTAAAATCAAAATAAGAAAATTTGTTTGGTCATGAAAGTAAAACCATGACTTACATGAAAGCCTTTGATTAAAGAGGTTATAACCATTTGATAAAAGAACCCTAATAAAGTTCAAACTTTAAAAATTCAATGAACTATGGTCGAATGTCGACCACTAGTTATTTTTTAATTCTTGTAGCTTGTGATAATGTAACTTAAAATGGTAACACGCTGAATCTATAGTCTATTAATTATACCGTGAGATAAAATATAAACAAAAGACCAAAAGTTCCAAATTTTTTTTTACATAAATATTAAACTAGTAACCACTCGCGATTTTGTGCGCGTTTATTATAACATACAACTTTATAACAATACTAGCTGACCCGCGCAACTTCGTCTGCGTGAAATTGGTTACTACCGGTTGCAATTGTATTTCCAAACTCAAAAAATCTTAAAAAAACTAGAACCCGATTACAGCGACACCCACATTTTCCAGTTGTGAAACCAAACAATTCAGTGGAATACAAACGAAATCAGCAAAAAAGGTCTCGGATAAGCGTCCGATGAGCATGATGACAAAAAAAATTGAAGAAAAGGATAATAAAATACAAACTACATACATTTACATATATATACAAAATATATATATTTCAATTATGTTTAATAAGGTTGTTAAGCGCTACTTAGTCTACGTGTAATTAGTTAAAATAGTTTTTTTCAATGTGACACATTCACACGGCACCGTGCAACCAAAATAAACTGAAAATCAAAAACACTTTATTCAATTTAGGCCCTAAGCAGGCACTTATGAACGTTAAAACTAAAACCTAACTTAAGTAAAAGTATCCAGTACAGCGCGCGCCTCAAGTACACATTTGTGTATAACATTTTTTTTTTCTATATTCCACATTGACCAAGTGGCGGGTGATAGTATAATAGAATAGAATGGCCTAATTTACTTCTTATAACTTCAGATATCTGCCAGTAAAAGTCTCATTTAAAAATAACTAACACTATACGTGTGTGAGGATGTTATTATGGTTGAAAGAGGAATGAAGTGTTGTAGACAATAAAATTAAAGTATACTTTATTTAGGTTAATAAAGTGCTCTTTATTAAAGTAACGAATAAATATTAGATTACATTTCTTGATAGCTATCTATACATCGAAAATACATATTCGTATTTCTACTACTAACTATGGCATTCGAAATAATGATAAATTCACTATGAGAATAAAGATAACTTGAGAGGCACTGAGAAATTGAAATGATACGTATAACAGTCACTGTTACAATCAAAGCACAAATAAAACCAAAAAAAATGGACGAAAACTGTATAGAGAGTGAGAGAAAGGAGGCCGGCTTCGTTCTCATCCCTACTCCGTGATGTTTGCTGGTTCAGAAGCGACATATCACTATAAAAAAATAGGGGTTGATGCTAGAAGAGTGAAAATTTGGGGTTGTATGTATTTTTAATGCCACATAATAAAAAATAAAGACAAAACAATTTTGACGAAAATTTAACAAAAAAAAATTGGTTGGTCAACCTTAACATTTAGGGGCATAAAAATAGATGTTGGCTGATTCTCAGACCTAGCCGATATGCATGCAAAATTTCATGAAAATCGGCCTAGCCGTTTGGGAAGAGTTTGGCAGCAAACACTGTGACACGAGAATTTTATATAATATATTAGATATAATTTACTATGTTACTAGGAGGTAGAATATTGTTGGGGCCGCCGCCTGTCAATATGGCGACACCTCTCGCCCTCGTACGTCACCGGCCCGCGGTTAGGCGGGGTGAGGTGGAAATGAGGAGAGACGTGAGGCGAGGCGACGTTCCCTGGCGGTGGGCGGGCGTAGTACTCTCGAAGATGGTAGCGAGAGCGCCGGTAGCCCGCCTCGGTGACGACAGTCGGATGCCGGTGATGTCTTGAAGGGGCCTCGATGATGTGCAATGTGATGCACGAGCCAGCCGATGAAGATGGTAGATTTTGAAGCGAAGGTCGGGGTGGTCGCAAAAAAAAACACCGTGGTTCTCGTATAATGACCGCGTCCCCGAGCCAACAGAGCGCTACTACTGACGATGTAGACTTCTCGATATTACTATTCAATGTTATCTCAATGAGATGTACAATTAGACTATTCGATGTTATTGCGATGACTTGTGCAATCGAACTACCCGATGTTATCTCAATAAGATGTGCAAGCAAACTATCTCGATGTTATTGCGATGACTTGTGCAATCAAACTACGATCTAGTACCGCACCGACCGTGCTTATAAGCAAAATCGGGCCGGCAACTAACGGTATCCCATTAGACGTCGTGGCTCTATGCGTTGGCTCGGATATCGCGTTCCTATTTATTTATCATATTTATCATATTTTTACATATAAAATGTCTATAATATCAATTTCTTATTATCTATTTGCATGCAATCTATATTCTAAAATTTACATCTTATATCTATCTTACATATGAATAAAGTTATCTCTATATTAAGCGCCGTTTCGCACTAAACTCTATATTCTATTCTATAATTCTATATAACTCTATAATAATATTATTACATAAACCTTAACTTATATTCATATGTAAATCTATTTTCAGTGTGTTAAAATTTACATCGATCTGTATAGGGTGACATAATTAATCTCTATATATATTCACATTCACATTCACTCGATATTCAATGTTACATATCGTTACGTTATGTTCACCAGTTATATATATATATATATATATATTCCTTGTTATAATATTAATTCCATTCATATTTTATTTTAAAACGATACATAATAAAATTAGAAATTTCTGTTTACAACGCCGTTGCGTGAGAAATTACTGTAAAGCCATAAAGTCCCGTTCGACTTGCAACTTTCAACTATTGTTTGTACAATTACCATAAAATAAAATATATTATTTTATTGGGCTCGTTCGGGTACCGTAACGTCATAACGAATATTATTCGGCGGACCCTATTCAAGTATATTGCTTGTGCAATAACCATTTAACCGAAAATATATTATTTTGCTTTATTCAAAGCCAAAATCCACCGCCTAGTCTCTGGGAATTTGAATTTATTACAAAGGTAAGCCGGTATATGGCTGGAGCCATTGTTCATAAAATTACTAAAAAACCCTGAGATGGAAGACGTCCGTTATGAGGAACCGTTGTAATATTTTATGCACCTCTATAACCATTACGTTTGTCTATATTAAATTATACAATCTTCCATATTTGCCGTTCTGTATAATCGTATAATTCTTGCTATGTAACGTATACTTCAATAGTATATAACGTGTGTAACTCTATCATATTCTCTCTATGTTTCCATGCACACACGCTATATATTCCATACGGCATAACTTAATCTCATCCATCATGTAATTCCCTACTTAATGCGAATGTAATCTATAAGTCCCCTATACTAACACACATAATTCTATACAATCCGTAATTCAATAATTCTATGCATGATTCTTACATACCCATAATTCAATCCCTATTACTATACATATCACATCTATAATTCCATATTCAATAACTCAATACATATCACATCTATAATTCCATATTCAATAACTCAATACATATCACATCTATAATTCCATATTCAATAACTCAATACACACATAACATACCTACAATCCTATATCCAATTTATATATCTATTCTATTATACTCGCATGCATTAAATCTAACAAAGTCTATATTAAATGTCGATAAATCTATATCTATGTTCTCTATAAAATATCAATAAACCTACGTATAATAAATCTATGTACTACTTATCGTGTGCGTCGCCAACAAATATATTTTCCTGTAATTGAGAATTTTCAGAATCAGATCAGTAGTTCCCGAGATTAATTCCTACTAACATACTAACTACTAATAGAATAGCACAATTAGATTTAATATTTAACCGCAATATCCTGTGATTTTAAATACATAAATATATGTAGATAGAACCACTCGCTCTAAAGTGTAGGTGGTAGAGCTACGCTGAATCTATTACTGGTTTCAGCATGAGTAGGTCGGCTCGCCCGGGGTATTACCACTCTCTCAGTGCTTGCATTGATGCGTTTCATTCGGTCAATGAGAGCGCCGTAGGACCACCTCCACTACACCCCAAACACAGGCTGGCAACGCACTTGCGACTCCCCTGGTGTTGCAAGTGTCTATGGACAGTGGTCATCGTTTAACATCAGGTGACCCTCCTGTTCATTTGCATCCTATGATATAAAAAAAATTTGCAGAAACAAATGTTTGGCGATAGATTTTTAATTTGAGGATGGGTATTACAAAAGCACATAACATACCATAGTGTTATAAATTTACTGAAAACCCAGAGATACTCTTTGGAGAGATTCGAAACTACGTCGATAGACATTATATCCCAACACTTACCACTGAGCCGTAATTTCCTCAACCCATACACGCATTGTCTGAACTGTTACGTAATATAATAACAGTGCTCAAGTGCATTGTACGCATTTGTATTAGAAAGTTTTTGAGATCGTTTGTTCTTTTGTTTACTTAAAACGTGCTAATCTCGGGAAACATTATTTCTCGCATTATACAAATATTGTTGAAATTGTCTAGAATATTATGCGAAGTATAAAACAAATATGAAAATTTTTACCATATGAGAGTTATCACGGCGTGACTTGCATAAACTGATTGAGTTACGCGAATTACTAACACAGACAGAGAGGATCCCCCATCCTGGAATGTCATGTTTAGTGGTTTTTATATTTTATTCATAATCTTGTGTTATTTGACTTTGTATTGTATAATATTGTTGGCGTTTACGTAATATAGTTTGGTTATTAGGCCCAAGTGAAGTAGATGGGAAATAATACCACGGCGCCTGTCTTCTGACTTGCCTCAAAAACTCCCTGGAAAGTTGTTACTAAATGGCCATTATCTTGTTAGTTCAAAATCAAAATATCCTTTATTCAATTTAGGCCCTGAGAAGGCGCTTATGTACGTCAAATCTACCACCGGTTCGGAAATCAAATCCAGTCATCGAGAAGAACCGGCAAGAAACTCGATCTGGTTTATCTTTTCGCGTTATATATTTTTACAAAACATAAATAGTTACATTTGTTATTAGTGGATGCACATAGGGGCGTCACTTCCAGACGTCACAATCGTTTACATATTGATCCACCCTATAATAGCCTTTAGATATTAAAACCCGCTTGACATGGTTCTTGAACTCACTATCCGGCAAATCGGTAATGTGTTTTGGGACTTTGTTATAAAACCTAACACTATTACCTAAAAAACTGTTTTTGGACTTAGTGAGCCTGAAGCATGGAATGACCAATTTGTTACTGCTTCTAGTATTTAAATTATGCTGGTCTTTTATTAGATCCTCATTGAAATGATCGCAAGAAGCTTTGAATATCATTACCTACTCGACAATGGCAGTAACAATGTACTAGAAGACTGCTTACCAAATATAAAATTTAAAAAAAAACACAGACGGAGTCACGGACGCTTGCTAGTATCTTATATGCCCTACATGTAATTATCAAATTTTATTTTAATCTAAGACGCCATATGTGATAAAATTCGATGATCCGATTATGCTATAAAGTGTATCAGAAAAATAGATTGACGTGCATTTTGTTGGTGGTAGGGCCACGCTGAAGCTATTACTGGTTTCATTATGAATGGGTCGGCTAGTCCGGGGTAGTACCACCCGACCCACAGAAAACTGACGTGAAGTAACAGTGCTTACGTTTCGTTCGGTCAGTGAGAGCGCCGCCCACCTTTCCTTCCCTCTCCCCTCCCCTTCCTCCTTCCACACAAACACAGGCTGGCAACGCACTTACGACTCCGCTGGTGTTGCTAGTGTCTATGGACGGCGGTGATCACTTAACATCAGGTGACCCGCCTGTTCATTTGCCTCCTATGATATAAAAAAAAATCAAAAAATGTTACTATCCTTGTAAACAGTCGAGTAAAAACGTTATGCGTAAAATGTTTACTATAATTAGTAATAAAGCCTAGTGCTGCTTTTCTACCCTCGAAACCCTCTCCAATTATCTCTTATCTCGCTAGCTCGCAAGCCCCACCGAGGCTATCAACACAAACAGATGTTATAGGTAGGCTGGAACTTGATTTTAGGCGCTCATATTTCAGACTTATTTAGAACCTTATTTCACTAATACGACAGCGGCTGGTTTAACGAATTGATCTTTTAATTAATTTATAAGCCTACGTTATAAACTATACCCGTGTGATTTTTATTTATTAATTTATTTACAATTGTCGATAATGAAGCAGTCAACAGTCCGATGAATAACAGCAAAAAGAAAGAGCATACTAGACTGAAAACCTACAACGTTTTATAACATCGATACAACTTACACTATTAATAATATTAATTAATTTAATATTAATGATTAATAAACAGGAATAAATGAAAAAGGCAAAATGAATTCATCTATAAACACTAAAATTAACGGATGGAAAAGAAAACAGGATATTGCATCAAGAATATTATATTATACTGAATGTTATTTAAATAGGATATAAAATGTGTTTATTGCCCTTTTGAATTTAAAGGCTTTTGAATTTTGGAAAGCTCAAATATGTCTAATGCGATTATAAGATAAACGGAAGATTTGGTCTCTTTTTTTTTGTTAGTCTTCGATGAACAATTGTTGATCAGAGTTGTCAGTACGCTTATGCCACGCCGGGGCGGGCAATTAGTTTGTAATATAGCTTTGGTAACGCTACATGGCTTATTTTACAGCTTAGTATTTACTATACGATCTTCGTATATTTAACATTAATTACTTAAAACATAGAACGAAATTGGATGACGTAATTACGAAATTGTTTAATTAGGTTTGGTTTGGTTTAAATTTGGCTAGGCAGGGCGGGAAACTCGAGCAGTGAAGGTGAGCGTTGATGCGCATCTCAAAGGGGGCCTCCTTAAACCTACACCTGGGTCGCAAGTCCTGGGAACTGCTCTGAGTTTCTCCCTCTGCCACACGATGGACCCGGCACCCGCACGGTGAATCCATGGAAGGCTAAGAAGTTCGTCTCGTCTCTCTTAACTGATCTGTATGTCGCATTTAGCATTTGGTATTGTGATTCCAATCAAAATGTTAGCTTTATGATAGTACTGCATTATATTTGGTAATATTTCATATTCTAGATAAAATATAAGAACAAAATGTATTGTGGGAATTTTTTTGTGCCGACGTTTATATAAACTTATTAGCCTCTGCCCGCGAGTGCGTCCGTGTGGAATAGTTACTTTAGCTAACACGCAGCGGAAGCTCTCAAGTGGAAAAAAAACCCCGATTTTAAAACATTCTTCATTAGCGCTCTGCTCTGCTCAGTCTTAGTGTGCTTATAACCTTATAGCCTATAACCTACCTCGATAAATGAGCTATATAACACTGAAAGAATTCAAATCGGACCAGTAGTTTCTGCGTTATCCCCCACAACGTCACAAACTCACAAATTTTACCACTTTATAATATTGGTATAGATAACCTATTTTATATGTTTACCGAATGAAACAAAGCGTACAATATCTACCTGCGATTGATTGACAATATTATTACCGTTTTAGTTGAGACAAGTAATCATAATTGTCCTTCCTTCCACGAGGCATCTTCGGATCGATGTGGACTCCGAACGCCCGCTAGTTTCAAAGGGAATATAGCTTATCTTTTCAATACAATAAATAACAATGTTGTGCAATAAGTATTACAGTAGAAACTTTTTTATTACCTACTAGCTGCGCCCGCGACTTCTTCCACGTGGAACCTGATGTACAAAACAATGACTAATAAAATCATCTGAACGTATTTAGCCCATTTGCTTATCTACTTTTCTCTCATACTTAAGTCGCAGTGCCATTCAAACTACAATAACTTTTGATATAGTGGACCGATTTTAATGAAACAAAGACTACGTTACTCCCTAGGATATGCTTTACGATTTTCTTATATGAGATTTAATTGTGACCCAGTAATTTAGCAGTGATGGGTGTTCGTACAAGCAGATAGACAGACATTTCTAAAAATGATTGAAATTTATTCTATTACTTATTCCTAGATACCTGCGACAATTTTTTTCACGAAAATCGAAAAAGTACAGACACGTTAGATTTACATTCTTATTACATGTATATAGAAGATTACAAATAAGGATATTAAATTGAAATACGATCTCATTTAACGACGAAAACTATTACGCTGAATATACCTATAGTAGTTGATAGTATCGGAAGTCGCTCGAGGGTAAAAGACCCTTGGAATACGTGATCCTTAACTCCGTGACATAAATTGCGAGGGGATTTGTACGATAACGTAATAATAATGTACGTACATGTGAGTAAACGGAGAATCTGATATTAATATATAAAAGATTGGAGACTAGCAGTCGTGCAAATAAAAGAAAACTTCTAATTTGTGCTTGCTACAGGTTATCAGGTCGAGGTTATATCACAGATAACTGATAATGTTCACAACTAAATTCAAATTAATATTGTAAATGCGTATGCGAGTTTGTTTTTAAAGTGTAAATTTCTTTAGGCGGCGTTGAGCGGTATTGTTTTGGTAGTAGATAAACTTATGACTTCGTGTCATGACATGCTAGTAAGCGTGATCGATAGTATTGCGCTTGCGCATCTTGCGTCAGGCTAGCGACGCGGCTCATCATATGTTTGTTTACTTAATATCATTACATAGTATAAAACAAAGTCCCCTACCGCGTCTGTCTGTTTGTCTGTTCGCGATAAACTCAAAAACTACTGAACGGATTTTTCACCGGTGGATAGAATGATTAATGAGGAACGTTTTAGTATATAATTTGTCAAGGATTTTTCCATAATCTGGGCGGGACAACGTCTGCCGGGCCCGCTAGTACTGTATAAAAATGTGTATAATTTATACTCTGAGTGCCGATAGATGTGAAAACCAGACTAATCTCAATATGCATACAAATTATGAAATTTAAATAAATCAGACTATAATTAGTATAAAAATTCAAAGGAGAACACAATTATTCCATCGTTTTGAGTTTTTAGTTCTGTGGGCAGTATGACTCTCTACTTTTTTTCTTATTTTACGTCTAAACTAGTCAACCGATCGTCATGAAATTTGGCGGACACTTTGTCCGGAATATACAAAAAATCACGGGGAATAAATAACGTACATTATCTAAGGTTTACAAATGAATTATTATTGTTCGAAATAATACACTACCCGTTGGTACTCCAATAATGGAAGCCTATTGCAAAGCGAATACAATAGAAACTGCAGATGCGAGTTTCATTCGAGTGAATGCCTCCTGTCATTGTGCCATTGAGAGATGAATATTCACTGCGAGTACACTAACAATAATGTAAAGAGTTAAACTTTGAAAATTATATGGAAATCTAGAGAAAATGGGATAAATGAAGTGATATTCACAAGACACTATTTTAATTGCGTTGCAATCTAAGACTAATCTATACATATAATAAGAATGTAAATCTAACGTGACTGTACTTTTTCGATTTTCGTGAAAAAAATTGATGCACGTGTCTAGGAATAAGTAATGAAATACATTTCAATCATTTTTAGTAATGTCTGTTTCTCTATTGTATATCTGTCCGCCTGTCTGTTTGTATGAACACACATCACTGCTAAAGTACTGGGTTCATAATAATATCACACCAAGAAAATAACAAAGCATATCTTTGAGAATAACTTAGTCTTTGTTTCATTAAAATCGGTCCACTCTATCAAAAGTTATTGTAACTTTATTGACGACGCGGCGTAAGTACAAAGAGAAAAGTACGTAAGTACGTACTTAATACATTCAGATGACTTATTAATCACGGTTTTTATATAAGTTTCCACACAGACGAAGTCGCGGACAGAAGCTAGTGTTGAAAATAAAATTATTTATTTGTTGGTGTTTCCAACAACATTATACTATAAATTTATAAAGAATGATTCTATATAAGTACAACCTTAATTATAGGTGTTTCTGTTTATTGCATGGTTATAGCAAGTAACTTAATGAAAAGGTTAAAAGCAGAAACTAACTTAACAACGTGTAAGATCCTATTTCCCTTTTTTATCTTAACTTACTTAAGTATATCTCTTTATATCTGCTAAGATCGTTTGTGAAGATGTCTAGATGTGAGGTTTTGGATTTAGCATTATAATGTGATAGCTATTTATTTAATAGAGAATAAAGGCCCGAGTTTATTTGGTAATAATTTGTAATATATATGAGTATAATTATTAACATAATATGTTTTTCTCCACACGCTGTAACGCATAGCTTACCTAGATAACTATTCTCTTACACGTAAAATTATAATTTATTTATATTGTAAAATATGCGTCCCAGAACGGAATCATGGAATCATGAATCCTATACATTTATCATGCGAGTTAAAAAAAATACTTAGAGGCTTGTCTGGCGGTCACGTCTCCGCGTTCTGTCCGCCATTTTATTATGGTATCGAGCCTATCTGTAGCAGTTAATTTTCGTAGCGAAAAAAGTATTAATTTGCTACAATATGCGTTATTTTTACTGAAAACACCGCTCAAAAGGGGAAGAAATGATCTCTGTGTGATAGTATTTTTAAAATAATGTGATTTTCCCTTGACCTTTTCCTCTTTTTAATAGAATTATACTTCAAAATTTTACGATTCATTGGCAATATTTCTCTCTCTCTTATAACTCTGAAAGCGCCGAAATTTTACTTGACCTGCTGACACACAAATATGCTGGCATTATGTTACACTATTGGAATCACAGTATACTGTAGTGGTATTTCAGTAAGCCGAGAATGCAGCAATATATCATTACATAGTATAAAACAAAGTCCTCTACCGTGTCTGTCTGTTCGCGATAATCTCAAAAACTACTGAACGGATCTTCATGCGGTTTTCACCAGTGCATAAAGTGATTCTTGAGGAACATTTTGGTATATAATTTGTCAAGGATTGTTTATAAATCAAGGCGGGACAACGTCTGCCGTGCCCGCTAGTTATATACTAATTATATACTATACTTATAATTTAGTTGTAAAGTCTGACAAATATTTGTCAAATATTCCAATGTAATCTATGTAACTAGTTTGAATATTATGACCAATGAAACTTGAATTAATGTAGTTTTAATTAGTGAAGCATACGAAGGGTATAATACTCTATCTTGTTACCAGAAGTATCATCACTTTGCTTGAAACCTTTTGACCTTTTGTTGTAATTGGAAATGAGTGTATTATGTTTGGCATTCCACATACCCTTTGGTGGGCTTACGGCTAAGAGTTTAAAGGCGATCATAGATTTGCTTTTCACCGGATTCGAATTATTTACTATGTTTATATTTTATCAAAGAATATTTTTTAATACTCTATCCGTGTTATTACAAAAAAGTTAAATACGTATTAAATACTTGGTTTAAAAAAGTTTCCTAATAAATGCACCGCGCTCGCCCGAAGCAAGTTCGCGTTATCCTTTTTCACAAGTCTAAACTAACGTAACCAAAACGAGACAAAAGAACAAGATGGCGACCGCGGTGCATTTAATATGAGACCTTTTTAAAGCCAGGGTTCAATACGTATTTAACTTTTTTGTAATAACACCGTATAGGTTTTAACGTTTGACCGCAATATCATCTTTTGTTAAATGTCGATGTTGTCTAAGATGGTAAACACCGTAAACCTAGACGGGGATTGGCTCTGAATTACAACTGCCGAAACACACCAAAAGGTGCTTGGCGACAAATTTTTCAACTTCAGGGTGGTAGCTCGCTAGCCGGGCTTCGACAAAGCTCCAAGGATTCGAACCAACGTTCATTAATGCAGTGCCCGAACACGCTATCAACTAAGTCATCATCGCGCCGATTCGATAATATATTTTATATCAATAAAAGGTATCTGCAAAGTGCGGCTTTTAAAAACAATTGTTACAGTAATGTTATTATATACAGTGTGTATTAAAAGAATTTTCAGCGTTTTCGAATTGCATGAGAAGTTTCCCACAACCGCAATAAGCTCGAAAAAAAATTAAGAACACATTTTAGACGTAAAATTCTCAAGTTTTACGATAACTTAATACGCAAGTCGTTATGTTCTTTGTGATTCTAAGTCAATAAAAGACGAACGTTCACTCTGACGCAATGAAACGATTGTACGCATATTTCTCGTCTATTTTTGAGCTACCGGAATAGACTAACAGGTGGAGTGTTTCATGTGAAGCGGACAACGAAAAGGAAGTGCGTTTTCGAAATTCATTCATATTCAACCTAATTGGAACTTGTAGTAGGAATGAATGTGATAAAACATTTTTTTTCTATTATATTTATTTGTCAATTTATGGGTTTCTAAAGAATAGTCATATTTGAAATTTGGATATTTTGGAAGTAGTTTTTCAAATTTAGAATACAATATTAAAGGAATCGATTTATGCAGAAAATGTATTGCTCTTTTTAGAAATAAAATCAAATTGGATAGAAAAAATGTTTTAAAAACTAAAACGATTTTTTTGTATTTTATATTTTAAAAGACAGATTAAAGCATATCTATAATCCACTAAATGTTTATAATACAATTTGTATTAGTTAAAGAGTTAGAGTGATTAATGTATATACATGTCCCACAAAGTAGATATCTGGCGCTTGATTAAGTCTATTGAATTGCCAGATATTGCATTAAAATTCTGCGATAGTATCATAATATCAGCTTGTTTGAGTACATGTAAGGTCTAACAATGATTTTGGTAGGCATGTATACCTGATATTAAGTGACGATATGGTCGAAGATCATTTGTGCTTAGCCTAGAGAACTAGCTCACAAGTGAATGTGATGAACCACCCCTATAACTTATAACAAGCGCACTAAAAAAAACCTTAACACCATACTATGGTTTCATCACTATATTTTCCTTCACCGAAAGCTCCGCTTAATTGCAAATTGCAAACCTACGTTCATCGACGCTGTATCCAAGCATGCTACCACTAAAACATCATTGTTTCACTGTGGCAGCTTTATACGATTGATGGTGACCATCGCTAAATCATATCTCAACGGTCGCTACTAATGGTCGATAATATTGACTACTAGTTGTACCCGCGACTCCGTCCGAGTAAAACTTACTTAATATTCTCATCTGAATGTATTAAGTCAATTTACTTATCTACTTTTCTCTAGTATTTAAGTCGCGTTCTCACTAAAATTACAATAACTTTTGATAGAGTAAAGAATTAATGATACCTATACCTATATTAATGAAACCAAGACTAAATGTTACTCGAGGATGTGCTTCATGATTGTATTGATGAGGTTTACTCGTGAAGACAGTAATTTAGCAGTGTTGCGTGTTCAAACAAACAGACAGACATGTCTAAAAATGATTGAAATTTATTTTGTTACTTATTCCAAGACACCTGCAACAAAATTTTTGACAAAAATTTAAAAAGCTCGGACACGTTAGATTCTTATTATATGTATAGATTGACTATAATGCATTCCTATCGCTGACCTTTGAAAGTCCCTGTACATAGGTAAGTAAGTCATCTATATATCATTAAAACTTAAATAAGTTTATATTACAGCTTTTGATTGAGGTCAAGATTTCTTCCTGTCGGTCAGATTTACGAAGAGCCAGTTTTTTTCCGGCTCCCAGCGTAATATTAAGAGAGGCCGGGCGGAGTCCTTATTCAAATTTAATTTATTCCTTGCACGGTTTCTTGACGAAAAAATGAAGATTTGTTTTTTTATGATCTCCTTTCAGTTTATTCTCACTCTAGAAGTTTACCAATTTCTTGCGTAAGTGAATGAGGAACACAAACATGTTCATATTATAATTTACCATGTCAGTGAAAAGAAGTGACAAACTATTAGAATCTGGCTTATTATTTATTACTTTATTATTTGGCTTATTAAATATAAGCCCAACAAAAAGAATAAACAAGAAAAGTAAATAAGTAAAATAACGAAGGAGTGAACGAACCAACAAATAAGATCTGGTTGTTACTTTATGACATATCTACATCCTCTAACGTAATACATAAATAAATAAAAAACTACATAGGTGACGTTTGATTTGCCAAATCAATCGGGGAAAAGAGTTGGTCCGGCTAAGATCGACTTGTTTCGGTTTTGTAAAGCGTTCTTTCCGTCGCACAGCGCATTGACTGTGTTAGACAAAGATAACGCTAGGCAAAACCGAAGTTGGCTATCTCAGTCTTTTTCCCGACGTGCCAAATCAGAAACCGGGTACTGTGAGCGAGATTTGTGATGTATAAAATTGTGTGTTGCGGCTCTGCTCGCTTTATAGGATGTTTTTTTTAATTAAAAAAATATCATTTCATACCATAATATTTATATAGTATAAGATTATAATATTTAACGTTTATTAACTAAAAATAGAACTACGTTAGATGCTATGCAGAACATTAAATATTAGGATTATAACGATGAAATTACCTATTTAGTTATAGACTAATTGTTATTACTTCTAAATATTACTTTTAATTTACTTTTTTAATATGAAATTTAACTTTTCGGAAGATGTTCTCCAAGTTTTAGTGATAACTGCATAGAAATTCGTTGCGTAATTTAGAAAAACAATGGGAACACAAGCATAGTTAAAAATCGGATTTCTTTTTATAATATCTGTTGATTATTTATTTATTTAATTTGGCGCATAAATACAATATTTTAACATGTTCATATTACCATTTATTAGATTATTTTATTTGAAAATTTTTAATTCTAAGTGTTCATTTACAATTATATACACAATTTTAAGAAATAAATATCATTTATATTAAGTATTACAAGATCCAACAGAGCCGTCTAACAAGGAAACTTCAATTATCTATTTGTAAAACTCCTAATTCGTACACAATAGTCTGCCTCTGCGCAGTTAGACATTATAATTTCATTTAACTTACCCTTCGTCGTTATTACCCAATATATATGATAGAGATATACCTATATGTTACGTCATCGTAATTTAAGCAAATAATCAATTTGCATTTATGTATCTTTAGCGGTAGTAACGCCTCTTAAGTTACGTCTAAAGTTTTAATATTGTTTCATTGTAGTTCTTTTTTTAATAAGTATCCATTTTAAAAACGCACTTACATGTTTTAATTTCGCTGGTATTTCCTACATAGTCGTTACATCTTATAAAATGGGCTCCGACGTGTAGTAACAAAGATTTGTAATATGTTACCCAAAATCTCAAATTCTTTTAATAAGGGGCATGCATTGAAAAAAATGAAAATGGCGACAGCATTTCTAGTTCCCAGTGGCACATAGAAGACAAATGAAAAGCACTTTACAATATAGTAGCAAGAAAACCTCTTCACCACTAAAACTAAGTACATTGCTGCACTCATTGTTATATATTGGCCAATTATAATAAAAGCTTTACAAATTATACACTATTTATTATTATTATATACGCCATATTTTTGTTTTTTTTTATACCATAGGAGGCAAACGGACAGGTGGGTCACCTGATGTTAAGCGATCACCACCGTCCATAGACACTTGCAACATCAGGGGAGTCGCAAGTGCGTTGCCAACCTGTCTTGAGGGAGAGGGGGAGTAAGGGAAGGGGGAAGGGGAGGGGAGGTGGGCTTTCGGCGCTTTCACTGACCGAACGAAACGCAACAATGCAAGCACTGTTACTTCACGTCGGTTTTCGGTGAGAGGGTGGTACTACCCCGGTCGAGCCGGCCCATTCATGCTGAAACCAATAATAGCTTCAACGTAGCTCTACCACCGTTAGTTTATATCTAAACTTTTTAGTTAGTTAGTTTTGTGAAGTTCTGTCAAAATCTATTGAGTTGTTTTTGCATAAATGTGCAAGAAACATCTATTCTTACAAAAAACATCCTTTATATTACTTATTAATTAGCTTCTGCCCGCAACTTCGTCGGCGTGGAATATTTACTTTGGGTTAACGCCAACACGCAGTGGAAGCTCTATAAAAGAAAAATAAAACTAGATTTTGAAACATTATTCATTGTTGCTCCGCTCCTATTAGTCTTAGCGTGATGATATAAAGCCTATAAGGCTTTCTCGACAAACCGGATCAGTAGTTCCTGAGATTATCAGCCATACAAACAACAAACAAACTCTTCAGCTTTATATATTAGTATATATTCTTATAGTTATTTCTGTCTTCTATCATCTTTCTTTGATGTTATTGTCAAAGCGGAAATGAAACCAAGCCGATTAATTGAAAGAATTCGGTAAGGCAATGTCCTTACTGAGTATTTTTTATGTATCCTATACCTTTAAACGAGCAATTCTTGTATATTTTTATATATATATTTAGGGTCTCGGAAACGGCGGCAGCGATTTCCGTGAAACTTAGTATGTAGGTGGTTTCGGGGACGATAAGTCGATCTAGCTAGATTTCATTCATAGAAAACTTTTTTAACTGAGTTTTCAGGCAATGAAAAATATAGTTAGAATATAAAGGTAAAATTCGCCACTGCTCCCAAAATATAAGTAGCTCAGATAGAAAACTGCCGTTTCGTGATTCAGTCTGACCCCAGTTCGAATCCGTGTTTTTTTATTTTATTTTTTTATTGTAGCTCGGCAAAGTGACTGTACTGTGCCTGATGGTAAGCACAGTACAATCCAAAAACAATGGCGACCACCGAAAGACATACTATCCATCGCCGGTCGCCGCTGTCATGCCGGCCTGAAAGCGACCCAGTCAGGGACAGCCCCCCCCCCCCCCCCCCCCCCGTTTGCTGGATATACACCGGCTGATCCCGGAACGCGACACGCCCAAACGTGCCACTATAGCGGGTGTTCCACCTGGTGTACGGTGGTCGCGATCCAGTCGGGTACAGACACCCTACCACCCTGCAAAAAAGACCCTGTGAGACCAAAGAAAGATATATTTTTTAATTTTTTTTGTTTTTTTGATATTACATGCTTATTTTGTGACGCAAACCTAACAGTTTATTTTAATTTAAAAATGTTTTTTAAAGAACTGAGCTAGGCTCGGTCGTCCAGGTACTAGCACTAATACGCTTAATAACTCAAATCAAATATGCCTATTCGTTACGAATCATTCATAATCCTTGTCAGGATCCATGTTAAAAGTTGACTAATGCCGTATTTAAACGTGACTGTAATCTCGGATACTTGCGAACTTTATTATAATGCCAACAAAATAATTGTAATGTTGAAATGAGTTCTGTACATTTCACTTACTTTTCAATATAGAAGCCTTTCGAAGATGAAACTTTGGTTTTCATTCGACGATTCGATCGCTCAATGTTTGTTGTTGAGTTTTTGTTCTATCAATTCCTTTTATAAATCTTCAATAAATATGTTTACTTCGAAAACGTTTTGAGGGACTGTAAAGTCAGTGACTACCAACCTTTGTACATCGAACTTCTTTTTAGTGATAGATAAATGCATAATTTAGGAAAAAGATATTATCAATTACTATTCTTTTCTTTTATGATATCATCTCTTTATCATCTTTTAAGGGCATTAGGATTATTGGATGATTTCAATAATATAGTGGAAAATCAAAGTTCTCAAAATGTTACGTGCAAACAGCAAGTTTTGTTTAATATCAGATCTATGTACGTCAATAAAACGAATGTAATTTTTTTTCCTAGCGTTTTATGTAAATACGCTGTAAATCTTGATATTTCAGAGTTATCTTCATCAGTTAATAGTTCTTTTTTTACCAATGCTATATCGATGTAAAATTTGAAACCAGTTTGATTTTTTTAAAGACTCTATTACAGGGACTACCTGAAGCCAAAAATTTTATACCTACAAAATAAAACTTTTTTTTCATAATACCAATACCGCAGACGACTTTGTTGTATAAACTTAAAAAAATAAAACTTTGGAAAAGTATGGTATGTATGAATGGTGGTATTGTATTTTCAATAATTACACATTTGTTATAGTTTCTTTAATTAATTGTATTTGTTGAAAAGTCCTTTTTAGTATACTTTATGAGTGTATACTTGTTTTAAAAAGGTTTCGTATTAAATGCACCGCGGTCGCCCGAGGCAAGTTCGCGTTATCCTTTTTCGCAAGTCTAACCGAACCTAACCAAAGCGAGACAAAAGAGCAAGATGGCGATCACTCAGCGACCGCGATGCATTTCAATACATATTTAATTTTTTTGTAATAACACCATATAGGTTTCGGTGTTTGACCACAATCCTACCTGATGTTGAATGGCGATGTGGTCTAAGAAAGTAAATACGCTAAATCTAGAAGGTGACTGGCTCTCAACTGCAGCTGCTGAAACACACCTATATGTGTTTGACGTCTGATTTCAACTGAATCAACTTGATCCGGTAACTAGCCAGGGGCGCTTAAATAAGCAGAACTACCACCAAAAATACTGATTTAGTTACGTACGTTACAACTAATAATAATTTCAATAACCATGTTTTAATCGGTTATTACGTATTTATTTTTTTATGTCTTTTGGGGTGTAAGGGGTGTTGAATAATATTATAAGACTTGATACACCCAAGCCAAACTCACCTGCACGTGGTGCACCCCGCTGAATAACGAACGAGGCAATGGCGAAAGCGGGGTGGTAGAGTTTTACAGCCTGACTGGGTCGCAACCACCATGTATATGGCGAAGAAGCCTGTCATATTGATTTGCTTCTGCGGGTAGCGTTTCGGGATCAGCCTGTGCATATCCAGCTTTTCGCAGGCCGGCATGACAGCGGCGACCAGCGATGGATAGTGTGTCACTCGGTGGTCGCCATTGTTTTTGAATTGTACTGTGCTTACCATCAGGCATAATGCAGTCATTTTGCCGTGCTACAATAAAAAAAATGTCTTATCTCACACTGAAAGCTGCAAACACTGTCAAAATTTATAAACATAATTAAAATTACTAGTGGTCGTCTAGAGGTCGAAATTCGAGCATAATTCATTTACACATTTATTACATTCAATAAGACCAAAAAGAATAATAATGATTTCAGTGGAAAATAAATTGTTTATCAAATAATTATTCATTTATATTATGAATTTACATATTATATTATTATAAAATCAACCTATAATTTTACCAGTTAATTTCGAAGGGTATGGATACGTTCCGTCATGTTAAAAATATCGAATGTAGGATTAAAAAAGGTAATTGGAACGTAAGAGTAAAATGACTGATGGCGAAACGTCTTTTTCATTTACATGTGTGTATATGTTGTGTGTCATTCAAGCTTTAGTGTGTGTAATATATATTTTAATTAATTTAAGATGTTTTAAATGCATTTTATATCATAAAATAGCTTTGTGCACTTCTACTCCATATAAACTTCGACTATATCAAATTTCACGTACATCCGTTCGCGCGATGCACTTAAAAAGGTGTACAAAGTTTTCGCTTCATCTATTAATATATAGAATAGGTATAACATATCGCAATAAATGTATGTTACACGTAATTATTATTAGATCTGTTTGAACGATCACCTATAAGCTTTCTTTTTTACACTATTTCGGCAAAATGACTACACAATACCTGATGGCAAGTACGGTACAGTACAAAAACAACGGCGACTGTCGGTATTAAATAGCAACGGCAGACGACGTCATCATGCCGACCTGCCCAAGTGCCTCTTCATATCTCGTTTAAAGAACCTGATATCGTAAGAGGAAGGAAACACAGTGACCGGGAGGCGATTCCACATTTTTACAGTACGACTGAGATAGGAGTTTTTGAACTTCTTCGTTCTTGCCGGGAAGGAGGTTCTTGTGGGGGAAGGAGAAAATGAAATGGGGTTGAAAACTTTTCAGAACACTCTCGATGATACAGACGATAAAACACGCTCAATGAGACAATGCCTGTTCGTAATTGAAGCGGTTTAAGACTGTTATTAATGTCTGCATCAGTCACAAAACGGAGAGCCCATGGTTGCAATCTGTCTAGGTCATCAAGGAGGTATTGGACGGAACCATCCCAGAGATGCGAACAGTATTCTCTGCATGGCCTAACTTGTTCCTTATAAACAAGGTTTAGCTGGCCGCGTGTGAAAAATAACTCTCTCAATGTGGTCCCTGAGGTTAACGTCGCAGCGGATATTGATGCCTAGAATACTTAGGCTTTCACATTTCGCAAGCGAGTCATTCTGAAGAGTGAGGAGCTTAAAACAATATTTGTAGAATCTCTATTAAAGAGAGCGATAGAGGTTTGAGAATCTTTGATACATTATTTATATAACTCTGAATTGAATTCCCGCATCGAATTTCGAAAATCGTTTTTCATTCGCATCGCAGACATTCCATCTATTCGCACGAATCGTTTCGTTCGTCGCTAATAATTTGAGACGCGAGAGACTTGATTTCCCTCCGGCTTATTTCAGAGGACGCTGTAAGGTTATTTTATGGACTATTACTTAATTTATCGTTCTTGGACTTTTATTGTATATTAGCTATCCGCCCGGCTTCTAACGTTGAAAATGAAACAAAATATTTCCTTTACCGTACGACTATGTAATTAGGTGATTTAATAATTTCCATTATAATTTATAGCAATGCTTTGTAATGCACAATATTTTTTGGGTACTTACGTATTAACGCCACCACAACTGAAGTTGGTCTATTCCTGTCTCGGTTCGCCTTGGTTAGATTAGCTTTGCGAAACAAAGACAACGCGAGCCGGCCACGGCAGCGGTCGGCGACCCGAACGTATCTCAGTTGTGGTGGCGTTAATACGAAAGTACCATTATTTGTTTTCCTTCAGGAAAAAAAAAACAAATGATATAATACTAGCGGACCCGGCGGACGTTGTCCTGCCTTAATAACAAAATCCCAAAAATCAACCGCAGCGCCACCTACCGGGTCCAATTATGAATATTACCATTCTTGAATCCACCTGAACATACACAAAAAAATCATCAAAATCTGTCCAACCGGTTAGTCACATACACACTTACAGAAGAATAATATATCTTCTTCATTTTATTTTTGGCAACCAACCTTCTAGACTATTATTGCTATTGTCGAGTAGGTAATAATATTACAAGTGACTTGTTATAATTTCACAGTTTTGTCAAGATGGTGGCCATCTTGTTAGAACTTTTTACGGACTTTTTGTGGCATCTTAAAATTTATGCTCCGTGGTATTATATTCCACCCACTTGCGCACAATAACCGAACTATATTACGTAAAACACAACCACAAGATTATGAATAAAATAGAAAAGCCACTACATGACAGTCTAAGAAACCGCCAAAAACTTGAGAATTATATATATAAAGATAAGACCCATATTAATAAAATGTTTTTAACCCTGAGTAAAAGAAACATAAGTTGTTACGTCACGGGTTATGTTAACCCGTGGGGTATTTGACGTGAAGTGGACAATGCAAAACGAGTGAGATATTCAAATTCATTCATATTCAACCTAATTGGACTTGTAAATAGGTATGAATGTAAATATACAGATTTTTTCCATCTTGTTTATTTCTCAAGATAAGGTATTCTAAAGAACAGTCATATTTGAATTTTTTTTTATGTAGGTTTTTGAATTGAAAAAATTCACAATAGAATATTAACCGTAGCGATGTGTATAGAAAATTAATAGTTTTCTTTTAAAAATAAAATAAAAATTGAAAAAAAGCTTTTTTTTTAATATAAAAAGGCATTTTTTCATATAAAAAATGAGTAAAATGTTCCTCATTTTCCTATGTTTTAAGTAAATATACAGTATTTTTAAGTGAAAGCTTCTTTACGCGCGTTGAGCAGTATTTTTGGCAGGAGATAAATTTGTAATTTCGCGTCATGGCATGCTAGTAAGCAAGATCGGCCGTATTGCGCTTGCACGGCCTGCACGTAGTATAGGCACAGTATAAATATGAGAGACAGTACGGAAACTAGGAACAAACGCTCGAAAACGGCACACTCACACAAACATGCGCGTCGACGAGAGGTTTTGAAAGGAATTCTATGGACAGCACCGAGAAACCCGCTTAGAGGTCTCGTCGATGCGCATGTTTGCGTGAGTGTGCCATGCCGGTGCGAGCGTTTATAGGTAGCTTCCACACTGTCTGTTATGAGTACTGTGGTATAGGGACCTATGCAAATCTAATATTGATATTTTGTTTTGCGATTGTGCAGCCTATCATAATTAATAAAATAATTAATTAATAAACTATATAAAAAATGTATATAATTATTGTTCGGTGTACCAATAGCTGTGAAGACCATACTGACGATAGTAATTTCAATTTACAAATTATGAAATTTGAAAAATTCACAGTATAATTAATTTAAAAATTCAAAGCAGAACACAGTTACGCTATTGTATTGAGTTTTGACTTCTGTCGATAGTCCTTATGACTGCCTGGATTTTTTTATACTTCATAGGTTTTAGAGTTTGACTACTATCTCATCTAATGTTAAATGACGAAGTGATCAAAGATGGTAAACTCGCTAAGCCTAGAGCGGGTTCTGCTCTCAAGAGCATCTGCCAGGACACACTAACTTAGCGACAGAATTTCAACTCGAGGGCGGTAGCTAGTCAGACGGACTTAGGAAAAACTCTACCTTGTTGGTAATATATTAAATTACGTGTCACTAATTATTTGTACTTGTATAGAAATAGCAGAGGTAAGCTTCTTTGTTGCTAGGAAATTATATTAGGAACTACCCACCTGAGTCTTAAAAATCACTTATAACTCACTCACTCACTTATCACTTATATAAGTTTACGTTATCCCTGAGTAGTTTTGGTCTTATTAAATTTTATATTATAATTATATCATAAGTCTGGGCGTAAAATCCTTCAGAATTATAAGGGCGTGTGGGGGCGGGCGGCGTCGTCTAAAGCAGAAATTTAACAAGTTATCATGCAAATTGCCTGCCTTGTGATTATAACTAATTGCCATTTAATCTTCCTTTTATATTATCAAAATTTGATGTACTTTGTTTCATGTAATTTTATTTTAGCTGAGGCGCTCTTTGAAATTAATACAAAATTGTTTACTTGAAAATTCGTATATAACTTCATATTTCAACTTAAACACACACACACACACTACGAGTTAAAGGGTAAGGAATATGTGAATAAGTTTGAAAGTTATATATTTTTATTCAAAATCAAAAAATATTTTATTCGATTTAGGACCCGAGAAGGCGTTTATAAGCGTCAAGGTTACCACCGGTTCGGGCAAACATCCCACTCATCGAGAAGAACTTGCAAGGAACTCGATCTGGTTTATATTTTCATAATATATATTTTTACAAAACATAGATAGTTACATTTGTTATTAGTGGATGCACAGAGAGGGGCGTCATTTCCAGACGTCACCATCATTCACATATTGATCCATCCTGTAATAAGCCTGTATACATTAAAATCCGCTTGACATGGTGCTTGAATTCACTATCTGGCAAATCTCTAATGTGCTTCCGGACTTTGTTATAAAACCTAACACTATTATCTAAAAAACTGTTTTTGGTCTTAGTGAGCCTGAAGCAGGAATGTCCAATTTGTTGCTGTTTGTGGTATTTAAATTGTGTTGATCCTTTACTAAATCCGGCTTATCTAAGTTTATCGGTTAGTAAATTAACACTTTATCGATTAGAATGTTTGACCAATGATGAAGATGGTAAACAAGGTGACTGGCTTTTAAGTGCAGAAAACACTTGTACGTTTTTGGCGACAAATATTTTATTTAAGGGTTGTAGTTGGGCAGGCGGGCCTATAAATATCCCTACCATCATGGTAAATATTCTTTCAATATTATCTAACAAACTCTGAACTCTATTTCCGAAAAAATCCAATTTTGAATATACTATACAATATAAATAAGAATGTGTACACATTTATACCTACTAGCAGTATAATTAGGAATGAGTAGAAGTGAATATAAATGAGTTTCAAAACCTCACTTGTACACTTCAAGTGAAATGTCCCAAGGGATAAAAGAAAACGTAGAAATGGAATTACGCAAGGGAGACTGACTCCCGACCCAGTAACCATGTTTATCACTGCTCAACCATAATACAAGATGAATAGTAGTAATTTCATTCGTACCTCGTGACAAATAACGACGCATTCATTCCATGTGAAAAATTGCAACGTTACAAATTAATTTATGCCACGTGAAAAATAGCACGGTGATGCATTCAAAGTCTCAAATCTAGTATTTTCAGTATGATTTTCCAAACATTTTTGCCTTAAGCAATCGCTTTAGCAGCCCGGTGAAGCTGTGAAGGCCCGTAAGGCGAACGGCTAAAATTGGATTTTGCTCATTTTGAAATGTAACGACACATATCTAAAATTAACAAATGATGTAACTTCATATGAAAGTTCAACATTCCTAACACATATATGTCAATACATTGACCCTGATAATGACTTGGTAAATAAAATTTGCGTATATATAGTTATGAATCTACATACTCATAACTTGTATGCGATTCCCTGGGGCTCTATCTGTTAATTTAATCCTGATATTCCTTGGAAACTTCTCTTCCTCGCGACAAGGTAATAATCTTTCTGTCTAATAGCCTCATTATAACTTTCAAACTGACTGATATCCGCAACTTAGTTTGCGTTAGTTACTTTCTTGCATAATATATATTACGTTCAGAGGAAAAACTTTTAAACTAAACTATTATTACTAGATTACTTAACAATTGTTATTATTCCCGACCGATAGATGAAATTTACTTCACCGTGAACAAAGCCGCCAGCAAAAGTTAGTCAAAAAATAAAATAAGAAAAACTTCATTCAATCTGAGGCCTACTAAGGCGCTTATCAACGTCAAAACTATCACCGTTTCGGAAAACAATACAATCATCGATAAGAACCGGCAAGAAACTCGATCGGGTTATATATATATATATATATATTTAACGTACATAACACGTTACGAACGTTTTAAGTGGATGCACGGAGATGAATATTAATATTTATCAGCTTAAATACGTTAGTTACATTGAGCATTTCATGCACATTCTTATCTTATATACGATACCCGGTAGATGGCGCTGTGGTCTGATTTTAGGATTTTTTTATTATCAGGGCGGGATAATGTCTGCCGGGCCCGCAAGTTTAGTATTATAGCAACATCATAATGTAATTTTGCTTGGTTGCAGTCCTATGCACCGGCCTGCAGTTTTAGTCTCGGCCGGCACACATGTAATACGCGTCTCTGAATAAAAGACTAAGAAGTGATTTTTGTTTTATTATATACTAGCAGGCCCTGCAGACGTTGTCCCGCATGATTGAATTGATTGAACCTTCCTCCTGAATCACTCTATCTACTGGTGAAAACCGCATGTAAATCCGTTCAATAGTTTTTGAGTTTATCGCGAACAGACAGACAGACGGGGTAGGGGACCTTGTTTTATACTATGTAATGATATCAGACATTAAATAGAGGCTGAACCTCTAAAGTATAATTTCGTACTACGATTTCATGAGACAAAGTATAATGATTCTGTCCGATTTGAGTGGAAAAGTTTTTCCAAGTTTCTCTAGGTTATATCTGTATGAAATAAGAGACTTCGTACCCACCGCAACTTCATTCTCATGACATTGGGTTTTCTTGGTTTATGGGAACTACGTATTTTGTACCGTAGCTTATACATTTTTTTCCCTTGAATATTTAACTTTCATACTAACCCTCTTTGGAAAAGCGTAACTGTATGTAACTTAGATTGTTCTTTGAAAGATAGATAGAGGATCTGTAGTACACATTATTTATAAGCATACAAAACTATATACATTGATAGATATTTCTACATCACAATGTTATCCATTTGGCTGTTATAAAATTGTGTATTGTAACTTAAAACGGACGAAGCTACGAACCGTTGCTAGTACTGTATGAATACAGAATTAAATGTTCAGTTAAAATACGTCAGAAGTATCGACTCGTAAACATGCCTGTTATTGAGACGAACCAGCGAGAAATTCGTAAGTGCTTTTTACTATATTATTTCTTATATCCTGCTACATAAACAGATAATTGGATGCACAATTATAAAATAAACTTTCTGCTATATATTTACTAGTTTTGTCAACCAATTTTATAGATTATCACTTCCATTTTCAAGTATGTAATAATATTACAAGCGTCTTGTGATAATTTCATAGTTCTAACAAGATGGCGGATCCCTGTGGCATCGCAGAATTCATGCTGCCGAACTATATTACGTAAACACCATCAATATTACAAAATATAGAGTCAAATAGCACAAGATAATGAATAAAATATAAAATCCACTACATGACAAGCTAAGATCCCTTTGGCTGAGTGCCTTAAGCGCTCGCCTTAGTAGTCCGGTGAAGCTGTAAAAGCCAGTAAGGCCAATAGCGTAGTCAGTTCGAAAAAAATTAATTCCAGTTATCACCGTTTATCTTATGCTATATTGTAGTTATTTATGGGTTATAATCTGATGTAACCCATTAAATATGTGTCAAAAGTTTAATTCAAAGAGTACTCACTTTATGAACATACATATGCCGGTCTTCTCCATCGCCCTTGAGATCCCTTTCCATGACGCCAGCATGGAGTACTTCTGCTTCGCGGTCAATGGAAGCCGAGGATCCATCGCTGGAGGTGGACCATCAGTGAGAGCAGGTGCAGCATTGTTGCCACGTCGCTCTGACGCTGCCAGTTTACCCAACTGGCAACCCATGTTTGTATACCAAAGATACTAATTTGACAAAATCATTTCACCACTTTTATTAAACATAAACTTTTATGAGTTGAACACTTACGGATTTGACATTTTTATGGGTCATACTAAACACATCGAATCGCGAACTAATTTGTTACACACACCACAACGTTTGAACCGCTTTTATTTATTAGATTATTTTATGAATCCTACGATTTTATGAACCGTGTCTTATATTTGACCACTCATTTTTATGATTCTGATTTTATCGTATCGTTTATAATAACTCACTTAGATAGCACTGTAGTAGTTTGTAACACTCATTTACTCATTTTTTTTGGTTATTTCATAACAAACTCCATAGATAATTCACTTACACAAACATTGTACCACTAAGTAATTTCATATTTTAGTAATAAATCTTCATTACACAAGTATATATTCTCTTAACACTGCGCACTGAATTGTTATTATATGTCACTTATTAATTTTAATATGTTTTATAAAAACATTACATGATTTTGCTCAAGCACGAACCCTTATATTTCCAATACACTTTTCCCTTACGTAAACTCGATTGTCATTCAAGGGAGAAAAACTACTCCGTCACTCTTTTTACGTAGGATATTACAAATAAATTCACGTAACAATAATACTCGAAAATATTTCTCTATCTGAGAATTCTCTCAGCGTCCACTATTGAAGACATTTTTATTGAGAATACATTTTCATCTCACGGATTTATCGGGTGTCCTTGCCGCATCTTATCTAATCTTATCTGTCGCCGACATCCGAAGGGTACCTGAAACAGAAAACGAGAAATAATTAGATTTATTAAAGGTAATGAATTTAGAATCTGGATTTAGATACAAAGTGTTAGGTTGCTTTGATACGTATATTTGGAGTCATTCGAACGCTGCGTATGTAAGAATTTAAATTGTATGTATTCTTAAAATCTTCAAATATATCTATCTCTCAAGTTAATTATGCTACACATAACCCTTTTATAACGAACTCTAGTAAATCATACTAATCAAAACATAATATTTAATTTGTAAATTAAGATAATCTAAAACAGAATACCACAAATGAGTAAATTTAAAATACAAATACGCCTTATCTTTAACAATATTGTAAAGCACAGGATATTTTGTAATATCTGTACATAACTAAATATTTTCCGATTTTAAAAATTACTTTTGCATTTTATACATTATTTATTCAGAGAGATATAGAGTGTGTAACATTAATATAAGACTCTTAGTAGCTAAATGTAGAGTAGAAAAAACGCTAACGAGATGAACGAATAGTGTGGGCAGACCGTGTAATGTGGTGCGGGGCAAGGTAAACAGGGGACGGAGAAAATGAAATTTAGCAATTTGAATATTTTTGAGTTTTTACTTTTCAGTTTGTACCTAGTTACTTGTATAACAAATGCACAATACAAAAAAAAAGAAAATATTTTCAAAATTGCAGTAGTCTCCACTTTATAATAAGAATTCATAGTGCGGTATGGAAATAACGTAGATCGATAAATAAAATAAATAACTTATAAGATATTATCAATAAATACGTGTGAATGGATGACGATAGCAACGCGTGACCACTCTGTCGTGACCACTGCAGTAGCATTAACGTGTACAATCGACAACAAAACTGTTTCTATAATATATATTTATATAGTTGTGTTTGTAACTTGACACGTAGAAATTAGATTCGAAACAAAACATCTGTGGAATACTGTACAATAATTTATATAGAACAATTCTCGTGAATGTTTTCGAAGCTTATTCTTCACAGACTATTTAAAATACTTGATAGGTAGTACATACTACAAACGCGGCATTATAAGTTTGGAAGCAATATAGATACATATAGATAGTAACCAATCCATATTTTTAACGATTTAACTTCATCAAAATCAAACAGGCTATGAGTTTCATTACAGCAATGCAGATGCAAATTACAGCAATTTATAAATGCTATATTTTCTAAGATAAACATAGAAATGGTATATATATGAAAATTAATTAATGTAAATAATAAATGTTAATTTTGATTTAAATTTCCAAAGTAATTAACATATTTAATTTGATAAGGATTAATTCTATATTGGTAAAAATACCTTCGAAACTATCCCATTATTTTAATATATATATATATATATAATATAGAAATGGCTGCTAAGGACTACTCTTAGGATACAGATACATGCAATTATGGTTTTTTCTGGTCGGTTTTTTTCACTATATATTTCCATAGTACAATATTTTGATGCATCTCATAATGTTTAGTCAGTGTTAACAATGCAAGCACACTAAAAATATTTTACGGCTTGATTAAAACACTTCGACTTTTTTCACTTTTTTAAATTTACTATATGTATAATATTATAATAAAGACATTATCGACAGAAAATCAATAAATAATAGTAGAAACGGTATTGACATACGTTGTGTAGTATCGAAAATAAAACATTCACGTATAGCGACTTTATTTGTATTGCGTATTCATTAATAAGCTTTGTTTTGAATAAATTAATCAATATTAACAAAAAACAATTTTGACACTTACTAAACTTATAGTTCAAGTAATGATCTTAATTATGTAAGTACGTTTATCTCAATAATTATCTTCTATTTGTACTTTAATTTATCAAGAACTTATGAAATCAAGACATCAAACCTACATAAGAGAAAGACAGAGTTGAGATAATGAATAGTTATTATCAATTATGAGAATGTTGAGGATTACTTAGTTACATAGTAAATAATGAAACGCCTGAATTAATGATAGTATAAAATAACAAATATAAGATTATATCGTATTTCATTGTTTACATGTTATTTCATTCTCTCGGCAATATTTTAAAATAAAACATCGTTACTAGTAATTGAGTCGCTGCAAGAACGCATAAGAATGCGTTTTGTATCTTATGTAATCTTACGCCCAATTACGCTTCAATAAAATAAAACGTTTGCGCGAAACATAATAAAGGCATCGCGTCACTTTGCAAATCGTAATAAAAAGTCTAAAAGAACGTTGTCGCCGACTGTATTTTTTATTTATAAATTTACAATAAGAGCTTGTAGTACCTACATTTAACACGGTTGTCATAATTTTTTATATTGTGTTTTAAATATTACAACTGAGTGGTCGTTTTTGTATACGAAGCTTGGCATTGAACCATTGTGTTGCAAATGATATTGCGCATTACAAATTTACAGGCTTCTTTTTTGCATCTTAAAATTCTTTATACTACCGTTCTTTATAGAATCTATACATAATAATAAAATAAAATTTTATTTTATCTATCAGGGGTAATCTTTGAAAGGTATGAGCCGATTTTTATGAGACTTCTATATAAAGAACATCTATACGTATAATAAAAATGTAAATCTAACGTGTCTGTACTTTTTAGATACTTGTGAAAAGGAATTATTGCGGGTGTCTGTGAATAAATAATAAAATAAATGTCAATCATTTTTAGAAATGTCTGAGTGTCGGTTAATATGAACACGCATTAATGCTAAAGTACTGCGTTCACGATAAAACCTCACTAAGAAAATCATAAAGCTTATTCTCGAGTAACATTTAGTGTTTTTTTTTATTGTAGCTCGGCAAAGTGACTGTACTGTGCCTGATGGTAAGCACAGTACAATCCAAAAACAATGGCGACCACTGAAAGACATACTATCCATCGCCGGTCGCCGTTGTCATGCCGGCCTGAAAGCGACCCAGTCAGGGACAGCCCCCCCCCCCAAACGTGCCACTATGGCGGGTGTTCCACCTGGTGTACGGTGGTCGCGATCCAGTCGGGTACAGACACCCTACCACCCCGCTTCATCAACTAACATCAACATCAACCAATCGTTTCATTCTATGAAAAGTTATTGTAATCTAATGACGACGCGACTTAAGTATGAGAGAAAAGTAGATAAGTAAATGGACTTAATATACTCGTATTCAGATGATTTTATTAATCACTGTTTTTTTACATTCGATTCCACGCGATCGGAGCTGCGAGAACACTTAGTTTCAAGTAAGTATCTAGGCAGTAGGCTTTTCCGTAAGGCCTAAGCAATGATAATATAATTTAATCGAATTAAAATTGTTTAAAAATATAAGGGTTATTAATAGAACACGGTTTTAGTATTGTGAATGTTCTGACACATCTTTTATTACATATTATTTTATATTATTATAGTAACCAATACTACATTAGATGCCAGTAACCAGTAATATATTTAATACTAGTTGTACCCTGGAATCCGTCCGTGTCGAACTTAATGTAAAAGACAGTGACTAATAAAATCATCTGAATGTATTAAGTTCATTTACTTATCTACTTTTCTCTTGTATTTAAGTCGCGTTAATTAAAATTATAATAACTTTTGATAAAAGGAACCGATTTTAATGAAACCAAGACTAAACGTTACTCGAGGATATGCATTATGGTTTTCTTGGTGAGGTTTTGTCGTAAACGCAGTACTTTAGCAATGATGCGTATTCAAACAGATAGACAGATAGAAAAACATTTTTTTTAATGCATTTTGTTAGTTATTCCAACACACCTGCAACAATATATTCACAATTATTAGAATTCTAAAAAGTATAGACTCGTTATATTTACATTCTTATCGTATGTATAGATATATTTTAACAGTTATATTGGTTAAAGAGATAAACACCATCTTTAACATAAGTTTATTTAATGTAACGTATGTGCATTAAGTATTAATTTCGGTGATCGGACGAGAACCGGTGCTTGCAACACTACTCGACGCAGTGTTTATTCCCACCATTTTTTATCACACAAAAAGGTTCCCGATCAGAATTTAAAAGCACTTCTACGAGAAGTATCATTTCAAAAATTAAATTATAAAACGATAGAAATTCTATATAATCTTTGTAATAGCTTATGAGGTAGAACTGTTATCGAAAAGCATAAATAATTTACATAGAGATGTCCGCTCGTCCTAATTGTACAACCTTGCGAGAAAACTGATTATTTTAAATTACACAAACGTGATGAACCCAAGCGAACCTCACCAACATAATATAGTTGAAGTTATCCAAAATAATTTTATTACCGACTTTCGTAGAGTCCTAATGCTATTCTATCATTACATAGTATAAAGCAAAGTCCCCTACCGCGTCTGTCTGTCTGTCTGTTCGCGATAAACTCAAAAACTACTGAACGGATTTTCTTGGGGTTTTCACCAGTGGATAAAGTGTTTCATGAGGAATATTTTGGTATATAATTTGTCAAGGATTTTTTTTATAATCAGGGCGGGACAACGTCTGCCGGGCCCGCTAGTTTATACATATAACAAGAATGTAAATCTAACGTGTCTGTACTTGTTAGATTTTTGTAAAGGGAATTGTTGCAGGTATCTAGGAATAAGTAATAAAATACATTTCAATAACTTTTACAAAATGTCTGTCTGTCCGTTTGTTTAGACACGCATTACTGCTAAAGTAGGTACTGCGTTCATGATAAAACCTTTTCCTAGATAAGACCTTCTAACGTGTCTGTATTTTTTAGATACTTGTGAAAAGGAATTATTGCGGGTGTCTGTGAATAAATAATAAAATAAATGTCAATCATTTTTAGAAATGTCTGAGTGTCGGTTAATATGAACACGCATTAATGCTAAAGTACTGCGTTCACGATAAAACCTCACTAAGAAAATCATAAAGCATGTCTTCGAGTAACATTTAGTTTTTGTTTCATTAAAATCGTTTCAATCTATCAAAAGTTATTGCAATTTTAATGACCACATGGCTTAAGTACGAGAGAAAAGTAGATAAGTAAATGGACTTAATACATTCCGACGACTCTATTAGTCATTGTTTTTTACATAAGGTTCCAGGCGACCGAAGTCGGGGGCACAGCTAGTTTAATAATATTTTCCTCATCGTATCTACTAATAGAGAAGTAGTGTTCAACTTTTAGTGGCTATGATATTTCAGTACTCCGTGTTTTGGCCGGGATTTTTGTAACAGGTCAAAATTGCGTGAGTATACCTAATGGTGACATCTACATACTGTCAGTAATTTCTAATCACCTTATCATCACGGTGATAGCGGATCCATCTGGTATAGATAGTTTAAGCGTGTCTCTATTTGTTATACTTATTGTATTGTCCTACAACTTTGTCATTGAATCAAAATCAAAAACACTTTATTTAATTCAGGTTCTAATAAGGCGCTCATGAATATCAAAGCTACCACCGTTTCGAACAAACAACTTAGTCATCGAAAAGAACCGCCAAGAAACTCGATCGAGTTTATCGTTTTAACACATATATTATCTTAATATATATATTTCTTGTGTGCGTGTGTATGTGACTGAACTCCTCCTAAACGACTGGACCGATTTTGATGAAATTTTGTGTGCGTGTTCGAGTGGATCCGAGAATGGTTTAGATTCACAATTGGACCCGGTAGGTGGCGCTGCGGTCGACTTTTAGGATTTTTTTGTTTTCAAGGCAGGACAACGTCCGCCCGGTCCGCTAGTATATATATATATATGTCGGAGAAAGCAATAAGTCGAGTTGATTATTGTTTGCACACATAATATTATTTGTCTTCATCTAAATTCTTAATTTTATTTTATTTGATTTATAACATTTTTCTATAACTTAAAAGCCTTAATAATCTGATAAAAGTTACGAATATTGTAATTCACATAACGACCAATCAGAACAGACCATGTGCCTCGAGCGGGGTTGAGGCAACGTTTACTTTAAGAGGCGTATAGTTTTAGTACTTTCAAAATACTTAATTTTTATTCTATTTCATTTGTTACATTTTTCTATAGTTTAAAACCTTAATAATGTAATAGAAGTTACATATCATGTAATTTACGTAATGACCAATCAGAGCAGAGCCAAGTGCCTCGAGCGAGGTCGAGGCGCCATCTTTACTTATAGAGGGCGCACAGTTTATGTGGGACATTGGTTTGAGAGATAGCAACGGATCGAGTTGGGTCGTTGCTGATAGTATTATTATATTCGGTGATTAAAGTAAGACCGGTGCCCCGAACTCGCTGCTCGGTCTTAATTGTTAATTCTTCTAACTATATCATTGTGAAGTGTCAAAATATTGTTGAACTTAAATTAAAATTGTATGAATCTGTTATAATTGTGTTTTGTGCTCGCATTTTACCCGAATGACGCCCACTATACCCGTAACCACTAATGACGATGCCAACGGGAATAACGTTTTCCCCGACATCAGAAGTGGGATCGGTGCAGGCACAAAACGTGAGCGAACAGACAGCGGCAAATGGCGGACAGCGTGTTATTTGAAGCACAACAAACCAACAAGAGGCTACTCGTGGAGGCGCTAACCAACCCACCGAATATCGGCGATAAGAGCATCGCGCTACCTAAGTTTCAACCGGACGATGCGGACAGTGACACCCGAGCCTGGTTGACCACGGCCGACATCTGCTAATTGGATAGTAATATACAGGGAAGTAACTATATTCACATTCTTAATAGGGCCATGGAAGGCTGCAGCGTGGTTTTGTCACATAGTTTTTCTTAGTATGAAATTGGTAGTAGTTTAGAAGTCTTTTTTCTTTGTCGTTTTTATACGTTAGAAACATTTGCAGCGATATGTCTTGCTGCATATGCAAGCCGTTTATTTACGTCACTCATGTTACGACGGAGTAATTTAGGCAAGAAAGAAACGGTGGTTTCTTTAATATTTGTAGACATGGTGCAAATTGAGCCACTCACGGTTATAACACAATATTTTTTAAGATAAAATTACCCGCTGTAAAATTTATGAACTATTTTTTTTTTTCTACATTTTTTTTATCGTAAACTGAGTTACCAAGAGATAAAAGATAATAAATGTCTTAGGTTAATTTGTTCAACAAAATGTCACGTTTGTGGATAACTTTTTCATAAATATTTTGAATGTTTCAGTCGATCGCTTGCCGACACAGCTGTTGTTATGCGGGCCCCTGCGACTTGCTACAAGTATGGTGTTGATGGTCACATGGTATCGCGGTGCACAAAAACATGACCAGTTGCAAGCAGCAGTGCAAAGCCCACCGTCGCATCTAGCGTTGTAAAGCGAGTGGATGTGAGTGCCATGAAGCCAATCACCCGGATATAATTACTCAGTTTGGTGAGCAGTTCACATTTTGATTTGATTTCGGTGCTGACAGTTCCTTAATTAAATAAAATCTGTTGTAAGCTTGTTGGTACATTGCAGCGTGCAAGTGTTACCTTGACTGGAGTGGGAAAATCTAGTGAACTATGTAACTCACAAATTTTATATAGTGTCGTTCTTAATGGTCATGACGCACAAATTTTATTTCCTTATTATACCTAATGATTACCTAGATAACGATATTTTGATTGGACGCGATTTGTAGGCTTGAGGGTTGTTAGTACATATATCGACTGATAATATTATTGTCAACAGGTAAAGTTTGTGAGTTTGTGAGTTTGTGACGTTGTAGAGTGTAATCTCTGGATCTACTAAACCGATTTTGTAAATTCTTTTACTAATAGAAAACCACATTATTTATGAGTGGCATAGGCTATATATTAACCCGAAACATGAGAAGACTTTTTGTGGTAGTCGGGTTAGCAAAAATAAGTCTGAGAAAAAAAACGGTCGAACGAAAATGTTTCTTATGAACGCTGCCTTAACGATAATAGTTATATGATTGAGTTCTAGAGAAAATTTGTAGAGCATGATAATGCCTACCAAAAAAGTCAGCGACAGCATATGTCTAACTTCAAAGTATTTTTTTTATTATTAGGGCGGGACAATGTCCGCCGTGCCGGCTAGTCGACTGATAAACTTGCTGTAGCTAAAAAGCTCCCTCTGCTTATGAGAGACCTATTAATAGGGATCTAGGTGACCTAGGGAACACTTACGCAATACTCTATAGGGATGGTTTAGTTATACCCGCGAATAATGTAGATCAAGGTCTGGAGCGGTTACGCATATTATTAAAAACTACTAGTGATGCTGGATTTTAGTTCAATATGAAAAAATATGCCTTTCTAAAGAAGCGGGTTTAGTTTTTAGAGTATGAAATAACGGAATAACTTTTCGCTTAGAATGGTGTCCTTTGTTAGCTAAGAATAATTCATAAATAATATGGACTACGGTGTACGAAACAATTAGATAAGACAATATCGACATTGACTTCGATCCCGGTTTTGATTCTTTTCGATCCAGAATTCCCTATAGAACTACATACGCAAACTAGTAGCGACAATTACGGCGCGATCCTCTTCTAATAATGCTAGGACAACTAAATTACACCCGGTAGAGTACTACGGTAAACGTAGAATCCCGATACCGCTCTTAGAATTAGAGACACTAGGCGGTTGTTAACTTAGTTAAGCATTTTGGCCATTAATTTGTATGGCAGGAGTTGTTATTTATTTATTCAGGGCAACAAACAATTGTACTGAGAAATACATGTAAGCAATATTACATAAAACGACAATATAATTCTTGGAGAACAGTACGCTCCGCCGCCAACGGATTAAGTATAGAAATTATTTATTTTAGGGCAGTAAGTAAAACCAAAACAACGAATGATAGGTAACTAGTAAGATTGAACTTATAACACATTACGAAGTTAAAATAAAATAAAACAAGTTAAAAAGCTACAGGCAATCGAAGCATTTAAATCATACAACAGTAAAAAAAAAATAATTCAATAACAAAATAAGCTACAACTTTAATTCACGATACAATATTCTGTTTTATGGCTTTTTTTTAAACAAAGCTGGTGAGTTGGCAATAACTTTAATTTCTATAAAATGATTAATAATGTAGTGATTGTTATAATGGTGCTCGATCGCCGGCATTTAATGAGAAATAGGCTCAAAGAGATAACATTAGTAACTTTCTCTTATGCAATGTGAACTGTTGGGTATATGAAAAGATATTTGATTAGTGAGTTTATCACAATCAAATTCAATATGGCATATGTTAAATAGTAACGTTTGATCGCGAAACATTTTTCTCATCGTAAGAGTCGGCAAGGAAAATTTGTTTAAAACAGCATCATAAGAGGCCTTGGAATGAAAAAAAAATGATAGATCATAGAGCGAAGAAACTTTCTTTGAATATTTTCGAAAAAAAAACAAAAAAAAAATCAATACCACATTTGGTAATCAAATAATTATTACTATATACAACTGTTTGTAGTGGTAATAAATTCGAAACGTCATGTTTCTGTAATCGCCACTCGATTTCTGGAATATTGAAATCGCCGGCTATGAAAAATATATCAACAAACTTGTCTCCGCACAACTCATAGTATAGTGCATTAAAAGAAAAAGGAGATGTATAGGCCACATATTAAAATTTGTTTGTTTCTAGCGTTAAATTTCAATAATGTTAATGACATCGTACTTGTTCACTAGAATATTATAAAATAGTGTATTTACTTTTGTACGAAGCCTACTAGTGTTTTGATTATACATCTTGATTTTATCAAGCGTTTCTATGGAAATTAGAGTTTTTACTGACTGCAATTATTCAAAAGCATCGAGAACCAAAGTAAACTTAACCCCTAGAGTGCACCAGTGGTGCATTGCTTCAGGCTTTCGATTTTAATGTACAGTACAGGAACGGTAGGAGGAAGGGTATGGCCCACGATGCCTTTTTTCAAGAAAACATTTACCTGAGGTACTGCTGTTGGCGATACTTCTAGTTTAGTTAGAGAAAATCGTATAAAAGTAAAACGGGTCAATATAACTGAGATAATCGTGCATACAAGTATGTGAGTGACCGCTTATGTCCATTTCCCTAAATCTATTTTCGAACTGAGCTGGATCAGTGTCTGTCAGATGACAATAATAGTAATACATGCGTACTAAATATCTTTTGCTTAAAATAATTAGTTTTAGAGTGTGTGTAGCGAATGCTAGTCTCCTAATAAGATAACTAGCAACGTGGTGGTTGTTGAGGTTTAATTAAGCTTTGTAAGAGGCGTTGTGGCCACAAAAAGGCGAGGTGGCCATTTTATTGTTATTAATTAAGCATTGTGAGAGGCGAGGTGGCTTCAGAAAGGCGAGGTGGCCTCGGAAAGGTGAGGTGGTCTCAGAAAGGCGAGGTGGCCAGTAAAAAGTTAAATCGGTAAAATAAAAAAAAAAAAAAGTGAGGTGGTCATTTTATTGTTCACAATCTAAACATGTATAACGCAATTAATGGGGCGAGGTGTGACTGTTTTGATACTATGACCTTAATTTAGAATGTTGCATGGAGTCTATTAAGATTCAGATCTGGACAGGGAATATCTTTAGTGAAATTGTTGCGTAGAAGATGACATATAATGATTTATTCTCCTGGGTCAGGAGTGGCCGAGCTGTGCAGAGATCTCTCTTTTTTTTCTTCTTTTGTTTCAGATAACAATGATGCGCGGCCTTCAACATTACACGAGGGCGTGTAATTCGTCAGGACGGCCGTGTCGGAGAAAGCAATAAGTCGAGTTGATTATTGTTTGCACACATAATATTATTTGTCTTCATCTAAATTCTTAATTTTATTTTATTTGATTTATAACATTTTTCTATAACTTAAAAGCCTTAATAATCTGATAAAAGTTACGAATATTGTAATTCACATAACGACCAATCAGAACAGACCATGTGCCTCGAGCGGGGTTGAGGCAACGTTTACTTTAAGAGGCGTATAGTTTTAGTACTTTCAAAATACTTAATTTTTATTCTATTTCATTTGTTACATTTTTCTATAGTTTAAAACCTTAATAATGTAATAGAAGTTACATATCATGTAATTTACGTAATGACCAATCAGAGCAGAGCCAAGTGCCTCGAGCGAGGTCGAGGCGCCATCTTTACTTATAGAGGGCGCACAGTTTATGTGGGACATTGGTTTGAGAGATAGCAACGGATCGAGTTGGGTCGTTGCTGATAGTATTATTATATTCGGTGATTAAAGTAAGACCGGTGCCCCGAACTCGCTGCTCGGTCTTAATTGTTAATTCTTCTAACTATATCATTATGAAGTGTCAAAATATTGTTGAACTTAAATTAAAATTGTATGAATCTGTTATAATTGTGTTTTGTGCTCGCATTTTACCCGAATGACGCCCACTATACCCGTAACCACTAATGACGATGCCAACGGGAATAACGTTTTCCCCGACATATATATCATTACATAGTATAAAACAAAGTCCCCTACCGCGTCTGTCTGTCTGTCTGTTCGCGATAAGCTCAAAAACTACCGAACAGATTTTCATGCGGTTTTCACCGGTGGATAGAGTGATTGATGAGGAATGTTTTACTATATAATTTGTCAAGGATTTTTTCATAATAAGGGCGGGACAACGTCTGCCGGGCTCGCTAGTATATATATATATTTACAATAAATTATATGTTACAGTCGATTTTAGTTGGTGCACAAAGAGGAGTTAATTCCCCACATCACCATCGTGGACATATTGATCCACTCTATAATAACCTTTTGATACCAAAACGTGCTTGACACGGCGCTTAAACTTACAGTCCGGCAAATGGGTAATATGCTTTGGAACTTTTTTGTAAAACCTAACAATATTTATTACATAAAAAACTGTTACTGGTTTTTGACTTACAAACTATCTTCTTAACAATATTAGTAGAGCTTTCTAGAAACTGGAAAAGATTACGAGTAATCAAGTATTACGGGAACATTAGAAAATCCTTCGCTCGATGTTACGGAGTACATTGAAAATATAAGAAACTGACTGATTGATACCCGCGACTTCGTCTGCGTCGTTTATTACCTCAATTGTTTTGTTATATCTCGAAGGGTTTATTAGGCCGCGTTTTCCACGAAAGCTTCCAGAGGGCTTAACTTTTTCCGACACTTCCAACAATTATCATTATATCTCAACCAATTTACAACAAAAAAATAACAAATTATATACCAAAATCATCCCCGTGAATTGTTGTATACATGAAAACCGCGTGAAAATCCGTTTAATAATTTTTAATTGTATTACGAACAGACAGGCGTGGCTTCAGGATTTCATGATATAAAAGCCTTTATTTCAAACTCGATTTACCTGGAAGATAAACAAAGAACAAATAAACACTTCATGCTATTCCTTCGGGAAGTTCCATTTACAAGGCTGGAGTAACTTAAAACGACCCAAGTTCGTAGTAACTTCGCTTAATTTCGCTCTAAGTTTAGGCTTGTCAGACGCCTCTCTACATTATCTCCCGTTACTCTAGGTTCTCTATGGAAAAGGGTGAGTTTAACACTTTAAATTTCTGGCGTCATTTTTTTTTACTGTATTTGACAAAAAACTGTAGCTGATGGTGCCCCCAATGGAATCCAAAAACAATGGCGATTGTCGAGAAATCTACAATCCATCGATAGTTGTTGTTGTCCTGTAGGCTGTATTCCTGCAGGGTAAATGAATGATTCCGAATTTTGACACGTCTAAGCATACCATTATGACGAGTATTTCATCTAACATCTGGTAGTTGTGAGTCAACCAAAAGGAATTGCAATATCCTAAAGTCCTACCATCTTTTGATACTTTTTTTTAATGTGAATTTCAATCAATTAAAACTTTTTTCAACCAATAGTGACATTTGCGTAGAACTGAACGAGCTTTGAGAAAATTAATAAGAAATTAAATGTTACCACGTTCGACTATAAGTTGCGGTCCATGGACTATAAAGCTTCTTAACTTAACTAGCTGTCCTGTGCAACTTCGTCTGCACCAGATCGATTATTACCGGTTTCAAGTTTTAAACACGAAGAAACTTAATAAACCCGATTGTAACGACACCTACCGTTTCAAATTGTGAATCCAAACTATCCAGGGATTCAGTCAAACTCTCAGTTGGTACCTGAGAAATATTTTTTATAATAAGCCTAAAACCCGTTACATATTAGGTACAGTTTCGTTTACACATATTTTTCAACTTTGTCGACATAGTATTATTGAAATGAACTTTCTTTAGACTCGTTGTGGTTTGAAAATCCTTGAATAGATGGTCATAAGAAAGAGGCAGACACATACATTAATAGAATTTAACCTATTAGATTTTATACTTCTAATGTAACTGATTGATAATTTTGAACAGAATCGTCATGTCGCCGTAGCGCAATTATAACATACTGTACTTGTGCAATATACAGACCGACGACGACGAAAACGTCGGTTAGGAATCCAACGGTAATATTTTTAGTTTTTTTCTAAGAATTTTTTTGTTAACCTGTCTCCTATATATAGCACAAAAGAAAAAGAAAATCCGTCAATAATTTTATCAACTACAATTTTTTTTACTTTCTTCCGTTATCCTGAAGAACCCTTTGCGTTTTATGAGACAAAAAGTATCCTAGATGCAATCTTGTAATATTAGTTATCACTGTGTCAAGTTTCGTCAAAATTAGTTCCGTACTTTCAGAGTGATACGTTTTCACAGGGACAGACAGACAAAAATTGTAAAAAGATTATTCTATATCGATAACAAAGTCTACCCCAATTATAATTTTCAAAAAATATTTAATGTACAGATTGGGCCTTGTTACTATAGTATAGATTACAAAGTCGTCGGTGTCATTTGTAATACTCATACTTACTAATTAAACCGTTTTCCTAACACAATAACACAAGATGAATACAGGTTCGTAATTTATCCAACATAAGTGGTCGCTAACCCAGTACAATCTAAAATCTATCAAAAATACTGTAACTCTATCCGAGTTTAGTTTGTAAAACATTGATAGCTTTTATATTGCAGAGATCTGCGTTAAAACTTGCTAATGACACTATAGGTAGCGTGAGTTTAAGAAGGGGTTATCCATTAATTACGCCAGGCATTTTTGGGTTTATTTGAACCCCTCCTACCCCTTAGTGAGATGTCGTGAGATTTGTCTCGGCTTCTCTCTCTCTCTCCCATAACCTAACGCGAGATCTTTCAAAATTTGTATGTTGATTATACATGCATTTGTTTTATTAAAAAAGGGCACAATTTACCTTATTGTTTTTATTTTTATTTTACTATTATTACATTTAGTTATTATTAGACTAGTTGTGCCCGCGACTTCGTTCGCGTGGAACATTATGTAAAAAAACAGTGATTAATAAAATGATTTCAATGTATTAAGTCCATTTACTTATTTACTTTTCTGGAGTACTTAAGTCGCGTCGCCGTTAAAATTACAATAACTTTTGATAGCGTGAATCGATTTTAATGAAACACGGACTAAATGTTACTTGAGTATATGCTTCATGATTTTCTTAATGAGGTTTTATCATGAACGCAGTACTTTAGCAGTGACGTGTGTTCAAAAAAACAGACAGACGTATATAAAAATGATTGAGATGATTATTATTATTCCAAGACACCTGCAACAATTTTTTTAACAAAAACCTAAAAAATACAGACACGTTACATTAACATTCTTATTACTTGTAAAAATTTTATTTCGAAATATCAATACTAAATAACTTTAGATGTATTCATGGATTTTAATATATAGAAGAACTGTGTCAGATTTCAGCATTTTTAGTGTAGAAACATGTTTCGCTTTAAATTAATCGGATTTTCTCACATTTTTACACTAGTATTTTGAACAAATTATATGATATTATCCGAAACACCCTCTCCCTCCCATATGAGATTTAGTGGCCCCCTCCCAGCCGTAAACCGCTGACGTAATTAATAGACAATCCCCTAAACAGCCAGACTTAGGAACATCCCTATCATTATCTTATGGTTTCATCACCACAACAAGTATCTCTTCTAGTAAGAGAATTTACTTTCCTTGTTGTTATAGTGTTAATAAAATTTTAATTAAATAAAGCTGGGTAAAGTAAATTCAAGTTAAATTGAACGCGCTACTTCGTGCCTTTTAAGAGGTCGGCGTCCGTTAAAACCCATTTCTCTCCCTTCGTTTAAGTAACCCATTGAATGTGATATTCGTCTGAATTTTTAGATTTAATTGTGAAATTTTTCCCAATATAACTAGCCTTGTGTCCGATGGGACTTTCCATTGACAGTGCCTAAAATAATCCGCCTTGTAAAATTAATTAGGTAATGATAAGTAAAGACGACTTTTTACAAATAATTTATATTTATTATTTATATTTCTATTAAGGGTCAATATTTTTTTATTACGAATTAAATAATTGACAATGTTGATTATTGTTATTAATTGTAAGTTTCTTCAGTCTCGAACAGATGGCGCTTTAAATTAGTTTGTTGACAGATAACTGTAGGACCGACTGTTATACATATCTTATAGATGGCGCTACGCAAATACTTTATCATAATTTTAGTTGAACGGTAATAACTGAACCACAGCAACGTGTGGCCGGGTCAACTTAAATAAGCTTGCCGTGTTTAAAAATGTCATACTGTGGGTACTTTAATTTCCGGCTGCTGCAACAACTAAGTGTCCCTGCGAATGGCCTTTCTTAGCACGTCGCCCTATACAAATACAAGAAATATTATCATAGCCGAGAAGATCCCACCCGAATGACCTATTTTTTCAGCTCTTTCGCCCTCTACAAACAGTATATCTTATCATGGTTGAAATAAAAATGTATTTATTCTGATTATGATTAAATTTGTATAAAGGTAAAATGTATTTCGTTTATTAGATACAAGCTATACCTATAAGTGATAATGAAATTAGTCCCAGAACGCGATACGCCGAACCGTGCCACTCTTGCAGATTTTACTTCATGTTTGGTGGTTACGATCTAGTTAGACAAAATCTTCATATAGTAAAAATCCTAACATATGTGTTTTTTCTAAAACTCTAAATACTCTATGTACAAACAAAGGGTAAACTCTTTTTTGCAATGTCCAGTCTCCATGGGAGCTTTATAGGAAGCAATCAGCACAATATCGGCTAGTGTAGAGCCCACGTGTGTCGATAAGTACGTATAATATACGTAAGCACGAGGCCGGCCGGAGTATCGATTAAACGCGCCTAGCAGTGTGCCGTAATCGATGCAAACCGGTGCCCTGTTACCACTACTGTCGTTACCACATCGAATTATTATCACCTCGAATTAAACATGTTTTAAAAATGTTTGCATATTTAGTTTTATTTTTAAACTAGAATACCTCTTCCACGTATGTTATATACTTACCTAAAACATAATAAAATTTATTAAAAAAAAAATTTAGTCTTACTCTACTTTTGGTAACGACTCACACAACACACTGGGCAGTCCTCGTCAATCTTTTTAACCGCTCTGAATATAGCCGAATCCAAAAGTGGTATTTATTTATCCTTCACTTTTCTCGATGCTTTACATATAATACAATACGTATTTATGCCTAAATTTGTGTTATGCGCATCTATATTCAGAGCGGTCAAAAAGTTAGGTGTGAACTGTACATGCACTATCAGGAATTATAAACATTACAGCTTATCCAGTAACTTTATTTATATTAATAAATGTGTAGCTTTGTTTGTACTTGCATTTTTTTTTTATAAATATCGATCATGAGAACTATCGATGTCGAATTTGATAGATTTGTTTGTGTGTTTAGGTTAAGCTCAAAACGGTTTCAAATGAAATTAAATATTATGCACTGAAAGTATATGTAACTTCTCAATGATATAGGCAACAAAATATAACTTTTATAATTTCGTAAGAAAGTAAAACAAAATCTAAATTGATTTTTTTTGTTTATTCCCAGCCAATTGGTATTATACTATTTGTAGCTAGAATGTTTTACTTTTAACCCAAGTTTAATTTGAATTCTCTGTATTGTCCTATAAATTCACAGATTATATTATTGTAGATATTGTATGTAACGACCAGATATAAATGTAAGTAATCTCATATAAAGTATTACAGTTGATGTTTTTAAGCGATTTGAGGGAATATACCTTTAAGTAATGTTAAGTATAAAAACAATTCCAAAATGTGAGTATATACTGCCGATACTGCCGCTATTGTCACACCTCTCTATGTCTACTAGTACAAATGCCAAAAATAAGTTGAATACATGCTGGCTGTTTCAAAAACTTCAGTTACTCTATCTATTGTTTCGTCATGTGTATGAAAGTCGTGGTACAGACAGACAAAAATATCCCACCATTTTTCTACCATACAAGCTTCAAGAGGAAATGTCACAAATACTATGACTCAATAATAAATTACTAATAATTATTACTCCATCTTTTTAGCAACCTGCCTTCTATTTCGTTGGTAATATATAATATTAATCAATGACATAATCTTAAGAGTTTTACTAGATTTATTTTTTAGAACGCAAGAAACATTTACCCTTAGCGTTCAGCCGAGAGTGGGCGAGTTGCCAATGTAAAAAATTGAATGAAATTACAATAATTAAATGAAAAACCGTGACAAAGAATATTAATTGTATTTTAATTCTTACAAAAATTAAAACGAGGTTCGAGCGATAACTTAGTGATTAAGATAAATGGTTATGCATGAAATGGAGTGTGAAACGTGAAGTGAGTCCATATAGGGTTGTTATAATAACTCCGTAGTTAGACTTTATAGTTAATAATGCAACATTCAACCTATTTGTTGTGGCGGTCTAGTGGTAACGAACTGGAATACCATGTCGATACATGTGAGTTTGAATATTAGATGATTCGGAGCTTTTATGTAAAGAAAATTGGGAACTATATCATTTTCTACTACACAGCTTGTTAGTCACAAGTTTTAAGTTAAAAATCTGTAATCTCTTTCTTGTCATCTGCCTTTAAGTGATTGGATTTTAGGAAGGTTTTTATACAGAGTATTATTATATAATTACTAGCAGGCCCGGCAGACGTTGTCCCGCCCTGATTATAAAAAAAATCCTTGACAAATTATATACTAAAACCTTCCCCATGAATCACTTTATCGACTGGTGAAAACAGCATGAAAATTCGTTCAGTAGTTTTTGAGTTTATCGCGAACATACAGACAGACAGACGCGGTAGTGGACTATGTAATGATTAGCAATAACTACAAAATAATTGTTAACGTGCTTTTAAAATTAAAGCTATAAAAGGCATTACTTAGTTTATATATAAGTGTTTACTGAATAAATAATGGGGCTGAATTAGATTGAAGTATTTCTATGATGACTAAATTAATTATTTTGAACGTCGTTTAACATTTTTATATTTCTTTCTCACGTAAAAGCGGTTACTTTGAAATATTAACCACTCGTTTATTGCACGTAATAGTTAGTTAAAATATAGCAATATAATGTATATACTTCATGTTATTTAGTATCGATTAAGTTTACTTTTAACTTAATAATTCGTTTCTTATAATTACCAAATGTAACAAAATATATTTTCGAGTTCGTGGGTAAAATTAAATGCTGTTTGCTTCGAAGGAAATTTCATTGTACAGACGGACAGAAATTAAATAGTCTCACTATCGCACGATTACACTACATTACTTATTAATTAAACCTTCTAATGCTGTGGTTGTAGTCCATTTCATAATTTTGTTCCTTCGTATTCGCTCTGTTTTGCAAAGTATAACCGGACTAGCATGCTATGTCGCATGGTTAAGTAACTTAGAAAAAAGAAGGGTAGAAATCTCTGGAAAGTTCAGTCTCGATTCGAGAGATTTGACAAGATTCGAGATTATTTATTTTTAGAAAACCTCTTGTTTCTGGTTCCCGCGATTGATGATTCATACATTGTGTATTTGTAACAACAAGTTAGTATATAAGCTATGACAATATACTAAAACCTGATCCTGTAAATTAACGGTGAAGTTAAATTTATGACTAAATGATAATGTGTTTTATATTGTGCCTTCTTTTACAAACAGTTTTTTCAAATATTCGTTAGCGAATATACACTCATGTGTTGAAAACTTGCATTTGAAAGCCGAGTGAGTTGTCGTCGCTTCCATTTGTTGTAAATGATACCAACTTACGTAAAAATGAAAACTCTGTCGATATCGTATTTTATTTTCGCGGATTTGTCCTACAACCTTACCTTCATGTTATGATTTCAACGCGATATCTTCCCTCATCGAAAGTTCCGTCTCAGTCGCCTAGAATGCAAACCTACGTCGGTCAAAGCAGTGCCCGGATATACTATCAACTGAGGCATCATCGTTTAATATATAAAAATAATGGTTATTGATTAGGATACATATTCATAAATATTATAGAGTTGTTTCTCTGTTGTCCTTTACCCTCAATGAAAATTAAATTAAAGCTACATTATCGTAATCACTCTTGTAATTATTTCGTTATTATAACTTTTCTTTTTTGCTTATGTTTAATAACAAATAGTATTAGTTGTTTCTTTTATTGAGTATTTTATTTTTGTAACTTACATTTTAGTTTTAATTAATAATATTAATAAAACTCTTTATTGCACACCTTGAAAATATAAAAATTAGACAGCAACTTACAATATATGCGTATAGTTAGGCGGCGTTATCGCTTAGAGTGTTCTCTTACTGGCAAACCTTAGGAGATATTTAATTCTTAAAATACTCGGTAGCAATATATAAAACTCACACAAAATAACAAAAACTACAGATAGAAATAAAAAAGAAATAACGAAAGAAAACAGCTTCTAACAGGACAGCGAGCGGTGAAGATATTTTTTAAATAATGTCACCAATTTTGCTTGTCTAATATCACAATTTTTCTATTATATTTTCCTGCATGCGCGTCGTTTCAACAATTTAAACTGTGTTTACGACCAGAAGTGTTTAATTTCAAATATATATTAACTGAATATATAATTTCAAATTGTAAAATTAAATACAGTTTCGTAGACTTAATAAAAAATATTCGTTCGATGTTAGAAGCATGTTAATTTATATATAGTGGTTAGAGTATGTATTCATAGACTTTTATTAATGTTTATTTAATTATTCTTTTGTCTAGATATTAGGCTACACACTGGTTAACACTGTATTAGTTTTCAGTTTTTATCCATCTATATTTTTAGATCTCGATGCGTAAAGCTACCCCGATAAACTCCGGTTTCTAATACGTTAATGGTATAAATAAATATAATAAGTTATTCGTCCGATGTTCTTAAAAGAGACGTCTGGATATTCACCGTGGGCGTAACGTAAACAGACGGAAAGATAGAAACAAAGCACCGCGTGAAACAAGACGTATGTTTCTAGCTGTCGACCGCCTTTCAAATGTTTTGCAACGAACGTATTATTTATTTGAGACGATATCGTTTTGGCCGGTTAAAAAAAGACGAAACGATTTGAAACTTTTAAGAAAATTCTTATTTCCACCTTCGCTGTATTAGGATTCGTTCTCTAGGTGGATTTTTTAGTCAACTACAGAACGAGAGACGCATGTTGCGTGGTTGTTTACAATTTACTAATATGCAGTTGTCTCACACTTTTGTAACCCTTCTTATAAAAGACTAGCGGACACGTGCCCACTTTGTTGGGCGGTAATAGGCATTATCAAGCTACAACTTTTCTCTAGAACTCAATCATATATCTCTTTTCGTTAAGGCAGCGTTCGTAACAAACGTGTTCGTTCGACCATTTTGTCTCCAACTCCCCAGATATTACCCCCTATAACCTCACAAACTTTACCTCTTTATAATATTAGTATAGATAATATAATAGCTTCTGCCCGCGACTTCGTACGCGTGGAATAGTTATTTTGGGCTAAGACGCAGCGGAAGCTCTCAAAAGGAAAAAAAACCCGATTTTAAAACATTCTTCATTGTTGCTCCGCTCCTATTGGTCTAATTTTCAAAATCGGTTTAGTAGTTCCTGAGATTACCCCCTACAACTTCACAACGCCACAAACTCAGAAACTTTACCTCTTTATAATATTAAGTATAGATTACAACTACCATTATCAAGTGAAGAAATGTTTCACATTTTAGAGTTAGCAACATCGGTTGTCGGTTGGAAGTCGTGGTGGTCTAGTGTTTTGATCGGTGGAATAACATTTCGATGTCCGCAGGTTAAAACTCCGGCATGTACCAACAATTTTTTCGGAATTCGCGTACATTTACTGATTTAAATTGGTAACACTATCGGCTGACGGTGAAGGTAAACATCGTGACGAAACCTGTACCAGAGAAATGTTCTTGTAGTACTACTATATGTGGAAAACCATAGAACTGCGGATTTCTCAGAGTTTGAAATCGCCAATACGTCGTGTGCTGGCATGGTGATTATTCCCATACCTTCCTTCGGGAAGAGGCCTATAGCACTGCAGTGGGTCTCTTACAGGCTGATGACGACGATGATGAACATTGGTTGATTTATATATATTTTTTACATTATAGTTAGAGTTTGCCTAATATATCACCTGATGTTGAGTGATGATCTAAAATGGAAAGTACGCTAAACTTAGGTAGGCTCTGGCTCTCAAATACAGCTGCCAAAATGCACCTATAAATTCTTGGTGCGAAATGTACATCTTGAGAGTGGTAGCTATCTAATAGTAGAGCTTAGAGTAAATTAATATTACAATACAAACTAAAATTCTGCAACGAAATAGTCGGGTTCTTGTTGGAACTTGTCAAGTAGTTTTTATGACATCGCAAAATTCGTATTCCATGGTATTATTTGCAATTGTTCACAATAACATAACGATTTTACGCAGATTATCAATATTTCATAACTTAGGTTAAATAACACAAGATTAAAAATTTAAAAAAGGCGAGGCAGTCATGAGGACTGTCGACAGAAGTGAAAACTCAAAGCAATCGAATAACTGTGTTCTCTTTTGAATTTTTAAATCAATTATAATCTGAATGACATTTAAATTTCAGAAATTATTTATTGTAATTCTTATCATTAGTCTCTCTTTCATATCTATTGTCACTCCGAAAAATAATTGTATATATTTCTTTACAGTTTATTAATTAACCAATCATATAATGGGCTGCACAATCTCAATACAAACGATCAATATTAGATGTACATATATATATACATACATAGTATATATGGGTATACTACGCGTTGCTAGTACGACCCAATCCGCGCAAGCGTAATACGGCCATTCATGCTTACTATCATGTCATGACGCGAAATTATAAATTTATCTCCTGCCAAAAATACTACTCAACGTGCCGAAAGAAGTTTTCACTTCAAAAATATATTTACTACATGTTAGAGTAATGTCCCATCAGAAACTTCTGACATCAAATTATATAGTCGTAAAATTTATGCAAAATTTGATTATAAAAGTGTTACAGCCACACTCATTTCTTGCGCAAAGGAGAAGCGGTCGTCTGCTGTACTTTATTCGAGGCTGACATTTGTGGTTGACAACTCACAATCACATAAACCGTTCTAACTCAGTCTTCGGTATTAGTTATATGTCTTTGTCTCACATGAGATATGAGAACAGCCCTTAATTAATTTATCTGTGTACCAACAAACGAAATGCATGACATTTTAATCACTCTTAATACAACTAATTCTCGTAGACTTCTAATAGGTACAAGATTAGATAATATTGTTCTCTTAGTGCTTAACTGGGAAATTCTGGTGAAAAAAATCCTATTTCTATATTGTCTAAGATAAAATATTCTAAGTTATTGCTTATTGAAATCTGTTAATTGTTTTTGAAGTGAAACTTCTTTATCGACGTAGGGAGAAATTTTAGAGCATGTAAAAACGTATGTAACGTTTTTCGGTTACGTGCCATCTTAATTTCTGTACATTTTTCCGTTACGCGCCATGTTTATTTCTAAAGGTGCGCTCACAATGATCAGATTCCGTTTTTTTTTCTAAAGGTGCGCTCACAATTATCAGACTAGGTTTTTTTTTTCTTTTAATTTTTTTTTCTGTGAAGTTGTAAATAGAGTAGATCATTTTTCGAAAAATGATGTCATAAAGAAGTTTCACTTCTTACGTGTGTACACTGATACACGCACGTATTTTTTTTCTCATATTTGTCAATAACGGACTCCAGTGTAGATGTTTTAAATCTATGAATTTCATTTGTTTACTAACGTTTACATTAGAATGCAAATAGTATACGAGTATGTTATATTACTTTGTTACATCTTTCTATACTAATATATCTCATTTGCTTTTTGGTTGCCTCTCTAACTTTTTCAATTCCTAAACTCTGCGTCTTGCTGAAAGTTGTATGAGTTGTGAATCAATTTTAAGTGAATATGGTAAATTGGTTTTAAAATATTAAAATATTTCAACAAAGCAACGCTCTTATTGATTAAATATAAGTACGGTTTATCGCGTACCAGTTTTCTTCTTTATCCCGTCTTTATCACAAACAAGCCTACAAAAGCACCGTAAATCTGAGGTAGCCATAAAGAGGTGTGGAGTTTTATTACTGCTTCAAAAGGCGAGTGATACGCTACCAAATGGTCCTAAATTAAAAACAGATTGTGTAAACATTGCGGTTTAGATATCGAACTGGATTCCTTTAGCTATTAATTCGTATTTTGCGGTATGTGGAGACTGTCGAAGTAATGTTAAATATTGAAGCTACTCTACAACTTCTCACAGTCTAACGAATAAGGGAAGATGATTAGAAGTTGTCAGTTTTATAGCAATACACATATAATTCAGATCTTAAGTGCTTAAGTTCTAAAGAAATATAGAACTAAACGCATGGCAGTGCTTGATGAAGCCAATTAGTAACACTCTATTATCTCTTACGATTATATTGGACTCTTGTACCAGCTTATTTTGCCAATCGTACTATGCGTTATGAATAGATGAGAGGCTTTTGATACAACAATCTTATTTAATATAATATGTATTCCTTGTGAGATACATTGTGTTTTCATGTGATGGCCAAGTCAATCTATTTTATTTAAAACATAATGGGTATTATTACAAAAAAGATAAATATGTATTGAATACTTGCTTTAAAAAAGTTTGGATACATACGTATTAAATGCACCGCACTCGCCGAACGTTCGACACCTTGCTCTGCTGTCTCTGTTCGGTTAGGTCAGGTTAGACCTTGCCGCGGCAGCCGTCGGCAAGCGCGGTGCATTTAATACGTAAGTATCCAAACGTTTTTAAAGCAAGCATTCAATACGTATTTAACTTTTTTGTAATAACACGGAAAAGATTTTAAATATTAATATGATTACTATAAGATTCTGATATGTTAGCTAATTACATAATAACTTAAGACAGAAGATCCCCTAAGTAGGGACTTAATAAAGTAACTGACTTGGTATTACATGGATCTCACAACGTTTTACTGTAGAAGAACTGAGTTGCGAGAGTTGGTTTTTTTACAAGTTTTGGTTTTGATGGTATGCAGTTTTCTTCATGTGAAAGAATTTTTAAATTCGCTTAGGCATTTTTGAGTTTGTCCATTACAAACAAGACACTAAATCTTTTCTCTTTGTAATAGTGTATAATATTATAAATGCGAATGTGTGTTTGTTATACTTTCACACCTTCACTATTCAACAAATCATTATGAAATTGTGCATACGTTTTGTCAAAGATATAGAAAAGTACATAAAGACTTAATCTAGAAAAAAATAGTATATCCTAGGGATGATAAGATTTCTTGAAGTGAAAACTTCTTTAGGCGCGTTTATCGGTGTTTTTGGCAGGAGATAAATTCGTAACTTCACGTCATGACATGCTAGTAAACGTGGCCGACAGTATTGCGCTTGCGCGGCCTGCGTCATATTAGCGACGCGTAGTATAGGAGCCTATGTACATTTAATATTGATATTTTGTATTAGGATTGTGCAGTCTATCATATGTTTGATTAATTATTAAACTGTATAAAAATGCATAAACATCATTATTGTTTGGAGTGCCAATAAATGTAAAAAGCAGACTAATTACAATAATTTCAATTTACAATTTATGAAACTTAAATAACTCAAACTAAAATGAATTTAAAAAATTCCAAAGACACTAGCAATTATTTTGAGTTTTCTTTTTTGTCGGCAGTCTTGATGACTGCCTCGATTTTATTTTTACTGAGCCAACGCGAGTTAAGTTGCGGATATAAGCTAGTATCATACAGCAACGATGTAAGTACTACCATAGTTGCACTTTGATGTGTGTTATTCCGTGATCCCCAACTGCTATCGTTACATACCACTACACGTATGATGAAAAACAAGTCACAGTGACTCTCTTTTGCTTACAAGCTTGCTAAGAGCGGCTTAGAGGCCAACATAATAGTAACGGCTACTGATATATTGTGAAACTCTCAATGATCGTCGTTATCTTTTACAAGTTCATAACTTTGTTGTACTACAACATAAAATATTCCAACTGTATGATTAATGAAAGCGTTCCTTTACCGAAATCCATCATTAAGTATTAAAAGGGATGTCACTTTGCTTTTCCACCTGGAATTGATTTGCCACTTCTTACTTAGTTCCATAGCTTAATGTCTTATGGTATTTTGTTGTGGGGTACAACAGCTGAGGTGGACACCATATTCCTATTACAAAAACGGGCAGTTCGAGCAATTTATAATATAGGGCCTCACGTATCATTAAAGGCTAAGTTTCAAGAATGCGGTATCTTAACTCTGCTCAATATATTCTTGATAGTCTAATGTATGTCTGCAAAAATTTAGATAAGCTGGATTTAGTAAAAGACCAACATAACTTAAATGCTAGAAACAATAAGAAATTGGTCATTTCATATTTCAGGCTCACTAAGACCAATGATAGTTTTTTAGGTAATAGTGTTAGAGTTTATAACAAAGTTCCAAAGCACATTACCAATTTGCCGGATAGTGAGTTAAAGAACCATGTCAAGCGGGTTTTAATGTCTAAAGGCTATTATAGGGTAGATCAATATGTGAACGATGGTGACGTCAGCAAATGAGACCCCTTTCTGTGCATCCACCAAAAGCGAATGTAACTATCTATGTTTGTAAAAATATGCATGATAAAAAAATAAACCAGATCGTATTTCTTGCCGGTTCTTATCGATGAATGGGTTGTTTTTCGAACCAATGATAGCTTTGACGCTCATAAGCGTCTTCTCAGGGTCGACGTTATATAAATTATTTTTGATTTGCTTCCACGTCTCAAAAACGTTTGGTGCGTGTTCAACATTGTAGCAGCCAATCAATTCCACGCGGAAGTGACCTCCACTATAATATTAATACTGTTACAAGTTCATGTAGGTATGTTTCTGCTTTGCTTATAACTTCGTCATTTTTTTTTAATTCTCTATAGGCTTTAGCGTTTGACCACAATCGCATCTGTTGGAAAATGACGATGCAGTCTAAAATGGTAAACATTCTATACCTAAAGGGGGCTGGATCTCAAGTGCAGCGGTCGGAACACGCCAACAGGTGCTTGGCCTGTCTGCCTTTTATAACTTGAGTGTGGCAGCTAGCCATGGGCACCTAAAAAAAGCCCTACCACCATGCTATGGCGTCATCACGATGTTTTCCTTCACCGCGCGCTCCAATTCAGTTGCTAGTATTCAAACCTACGTCCATCAAGTCGATATTCGAACACGATATCAACCAAGCCATCATCTCTTTCCAATCTGTGTCATTAAGCAACTAATTCGATAAATTCTCGTTAGTAACTTCAAGTATTTCTCGAGAGCGACGCGCCTCGTCTCGGCTCGAATTTATTAGATCAAGTCTCAAGGTTATGCTTCATACCCTACTTAAAATTATGAATACCTAACACTTGTAAAGTGGGCACATCTGTCGCAAATCGCATACATATATTTAGATACGGTCTGATGTTGACAGAGCGACGTACATACATATTTATTATTACAGAATTCATTATTTAAAATGACCGTGAATATTTTATTACCGTGGTATTGTCACAAAATCTTTTAAACTTTACTGGACTTGGTTATTTGATGAAATGTAATTTTAAAACGATGATAATGAGAATGATGATTTGGTTCAGAATCAGCATCGATCGACGTTGGTTTGAATAGTTGTAAATGACCCGGAGATTTAGATGAAGGAAAACATCGCAATGAGACCATAGTATGGTAAGTGGTAGTTGAAAATAGTCGCTAAGCACTCATAGGTGTGTTCCGGCAGCTGCACTTGGGATCCATTGCTTTTATAAGTTTAGCGTGTTTATCATTTTACACCACATTGTCACTTAACATCAAATGAGTTTGTGGTCCAACACTAATACTCGTAGTATAAAATATTTTAAAACTGTACGCGCGACATCGTACTCCTTCTATATTTACATTGTACATCTTCTATATTTAAATAAACGAAAACGGACACGATTCAATGCCGTTTACTCCTCTGTTTGTCAACCGATTCCCTTTTTTAGGAAGTATTGATATAACACTAAAGATTATAATATTTGAAACTCTTTTATCGATTCAAAAACATAGATATATTGGAAACAGCTACCCTACATTCGACGAGTCGAATCCTTTATCTAAAATACTTAGTAGTTTATTGGCCATAAAACATAAAAAAGAAATGTATAAACCTAAATATTAACACATGAAAAAATACTTTGTACTCTTTATTATTATCAATTGTCGACCATTAGTATGTGTAAAAAGTTAGGAGTTATAATAAATTGGGATTTGGAATTGGGAAAGAAGAGCTACTTTAAAATCGGAGACAGCGTGTAGAGCTTGTAGGTATGCAAAAAGCAACTGACATTAAAGTTCATGGCCACAATGCAACGTGTCTGGAAATCAACTAATAAACGATATCGTCTGACATTTATACAAGTTCTATTATCTTGAACAGGATTTTAAATAATTATAATTTATGATGTTTTTATACTTGAGTCGATTTTAATTAAGTATATGTGCTGCACCAAGTTTCGTCTAAGTTACTTGTGAGAACTACATAAAAGTCATATGATTTTTTTGGAGATTGGCACTTTTAAACAGAATAAAAATAATTTCGTTGTATTATATTACACTCCTTATGTTTCTGAAACCAGCTTTTGTCAAATATATCATTACATAGTATAAATCAAAGTCCCCTACCGCGTCTGTCTGTCTGTCTGTTCGCGATAAACTCAAAAACTACCGAACGGATTTTTATACGGTTTTCATCAGTGGATAGGATGATTCATGAGGAACGTTTTAGTATATAATTTGTCAAGGATTTTGTCATAATCAGGGCGGGACAACGTCTGTCGGGCCCGCTAGTAATATACATAAATCACGATTCTACAGTTTTATTATAGGTTAAAAAAAAGAAGTCACAATACAATTCTGTGCTATGAAGCTAAAAAGGTCAGAGTTTTTCTAACATATGAGATTTTTGTACGAAATTATTGAAAAATATTTATTCTAGCTACCAGAGAGTAATGATAATCCATCAAAAGATGTTGTGTAGAAAGGAGATATGGTTTTCATTTTAGCGTAACTAGAAGAACAATAACTGTGATAAGGGTTGTAGTTTACAAGGATAATGGTTTTGCTAATAATTAATACAAAAAAATATTCTTTTTTAATTGAAATATGACGAAATCAATGTCCTACGGGTACTAGCAAACGCAGCATGATACAAGAACACCTGCGAACACCTAACAAACGGGGAACATTACCCTGGAGACAGTTTCAGAGCTTCACTGTACAACAAAGGATTTTAATTCGAGCTCATATAGACAACACGAGCAAGTGTTACAATTTACGGTACAAAATAGCAAATTATTTGACAGCAGAATAACTGAAGACAATTCATAAGTAACAAGAAGTCTGTTGAAATAACATAGCGCAATTTATTATTGAGACTATCTGACTCGGCCACGCGTTGCTGTGGTTCAGGTATTGAAAAAGAGATTGAAAATTAAAACATGGTATCATGTAAGAGATATCTATAACAGTCGGTCCAACAGTTTTCTGTCAACAAACTATTTTAAATCGCCATCTGTTCGAAACTGATGAAACTTACAATTAATAACAATAATGAACAATGACAATCATTTATTTTGTAATAGAAAAAAGTGTGTATATACTTATGTACACGCGTTAGAAATTATACTTCTTTGGTGTAACAAGATAAAAATCTTTTCAAAAATTTTTATCTTTCGCCGTATTCTACATTTGTAGAAAAAACGACACTAACAACAGAAAAAAAAGGTATTTAATACATTGAAAGTTAATACAAAGAAATACAAACAACAAATACAAAGAAACAAAATGTTGACTATAGCTAACTTCAGGGTGTCGGTTTTTCGTGACGGTGTGCGCGCGCATCGTAATAACTTCAGGGTTTTCTCTAACGCGCCAAAAGAAGTATAACTTCAAAAATATTGAAGCTATTAATTTAAATATAAATTATCCTATCTCTCAAGTTGGACAAAATTATAAGCGCTTTATTAGGGCCTAAACTGAATAAAGTATTTTTGATTTGATTTGATTATAAATAAATGGCAACTTTCATGAAGATCGGTTGAGGAGTTTCAGAGATCATCGGGGATAAAAATCATGAAACTGGATTCTTATATATTTAAGATATATATAGCCGTTCATGTTATCAAGTTCTCCTCCATCTAGTTGCGTGTATGACTCGGTTGAAATAGAAATGTAGCGGGGACAACTTTCACATCGCATTTTTTTATTACCTACCATGCGTGTTAACATATCTGATAAGTTATCAAATGGTAAAACGACACGGTATGCGTTATGATAACGGGTCAATGAATACTGAACGTAGATTATACTGTCCAATTTTTGTACACAGTCATTCGAAAAAAAAACGCAAATTTGAACAGCTTTATTAGAACTTAATTAATGGTATTTGTTTTAGTTTCTTTACTTGATACTTGAAACTTAAACGGAAAAGGAGTGCAGAAGGATGCCCAAACAAAAATCCGCTGAGTGCCTTAAGCGCTCGCCTTAGTAGTCCGGTGAAGCTGTTAAGACCTTACTAGGTCAATAGCGTAGTCCGTTCGAGAAAAAACAAAGTGGAGAAGGATAATATTGAGTATACTATATGTTACACGGACATAATAAAATTAATCATTTATTATTTACGTTGATACGAGTGTCAAATACGTATCAGACTGTGGGCAAGCAGTTCCTATAAGTAGAGATTATCACTAAAGAAATTAAATATGTCGGGGCGAAGATAATATGGCGTCTATGTAAACGCATGATGCCATTCATAGAAACGTCAGGATTATGATTTGATCGACCAATACACCAAGACCAATTGAATAAAAGCGTTAATCGATACGGAAATGCGACATTAAATACAGTTACGACGAATTATCCGTAGATCTAAGTAACCAAACCGTCTGAGCGAGGATGCCCAGTGTCTCATCGTTGGTTACATTTTAAGGCTTTCAGCCAAAGCTAACAGCCAATAATAATCAAGATGCATGTGCAGTCACGAAATCAAAGCCAGTCAATAGTGCCCCGATATAGTTAGTAGTACGGACGCAAGTCAATAGTAACTCATCCGATATAGTCAATAGAACGGACGCAGGTCAATAGTACCTGCCTCGTTATATATAATATGTATTTCACATAAATGGAAAATTAATGCGTATTGATTCATTTGTACATGCTCGCCGCTGATGGCTCGTGCATAAAGATATCAAATTATAATAATTACCAATAGAAATAATTACAATATGTCGGTTACGACATACTTTATTTTAATTTTATTTTACATCTATATTTCATTTTTTCAAACAAGGTCGCCGCTAACAACCATCACTGAGTGCTAAATAAAAGACCATAAAAATATCTATATATGACAGGACATAAGTAATATCTATATATATATACTATAAGTAAAAAAAGTAAAATATAATCTTTATGTGAGTGTTCTGACGTTGTTGTACACGCATCTGATACTAAATTCCATAATGAAATATTAAAAATAATCGATCACCTTAAAAAAATATACCTGGAATCTAAACGAGAGCAAATAAATAACTAGAACACCTGAGATAATACTTTTTTATACAAAAATAAATCTCGCATGATTTATGTTTCATATTCGTAAATTATGTATACCGTAGTATATGAAAAATTCTAAGATAAATCAAGTGTTCAATGTTTCAATTTTTTTATGCTACCGGGTATGTTTCCTACCGACGAAAAAGAATCCACATAAAGAACAACCTTATCATTACATAGTATAAAACAAAGTCCCCTACCGCGTCTGTCTGTCGGTCTGTTCGCGATAAACTCAAAAACTACTGAACGGATTTCCATGCGGTTTTCACCAGTGGATAAAGTGATTCATGAGGTAAGTTTTGGTATATAATTTGTTAAGGATTTTTTTATACTCAGGGCGGGACATCGTCTGCCGGGCCCGCTAGTATTAAATAAAATGGCATTTAAACAACTGAACATCATTCCGTCTTCTTCTTTATCTTCCTGTGTTCTTCATCTTCTATCTCACACGCACACTCATTTTTTTTCAAACGATTATATAAAGCAAACAATTACACACAGAACAAAAAAAATAGCAATAAAATTCAGCAATTAATTTTTATTAAAGTGAAACGTTTTTTCCATCGCCTCAATTATTTTCGTCCATCTATCGCATGTCGCTAAGGTCAATATGGCGACGCCTATGGCTCAATTCAAAATGATTGAAATAAACATTGTACATAGTTTTTAACATGCGTCTATCATCTGAATTATTGTATTTATTATGTATTCCGTACTCTAATACGTATATTGAAATTAATATTTTTAGTTGGATATCTTGTCTACTATTTATTGACTTCCCATTATCATTCCAATTTTCCAATTATTAAGTTACGATTAACAACGCAATTTTAATAGTCTAAATCGAATAATTTCTCGAAAATATTCAGTAAACACCTACGATCCGAAAAGAAGTTTCACTTGCATCGTGGTTTCATAAAACCACACAATGTTTTAATTCAGATAGATTTACGATATAGGACCCGCGAATTACTAAAGATTCAAGAATATTGTATCTCAACTTTGTCGTCCTTTTTTTTGGGAAATCCCTAACGGATATCCTTCTCGCCGGGCAGCAGAGGATGGATATGCCCGAGTCGCACGGACTAAAACCCCATGGTACCTTCTTACACCTTTCGGCCGGGGGAGCAAGGACTGTCTAATCGACACTACGTCTGCTCCTCCAACAGGTATTGTCCCCTCCTAAGGGGCCCAAACTGCGGCCTGAGGTGTCAAGATGGTGGACCCCTCAAGGGGAATGGGTAAACTTTGTCATCCTAATACCTCCTTGATAGTGTGATGTATGCTCGCAGACATTTAGATATGCTAGATTTAGTAAACAACGGGCGTAATTTTAATACAAAAAAAAAAGAATTAGCAATCCAACATTTTATCCTTGGAAAGCCTAATACATTTTTTTAGGTACTACTGTTAGGTCCTAAAATAAGATTCCAAAGCGCATTTATGGGTAAGTTCAAGCACCATTTTAAGCAGGAATTAGTTTCGAAAGGTTATTATAGGGTGGATTGTTATGAGAAGAACAGTTATGTCTATAAATTACACTCCTCTCTATGACGATTGAGATAACAATTATATCTATCTTTGTAACAAAAAAAAGTCAGACAATATTTCTTGCTGGTTCTTCTCGATAACTGGATTTTTAATCCGAACCTATGGTAGAGTTGACGTTCATAAACGCCTTCACAAGTCCTAAAATGAATAATGTTTTTTTATTTCAACTTCAGATTACACGACCAGTGTTGTTTGCTTTTTTTTAACTTCAGATTACTCGGCCAGTGTTGTTTGCTTTTTTTTCGAACTGATTACGCTATTGACCTAGCACGGTCTTAAAAGCTTCACCGGACCAGTGTTGTTTGCTACTTAATAATATCTTAAGCTTAACCAATATTATAATTGTAAGTTTGTTTATCTGTTACGCATTCACGCCATGATTACTTAACCAATCATCATGGAATTTATAAGGGGTACACATAAGGACATATGGTAGGTACTTTTCAATTGGTAGGCACAATAATGCGCACAAAGGCGTAGGCAGAAGAAAGCAAACAATAATGCGTATGTATAAATATTTCACGTGGGTTATTAGAAGGTCGATACAAATCATTGTTTTTTGTGTTTTTTATTAGCCTTCTCGAGTCTGGAGACAGTATTCCTAATTTAAAAGCTAAATATGTGAAGTTTTCCAAGTGCCTAGGTTTAAAAGTATAAACGAGCAAAATGGTAGGACATGGAATTATGTCAGACTGGAAGATAACGACCAGACACAAGAGTTAACTCTCACTATAGGGGTTCGCTCAGGTCGAGGTATATGTATCAAGCGAGATGATTACGTATCTGTACTTCGCAGTTCGGCATGACAATGACGCCTGACGAGGGATTGTTAATCTGTTGATGGTTACGCCTCTGAATTGCACATAGCGTACTACGTTACTCCTAACTAAACTATTCGCCTAGTAAACGAGCCATTTTAAATCGGACAAAGAGAACAAACATTCCAGTGAAGAATATACTGGTTTCAACGAAAAACAAGGAGATAAAACATTGTATTTATATTTCAAACATACGAATAACTCAATAATCATTTCCTATCGGAATTCCATCTCATTTTTTATAACCGTTTAGCTAAAACAAACTTTATTTATTACTTAAACAAACGTTATTTTAATATCGTGTAAGTGGATCTATTCATGAAAATAGGTATTTCCACGTCACGTGTTCCACAGCACTGAAGATAGGCACAGTAAGTCGGATAAGTAGTATTGTAAAGAAAGTAAAATCTAGTTATTTTTTCACAAAATTTTGATTGTAATTTAGTGGAAACTAACGACCAGTCCCGGCTTCGTATATTGTAGTGTACTAACGTGGCATCATAAGCGTCTAAACAACTTAGATCCATTACTTGCTTGTTTGATATTTACAGTTCCTTAAAGTCAAATTTGATTGAAGAAGACGTTACATTGCGGAAACCCGTCATTAACCATTATTGTGGACGTTACTTTGCACTTCCGCTTGAAATTGATTTTCATCTACCAAGTCTTACATCAACGAAAAACGTTCGATTCTATTTGTACGAAGAGCTTACTTGATAGTGTGTTTGAACACCGCGTCGATGAACGTAAGATCAAATCCTTGCGACTGAATCAGAACTTTCAGTGAAGAAAAACATCTTGGTGAAACTTTAGCATGGTGGTAAGGAGTTTTTTCTAAGTCAGGCTGACTATCTATTACCCTCGAGTTGAAAATCTTTCGCCAAGCACCTGTTGGTGTGTTCCGTTAGCTGCACTTGAGAGCTAGCCCTCTCAAGGTTCATCTTGTTTACCATCCTAGACCACATTGTCATTGTACATCAAATGAGATTGTGGTCAAACGCCAACAATATTTTTTTTTTATGTTATACGCGGCAAACAAACAGGCGGGTCATCTGATGGTAAGTGATAACCACCGTCCATAGACACTAGCAACACCAGAAGAGTCGCAAGTGCGTTGCCGGCCTGTGTTTGGGGGAGGGGGGAATGGGGAGGGGAGAGGGTGCGGGGAGGTGGGTATTCGGCGCTCTCACTGAGCGAACGAAACGCAACAGTTCAAGCGCTGTTACTTCACGTCAGTTTTCTGTGAGAGCGTGGTACTACCCCGGACGAGACGACCCATTCATGCTGAAATCAATTATAGCTTCAGCGTAGCTTTACCACCTACAATAACAATAAAGAATTAAAAAAAACTGCCATATGAAATAACAAATTATACATTTTATAGAAAAGGCTTTATAAAGATAAGATTAAATGAAATTTATGCGCATCCATTATTCACGTTATACAATCAGTAGCGCTCGATATCCATCAACTCTAATTTAGATACTCGCACGAACACACACTCGTATAAAAAGAAAGAAACAAAGATAGGAGTCACATGGAGGAGACATAACGCACATTACTTACGTGACATTTTCTGCCAATTAATGTCTACCGTAAATCGTGTTAAGGATCATTTTCCTGAAAATTTCCAGGGCACGTAAAGATTAGATGCACGATTTTTTTTATCTTCCCTTAGGTTATTATTCAACGCACGCAGGTATATCTGTGTGGGGTACGTACAGTATTAGTCGACAGCCCTAATGATATCGTTTGTGTATTACCGGAAGGGTACACCGCTTTGTTGTTACAATTTAATTTACCAAATGAAGAGGTAACTCTGTAAAGTAAATTGTTTTCCCAAAATGTCCTCGGGGTAGTATCTAGGGATTACGTTGCTTTGATCTTTATTTACATCCTCTTATGGTTTAATTATAAATGTTTTTAGTTAACCAAAAAGGTTATTTGTATAAAAGTTGTCATTTTAGAAAATATAAATCGCAGAAACGACGGGACAGTATTAGTAGTATGACGTCGTCTATGATAATGCCATATTTATAATAACAATAATAGAATATCATTACATAGTATAAAACAAAGTCCCCTACCGCGTCTGTCTGTCTGTCTGTTCGCGATAAACTCAAAAACTACTGAACGGATTTCATTTCATGCGGTCTTCACCAGTAGATAAAGTGATTCATGAGGAAGGTTTTGGTATATAATTTGTCAAGATTTTTTTTATAATCAGGGCGGGACAACGTCTGCCGGGCCCGCTAGTTAATAATAAAAACAAATATAACCGTATTATTTTTAATTTTCAAATATTGGGCATACTTTTACTAATTTAAAAAATAAAAGTTTCGTCCTTTCCGAAATCAAAAAAGAAATTGATAGAGTTTTTGGCGGGATCTTGGAATATCATGTAGTGAATTTTATATTTTACTAGCGGGCCCGGCTGACGTTGTCCCGCCCTGATTACCCCCCCGCAACCCCCGTTGTGGGTGGAATTTCGTAAAATCCGTTCTTAGCTGACCTCTACTCGGCGAAAGGAATATTCCTACCATATTTCAAGTCGCTACGCCTTATGGTTCCAGAGATATCGTGATGAGTCAATATATAGGTGGGAATCTCTTATATATATATAGATTATTCATAATCTTGTGCTATTTGGCTCTATATTTCGTAATATTGGTGGTGTTTTAAGTAATATAGTTTGGTTATTGTGCACAACGAGGTGGATGGGAAATAATACTCCCTGGAAAGTTCTAACAAGACGGCCACCATCTTGTTAGTTCATTGAAATGATCGCAAGAAACTTGTAATAGCATTACCTACACTACAATGGCATTAATATTCTAGTAGATCTACTACAAGATTAAAAGATAAAAAATACAGACGAATTGATAACCTCCTCCTTTTTTTGAAGTCGGTTAAAAAATCAGTCATAAGGACTGCTGACAGAAGTGAAAACTCAAAACAATGAAATAAATGTATTCTCTTTTGAATTATCATATTAAATATAGTGTGAATTACAATATTTAAATTTTAGAATTTGTTTATTGAAATTATTAACCTTAGTGCGGTTTTCATATCTATAGCAATGATCATATATATTATATATTATAAATAGCTTCGGGGGCTTAGCTTTAGTAAGTGGTAGAGGCACGCTGAAGCAATTACTGGTTTCAGCATGAATGGGTCGGCTCGCCCACGGTACCACTACCCGACCCACAGACACACCGACTTGAAGTAACAGTGCTTGCATTGTTGCGTGCGTGTTCCCTTCTCCCTCCCTCCCCACAAACACAAGCTGGCAATGCACTTGCGATTCCCCTGGTGTTCCTAGTGTCTATGGACGGTGGTGATCACTTAACATCAGGTGACCCACCTGTTCGTTTGCCTCTTATCATTTATATGATAATTATCCATTATCTTTAATAATATATAGAAAATAAAAATGTCTATTATTAACCTATGGACCTGACATTTGGTACCGCGGATCTTTTCCGTAATACATTATTTTTATGTAGCTCATAAGGTTTATTCAGCATTAGATATATGAGCGCCCGAAAAACGTTTTTTTACGACTTGATATAAGACATCAATCCTCCTCTACTTTCTATGAATAAGAGCATGCATTATACACATAAACATTAAGGAACAAATTCTCTTATCAAAAATGAATTTCGGGTTAATATCTTATATAGTTCAGCAGAACTAAGGAACACACAAAAACATGGATAGTAACTTTTTATAGTACTACTAGTGGGTCCGGCGGACGTCGTCCTGCTGTGATAATCAAAAATAATAAAAATACAACCACAGCGCCACCTACCGGGTCCAATTGTGAATCTAAACCATTCTCGGAATCACTCGAACACGCACACAAAATTTTATCAAAATCGGTCCGGCCGTTTAGGAGGAGTTCAGTGACATACACATGTACAGAAGAAATTTATATATAAAGATTTATTGAAAAAAAAAACATTGTGTTGTTTTATGAAATCACGATGCAAGTGAAACTTTTTTTCGGACCGTAGGCATTTAACTGATATTTTTCAGTAAATTATTCAGTTTAGGTTATTAAAATCGCGTTTTAAAACTGAACTCAATAATTGCAAGATGGGAAATCAATAGTAGATGAGATGTCCAGCTACAAATTTTAATTTCAATCTGCGTATAGAAGTACCGATTACATAATAAATACAAATCATTCAGATGATAGACGCGTGTTAAAAACTGAGTTAAATATTTATTTAAACAATTTTCAATTGAGCCATGGTCCCCGCCATATTGGCCTTGACTGCTCTACCGAGCGCCTTTCTCTTTACCCCTACTCTGCGGACGATTGTAATGCGACATGCGATAGATGAACGAAAAAATTTGGGGCGATGGAAACGAAGTTTCACTTTAAAATATAACAAAACAAGGAAAATTTGAATTAAAAATTGGGGTTGTATGCATAAATATGACGAGAGTTGTTGCTAAAATTTCCACGAGTAAATACAACTCGGTTGAAAACAAAGTGGACGTTTGAATACATGTGAAAGTATGTATGTGTACTTGTTTCTGTTTGTCTCGCGTAGTCTTTTATACGTCCTGACCTGATATTAGCTTTAATTTCGTCTTTTAATAGTTTCCGTGATGGCGAATATGGCGTAGATCGAAATATCTCGCGCTTTGATAAACATTCATTCATTTAGGAATAAGAGAGAATAAAAATTATGCGTTTTTGTTAATTTAAAAGTTGAAGGGATATCTGAATAAATCGTTTAGAATAATCTTTACTAATATCTATACATACAATAAGAATGTAAATCTAAGGTGTTGGTATTTAAAAAAAAAGTGTGTGTGTAGTGTACACGCGTTAGAAGTTATACTTCTTTGACGTAACAAGATAAAAATCTTTTCAACAATTTTATCTTCCGCCTTATTCTACGTTTGTAGAAAAACGACAGTAACAATAGAAAAAGGTATTTAATACATTGAAAGTTTTGATACAAAGAAATACAAACAACAAATACAAAGAAACAAAATTTTGACTATAGCTAACTTCAGGGTGTCGGTTTTTCGTGACGGGGTGCGCGCGCATCATAAAAATTTAGTCTCATCATTTTTCCCTAACGCGCCAAAAGCAGTATAACTTCAAAAAGTTGTTGCAGGTGTCTAGAAACAAGTAATAAAAATAAATTTCAATCATTTTAGAAATAACTGTCTATCTACCTTTTTATCTGTCTATTTGTTTAAACACGCGTTACCGCTAAAGTACTATGTTCACGATAAAACCTCAAACAGATAAAATCATAAAGCATATCCTCAATTAACATTTAGTCTTGGTTTCATTAAAATCGGTTCACTCTATCTAAAGTTATTGTAATTTTAATGCAAACGCGACATAAGTACGAGAGACAGTAGATACCTAAGTAAATGGAGTTAATACATTGAAATGATTTTATTAGTAACTGTTTTTTTAAATTAGGTTTCACGCTGACGGAATCGCCAGCACAGCTATTAATAAGAAACGTATCAAAATCGCGAGCAAGATTGATCTTAACTTATACTATAAATGCGAAAATGAGTTTGTAACGCTTTCTCGCTTTACCCACTCAACTGACTATTATGACATTTTGCAAAAACCTTGTCAGCACAGAGAAGGGGGTAAGGTGTTTTTCACCCAGAAAATTCACTAATCAATACTCACGCGAGCGAATCCACGTATAAAAGCTAGTAGTCGTATAAAAAGAAATAGTAAAGTGGTGCTTAAAAAAATTAAACTGCAATTTAAAAAAATTGTATTCATAAGAGAGGCTTAGAGAGTCTGCACTACATAATATTATAACCTCACAAAGACCTTAGTTAATCCTTAATCCTGACGTCATCTGTGCTATAAAATCAAGTGTCTCACTCGACTCCCTATGGACTTTCAAGCGCTCTTGGCTTTTTATTCAAAGGACTTCTTATCTGTCCTGTGTTCTATCCCTATAGCTACCACATTGAAAACTTTTAATAATTGAAAACATGAGTGGGTAAAGATGTTATGTCACAAATTAGTAATCATATAGAAATGCGCTATAAAATTTGGCTATATTTTTGATTATATTATTAAATGGTTTCATTTCTAAGACTATTTCTGCAAATCTATTAAAGAGAGCATACGTATTTATATGCACATGACATTTTCTATAATGACGTCATATGAAATTGTCGAATATCACTTACATATACTCATACCTTTAATTATTAGATACCTTCAATCATTACAATAAATATTAAAACAAATTTATGACATAAAAATAAAAATTAAGTAATCATTACATAGTATAAAACAAAGTCTCCTACCGCGTCTGTCTGTCTGTCTGTCTGTTCGCGATAAACTCAAAAACTACCGAATGGATTTTTATGCGGTTTTCACCGGTGGATAGAGCGATTAATGAGGAACGTTTTAGTATATAGTTTGTCAAGGATTTTTTCATAAACTGGGCGAGACAACGTCTGCCGAGCCCGCTAGTTCTTATATAATTGTAAAACATACCGCTCGATTTAAATCTGACAAACTCGATATAAATAATATTAAAATTACATGACATTCTACTAATAGACACTATACCTAAATCAAGCCATGGTCACACATACATACATACGTTTATAATGATGGCCTCGGTAGGGTAACATTTTAACAATAAATTTTATTTTTAACCGACTTCAAAAAAAGGAGGAGGTTATCAATTCGACTGTATTTTTTTTTTTTTTTTTTTTTTATGTTTGTTACCTCATAACTTTGGACTGGGTGAACCGATTTTGATGATTCTTTTTTATTTCAAAGGTGGTGCTTCCCGTGTGGTCCCATTTTAATTTGGTCCAGTTCCGACAACGGCATCCAGTGCAAAACCGTATAAGTTTTAAATTTGCATTAATTATGTAAACGACAAATAGACGAATAACTCAATATCACGCTAACCGATTTCGATGATTCATTTTTTATTGGAAAGGATGTACTTCAAGGGTAGTTTCATGAGAATTTGGTTAGGTTCTGATCATGGGATCCTTGACAAAGTAAGAAAACTTTCATGAAACGAGCCTACTCCTTTCTTAAGGGCCGGCAACGCATCTGTGTTTCCTCTCGTGTCGCAGGTGTCCATGGGCGGCCGTGATCACTTACCATCAGGTGACCCGTATGTTCGTTTGCCACCAATATTATAAAAAAAACTCTTCAATTCTTAGAAGCCTATTGTGCTTATGTTCGTTGCTGTGTTGCAACATGACGCAAGCATTGTAATTACATTACTTAAGATGTATTATGTGTGAAGCGATGGTAGCCGAGTTGGTGGTAGAAACTATCGCGGATTATTGATAAGATTGCGTTCGTACCAAACGTTACTTATTGTACAACCAATTGAAACCATATCGCATACCATACTGATAGATACCATACCGCAAAAATGCGCATATTTTAATATACTTAAGGCGGAACGGAGTTCGCGGGCACTGCTAGTAAAATATATTTATGTACACTAAAAATGGAAAAATAAAGTAAATTTTCAAAAAAAAGTATTAACCGACTTCAATATCAATCAAAAACCCATAAGGCACTGAAAAGCGGAAAATAAATAGTTTATCAAATTAACCAAATTAAATAAAACATATGAATATGTGTGCTACCTAGAGATGTATTGGAAGTCGGTGCGAACCGAAAATCATATCATCTACATAGGTACAAAGTTTAAGTCCACTCTCGCGTCTCTGGAATAAATTTGAAATTTCGGTTGGCACCGACTTCCAATACATCTCTAGGTAGCACACATATTCATATGTTTTATTTAATTTGGTTAATTTGATAAACTATTTATTTTCCGCTTTTCAGTGCCTTATGGGTTTTTGATTGATATTGAAGTCGGTTAATACTTTTTTTTGAAAATTTACTTTATTAACTTAACACTCGTTATTGGAAAAGCTTTGTAAAAAAACCTCTTTGAATGCTATATTATCTATGGACAGAAAGTGTTGCGGTATTTTATTTAGCCAAATACCGGTAAAAGAATTTAGCTGAATAAATCCAATGTTTAATTGAAGGCAGACAAGAAGAAATAGTAATCTATTTGACAACATTCCGATACATTTTAATTCCATATTCGATTGTTGTGGCGCGTACTTAGCTAAATTTCGGGCCCGTGCATTTAACTCCGCTAACTTGGTTGCAATATAACTCGTAATTTCTATAAGTTTGAAACACCTTTCACTGAGTATTCTCGCTTTGCTTAATCTACTATAGACACTACAGTTTTATAGACCTTGTGGCACAACAGTAGCCAATCCTTCAGTCCGATGAAGCTGTAAAGGCCTTACGGGGCCAATAGCGTAGTCAGTTCGAAAAAAAAGGCCAATCCTACTATTGAATATAGAACTGACGAGTTCGATCCATGGTTTTTCTGTGATGACCATAAACTCAGATTTATTAAACGCCTGGACTGTCCAAAACAATAAGGGTTTAAGCTATGATACAAATGAATATAGGCCTTATCTATCTCTATATATATATAAGAGATTCTCACCTATATATTGACTCATCACGATATCTCTGGAACCATAAGGCGTAGCGACTTGAAATATGGTAGGAATATTCCTTTCGCCGAGTAGAGGTCAGCTAAGAACGCATTTTATGAAATTCCACCCACAAGGGGGGTTGCGGGTGGTAATCAGGGCGAGACAACGTCAGCCGGGCCCGCTAGTGATATATAATACTAATTAACAGACTGTTGGTAGCATAAGCTTAAGAAAACCGTATTTATTAAAAAAAAATTAAAAACTTGAACAATAACAAATTATGTAATGTTAAATTATAATTTTAAAAAATTGGCTTGTTATTTAAAAAAACATGACGAGCTATATTGAAATCTGGGTCTAAAAAAGTCAACCGAGGGGTTAATAAACTAAAGCTTTCTTACCTAAGCTTGTAACTTAAGTACTTGAGCTTTATGTATGCTAAAGATTATGCCGGTTTCATGCTTTAAACCGAGAATCTCGACCCACAGAACTGGTCGAAATTAGATTTGATGTTTGACATTTTAGTTCGTATAACTAAGTAGCCTAGGCTAAAAGGGTTAACATTCTGTTTAATATTATACAGAAGTATAATATAAGTTTTAAATACTATTTTTGTGTTTAAATACTTTTATTAGAGAATTGGCAGCCAAGCACCGGCTTTTCGTTATTTTATTACGTGCGGTTTAAATCCTTTGCCTTATCAAGCGTCGCGCTGTGCCAGTTAGTTCATACTTTATCCGGATAAGCGGTATACTAAATATTTGACGAATATCCGTAACATCTCTAGTTACATTCTACTCTTATATAATCTAGAGTTTTTGGCGGGCTCTTAGAATGTCTTGTAGTAAATTATATATCTTACTACCAGGCGGCTTGATTTCTTCCGACACTTCCGACAATTATCGTTATATTTCAACCAATTTACAAAAAATCTTAACAAATTATACACCTAAACCTTCCTCGTGAATTACTCTTTCTATCAATCAAAAGCGCATGAAAATCCATTCAGTAGTTTTAGATTTTATCGCGAACAGGCAGACAGACTGACGCGGCGGAGGACTATCTATACATATAATAAGAATGGAAATCTGACGTGTCGGTACTTTGTCGATTTTCGTGAAAAAAATTGTTGCAGGTGTATTGGAATAAGTAATATAAATACATTTCAGTCATTTTTAGAAACGTCTGTCTGTATGTCCGTCTATTTGTATGAGCACGCATCACTGCTAAAGTACTGGGTTCACAATAAACCCCAAGCAAGAAAATCGTAAAGGATATCCTCCGGAGTAACTTAGTGTTTGTTTCATTAAAATCAGTCCACTGTCTCAAAAGTTATTGTAGTTTTAATGACGACGCGGCGTAAGTACGAGAGAAAGGTAAACAAGTAAATGGACTTCATATATTCAGATGACTTTATTAATTACTGTTTTTTACATAAGTAATTCATAATTTTGTGTTATATGGCTCTATATTTTTTAATATTGGTGGTGTTTTGCATAGTATGGTTTGGTTATTGTGCACAAGTGAAGTCTATCGGAAATAATACCACGGATCATAGATTCTGTGATGCCACAAAAACTCCCTAGAAAGTTCTAACAAGAAGGCCACCATCTTGTTAGAACATTGAAGTTATCGTAAGAAACTTGTAATACCATTACCTACACAACAATGGCAGTAATAATCTACTTGAATATTGGTTGTCAAAAAATAAAACTAAACAAATAAATGTTCTAGATAGTATTAGAACATACTTTTATCTTGATACTTGACAGTATTCATCGCGCATATCTGAAAAGACGTCTAGTGTCGAAAGTTGTTGTAATATAAACTCTCAATATTTTCTATAACTTTTTATTGAATCACAGACTTAATTTAACAGTGTTTAATCGTGATATAGTCGAAGTCTGTAAGCTCTAAATCTGGACATTGGCAATAAATTTCCTATTGGATGGTGATAGTTAGCGAAATACTTACTAAAATTATTAGTTTCTTTCGATTTTATCCCAACCTGAAAGTTTTATGTAGGAATGAATCCCTTAAGTTTCATGGCGGCATTCGCGCAACTTACAATAGAACCATCGACCGTTTTATTTTTTAAATCTTTACCGACAGAGTAAATAAAACTCAAAAATAATTTATCTATTTCATTTTATATAACAAGGCTCTTATGAACATTAAAACTACCATAGGTTCGGACAAACAACCCAGTCATCGAGAAGAACCGGCAAGAAACTCGATCTGGTTTATATTTTTTCATGATATTTAATACTAAATAAAGTAATTATTTTGCTATTATCGATATTTTAAATTTAAGGACTCGCTGCGTTAAGATTATCACGGAAAAACAATAGAAGAACTTTATACAAAGGTTTGATGTAAGTATTGCTAAAATTGGTTATTAGTTCGACGCCATTTATTATTATTATGTTGCACCTTCGTTAGGAGGTCAGCTTCAGGATGTAATAAAATTAACATTTAAAAATTCTATATCAGAACATAGAGTATATCTTTATATACTAGCGGTAATACTAACGGCGGACGTTTTTCCGTCCTGATAATAAAAAAAGCTTGACAAATTATATACCATAACCTTCCCCATGAATCAGTTCATCTACTGGTGAAAATCGCATGAAAAGTCATTCAGTAGTTGTTGAGTTTATCACGAACAGACAGACGTGGCAGAGGACTGTTTTATATGTAGTCATAAACAAAGTACAGTAAAAAAGCAATCAGACACGACAGTCTATCAAAAATGTAGTGTCCTTATCCTTGGAACATTTGTTATATACTTTTAGCGTATGCCCACAAAGTCATATGATGTTAAAAAATAACGTATAACACGTAAAACCTAGACGAAATCTTGCTCTCAAGTTTAGCTGCCGGAATACATTTATAGGTGCCAGTAAACCAGACGGATATTAGAGCCCTCATATTTTCTTTCACCGAAACTTTATTGTGGGATTTGAATTTACGTCGATTGACGCGATATCTGAACACGTTAGTACCGAGCCATTATCGCTTCAAAATATTGTATTACCAAATTTTTACTTTTACAAATCTATTCGCAAAAGGATAATAAATAAAGTCTGGCTATGACATATCTGGAACATCGCGCTTGAACATAATGAAAGACCCATCAAAATCTTTTCGACAGGATTTGAATTATACTAGTGCAAACATATAGACACAAGTCTTTAAATAAATATGAGATTAGTCTTTACAAAAATATAAATTTTTTAGACTTTTTTTATATACAAATTTATTATTAAAATTAGTGATTTTTTTAAAATTAAATGCTTTAGTTACTGCTGTTTTTATAAAATTTGAGGTAGTGCAACTTACCTAAGTATAGTTAACAAAACACAACACTAAGTGAACACGTTTTATACCGACACTGTAGCGTTTCAGCGCACTGTATCCCGAATGGCGGGTCGAGGCAGACTGGGCGGTGCGGGTCGCTCGTTCTAAAGATTAACCAAAGTAACGCAGACTGGACATTATGCTAATTTTATTTATTAAGATATAAACATATTTTAATAGACTTTTGTCTAATTGAATTTTTATTATTTAAATACAGTTACTTTCTAAATTTAAATAAGTTAAATTATATTTTTGAAGGAGTTTCTGTGACTGAAAACTGACTGTGTCAAAAAGACTCAATATCAATCACGTATCAGTGATTATATAGTATCTGTGGTCGCAATATATTGTTTTAATTCATAGTTACTAAATAACTATATATAGTTTTTGGGGAGATCTTGGAACGTCATGTATTGGATTTTTTATTTTATTCACAATCTTGTGTTATTTGACACTATATTTTGTAATATTGGTAATTTTACGTAATATAGTTTGATTATTGTGCACAAGTGAAGTGGATTGCAAAGAATACTACGGAGCATGAATTCTGACTTGCCATAAAAATTCTCTGTGAAAATTCTAACATTAAAATGATCGCAAGAAATTTGTAATATCATTATCTACTCGACAAGGGCAAAGATAATCTTTCAATTGGTTGCAAAAAAAATATTGTTTTTTATTACGTATACAAAATGAATTCATAAGTCTTAAAGTGCGCGCTTATTAAATCATATTTATAATACAACGAAAAAATGTAGAATAGATAGTAAAAAAGATATACATGTTTTATTTTCAAAATTATTCATATACGTTTTCTAGACATGTTTAAATAAAGGACTGAGACTAAGACATATATTGCACTATAAATATACAATTATTATTAGTGTAGTATCTGTAAAGATAAATTAAAATATATGTCTTATAACTAAATGAAATGATTTAAAAACACATAGTAAACTTCAATTGGAATTGCAATTCAATTCTGTTTCATTAGACAAACCGCATTGAACAGTGAAAGAAATAAATAATTTTACGACCAATTCCACGAATGCTGTTTACGTGAGTAAGCTCAATCGGACATAAAATCTCACTGTAATTGAACAATGTTTCTCTTGATCACAGTTAAATTATGTTTTTGTATAAGAACAGTAATTTATAGTGTAAACTTTAAACTGAGTAATAAAAACGGGCATACTATATTTGCACTGCATAAAATTTACTGTCGACTTTAATGGAAACTCATAAATTGTTATTTGTAACTGTAATGTATGGTTATATACATTCTAATTTTTTATATCAACCTCTTAAATAAATTTAACATTATTTACATGTGTATTTAATTAAAAATAGATAACAGGCTTAATTAAAACAAAAAGAGTGATCAGTCTCCAAGCGACAGCACGGATGTATCCACAATTCACAAATGCGTTTCCGTAAAATTCTATGATAAGGCTTTTGTTCACTGTCTCTTTCGACCGTGTATATGTTACTAGCGCCTTCTCACTCCGACGCACACTTAAAACGATTGACGTAACGCGGGAAAATGTGTCTGAAGTCGAGACTCAAGGATTTTCTCCGTATCATTGAAATTGTTATTATTCACTTTAATTAACACTTATATATGGCATGCAACCGAATTGTTGACATAGTTGAATTGATATGGAGTTGAAAATACCAATAAAATATATGTTTTATTATATGCAAGCTGTGCCTGTGGCTCTGTTCGTGTGAACTAAAATATTATTATTAAATTTTTTGGGGCCATTCATAAAGTACCTTCGTATATATGAGACGGGGTGTACCTTTTCTTTTTATGGAGGGGAAAATCCTACATGGGATACCCTCACACTGCCGGGGGACAGTGTGAGAGTTATGGCGGACTCCCACCGACTAAAATACCCTTGGCTACTTAGCGCGAAAGTGGACCAGGGTGCGGGGTGACGACTAGCAAACTCTACTGCCCAAGCCACGCGCTTGGGTCACCCGTGGATGAAAGAAACGGGGACCCACCTCTCAGGAAGAATTCTTCCTCTATTCCTCACATGGAGCGGCGACTAAAGCCGTTCTCTTACCGCACGGACCTTCATCTACCGGCTAGGAACACCCCCGTTTCCGCCACCACGGGGTGTAACTTACTGTGACAAGGGAGGCTAAGAAAACGTGACGTTTGCAACTCTTCAAACAATTGTGCGTTTTTTTCTATAGATTTGTTTTAATTTTATTTATTTTTTATGACAGAAAGTAAATAAATATTTTTACGTATACTTTTGTAGACGTACGGAGGGGCATTTATAATTCGTGGCAATATGAATAAGGGGATTGCAAAAAATGTGACAGCGTGATGAAGGGATGGAGAGGATCTAAAACGGTAAAATTTTGGGCGGTAAAATTTAATGAACGCCCCCTTTAAAAAGCCTTTTGATTACATTGTTTGTTTTGTATACAATATTTATTACTTAAAACAGTGGAACCAAATTGGAGACCATAAGAGGCTAATATGTGTAATTATGATGAAGTAATTATTTAAACTCAATTAACATTTAACTATTAAAGTGGACATTACTTTGCACTTCCGTCTGGAATTGATTGGCTAACCACGTTTATTACAACAAAAGTCATTGATTTTATTTGTGCGAGATGTGCCTGAATTTTTTTTATCTGCAACTAGTAATAGAATAGAATAGAAATGTCTATACATATCTATATATACATATAATAAAACTTTAACTAGGCCAAATCTATACATTAAATAGTTTTTGAAAATTATAATCGGAGTAGACTTTGTTATCGATATAGAAGTCAAAAATAATCCTTTTACACTTTTTGTCTGTCTGTCCGCCCCTGTGAACACGTATCACTCTAAAAGTAATGAACCAATTTTGACGATACTTGGCACAGTGATAAATAATATTATAAGGTTACATCTAGGATACTTTTTGTCCCATAAAACGCAAAGGGTTCTTCAGGATAACGGACGAAAGTCTAAGTTTGTAGTTAATTAAATTCTTGACGGATTTTGGTAAATTTTCTTTGCGCTATATATAGCCGACAGATAAGCTAAAATATTAAGTTGTTTTATCTCCCTAGGCTTCTTAAAAAAAAAACAAATACGAAAAAAATCGACGTTTGGGTTCAGAACTGACGTCTTCGTCGCTCCGTATAATGCACATCTAAGGGAACAGACAGCAGAAGTGACTTCATTTTATACTATGTAAAGACTAGAGGCCACCCGCGACTTTGTCAGAGCTTGAAACTTTGTAAATTATGATACGATATCTTATCTTCGTGCAATTCTAAAGAATTATGCAACGTATGCAAATAGTTGAATATCTTGTCTACTATTGATTTCCCATTTTCCACTTTAGATTAAAAACGCGATTTTCATTTCCTAAAACCACACAATTTTCTTTTTTTTTGTTCGAAGCCGATGCAGATAACTAGTTTAGTTATAAAATAATGATTAAAGGAAAGGTATCTTAAAAACAATTTTGTAATAATTTTATATAAAGAATTGCTAGCGTTGACGTAAATTTGCGAAGCACTGTTATAGAATATTCTAACACAAACCGCAACGCGCCCGAAGCTGCGAAGTTATTAAGTCCTCACTGCAAAAAAATACTCGTTATTAAAATCATTCTCATAAAGCTTTACCTAACTCTCGCCGTGGTATTTTTCCATATTATTTTACAATGTATTTCCTATGTGAAATCCATAAAAAGTCAGAAATGTTAAAAGTAATTATTCAACAAAAATACAGATATATATATATACTAGCGGGCCCGGCAGACGTCCCGCCCTGATTATAAAAAAAATCCTTGACAAATTATACACTAAAACGTTCCTCATGAATCACTTTATCCACTGGCGAAAACGGCATGGAGCTCCGTTCAGTAGTTTTGAGTTTATCGCGAACAGACAGACAGACAGACGCGCTAGGGGACTTTGTTTTATACTATGTAATGATATATCTCGTTCAAAAACTAGTTAAGCTATTTGAACTTAAACAATTGCGATTTGTTTTTTTTTAATACTTGTAGGATAGGATAATCTCATCTGATGATCGCTTACTTCCATAGCTTAATGTCTTATGGCATTTTATTGTGGGGGGCCGCAGCTGAGGTAGACACCATATTCCTACTACAAAAACGGGCAGTTCGAGCAATCTATGATTTGGGACCTCGTGAATCATTAAAGACTAAGTTTCAGGAATTCGGTATTTTAACTCTGCCCTCTCAATATATTCTTGAGAATTTGATGTACGTCCGGAAAAACTTAGGTATTCTAGATTTAGTAAAAGACCGACATAATATAAATACTAGAAACCATAACAAACTGGTCACTCCATGTTTCAGGCTTACTAAGACCAGTAACAGTTTTTTAGGTAATAGTGTTAGATTTTATAACAAAGTCCCAAAACACATTACCGATTTGCCGGATAGTAGGTTCAAGTGTTATGTCAAGCGGGTCTTAATACATAAAGGTTATTACAGGGTGGATCAGTATGTGAACGATAGCGACGTCTGGAAGTGACGCCTCTCTCTGTGCAGCCACTAAAAACGAATGTAGCTTTATGTGTCTATTGGTGTGTTAATAAAAAAAAATATATGTTAGTTACTATGAAAAGATAAACCAGATCGAGTTTCTTGCCGGTTCTTCTCGATGACTGGGTTGTTTTCCGAACCGGTGGTAGTTTTGACGTTCATAAGTGCCTTCTCAGGGCCTAAATTGAATAAAGAGTATTTTGATTTGATTTGATTTGATTTGATGTTAAATGCCGAAGTGGTCTAAGATGATAAACACACCAAACCTAAAGGGGACTGACTGGCTCTCAAGAGCAGCTACCGGAACACACCAATAGGTGCTTGACGGCAGATTTTCAGCTTAAGCCTGGTAGCTAGTCAAGGGAACTTAGAAAAAACCTTACTTAGCTTAGGTCAATAATTTCGAAATAATTTATAACTGTCGACGTGATTATGTAAAGAAATTCAGTACGAAACACGACTGTTGTGTAGAGACTAAGGCATGCAATTGAACCACATGACATGGATTATAAATGATATAGGCATTCACAGTTCGTTGGTTCTCGGTACTCGTCGCGTGGTCATCCCGCTTCCGGCTCTCAATACCCCGCACCGCTTTGCACGAACCAATCGTACTAAAATATATTGCGTTCTCACTTACCTATATTTTGTACGGTTATTGCACCCAAAAACTTAGCGTAATGTTAGATATTAGCGTATTCAAACAGACATGATCTCTTGAACTTTATAATATTCGTATATGTAGAGGAATGTATTATATTCAGCAGACATAATAACACCTACGTCAAAGGGTCGTAGAGATTCAGAAGTGCTCTAAGTCCACAAGCACAAAATCCTTTCAACGGGTTATTTGCACATGGAAATTACACACAGAAATTGCATAAATTCCTCGCATAATTGATTCATGTTCTAAATACATGCAGAATTAAACAACAAAGATTAAATATGGACAGACATGATAATAAATAACTTTGTACATTACAAATAAATTCGTTTATCGTTTGTGTTGGGGCAATTATCGTCAATCGTCAATTCGTCTATTGCTTGATTTTAGTAATACTTTGAATATTAATTAATTATGAAGCCGTGGGTAAAAACTAGTTAAGAAGAAAAATAAGTTATGTAATTTTATTGAATAAACAAAAGGATAATAGAACCAAGAATGTTGATATATTTAATTAGCTTTTGCTTCTTACTTCCAACGAATTTATATCTTCCACTACACTTGGACGAACACGAACAAGTTTTTTTCATCTCGCAAAAATATTATTTTTCTGCACGGTTTTACTAATAGTTTTAGAATGTTTTTATTTTATCACATATATTACAAAAGTCAACAACCTCATAATTTTAAATATATTAACAAAAACAATCACTTTCGCTGCAGAATACGTTCAGATTTTATATTAAAAATCGGATTTCACAATTTTAATTCCAGAATTCCAACGGACATCGCCGCCCGAAGCGACGCGACGGACGACTAATCAAATTTATGGACATACCAACTATCTTCTAAGTATATTTAGAAATATAAAACTACTTATATACAATAATTTATTTTAAAAAAAACAGGCGTAAGGATTACCGACAGAAGTGAATACACAAAACGATGGAATAACTGTGTTTTCTTTTGAATGTTTAAATTATTATATTGTGGATTATTTAAATTTCTTAATTTGTATATTGAAATTATTAACATTCTGGTTTTCATATCTGTTGGCACACGGATAAGTAATATAGCTTATTAAGCAATCAAACCTATGATGAACTGCAAAATATCAATATTACATTTAAACAGGTCTCTATTCTGACGCAAGCCGGGCAAGCGCAATACGGTCAATCAGGCTTACTAGCATGTCATGACGCGAAATTATAAATTTATCTCGTACCAAAAATACCGCTCAACGCGCCCGTAGATGTATTCACTTTAAAAAAAACATCTTGTTTTTTATAAAGACTTTTAAACATTACATGGTTTATTTTATATCTAAATCTGGCAATAAGAGCCCTACCAGAGACACGAATAGACGTCTATCAAACATATATTACGTCAACATGGTAATATACAAGATTTTATGCCACAAAATACAGAACCCGTAATAAATTGCTTCAATATTATTCAGCGGTTTTATTTTGTTTCTCGTATCTGCCTGCGTTTTACGTTTGCCTTTATATACAGCCCTGTTATTACGTATATCGCAAGAGTAAACCGATCGCAGAAATTGTTACATATTGATTTCAAAACTTTCGAATTTGGATTATAAGTCGTCACTTTCAGAATAAAAAGTAAATTCAGTTTTAAATATATCATTGTATAAGCTATATTTATTGTAATTTAGAAAGCAATGGTTGACACATAGATCTTATTATATCAAGCACAGTTTATGTAGTTTTTTGCGCTGGAAAGTGCATTCCAATATTTTATTTTCATTGTGAATAAATAGTACCTCCGTAGTTTATGGGTAAAACACGAGTAATCAGGGGCCTAAAATAAAAAAGTGCTTCAAATGGTTTCCGTCGTTTCAGTCGAGTGCAGTCTGTGTGACGTCTCCGTAAATTAACCTTCTACGTTCGCAAAAGACTGTGTTTAAAGTTAAAAAAATGACGTTCAAGGAGTCGGAATTCGGATGAGTGGCGTATTTTTAACTTGACTACGAGGTGTCGGGGTATTTTCGGTGCAGCATTCTCCGCCATATTTGATAATTAAACAAAAAAAAAACATGGGTAAATACAATACTTAGCCCGAGAAGAGAGTAGAAGAGAGGCGCCCCTACATTAATTGGTCAGAATGTGTGGAACTGTCAGTATTAAATGTTTATTAAAAAATTAGAAGTGTATTAAATTTTGGTACTGTACTAATTTCTGTACTATATACTAATAGTAAGTTTTGGTAATCTGTGCAGACTCAGATTAGTAGCAACAACATACATTCAACAAAAAAGTCTAAGCAACATGTACTAATTTAAATTTTAGGATGGTTCTTCACATTATAACGTTGTTTTTTATTTTTAAAATAATATCTTTAGGGTTCTATGATGTAAAAATAACAGCTGTTGTCTTTATAAGTTCTTTTAATAACAGAAATGAACAATATTAGAATATACTGTAGAAACTAAGATACATAAGAAACTAAACTTTTTTCTTACAAAATGAAATTTCTAAAGAAAATGTATTTATTGTGAAAGAATAGAACAATTTAATACAAAGTATGGGCTCCTCTGCTATTCAGAACTTGTCGGCAACGATTATTCATTGAATTAATGAGACTGTTTATGTCATCTTGCGGTATTCGCTCCCAATAGAATTGTAGCAAATCCTTCAGCTGTTGGGTTGTTGTCGCTCCGTCCAAGTCCTTCAAAACACGTCTCTGGAGCATGTCTCATGCGTGCTCGATGGGGTTGAGATCTGGCGATTGTGCAGGCCAGGGCAATACCCGGATGTTCTCCGTTGCAAAGTATTCACTGGTTCGCCGAGCTGTATGTGAACGCGCATTGTCATGCATTAACCTAAAATCGGAGCCAAAGGTTTGTGCAAATGGGTAGACATAAGGTCTGAGAATATCCTCAATGTAATTTTCAGCATTCATGTTTCCATTTACAAAAACGAGCTCAGTTCGCCTGTTCTTCATAATACTCGCCCATAACATAACTGTTGAGCCGCTGTATGGATGAACTTCCTGAACGCACCTGAGCCTTTCAGTATTTCCGGGCCGACGATACACTCGCACCCTTCTTGTATCAGGCTTAAACCCGAATCGCGACTCATCGGAAAACATAATTTTATCCCATTGTTCCTGGGTCCATGTTATGCGTTCTCTACACCATTCATATCGACGAGTGCGATTCCCGTGACGTATCGGTGGGCACCTGATTGGGCGTCGAGCTCGTAGGCCGTACTCATGCAGTCAATTTCGCACAGTTTGAGGACTTACATCAACACCACTTGAAATTTGTAGCCTCAAACTTATCTCTCGAGCGGTTAACATCGGCTGGCGTCTTGCAGTCAGTTGTATGTATCGGTCTTGCCGAGTGGTTGTACTCCTTTTACGGCCTGGATGCTGTTCAGCGGGTTCTCCTGTATTATTGTAGCGCTGCCAAAGACGACAAATAACACTTCTATGAATGCCAGAATGTCGAGATACCTGAGATTGATTACTTCCCGCTTGCAACATCCCTACAGTTCTTTGCATTTCATCTGCCATCAAATGACGTCGCTTCATGACGTAAAGAATATCTAACAATTCAATTTTGTCGCTAACTTTATTTAAATGGTTGGTAAAATTATAAAATCAAGACTAAACGTAGTAATTAAAACGCACTTAAATTCAAACAAATTCGCAGTCATTTGAATTTTATGAAAAAACAAAACATAATCAAATTTTTTTTACAACCAGCCAGTATGTCATCAATAACAAAAAAGTGTACTTACCTACGCACCTTGTTTGATTAAATACTTAGAAATTAATTAATATAAATGGTAAAATTTGTAATATCACGCATGTTGCTTAGACTTTTTTGATGTGTGTATATTATACATATTTAGTGTGTTTATCAATAGTATAATCTATATTATTATTTCTTACTTTATGTTTGTGTTTTTCATTTCTTAAATGAATATTCACTAACTGGACGTCTGTATGTTGTATGGGGCACTATTGAAAACCAGCGCTGTTGTAATGCCTTGTACTGCAGCATGTTACAAAATGGGGTTGTCAGTTGTTGAATATTATCATTTCTATATATTTCCGTTATTTATTTAATCTTTATCGTACACCATTATACATACACCATAAATATATCAAATTCTGTGTCAATGCAAAGGGTAGCCTTTTATTAATTAAGAGCGATCTCTTCCGGATAACCTCTGGATGGCTATATTTTACAGAGAAGAATCAGTGGTACTATGGTGTACAAATCACAGGACTAATAAATACGGCATAAATTACCAGTATGTCGACTGTAACATATATATAAAAAACATATGTATAAATGTAACGTGTATATTAAAGTAACGTGACGTATAAAGTTATTTCAATATGTTAAATTTGATACCAATAATAAAATCTCTTTCTTTCTGACTATACACACGATATAGTGTAGCGTACACATTATTATGTATGTATATTTACGTATATGTTACCTACTGTCCTACCTACCTAACGTACTCCACTACCTAGAACTAGGTAACGCGGACTCAAATTACAGTGCAAGTTCCCATGTACATTATCGGAAATCGCTGACCATATGAAATGAACACTTCGTGGGACAATGAAACGATGACAAAAGGACAATCTCGCTCTATCGCTTGAGCTTGGAGGTTCACACCTTAGTTTAAGTTATATATTGTAATCAATTAATTTTATTATAAGTTTTGTAAAGGACTAAAAATTGCCTTTCTTTTAAAAACCTCCTACGGACGGTCAACTACGTAATTTATATAAATAACACTGTCGTTACTACGCTGAGGTTTGATCACGACTAGTGTACATGGAGTTCGCCATTAAAACACCGATATTTACTCATTCTTGCTATCGCTTTGCCATTGCGAAATACGTAGTTACGATGCCGGTTATAGACTAAAGCTGTATAAAGTTGTTCCTCGCACAATAAAAACATGTCACAGTAAAATAAGGAGAAACGGCAATTCCAAGCTCATATATTTCGATTCTTAAATACAAGCGATTTAAAGAATTTATTTAGGGCTTCACTGTATCCTTTCTAATATCCTTGCTTCGTTTTTAATATCATAAATAGGAATGTGAGTTCGTTTGTCACGCTTTTATGTCTTGACGACTCAACAGATCATCATGAAATTTTGCTTACACGTTGTCAGGTATATGAGAAGGACAAAACGATAGGCGAAACCTACATCAACGCGAGAAAAGTTGAAGTTACACATAGTTAAATAATAATGTAAAAATTGACTGACATACTTTTTTTTATGTCAATTTATAGGAAGATGATTTTTTTTTCTCGAACTGACTACGCTATTGACCTAGCAAGGTCTTAACAGCTTCACCGGACTACTAAGGCGAGCGCTTAAGGCACTCAGCCGATTTTTGTTTGGGCAACCAGCTCAAGGGTGCATGGCACACCTCGACTTGGCTGTTGCCTGTTTCATGCAATTCGCGACCTATCTGAGCTAACCTAAGTTAAGCTAAACTATTCATACATATATGAGTTGTCGAAACATATATGTGTACCAAGCATACATATCTCGACAACTCTTATGTGTATTTTGTATCGGAAAATTTCTAAACTATTTCAGTTCGATAAGGGAAAAAAAAAGTAAAACCCTTCCACTTTTATGTGTAAGCGTGTATGCGTGCACGTATGTGGAGGTGATATGTGTAGTGTTGTTGCAGTGATGTAAAATTATAGGAAGATGAGTTGATCTCAACAGTTATATATTGATATTACTACTATTGTAATTGACATATTTATGAACGTCAGGATATTTTCATTAAGACGCTTCTATAATATCCGTTCGAACCTGCCACAGAGTGGCGCTAGGATATATTTTACCTGTTATTATTACATTATTAAATATAATTAAACTAGCGGAGCCGGCGGATGTTGTCCCGCTCTGTTAATAAAAAAAACCTTGACAAATTATATACCTAAACCTTCCACGTGAATCACTCTATTTACTAGTGAAAACGCATGAAAATCCGTTCAGTAATTTTTGAGTTTATCGCGAACAGACAGACAGACGTGGTAGAAGACTTTGTTTTATAATATATAATAATAATAATGATTATTAGATAAAATATAAGCAATTATTCTTCCTAAAGTCTCAAAGCATATTACCGATTTGCCGGATTGTGAGTTTAAGCGCCATGTCAAGCGGGTTCTGGTGTCGAAAGACTATTATAGAGTGGATCAACATATGAACGATGGTGATGTCTGGAATTGACTCCTCTCTGTGCATCCACTAAAAACGATTGTGACGTGTAATGTGTTCTAAATCTATACTAATATTATAAAGCACTAAAGTTTGTGAATTTGTGACGTTGTAGGGGGTAATCTCAGGAACTACAGGTCCGATTTGAAATATTCTTTCAGTGCTATATTCCTAAATAGTCCTAGCTCATTTATCGAGGAAGATTATAGGCTATATATTCATATATAGGCTATATATATATTCACGCTCGTACCAATAGGAGCGGAGCACCAATGAAGAATACTTCAAAATCGGGGCTTTTTTCCTCTTGAGAGCTTCGACTAGGCTAGGCTAGGGTAGCGTTAGCCCAAAGTAACTGATCCACGCGATCGAAGTAGCGGGCAAAGGCTAGTATTATATATATGTGTTAATAAGATAAACCATGACTGGGTTGTTTTCCGAACCGGTGGTAGTTTTGACGTTCATGGGCGCCTTATTAGAACCTAAATTATATAAAGTATTTTTTGATTTTGATATTAGATATCTTACAAGAAAAATTTATTAGAAAAGAAGAATTTATGAGAGAAAACAGTAAAAATAAATTGATTCTTTTAAAAATATACAAATTAACTTTATGATAAAAAATTTCAAAATTCAATATTTCTCGAACCCGAGCGATCATAGTAGACGGTGAATTAATAATATTTGGTAAGTTATTCAATAAAACATGCAAGATTATAATTAGTTAAGAAAAAGTGAGAAACCCCATGTTAAATGAATGGGAAAAGTAGCGTCATTTAGGCACGGTTAAACGGCATCGAATTTTTTTTTCTTAAATGTTTTAGTAAACTATAAACTAATGATTTGAACGATACCCGAGTCTAAAAAGCCGACTTGGTAAATAACGGACACCGACCAGTATAAGATAAGAAAGATTATTTGCATCTTATGTCAAAGCCAAGGCTGCGATGAAGACGACATTCAGTGCATCCATGTTTATAATCATTGATATCATTAGATTTAATTATTTTACATGACATAGATTTAAAAAAAAAAAGTCGTGGCTGCCATAAGGACTGCCTACAGAAGTGAAAATTCAAAACAATGAAATAACTGTATTCTCTTTTGAATTTGTAATTGAATTATAATATTACTTATCTAAATTACATAATTTACATCATTTGTATATTGAAATTATTAACATTAGTCTGGTTTTCACACCTATTGACACTGCGAAAAATAATTGTATACGTTTTTATACTGTTTATTAATTAATCACATATATTATGGGTTGCACAGTCTCAATACAATACATCAATATTAGACTTACACAGGCCGCCATGCTACACTTCGCTAGTCTCACGCAAGTCGCGCAAGCGCAATACGCTCGGTCACGCCTTACTAACATGTCATGACACGAAATCATAACTTTAACTGATAAAAATAACGCTCCATGCGCCTAAACGGCGGGCGGAAAACTAAAATAATAAAAGAAAAACTTATTCAACGGTATGTTAAGTGGACAATGGATTCGTTTTCTATTGTGAGCGAAGAGCTCACATTAGGTGGGTTTGATTCAAGTGTCTTGTTAGGAAAGTTGAGGCCGGACTTGGGATTTGTTGTTAGAAGTTGGACAATTTTTTTTACTAAATTCTATGCGGACGTATTCGCGGGTAATAATAGTTAGTACTATATAATATCGATTTTCTTCATTGTGGGTGAATCATTTATTTATTCCTATATTTATATGATAATACTTGTTGGCGACGCACACGATGAGTAGCTTATACATAGTTTTATACGTAGATTTAGTGATATTATATTATATTACTTCTTATATTATATTATATTATATTACTTCCCGCTTGCAACATCCCTACAGTTCTTTGCATTTCATCTGCCATCAAATGACGTCGCTTCATGACGTAAAGAATATCTAACAATTCAATTTTGTCGCTAACTTTATTTAAATGGTTGGTAAAATTATAAAATCAAGACTAAACGTAGTAATTAAAACGCACTTAAATTCAAACAAATTCGCAGTCATTTGAATTTTATGAAAAAACAAAACATAATCAAATTTTTTTTACAACCAGCCAGTATGTCATCAATAACAAAAAAGTGTACTTACCTACGCACCTTGTTTGATTAAATACTTAGAAATTAATTAATATAAATGGTAAAATTTGTAATATCACGCATGTTGCTTAGACTTTTTTGATGTGTGTATATTATACATATTTAGTGTGTTTATCAATAGTATAATCTATATTATTATTTCTTACTTTATGTTTGTGTTTTTCATTTCTTAAATGAATATTCACTAACTGGACGTCTGTATGTTGTATGGGGCACTATTGAAAACCAGCGCTGTTGTAATGCCTTGTACTGCAGCATGTTACAAAATGGGGTTGTCAGTTGTTGAATATTATCATTTCTATATATTTCCGTTATTTATTTAATCTTTATCGTACACCATTATACATACACCATAAATATATCAAATTCTGTGTCAATGCAAAGGGTAGCCTTTTATTAATTAAGAGCGATCTCTTCCGGATAACCTCTGGATGGCTATATTTTACAGAGAAGAATCAGTGGTACTATGGTGTACAAATCACAGGACTAATAAATACGGCATAAATTACCAGTATGTCGACTGTAACATATATATAAAAAACATATGTATAAATGTAACGTGTATATTAAAGTAACGTGACGTATAAAGTTATTTCAATATGTTAAATTTGATACCAATAATAAAATCTCTTTCTTTCTGACTATACACACGATATAGTGTAGCGTACACATTATTATGTATGTATATTTACGTATATGTTACCTACTGTCCTACCTACCTAACGTACTCCACTACCTAGAACTAGGTAACGCGGACTCAAATTACAGTGCAAGTTCCCATGTACATTATCGGAAATCGCTGACCATATGAAATGAACACTTCGTGGGACAATGAAACGATGACAAAAGGACAATCTCGCTCTATCGCTTGAGCTTGGAGGTTCACACCTTAGTTTAAGTTATATATTGTAATCAATTAATTTTATTATAAGTTTTGTAAAGGACTAAAAATTGCCTTTCTTTTAAAAACCTCCTACGGACGGTCAACTACGTAATTTATATAAATAACACTGTCGTTACTACGCTGAGGTTTGATCACGACTAGTGTACATGGAGTTCGCCATTAAAACACCGATATTTACTCATTCTTGCTATCGCTTTGCCATTGCGAAATACGTAGTTACGATGCCGGTTATAGACTAAAGCTGTATAAAGTTGTTCCTCGCACAATAAAAACATGTCACAGTAAAATAAGGAGAAACGGCAATTCCAAGCTCATATATTTCGATTCTTAAATACAAGCGATTTAAAGAATTTATTTAGGGCTTCACTGTATCCTTTCTAATATCCTTGCTTCGTTTTTAATATCATAAATAGGAATGTGAGTTCGTTTGTCACGCTTTTATGTCTTGACGACTCAACAGATCATCATGAAATTTTGCTTACACGTTGTCAGGTATATGAGAAGGACAAAACGATAGGCGAAACCTACATCAACGCGAGAAAAGTTGAAGTTACACATAGTTAAATAATAATGTAAAAATTGACTGACATACTTTTTTTTATGTCAATTTATAGGAAGATGATTTTTTTTTCTCGAACTGACTACGCTATTGACCTAGCAAGGTCTTAACAGCTTCACCGGACTACTAAGGCGAGCGCTTAAGGCACTCAGCCGATTTTTGTTTGGGCAACCAGCTCAAGGGTGCATGGCACACCTCGACTTGGCTGTTGCCTGTTTCATGCAATTCGCGACCTATCTGAGCTAACCTAAGTTAAGCTAAACTATTCATACATATATGAGTTGTCGAAACATATATGTGTACCAAGCATACATATCTCGACAACTCTTATGTGTATTTTGTATCGGAAAATTTCTAAACTATTTCAGTTCGATAAGGGAAAAAAAAAAGTAAAACCCTTCCACTTTTATGTGTAAGCGTGTATGCGTGCACGTATGTGGAGGTGATATGTGTAGTGTTGTTGCAGTGATGTAAAATTATAGGAAGATGAGTTGATCTCAACAGTTATATATTGATATTACTACTATTGTAATTGACATATTTATGAACGTCAGGATATTTTCATTAAGACGCTTCTATAATATCCGTTCGAACCTGCCACAGAGTGGCGCTAGGATATATTTTACCTGTTATTATTACATTATTAAATATAATTAAACTAGCGGAGCCGGCGGATGTTGTCCCGCTCTGTTAATAAAAAAAACCTTGACAAATTATATACCTAAACCTTCCACGTGAATCACTCTATTTACTAGTGAAAACGCATGAAAATCCGTTCAGTAATTTTTGAGTTTATCGCGAACAGACAGACAGACGTGGTAGAAGACTTTGTTTTATAATATATAATAATAATAATGATTATTAGATAAAATATAAGCAATTATTCTTCCTAAAGTCTCAAAGCATATTACCGATTTGCCGGATTGTGAGTTTAAGCGCCATGTCAAGCGGGTTCTGGTGTCGAAAGACTATTATAGAGTGGATCAACATATGAACGATGGTGATGTCTGGAATTGACTCCTCTCTGTGCATCCACTAAAAACGATTGTGACGTGTAATGTGTTCTAAATCTATACTAATATTATAAAGCACTAAAGTTTGTGAATTTGTGACGTTGTAGGGGGTAATCTCAGGAACTACAGGTCCGATTTGAAATATTCTTTCAGTGCTATATTCCTAAATAGTCCTAGCTCATTTATCGAGGAAGATTATAGGCTATATATTCATATATAGGCTATATATATATTCACGCTCGTACCAATAGGAGCGGAGCACCAATGAAGAATACTTCAAAATCGGGGCTTTTTTCCTCTTGAGAGCTTCGACTAGGCTAGGCTAGGGTAGCGTTAGCCCAAAGTAACTGATCCACGCGATCGAAGTAGCGGGCAAAGGCTAGTATTATATATATGTGTTAATAAGATAAACCATGACTGGGTTGTTTTCCGAACCGGTGGTAGTTTTGACGTTCATGGGCGCCTTATTAGAACCTAAATTATATAAAGTATTTTTTGATTTTGATATTAGATATCTTACAAGAAAAATTTATTAGAAAAGAAGAATTTATGAGAGAAAACAGTAAAAATAAATTGATTCTTTTAAAAATATACAAATTAACTTTATGATAAAAAATTTCAAAATTCAATATTTCTCGAACCCGAGCGATCATAGTAGACGGTGAATTAATAATATTTGGTAAGTTATTCAATAAAACATGCAAGATTATAATTAGTTAAGAAAAAGTGAGAAACCCCATGTTAAATGAATGGGAAAAGTAGCGTCATTTAGGCACGGTTAAACGGCATCGAATTTTTTTTTCTTAAATGTTTTAGTAAACTATAAACTAATGATTTGAACGATACCCGAGTCTAAAAAGCCGACTTGGTAAATAACGGACACCGACCAGTATAAGATAAGAAAGATTATTTGCATCTTATGTCAAAGCCAAGGCTGCGATGAAGACGACATTCAGTGCATCCATGTTTATAATCATTGATATCATTAGATTTAATTATTTTACATGACATAGATTTAAAAAAAAAAGTCGTGGCTGCCATAAGGACTGCCTACAGAAGTGAAAATTCAAAACAATGAAATAACTGTATTCTCTTTTGAATTTGTAATTGAATTATAATATTACTTATCTAAATTACATAATTTACATCATTTGTATATTGAAATTATTAACATTAGTCTGGTTTTCACACCTATTGACACTGCGAAAAATAATTGTATACGTTTTTATACTGTTTATTAATTAATCACATATATTATGGGTTGCACAGTCTCAATACAATACATCAATATTAGACTTACACAGGCCGCCATGCTACACTTCGCTAGTCTCACGCAAGTCGCGCAAGCGCAATACGCTCGGTCACGCCTTACTAACATGTCATGACACGAAATCATAACTTTAACTGATAAAAATAACGCTCCATGCGCCTAAACGGCGGGCGGAAAACTAAAATAATAAAAGAAAAACTTATTCAACGGTATGTTAAGTGGACAATGGATTCGTTTTCTATTGTGAGCGAAGAGCTCACATTAGGTGGGTTTGATTCAAGTGTCTTGTTAGGAAAGTTGAGGCCGGACTTGGGATTTGTTGTTAGAAGTTGGACAATTTTTTTTACTAAATTCTATGCGGACGTATTCGCGGGTAATAATAGTTAGTACTATATAATATCGATTTTCTTCATTGTGGGTGAATCATTTATTTATTCCTATATTTATATGATAATACTTGTTGGCGACGCACACGATGAGTAGCTTATACATAGTTTTATACGTAGATTTAGTGATATTTTATAGAGTGCATAGATATAGATTTATCGACATTTAATATAGATTTGTTAGAATATAATAGAATAGAGATATAAATTGGATATAGAATTGTAGGTATGTTATGTGTGTGATATGTATATTAATAGAGAAATAGGGACTTATGCATGCATAGAATTATTGAATTACGGATTGTATAGAATTATGTGTGTTAGTATAGGGTAACTTATAGATTACATTCGCATTAAGTAGGGAATTACATGATAGATGAGATTAAGTTATGCCGTATGGAATATATAGCGTGTGTGCATGGAAACATTCGTAGAGAGAATATGATAGAGTTACATACGTTATATATTATTGAAGTATACGTTACATAGCAAGAATTATACGATCATATAGAACGGCAAATATGGAAGATTGTATAATTTAATATAGACAAACGTAATGGTTATAGAGGTACATAAAATATTACAACGGTTCCTCATAACGGACGTCTTCGATCTCAGGGTTTTTAATAATTTTATGAACAATGACTCCAGCCATATACCGGCTTACCTTTGTAATAAATTCAAATTCCTAGAGACTAGGCGGTGGATTTTGCCTTTGAATAAAGCAAAGTAATATATTTTCTGTTAAATGCTTATTGCACAAGCAATATACTTGAATAGGGTCCGCCGAATAATATTCGTTATGACGTTACGGTACCCGAACGAGCCCAATAAAATAATATATTTTATTTTATGGTAATTGTACAAACAATAGTTGAAAGTTGCAAGTCGAACGGGACTTTATGGCTTTACAGTAATTTCTCACGCAACGGCGTTGTAAACAGAAATTTCTAATTTTATTATGTATCGTTTTAAAATAAAATATGAATGGAATTAATATTATAACAAGGAATATATATATATATATATAACTGGCGAACATAACGTAACGATATGTAATATTGAATATCGAATGAATGTGAATGTGAATATATATAGAGATTAATTATGTCACCCTATACAGATCGATTTAAATAACACACTGAAAATAGATTTACAAATGAATATAAGTTAAGGTTTATCTAATAAGATTATTATAGAGTTATATAGAATTATAGAATAGAATATAGAGTTTAGTGCAAAACGGCGTTTAATATAGAGATAACTTTATTCATATGTAAGGTAGATATAAGATGTAAATTTTAGAGTATAGATTGCATGCAAATAGATGATAATAAATTGATATTATAGGCATTTTATATGTAAAAATATGATAAATATGATAAATAAATAGGAACGCGATATCCGAGCCAACGAATAGAGCCACGACGTCTAACGGGATACCGTTAGTCGCCGCGATAGTCGCCGGCCCGATTTTGCTTATAAGCACGGTCCGTGCGGTACTAGATCGTAGTTTGCTTGCACAAGTCATCGCAATAACATCAAGTAGTTTGCTTGTACATCTTATTGAGATAGCATGGTAGTTTGCTTGCACAAGTCATCGCAATAACATCGAGTAGTTTGCTTTCACAAGTCATCGCAATAACATCGAGTAGTTTGCTTGCACAAGTCATCGCAATAACATCGAGTAGTTTGCTTGCACAAGTCATCGCAATAACATCGAGTAGTTTGCTTGTACATCTCATCGAGATAACAACGTAGTCTGATTGTACATCTCATTGAGATAACATTGAATAGTAACATCGAGAAGTCTACATAGTCAGTAGTAGTGCTCTGTTGGCTCGGGGACGCGGTCATTATACGAGAACCACGGTGTTTTCTTGCGACCACCCCGACCTCCGCTTCAAAATCTACCACCTACATCGGCTGGCTCGTGCATCACATTGCACATCATCGAGGCCCCTTTAAGACATCACCGGCATCCGACTGTCGTCACCGAGGCGGGCTACCGGTGCTCTCGCTACCACTTTCGAGAGTACTACGCCCGCCCACCGCCGGGGAACGTCACCTCGCCTCACGTCTCTCCTCATTTCCACCTCACCCCGCCTAACCGCGGGCCGGTGACGTACGAGGGCGAGAGGTGTCGCCATATTGACAGGCGGCGGCCCCAACAATACTAACAGGCACGGCGGACGTTGTTCAACCCATGATAATGAAAAAAACCTTGATCAATTATATACCTAAATTTTCCTCATAAATCTGACTACTGATAAAAACCGCATGAAAATCCGTTCAGTTTCTCGCGAACGGACAGACAGACGTGACAGAAGTCTTTATTTTCTAATAATACTAGCTTTTGCCCGCGGCCTTGTCCGCGTGGAATAGTTAATTTGGGCTAACGCTAACGCGCAGCGGAAACTCTTAAAAGGAAAGAACACCCATTTGGATACATTCTTCATTGGTGCTCCGCTCATATTGATTTTAGCGTAATGATATATAGCCTATAGCCTTCCTTGATAAATGACTTATCTAACACTGAATGAATTTTTCAAATCGGGCCAGTAGTTCCTGAGATTAGCGCGTTCAACCAAAAAACCCTCTAACTTTATAATATTAAGTATAAATTAGTATTAGTATAGAGTATAGATATGTAGTTATTATCCTAGTTGAAAGTTATATTCTGATTGTCTGTACTTTTCATTACAATTTGTCGCAACATCTTTACTCTGAATGTAGGCCATTAACATAGGTGTATTGTTTCTGCCAACCCCAATAATCGTAAGACTGGTCGAAGTATACATTGAGACGTACATAGAATCGTACTGGAATACCTTTATCCAGGCTCCGCATGTCAATCCGGATAACCTGGCTGTTTTGCATACCCGGTTATTTGATCTGTCAATTGCCGAGAGCTCGGGCGTTTGTCGTGTTTATTTGCAGATCGACAGAATCCAGGTGGATTTAAAAATATTTTCATGATTTATCGTATACTTAGCTGTATTTTTTTTATTTTCATTGCAAAAGCGTTATCTGTTCATCTACCTGTGTTTTATTCCTAAAGCAAACAATATCTTTATTGTACGGTTTTTGTACACTGCATGTCGTCCTACTTATTATGTGCGCATCAGTACATATGAATTAAAATTATATTTACTAAATACTTGAATAGTCAGCCATTTACGTCAGTCACGTTCAAGTGTTCAGTTAGTATGCACAACAATACTATCGTAACACAGAAATAAAATAATTGTTACCTAACAAACAACCTTATTCCCACAACCGGGCGCCCCAAGAATAAATGTAACGCAAGGACTTGCTTCTGACCCCCACATTTATATTTATTGACTTGTTCAAATTGATTATTAGTGAATACAAAATTTACATGTGCCCAAAGCCTAGCAATGTCATTTGAACTGTCATCAAAGTTACTGAATATAGAAGAAAATAATCTATACTACCTTTTCGGCTTCGGTGTAATGAAGTTGCGGGGTACATCTAGTTTCTGCTAGCGGGCCTGGCGGACGTAATCCCACACTGATAATAAAAAAAAACCTGACAAATTGTATACCTCAACAGTAAGTATTAGTGTCAGGAATTACTTTATCTACTGGAGAAAACCGCAAAAAAACCCGTCCAGTAGTTTTTGAGTTTATCGCGAACAGACAGACAGACGTGGAAGATGACTTTGTTTTATAATATGTAGTGATATAATAAGCCTTTTTCTACTGTCGTTTACTACTTTTTTTTACTTTATTTAGTTATACGGTCATTACAATCAAGGTTTTTAGAGAACGGACGCTGTGACCTCTCTCGCATATTTTTATTGTGAATCTTTAAGTAAAACTCAATTGCTTCCTTTATATTTAAACTAGCGGGCCTGGCAGACGCTGTCCCGCCCTGACTATAAAAAAATTGTATTAATGAATTGTGAGAAGTTGTAGAATTACAGAAATGTTCTTTCAAAAATATTTGTAAGTACGACACGCACGCCACCTACTGTAACATGTAACGTGTAAATTAGATTAATAATACTAACAGTGTGCCGAATGAAATATACCATCAGTAACACATTTGAAACTTTAACCCACTATATAATAGCATAGGTATAAGTAAGTAATGAAAATTTTACGCTATACATTATCTGACAAAGTGCCTTAAAATGTCATTATATATAATATAGAAATACATGCTATTAAATTCAAAATCAAAAGGTTTAGGTTTAGTTTACTTACGATTAATATTAGGGTCTTATATTTTGTGAGATTCTTTTTCTCGGCATCTAGAACTATATGGTGGCAAGGAAAAAAATAGTCGTTTTAAAATAAACACCCTACACAGACACTTAATTTTTATTATGTATTTATTATGCATAATATATTGTCTTCCTGGCTACCTCTATATCAAGTTTTATTGAAGTCTTTCCAGAAAAAGTCGTGAAAATATAACAAAGAGATCGATAGAGAAGAATCAATTTCGCATCTATAATTTCAATAACGTTCATATGGAGTTTTTGGCGTGGTCTCAGTCTGTCATATAGTGGTTTTTATATTTTATTCATAATCTTGCCTTATTTGACTCTATATTTGGTAATATTGGTGGCATTTTACGTAATATAATTCGGTTATTGTGCACTAGTGAAGTGGATGGAAAATAATATCACGGAGCATGAATCCTGAAATGCCCCAAAAATTCCGTGGAAAGTTCTAACAATGGACACACTATCTCGTTAGAACGTTGAGATTATCGCAGGAGACTTGTATTATTATTACGTACTCGACAATGGCAGTAATAATCTACTAGAAGATTGCTTACCAAAAATTAAATTAAAAACAACGTTCATATGTTTTTAATAGTGTAATTAAATTTTGAGAATTTTACGAATGTTTTAAAGAAGAAATTAGAAACGGCAACTATCAACACGATATGTAATTTACAACAAAAGTTTACGGTTCAACACCGTTCATAAATTAAAAATAAACTGGAATAACATAAACATCCTGAAGATAGATCAGGAGGTGTGATGTATTTTGACTGCATTGGCAGACGTACAAATGCGTTCACAAACATATCGCTCGGGTAACCTTCGTTAGAAGAATTGCCCTTTTTATCTAGTTCGAGCAATATGAAAACAAATCAAAACTACTTTATATAATTTAGGTCCTAAGAAGGCGCTTATGAACGTCAGAACTACCACCGGTTCGAGAAACAACCCAGTCATTGAGAAGAATCGGCAAGAATAGACAGTAATATATGGTATATTACTCAAAATGCCCGTTTTTGTAATAAAATTTTGGTGTTTACCTCAGCTACTGTCCCCCATAATAAAATACCGTAAGACATCAAGCTATTTTTGCTCGAGATCGCCGACCGTTTGAGTATCCTTACTTTATGGCTTCTAGTATGTCAAGTAGACAAAATTTATTTGCAAGTTCATGTTTTATTTCATCATTTATAAAGACACAAGCGTAGACGAAGTTGCGGGTGGTTGCTAGTTATTGCTTATAATATTATACTTATAATTCCCATTCATTTAAAAAAATATATGGTTATTAAAGTTACATAATTGGTTCACGTAATGCTTTTTTTCTATTTAGGCCTTAGTAACCGAATTTAAGAACAAAAATTTAAGGTGTTGGAAAAGAATTACGCAGTTGTAAAATTATGAAACTATTATAACAAATCAATGCAAAGATGTGCCCGCTACAACATGAATTCTGCGTATTTCAAACAATTCACATCTGTTTCAGTTACCGCGTAATAACTGGTAGCGCAACTACTTGTGTATTCACTGTAACAAGATGGCGTTCCTTTGAAACTTTTGTAATACCATTGAAATATTTGCACTTCTCTATTTATACTACTCTCTGTACTTATTATCTATATTTAATTTAGGTTTTAATCGTTTCATCTCTGTATTAAATATTTACTTATCGTCAGTGATGTGTGTAATATGATTAATTATTCATTTGAATTGAGAAGACAATGACACTAACTCGGAAATCCTGCAGCAGTCTACGATCTGTAGTTTGGAATCAATACTTATTACAGGCTAACTATGTAGACGCCCATTACACGTCGTGCCAACAGCGTATAGTTTCCGGAAAAAATCTAACTAGTTGTTGAATCTACCTCTCCTATGGATAGCTGGATTGCTCATTACAGATGTGTAATTAAGTGCCATTTCCCAACACATGTAATATTTTCCAGATAAGTTAGCGAATACAAAGAAGACTTGTGCAACAGAGGGCTATCTGCTAAACTTTCTTAACATGTATTTGAAAACCATCAACCAAGAGACCTCCATATAAAACGCCTTAAAAAACCATTGTAAGCTTTTCTACCTTCACGCTTAAAATTATTCCCGAATGTTGTGCAGTGTAGTGTGCAGATGTAAGTATACTTTTAAAACGAAATTTTTTCGCGGATCACATTCCTTCAAAGATGAAACATAAATTTTGGATAACATCAAAAGAATTTGCAATTCTTCGAGCCTCGTGCTATCAAGCAGCCGGCATTAGATTTGAATTTTTGTAAGAATTTCTTCCGTTAACAATAGACGGTTTGATAGTCTTGAAATTTAAAAATACACTTATATCGGTATCGCTTGAGAAATTATACTGAATATTCAGATTTCCTATTGCACGTTCTTTTGAAGGCAACAACTAATTTATGACTTACAAAGCCGTAACATTTAAAACTTGTTGATTTAGTTAGGAAAGTAAAAACTCCATAGTGAGCTATAGACAAAGTTTACGATGATGGACGTAAATTCGTATGCAACAATAATTTTAGGAAAGAAAATTTTTTTGACGAAGTCATAGTATGGTGATGCAGCATTTTGTAATGAAATCAAAATAAAAAAAAAAAAAAACACTTTATTCAATTTTGGCCCTAAGAAGGCACTTATGAACTTCAAAACTACCACCGGTTCGAACAAACAACCCAGTCATCTACCGGCATCAACCGGCAATAAACTCGATCTGGTTTATCTTTTTAACATATACATATACCTATGTAGGGACACAATGTTACCATGCACTCTGCCTTACATGCCTACATTATGTCCATACACCTATATAATATTTAGAATACATTACATCTCGCAATCGTTTTTGTAGATGCACAGAGATGAGTTAATTATTCTAAATCAAGCTAATCGCTACTACCCTAAACAAGTCACTAAGAGCTTCCTAAACTTCCTCCACTAAAAATATTACTTTAACATGAAGTAAAATTGTAGTTAACAATAAAAATAAGGTTAAATTAGATTTAAAGTACACGAGGAATTTGGTTCAACTGAACTCGGTTTTTTGTTTACATTATTTATAAATATCTCGTATAGATTTGAGTTACATACACACTGTAATTTACGAAATAGTTGGCCTACTTAATTCTAACCGTGTAACAAACAAAACTGGTCTTTGTAGCAATGCTCAATAACGTTAAATTATGTTGAAAAAAACATATATAAAGTATACCGAATGACACACAAAAACTAAACGCACAAAATATTAAAATAGAGTAGGCTCCTTTTGTAACATTGGAAAATTAAAGATAGATTATTTAAAAATTAAGATTAATTTAAAGGGGATCAAAGTAAAGTTCCAGATTAAGAGAATTCTAAAATATTAGAAGGCAGAAGAAAATTTTTACTGTTACAAATAAACGAACACATATCATTCAGTTTTTGTATAATTAATACTCTATATCCACTAAAGAATAAATAAAATATGTGTATGTCTGTCAATCCGATATTCGAAGAAACAAAAATGCCAAATTTCAAAGTAAGTGTGCTCATTGGCGCTTTAGACCTTGGGATATGAAATATTGTTTATGATTTCTGGTCGCATGTTTTTTAACATTTAACCATTACTTTTAACTAACCTTGGTAAAAATATCGCATTTAACTTGGTAAATAAAAATATATCGAAATCCAAACATAACAATCAACTCTTGAATGATAAGATATTTCTTCTGTGACATAGAAAATTCACACGGCGAATATGATTGAAATGATGTATTGATTGTTTCCATCCGTGACACAGTAATGAGTTTTCGATCAAATGTATGTTGGTGACAATCCGGTCATATATAAATGACCTATATTTCCTTCTCGGTAAAGGTTCACGTCTACGTATTCGCATCGTAAGTATCAGACGCGTAGCATCAAACGAATTATGGTTTTACAATGCGTCTACAGTATCGGCAGCGATCGGATTTGCCGGCGCAACTACCAGCAATCGTATTGTTGACGCCACTTTCATTCAGATCTTCCTAATGAGAGGAGCGGAGTGTTCGGTGGAATGTGCAAGATAATGGAGGAAGTCGTAGAAGAAGAATTTGTTGTAATTGCTTGTTTCTTAACAGAAAGAAATGACGAAGCAAAAGCTAAATCATCTCAAAAACACGAATAATAACAGAAACAACACGATTGCTGGAGTAACACATATGAACAGAACGATAGTCGAAGGTAAATGGCGGAGGAAGCGGAGCGAAGGAGCGTTCCTTTGTTTAATATGAATTAGACGTACAACATGATAATGTTATCTGGATTCTTACGACTCAAAAGGAAAATCACACAAAGAATATACGAAGACTTATACTTATACTGCCAGCAATCTGTTCATCAGTGGATCGTAAAGTCTACGCTCGTTTGTATGAAACTTAAACCCTTATGGTTTTGTACAGTTCAGAGGTTGTATGACAGTTTTTTTTATTAAATATCTCGAGTGGCTGAAGATACCTACAAACGTCAACTGCTAGAAGAAAAACTTAGTGATCTGTCCATGGAGATTTCTATTTTTATAATAGAATAGCTTTAAATAAAACGTTGATTTATATAACTTTAAAAGAACCACCGTTATATCATTCAACCCAGAAATTTATAGGTCTGCCTATTTAAAAAGTTATTAGAAATTAGCTCCTTAGCACAGAAAGCGTTCCCAAAGCTTTTTACTTTATTACAATTTTGTTAAATAGCATTACTTTGTCAAACTCAGTAAAGCTCAACTTAATAAATTATACATTCAAAGTTTAATTAACTTGTCTGGCAGCTTTATTGCTTACTGCAGAGAGGAGACATTAAGGGATCAGGTAGACAATTTTCTTACGGAGTAAGGCGTTTTACGTAATCGAATTTTATGTAGTTCTATTACCTGTGGATTCGTAAATCCTCAATATAAAAACTCTATATAAAATCAACTACGAATACCATTTGAGTTATTTAATTATAATATGTTTATTGCAGTTGAAATATTAACACTTGTTTTTGATGAATTAAGTTATCTAAAATATACAGTTTAAAAAGGTTTATAAACTGTTTTTTTTTTTTCAATTTTAGTTGGTTTCACAAAACCATTTTTGGAATTAGCAATATAAAGGGAGAGAGAGAGTCACTTCTCTTTTCCTTGACGCGTTGCATGAGCATTATATAAAAAATCATCAAAATTTGTCAGTTATGATTTAAATGCAAGTCATAGAGAGTCGTGGTAATTTCAATGTTCGTTAAATGCCTTGATATTAATGCTCACATGCTTGACAAAATTATCTAATCGATAGCAGACTCCTTCTCCGTCAACCGCAAAAGATCAAATGGACATATACGAAAATTGTCACAAAGCATTATATACCCTAGTCTCTTTATATTAAACCTGGGGCATTCTTGAAGCACATGTTCTAAATTTTCCATAGGTTTGTTATCACAGGGCCAGGTGTTATCTATACTAATATTATAAAGAGGTAAAGTTTGTGACGTTGTGAGTTTGTGACGTTGTGGCGTTGTAAGAGGTAAGCTCAGGAACTACTGGTCCGATTTGAATAATTCTTTCAGTGTTATATAGCTCATTCATCAATAACGGTTATAGGCTATATATCATCACGCTAAGGCCAATAGAAGCGGAGCACAGATGAAAAATGTTTCAAAATCGAGATGTTTTTTTTTTGAGAGCTTCTGCTGTGTGTCAGCGTTAGCCCAGAGTAGTAACTATTACTACGCGGACGAAGTCGCGGGCAGGGGCTATAATATATACTAATATTATAAAGAAGTAAAGTTTGTGAGTTTGTGACGTTGTAGGGGGTAATCTCAGGAGCTACTAAACCGATTTTGAAAATTCTTTTACCAGTAGAAAGCCACGTTATTTTTGAGTGTCATAGGCTACATATCATCACGCTAAGACCAATAGGAACGGAGCAACAATGAAAAATGTTTTAAAATCGGGGTATTTTTTCCTTTTGAGAGCTTCCGCTGCGTCTTAGCCCAAAATAACTATTCCACGCGTGCGAAGTCGCGGGCAGAAGCTATTAACCAATTATATTATCTATAATCTATACTAATATTATAAAGAGGTAAAGTTTGTGAGGTTGTAGGGGGTGATATCTGGGGAGTCGGAGAAAAATGGTCGAACGAAAACGTTTCTTACGAGCGCTGCCTTAATTATGAGATACATCTGATTGAGTTCTAGAGAAAAATTGTAGCTTGACAATGCCTATTACCGCCCAACGAAGTGGGCACGGGTCAACTAGTAGTCAATAATCTTAAATCGATGAAGGTATTGCTTACAATATCCATGTCCAGTTAAAATTTGTGTCATATGGAATGAAACTCCAATAGTTTGTAAGCTGTAGTTGTTGGAATACAATTAAAAGTCTTTTTTCCGTGGTTAGCGGATTCGTACACAACAAAAAGTCCGAGCTTTCGGTGATAGAAAACCTCGTGCCGAAACTATAGCATCGTGGCAGGGCTTTTTCTAAGCACGCCAATCAAGCTACCACCCTTAAATTAAAAATCTGTCGCTAAGCACTCATAGATGTGTTCCGCAGCTGCAATGTCCAAGGTTTCGCATGTTTACCATTTTGTATGTGGTAGAACCACGCTGAATCTATAACTGGTTTCATCATGAATGGGTCGACTCGCCCGGGCTAGTACCTCCCTCTCACAGAAAATCGATGTGAAGTAACAGTGCTTGGATTGCTGCGTTTCGTTCGGTCAGTGAGAGCGCCGGAGTCCCACCTCTCCTCTCCTTCCCCCTTCCCTTCCTCCCCCTCCCCCCAAAAACAGGATGGCAACGCACATGTGACTCCCCTGGTGTTGAAAGTATCTATGGACGGTGGTAATCACTTAATATCGGGTGACCCACCTGTTCGTTTGCCTACTAAGATATATAAAAAAAAATCTTAGTCTATATTGTTGTTTAACATCAGCTGAGATCGAGGTCAACCGCTAAAATCTATGAAGTAAATCAAAAAGAGAAAAGAACTAGACGACAATTTTTTTTATACCATAGTAGGCAAACTAACAGGTGGGACACCTGATGTTAAGTGATCACCGCCATCCGTAGACACTAGCAACACCAGGGGAGTCGCAAGTGCGTTGTCAGCCTGTGTTTGGCGGGAGGGAAAGGGTGAGGGGGAAGGGAGGTGGTCCTCCGACGTTCTAACTGACTAAACGAAATGCAACAATGCAAGCAGTATTACTTCACATCAGTTTTCTGTGAGAGGGTGGTAGTACCTCAGACGAGCCGACTCTTGCATGCTGAAACCAGTAATAGCTTCAGCGTGGCTCTACCACCTATAACGAAGATAACATCTATTTTGTAATATACTGTAACTGCAAATTCGTATTTATTCCACACCAACATAAGTGCTTCGACAATGTACATTGTTTGAAGTTTTTTTTATTTAATTCATCATAATAAGCCGGCCTAATCAAACAGTCGTAGAAGTGTATAGGTCTGTGTTGTATTGATGTATATTCGAATGGAGAATTGGTTGTCATGTCAACATGGTTGTGCAGTCAGTTTATGTTTAATGTTTATGTCTCAATAATAATGTATAAAATACAAGACTATTTCTAAATATAACATCGGCGACGATAACTCACGTTTAAACTGCGAAATGGCACTGTACGGAATCCTGGGAAGTTTTGACCACAATGTTCAACAGTGGCAAACATTCAAAGCCGTTTAGTGCAATGGTTTATCGCAAACGAGATTGACACAACAAAGGGTCCTGCTAATATCAGGAAACGAGCAATTTTGTTGAGTACACTCAGCGAAAGCACCTATAGGTTAGCTGCAGACTTAGCAATATACTTTGAGTTACTTCATTTGGTCGGGTTCACTTTGCATCCTTTGTATATGAATCAGTACCACTGATTGATCTGAACGTCTTCTGCGCTCGCCTGTACGTTTCTACATTAGTATATTATCTATGCCTGTACGCTTAGTGTAACTATCAAGGCCCATTAAAACAACAACGTCAGTAATAAATGGTCTGTTTATACTATCAATATTTAAAAGGATTCAATTATGAATCTAAACCATTCTTGAATCCACCTGAACACTCACATAAAATTTCATCATAATCTATCCGACCGTTTAGGACGAGTTCATTTACATACACACGGACAGAAGAATCTATAATTCTACATTATAAAGCTGCAGAATCTGTTTGGTTGAATGCGCTAATCTCAAGAACTACTGAAATTGAAAAATTCTTTCCTTGTCAAATAGCTCATAAATTGAGGAAGGCTATATATCATCACGCTAAAAGCAATAGGAGCGGAGCACCGATGAAGAATGTTTCAAAATCGGGGTTTACGTAGGTATTATTTAAAAATATTTTCACCTTCTACGTAAAGGAAGTCGCGAGTTAAAGTTAGCGTTAGTCCAAAATAACTATTCCACGCGGACGAAGCTGGTTATATATATAAAGATAAATCAGAAGTCCTTGGCAATTCAAAGTAATAGTTGAATAAATAGAAGGGTATGGATTAAACGGAACGATAGAAATATAATAAACATACGGTACTTTGAACATTTACCAGACGATTTGGCGAACAGCGAGATGTTGCTGGAACTTATGTTTATTATTTCACAAACGAAACTTAAACAAATGCTTACGACTTCCAATGTTCAGGGAAAACACCATTAAACACCGTTGGAATCGAAGCGGGGACTGTTTGGACTGTTAACTGCCCCGCGGAATATTGTTTTCGTGTTGTAAACAAAACTGTTTTAGCGGAATAACGTGTATCTGGAGACTGCTACGTACTCAGCATACATCTGAGGTCCCTTGACCCCCAAAATACTAAAGTTGTTACTTACATTACACAGAAATGTAAAGCTTAATAATAATATAATATAGTTTAGCGCCATCTAGTTGCAATTTATAATAAATACAAAATAAAAGTTATAATGAAACTAGCTGACCCGGCCATGCGTTGTTGTGGCCCAGTTATTTGACCTAAAAAAAGACATAGGTACTAAGTTAAAACAAACGTGGCGCCATGTATGAGATATCTATAACAGTCGGTCCTATAGTTTTCAGTCAACAAACTAATTTAAAGCGCCATCTGCTCGATACTGATGAAACTTAGAATTAATAACAATAGTCAATATTGACTATCATTTAATTTTTAATGAAAAATATTGAGACCATTAATCGAAATATAAATTATCCTATTTCACAAGTTGGACCAAATTATATACAAATGCCAATGTTTCATGAAGATCGCTTGAGTGATTTCGGAGTTCATCGTGGACAAACATCATGACACCGGATTTTATATATTAAGGTAGTAAATAAGAATTCTGTATGAAAAAACACTTAGGTGAGTCAAGTTTCATCTATATATTTACATTCATTATATCCATTTAGCACTAGCTTGTGCTTACGGCTCCTCTCGTGTTCATTTGACTTATCTTTCGGGAAAACTACTGTATTTTCTATATAAAAGATACCTTATAACCTCTCTGTTCACATGATAACGTGTATACAAAATCCCATGACGATTGGATTAGTATTTAATGCGTAAAAGCGTAAAAAACAAAGTTACCTTCGCATTTATAAAACTAGCTGTGCCAGCGCCATCATTCGCGTGGCCTGCCTGGCGTACATTATGTAAAAAAAACAATGATTAATAAAACCATCTGAATGTACAGTCCATTTACTTATCCACTTTTCTCTCGTAAATAAGTCGCTTTGTCATTAGAATTACGATAAATTTTGATAGAATGAACCGATTTTGATGAAACAAAAAATAAATGTTACTAGAGGTTATGCTCTATGATTTTATTGGTATGATTTTATTATGAACGCAATACTTTATGCGTATTACAATACCTGATGTGTGTCCAAACAAACAGACAGACAAACATTTCTAATAATAATTGAAATGTATATTATTACTTATTCCTAGACACTTGCAATCATTTTTTTCACAAAATCTAAAAAGTACAGACACTTTAGATTTATCTTTTTATTATATGTATAGATAAAAGTAGATACAATTGTTGATGTTAAACGAAGTCATTCTAGATATGTTTAATGTATTTTTTAAACATTATAAAACTATTGAATATTCTACTAAACGAGATATCGTTCACTCGAGAATGCTTTGATGTTTCACGTGATCTTGATTAATTATGAGCAGCGTTTTATTTATTTTTATCTTAATTTTGTTACTATTAGTAATCTACAATGAAAACACATTCCCGTGTGTTGAGAGTACTATGTTACTAATTTTATTTATTTACTAGCTTCTGCCCGCGACTTCGTCGGTGTGGAATAGTTACTTCGAGTTAAATAACACGCAGCGAAAGTTCTCAAAAGAAAAAAAAACCCTGACTTTTTTTCATTCTTCATTGGTGGTCCGTTCCTATTGGTCTCAGCGTGATGATATATAGTCTATAGCCTTCCTCGATAAATGAGCTATCTAAGACTGAAAGAATTTGAAATCAGACCAGTAGTTACTGAAATTAGCGCCTTCAACCAAACACACCTAGCTTCATAATATTAGTATCGACTAGCTGTACTCGCAGCTCCGCACGCGTTTTTTTTATTCGTATTAAAGAATTATAAAATTGTGAGACTATGTACAATTATAGAAATGCTCTAAAAGCAATTGTAAGTACGACACGCACGCCACTTACAGTAACATGTACATTAGATATATAGATACTAACAGCGTGCCAAATGAGGTTTGTCATCAGCAACATATTTGGAACCTTAACCCACAATATAACTACCTCAATGCTCACTTACACTGTATAAGGCACTAATGAAAAAATAACTCAAAACATTTACATACATTTAATATACATTGCCATTATAATTAAGATTTTGTGACTATACAAAAAATAAAGGCTTGTCTGTTCCGCAAGAAATTGTATTATGGAACTCTTTACGTAATACGTTTATAATCTAAAAACTTATTAGGAAGATCTCTATATCATTAAAGTTATTAGTAATTATAATTTCGAATTGTAAACAATAAGCTGATAATTATTTATCTAATTAAAAATAAAGAATGACTTGAAATCTTGCTAAATTTCATGCAGGCAAAGTCGCGGGTAACAGCTAGTCTAAAATAAAATGACCTCAATTAATTTTTATAAGGTTCGCTATCTACCAGTGACAGTCCCGTGAAAATAGATCTAACCGTTTTAGTGATAGCACAGCGGGTGATGCCACGGTTTATAGTTAGTCTGAATTAATATAGACTAAATTACTTTTTATAATGTGCGCTATCTGCCAGTGAAAATCTCGTGAAGATCGGTCGAACCGTTTTGGAGATAACACTGCGGGCGAAGCCACGGTTAGCAGCTAGTATAAACTAAAATTACTTGAATTACTTTTTATAAGGTCAGCTATCTGCCAGTGAAAGTCTCGTGAAGATCGGTCGAACCGTTTTAGAGATAGCATTGCGAGCAAAACCACAACTAACAGCTAATATAAACTAAAATTGCTTTTGATTTTTTTTTCAGATTTTTGAATTGAAATTTGAGAGTTATCTTAACGTGGGCTACATAAATCGTTGGAAATATAAAAAGGTAATCTATGGTATTATCATTTATAAAGACACAATCACAGCCAAAGTCTGGGACGGTTATAATATAACTAACAAAGCTATAAAATACAAAAATAATTCTCTGTATTATTTTGATATATTTTTGTATTATAACTTTATTGACCTTTCTGATAGGTACTTTTTAAAAAACAAAGCGTAATGAACATATAATTTAGTACTTTAAATTCTGCCAGTCGAGTAAAGAATGTTAAACGATTTTAACTACGAGCATAAAACCAGGTTATTTTCAGTGGAAACGTTGAATTGAAACATTACACTACAAAGGTCATAATACTCTTGTGAAGTTTTGTTAGATTCTTGTATATTACGATCTTTTAAACCTACGTAGGTTTTTTTTACTAAGAAATAAAAAATAGATATTGTAAACTTTATCAAAATATATGTATACTTGGTTAAATGTGTTGTTTATATGAGGTTATTTTTAAATGTTGATCGAAGTTTGCCTCAGATACTATCGATTTGTTTCGCTTCTACAAATGTAGCTTTGTTTGAATTTAATATATTTAATCGCATACTTTGTTGTCTATTTTATTTTTCTACAATTTACAGTTTCTCTCTAAATAATAGCTTTATTCTATACTAGCTAACCCGTGTAACTTCGTCCGCACCAAATCGGTTATTACAGGTTCAAATGTATTTTTAAACGCAAATAATCTTAAAAAACCTAAAACCCGAATGCAGCGACATTTAGCACTTCCAATGGTGAATCCAAACTATCCAGGGACTCACTCAGACATATACCCAGTTGGTATGTGAGGAATCTTTTGAAATAAGTCTAGAACCTGTTCGCAGCATTACCTAAAGTGTCCAATGAAGATCAAAACTAACTTACATATATTGCCGATAAATGTCTTTCCAGTACCCCTTGTAACTTCATCACTTAACATACTGTAAAAATTAAACTTTATCTACATTAATTTTCCATTTTGTTTTAGTTGTTTGTTTTATAAAAAATTGTAAAGTATATTTAATCTTCAATCTTAATTTTGTCAAATTTATTTTACTTTTGGCGTATATACCACCCTTTTCACTGAGATACTGAACTTGGGATAATATACCTTTCTGACAGTGAAATAATTTTTGAAATCGAATCAGTCAGTACCAAGCATTCCTCGAAAACAAAACTTTACCTCTCTTTATAATATTAGTATAAATACAACATAGTATGGTAACTGCAAACACCTCAACTGATTATTTTAATCGTAGATTCACAAACATGAACTTCAAGACTCAACAATATTTAGAAAACTAATTTTATCAAATATCTAAACAACACACATACTGATAGAACTCTAATTGAGATTCATCTTCTACAATGCACTGTAACTATTATCTAGGTTTATATTTTAGGAAAAAATCTTGTCACCTTTGTTTAGCAAACATTTTTTATATCTTATCTATACTATAATAAAACTGTAGCAAGGTCAAATCTGTACACTAAATATTTTTTGAAAATTTTTATCGGGGTAGACTTTGTTATCGATATAGAAGCCAAAAATAATCTTTTTACAATTTTTGTCTGTCTGTCTGTCTGTCTGTCTGTCTGTCTGTCTGTCTGTCCCTGTGAACACGCATCACTCTGAAAGTACTGAACCGATTTTGACGAAACTTGGCACAGTGATAACTAATATTACGAGATTACATCTAGGATACTTTTTATCTCATAAAACGCAAGGGATTCTCCAGGATCTGCCTGTTTGTCTGTCCCTTTGAACACGTACCACTCTGAAAGTACTGAACCAATTTTGACGAAATTTGGCACAGTGATAACTAATATTACAAGGTTACATCTAGAATACTTTTTATCTCATAAAACGCAAGGGATTCTCCAGGATAACGGACGAAAGTCAAAAATTTGTAGTTAATGAAATTTTTGACGGATTTTGGTAAATTTTCATTGTGCTATATATAGCAGACAGATAAGCTAAAAAGATAAGCTATATTTCCCTAAGCTACTTTAAAAAAAAATACCAAAAAAAAAATCTCCAGGATTCGAACCGTCGGCTCCGGCGGACCATATAATGTCCAGTACGTTATAACTGAGCTACGGCTATATCACATTTCTATTCGTAATTATCGACCTCATATGAAAAAAATACGTATAAACGAAACTGTCACTTATATGTTGTTACATTTATTTTATTGAATAAAAAATGTTTGCTAAACAAAGGTGACAAGATTTTTTCCTAAAACATAAACCTAGATAATAGTTACATTGCATTGTAGAAGATGAATCTCAACTAGAGTTCTATCAGTACGTGTGTTGTTTCGATATTTGATAAAATTAGTTTTGTAAATGTTGTTGAGTCTTGAAGTAGTTGGGTTCAGGTTTGTGAATCTAAGATTTAAATAATCAGTTGAGGTGTTTGCAGTTACCGTACTATGTTGTATTTATACTAATATTATAATGAGTGGTAAAGTTTTGTTTTCGAGGAATGCTTGGTACCTACTACTGGTCCGATTTCAAAAATTCTTTCACTGTTAGAAAGGTATATTATCCCAAGTTCAATATCTCAGTAAAAATGTGGTTTGTATGTCAAAAGTAAAATAAATGTGACCAAATTAAAATTGAATGCAGATTTCACGTATACTTTAGAAATTCTTATAAAACAAACAACTAAAACAAAACGGAAATTTAATGTAGATAAGTTCAACTTTTACAGTATGTTACGTGATGAAGTTACAAGGGGTACTGGGAAGACATTTATCGGCAATATATGTAAGTTAGTTTTGATCTTCACTTTGATGACACTACTTTAGGTAATGCTGCGAACAGATTCTAGGCTTATTTTAAAAGATTTCTCACATACCAACTGGGTTTTAGGTTTTTTAAGATTATTTGCGTTTAAAAATACAATTGAAACCGGTAATAACCGATTTGGTGCAGACGAAGTTGCACGGGTCAGCTAGTAATAAAATAAACGTAACAACATATGTGACAGTTTCAGACAGTTACAGAAAAGTAGCTTCGGGAAAAATAGCTCAAATTTTTAGCTATTCTGTCTGCTATATATAGCACAAAGAAAATTTACCAAAATCCGTCAAGAATTACATTAACTACAACTTTTTGAGTTTCGTCCATTATCCTGGAGAATCCCTTGCGTTTTATGAGACAAAGAGTATCCTAGATGTAATCTTGTAATATTAGTTATCACTGTGACACGATTCGTCAAAATCGGTTCAGTACTTTCAGCGTGATGCGTGTTCACATGGACTGACAGAAAGACAGACAGACAGACAATAATTTTAAAAGGGTTATTTTTGGCTTCTATATCGATAACAAAGTCTACCCCGATTATAATTAAAAAAATATATTTAATGTACAGATTTGGCCTCATTACAGTTTTATTATAGTAATAGATTAATATCATTTAGCTGAATATATCGTTTTTCTGTTTGTTTCTTTGAACGCGCTAAGCTCTAAAAGTATAATTCAAATGTAGAATGCTATTTTTGTATTCTATAGTCTCACGGAACATCACGCTACGATACTCAAAGCTGGTTAATTACAAAGTGCATGTCAAAAAACGATTACCAAGTCGTGTAGTATGGGCTTCGCACCGGTGTGGTAAAAAGTAAATCCGCGAGGTACAGTTAGTTTCCAAAACAATTGTAAAATATTCGTAACGCGAACTATCAATCTGATCAGAGCTAATCTAATTAAAATACCCCCCAGTAGACAAGTCTAATTTCTTATCTGGACACTTACATTTCGAAATTTGCATTTTCTAGCAACAGTTCCGTTATTCACGGGGATAATTGTGTATGTTTTGTGTGTTGTTATATTTTCATTGTAATTCTAATTAACAGTTAACTTTGAATATTTTGAGTGAACTTATAGAGTACATAATTATATATTACAATGCATATTATCTTGTTTGAACATCACAACAATGGATGCAACTTTGAATACCTGCAAATGTGCCAGAACTTTGAACAAAGAAAAACACCCTAAAGAAAATAAAGCATAATTGGGTTTTGGTTAAATGCTAAAATCTATAAACAAATACAAAATATGAAACTCAGAATTAATGACTTTTAGATTTAGTACCTACATTGTATAGCATGGTGGTAGGGTTTTTTATAAACCCGCCTGGTACCTACCGCTCTTAAGTTGAAACTCTGTTAGTGTATTTCGGTAGCTGCATGTAACATAAATTCCCAGGTAAAATTGGGAACATTCTGGATACTACTATAGAGTGATATTTTATAAAACATTAACTTCTGCCCGTTACTTTGTCCGTGTGGAATAGTTTCTTTGGGCTAGCGCTAACACGCAGCGGAAGCTCTCAAATTGAAAAAAAAAACGATTTTGAAACAATCTTCACTGTTGCTCCGCTCCTATTGCGCTGAGAGTGATGATATATACTTATAGCTTTCCTCGGTTAATGAGCTATCTAACACTGAAATAATTTTTCATATCGTACCAGTAGTTCCTGAGATAAGCGCGTTCAAGTAAACAAACAAACCCACCAGCTTTATAATATTAGTATAGATATAAAAATCAAACATTGAAATTTAAGTAACGTTTTTCTTGTTTTCAATCACCTTTCTCACCTGGGGGCCTAACCAAGTTACTTATCTACAATCGCTAACACCAGTAGAAAACGGAAAAATGTATGGAGATGACATATCTGAACGCTATAATATCACGTGATAATTATTTGTTTTGATCACGTGATATAGCGTTCAGATATGTCATCTCCATACATTTTTCCGTTTTCTATTATCACGTGATATAGCGTTCAGATATGTCACCTCCATACATTTTTCCGTTTTCTACTGGTGTTAGCGATTGTAGATAAGTAACTTGGCTAGGCCCCCTGGTACCTGCTCATTTGCAACAGATTCAACTCTGTGAGTGCGCAAGCATTCTAAGTACATGAAACACTACTCAAATCGTAAGGTTAGATATATTAAAAAATTGTGTCTAATCGCTCTGGGATCTTGGACTCATATATTCGATTACATATAAATTGACTCATATAACATTTTTATTGGATTTAAGCTATCTCTATTAGATTTTATTAATATTGCTTACCTATTATGTAATAGCTGTGAAGCTTAAATAATAAGAAAATCCTTTTGAACCACTGTATTCGTGTCAATGAACGTACAACCAGTGCTAGTCTAAGACCAATGACTAAATTTGTATGGAAAAACAAACAATCGCTTAAGTGTCCCTCTTGTATAGACGAACTCGCAATAAAAATAACTCAATCCATTGTAGTAATATCGCATGAATAAGAAATTCTCAGTGTAAATAATAACAACGATACGAAACAGGATCGTTCGAGAACCATCAGCGCCTTTACATTACACGTACTTAGGTAAATGGATGGAAAATTTACTTCGATTACATTATACACAGCAGTAAATCTGCAATTCTGTCGATAAGTGTATTTTTTTCCAAATTCTATGATAGATGTTTATATTAATATCATAAAGTTCATGAGATTGTTACATTGTTTGTTTAAACCTACGAATATAGCCGTACGATTCAATATTATGTAGGTGGTAGAGCCACGCTGAAGCTATTACTGGTTTCAGCATGAATAGGTCGGCTCGTCCGGGGTACTACCACCCTCTCATAGATAACCGACGTGAAGTAACAGTGCTTGCATTGTTGCGTTTCGTTTGGTCAGTGTGAGCGCCGGAGGGCCACCTCCCCTCCCCTCCCCACTCCTCTCCTATCCCACTCCCCTTCCCCTCTTCCACCAAACACAGGCTGGCAACGCACTTGCGACTCCGCTGATGTTGCAAGTGTCTATGGACGGTGGTGATCACTTAACATCAGGTGACCCAGCTGTTCGTTTGCCTCCTATGATATAAAAAAAATATTTTTGCATTTTATAATTTCATTGCTTTTGCTCGTAGTTATTGATTTTGGAAATAAAACACAACCCTTATAATGTACTTTCCTATAGATGAAAGATTTATTTTTAACCAGATTAAGCCCCCCTCGGCAGCGGCTCAAGCCTAGGTCCGATCCCTCGGCGTGGAGCCCTTGAGTACGCTGCTCGCACAATACAGTGACACAAAATCTTAAAACACTTCAACAACATTACACATATAACCTCCACACACGAATTGCATGTATCAGGCAACAGCCCAAGCCGAGGTGTGCCGTACACCCTTGAGCTAGTTGCCCAAATAAAATCGGCTGAGTGCCTTAAGCGCTCGCCTTAGTAGTCCGGTGAAGTTGTTAAGACCTTGCTAGGGCAATAGCGTATTGAGTTCGAAAAAAATAAAAGATTTATTTTTAATGGCTAAGTATATTATAAGTTTTTCATTACAAACAAAATATCAAGTCTTTTATCTTTGCGGTAGAAATTTACATTTGCAGACAGATAGCCAGTAGTTGTCCTTCCACATACCTTAATAAGTTATCAATATAAAAATATATTAACTTAAAAATACTGAGAGGTTCTGGGGGCTGACAATTTGGAATTCCTTGTTTTTTATGTAAAATCTATACATATAATAAGAATGTAAATTATCGGGTCTTTATTTTTTAGACTTTTGTGAAAAAAATTGTTGCAGGGGTCTAGGAATAAGTAATAAAATCAATCAAAATCAGATCAAATCAAAAATACTTTATTCAGTTTAGGCCCTAATAAGGCACTTATGAACGTCAAATACTACCACCGGTTCGGAAAACAACCCAATCATCGAAACTCGATCGGGTACATTTTTTTAACATACATTTCCAATACATCATACAATGCTTTTAGTGAGTGCACAGAGAGGAGTCAATTCCAGATATCACTATCATTCACGTACTGATCCACTCTATAATATCCTTTTGAAACTAAAACCCGTTTGACGTGGCGCTTAAATTTACAGTCCGGCAAATCGGTAACATGCTTTGGGACTTTATTGTAGAACCTAACACTATTACCTAAAAAACTATTACTGGTTTTGCTAAGTATGAAACATGGGACCACCAGTTTATCACAGTTTCTAGTATTTAGATTATGCCGGTCTTTTACTAAATTCAGATTTTCAAAGTTATTACGGACATACATTAAATTATCAAGAACGTATTGGGAGGGCAGAGTTAAGATACCGAATTCCTGGAATTTCGTTTTTAATGATTCGCGAGGTCCCATATTATATATTGCCCGAACTGCCAATCAAACAACAATAATCATTTTTAGAAATGTCTGTCTGTCTATCTGTCTTTCTGTCTATTTGTTTGGACACGCATTACTGCCAAATTACTGCGTCCAGAATAAGAACTCACCAAGAAAATTATAAAGCATATCCTCGAGTAACATTTAGTTTTAGTATCATTAAAATCAGTTCACTCTATCAAAAGTTATTGTAATTTTAATGACGACGCGACTTAAGTACGAGAAAGAAGTAGATAAGTAAATGGACTTTATATATTCAGATGATTTTATTAATCACTTTTTTTATATTAGGTTCCACGCGGATGGAGTCGCGAATAGAGCTAGTATTATATATAGATATGGAAGTCAGCTATTTTGTTAATACAATATAAACTATGCTTACATTCACTGGAAACAAATGATCGGATTTTAAGAAGAAATATTTCGTACTGAGAAGATCACTTACCTCAACCCATTCTGTACCTGGTTTTAATTAAATTTCCTCCAGTATGTTCCCGTGGGATAAAATCCTACACGCTCCTCCATTGACGAGGTATAGTGAATTAATTGATATACCCGGGAGCCGTGTGAAGTTTGAAAGTAATTAAAGCGATAAAATAGATTTAATGTTATAAATACGTATTGTAGTTTACTTCCCACGAGTGCTTTGACGGTAGAGGTGCCTCCTTGAATCATAATAGATACAAAATCGTTATATGTTATTACAGTTTGTGTCTGGAACCTTCCACGAATTAATTACACGGTTATAGTTTTCGTCTCGGAATTTATGTTGTGGTGGTCTAGTGGTTTGAACGGTGGAATATCAATCCGATGTCCGCAGGTTCGAACGCCGGCATGTAAAAAATGCAAATTGCATATAAAGAAATTCTTTCAATAGTATCGACATTAGAATTGTTAATAATCTATTCATCCATAAATTATATTTAATTGTTCATATAAGACAAATTTAAATTCTATAGACCTGCAGTGGGTTTCTTACGAGCTGATGATGATGATGGTCAGAATTTATATTTGAAATGTATATTGTTTTAGACTTATCGCAAGTGAACTGTGACCCTCGGTTTGGTGACACTGAATCGGGTATACTTGGCTCCAATCGTCATCACCTACGTTTACTGTCTAACAAGTAGAATATCGTTCTAATAATTACGTTTGTATTATTACGTATTTATATAAACGAGTACTCGTCTAGTGATCGAACTTCGACAATAGAGAAAAGAAAACTTTTTCAAATTTTTTATTGATAACACTAAAACTCGTCAACAACTACAAAATAAAAAAAAAAACATGAAGAAAATTGGCTGAGAAACTGAGGACGGAGATGTTGTTAACAGTTTCCCCGCTGCCTATTTCTATATAGATAATTAAACTGACGAGTCTGTCTGTGATGCCTATATATATTGTGATATTTATGTACGGTACTTATAACAAAAGAACTATTTCTTAAATTTTTGTTTACCTGTGTTTCCTGTTTGTTCCAACTAATCCAATAAACGGTTGTCCCGATTTTGAGGTGACTTAGCGTATAGCTGATATTGTAACAAGTAACTTAAGCTATTTTTATTTTAGAAAAATACAATAGGGTTACGCGCAATTATAATAAAATAAAGAAGCGATGTCAATTTCTTAATACCAATTATTTTACCTTTGATCAAACCACAGTGCAATACTGTCCAAAGGTCAAAGCTCAATGGCAAAATTAAAATAAACCTACTCGTAATACGATCAATTGAAAGAATAACAAAGTAAAACAATTTTGGACGTTAACCCGTTTCAAAAATTTTAAGAATAAGAGCTTAGTTGTTTACTGTCGAATTTTTTATTATTAATTCTTTTATTTATTTCGATTCAGTCTAGAATATAACACAGAAACACTAGAGAAGGACTCGCTGACAAGTGCAGCTGCCGGAACATACCTACAGGTGCATAACGACAGATGTTCAATGTAAGGGTTGTAACTAACCAGCCGGGTATTAGAAAATGATGTACAGTCCGATGTAATTATTATCTCTATAGATATCTCTATCGATGTAATTATAATAAGAATGTAAATCTAACGTGTCCGTACTTTTTAGATTTTTGTAAAAATAATGGTTGCAGGTGTCTTGGCATACGTAATAAAATACATTTCAATCATTTTTAGAAATATCTGTCTGTCTGTCTGTTTGTTAAAACACGCATCACAGCTAAAGTACTACGTTCACGATAGAACCTCTCAAAGAAAACAATAAACCATATCTTTCAGAAATATTTAGCCCTGATTAAAAACGGTTCGATTTATCAAAAGTTATTGTACTTTCATTGACGATGCGACTTAAGTACGAGAGAAAAGTAGATTCGTAAATGGACTTAATACATTCGGATTACTTTATCAATCGCTGCTTTTTTTTACATAAGATTTCACGCGGGCACAGCTATAAGCTTAGATAATAACTTCAAGCATCTTAAACGGGTTTTGATGTCAAAAGGATATTATAGGCTGGATAATTACGAGAACAATAGTGATGTCTGGAAATGACATCCCTCCGTGCATTCACTAAAGACGATTGTAACTACAAGGCATTGTTATAAAAATAGATATAATAACAAGATAAACTAGATCTAGTTTCTTGTCGGTTCCTCTCGATGGCTGGTTTGTTTTTAAATTAATGGTAGAGTTTTGACGTTCATAAGCGCCTAGTCAGGGCCTGAATTTAAGCAGAGTATTTTCGATTTTGATATAATTTAAAACAGAATTGTATATTTATTTATTTACATGTGGATGTAGCAACAGTCAACAACAATAATACAATAACAATAATAAAAAATGGTAAACTATACTGAAGACCTAAAACGCTTTATCACATAGAAACTTAACTTACAATATTAATAATAATAAAAAAATATATAATAATAAATACTAAGAAACATTAAACTTAGAGAAAAAAAAATTGAATAAGAATAAACGAAGAAGTGAAAATGAACTCATTTACGAAAATTAAAATTAACATATTGGAAAAAGACAAGATGGCAAACATAATTGAGAATATTGAAATACCTGCCCAGTTCTTCTTATCCTTCTTTACGAAGGTGAATATTTGTTTGTCACGTTAGGTTTATTTAATTCATGTTTTAACTATTAACCCGATGATTGGAAAATATGTACAGGAAAGGACACAGGGTACCATTTATCCAGAAAAAATGTACTGTTCCCGAAGGTTTACTGTATAGAAGTGGGGACTTATTTAGGTGCGCAAAATGGTATTTTTTGGCAGGAGGTAAATTTAAAATTTCCGTCATGATATGCTAGTAAGCGTAAACGAGTGCATTGCGCTTGCGCGGCTTGCGTCTGACTAGCGACGCGCAGTTTAGCGGCCTGTGTACATTTAATATTGATATTTTGTATTGAGATTGTGAACCCCATCATATGTATGATGAATTAATAAACTGTATATAAAAGTATATGATTATTATTCGGAGTGCCAATAGATGTGAAAGAGAGACTAATGATAATAATTTCTATTTACAAATTATGAAGTTTGGATAATTTACACTACAATTAATATAAATATTCAAAAGAGAACATAGTTTAAATTCCCTTGTTTTGAGATTTCACTTCTCTTGGCTCGGCTATTTTTTTATTTATTTTATGATAAAAAGTGACCTAACAGCTAAGAAAAGAACAAATATAGAAATAATAACATAAATAAGGCCATTCGAATGCCCACACAGATATAATATGAGAATAGATGATAGAACAAGCTAATAGAGTAAATAAATGAATTGCTTTATGTATTGAAAAATACAAATCGAAATATAATACATACTTTGAAAGTAAAAACAGGGTTAAAATACAAAATATCTCTTTGAAAATGTTTTTTTCTTGTTAAAACTTTATCCGTGTTATTACAAAAAGTTAAATACGCATTGAACTCTTACTTAAAAAAAGTTTGATCACAAAAGACTGTCTCTATCTCGATTCTCTAACACTTGTCTAAGTTGACAGTTCTTATTTTATTGTTGTAATTAACTGTATCTCTATTTGTCGGCAAAAGAACTTTCATAATAAGTTATGGATTTCGTGGGTATAATTAATTGGGAAGAAGTATAGGTAAATAAATTAAACAATTTTAGACATTCACAAGTAAATCATAACTACTACTACTTGACACTATTGACATCTGACAGTGTATTTAATCTGTCATTATACTGTTGTTCTACAATACGCACCTGACGTAATATATAAAACTTATATATTGCTTATTTTATTTATTTTATACATCATTTTGTTTTAACTAAGATATCACAATAATGATAACCAATTTAACGTAATAATAAGTAAATTTTCTTCATGAAGAACTGAACAAAAATATTATTCATAAATTGTAACTGTTTGCAAAATATCTGTATGTAATGGAACGTTTTTGAATGATGAGATCGAATTGAAGGAATGCTATTCAGAGTTGCTTGCATAAAAACGTAAATCAGTAGTTTAGCTAGAGACCGCTTGGACACGCTTTTGTAATAAACTATTTTAAACGTGACTTCAACTAGAATTTAAATTTTAGGCACAGCTTAATAAAACTCGTGTTATAACCGTATTCATTTTTGTTTTTGAAGTGAAACTTCTTTATCGGCGTTGGAAAAAAATTTACCGTCACATTTTTCGGTTACGCGTCACATTTTTCCGTTACGCGCCATCTTTTTTGTATTCATGTCTATGATAATAAAATCCTTTTGTTTAAACTTTATCTAATTTAACTTTATTTGTATTCATGTCTATGATAATAAAATCCTTTTGTTTAAACTTTATCTAATTTAACTTTATTTAACCAATTTCTGGAAAGTTGCATATAGATCATTTTGCGAAAAATAAGGCCTTAAACAAGTTTCACTTCTTACGTGTGTACACTAGTACACGCACACATTTTTTGTAATAAGACCGTATATTTCTATTGTGTCGAAAAACCGACTGTTTAATAAAGTTATATGACAACCCTATAGAAGATAAGGGCGAGGTTTTAGATGTGTCCATGCACTCTGTACTAAAAATAAACGTTGTTGTTTATCTGATTATATTTAGAGATAGCACATGTTTCGATAACGATCACGTGGAAAAGTTCAACATTTATGATTTTTATATATAAAATTTGATATTTAAGTATGGAAATCACGAAACAGACGTCCAAGCCTATTAAAATTATAAACGAGAACAATTGTAAGGATATATTGATCTTTATTCGTTCACACACAGCTAGTCAACTGATTTTGATCTAAACTTTACAATATAGCTTATATACCAGAATCTATACTAAATTATAAAGCTGAAGAGTTTGTTTGCTTGAACGCGCTAATCTTAGGAACGAACGGTCCGGTTTATTTGAAAATTCTTTCAGTGTTAGATAGCTCATTTATCGAGGAAGGCTATAGGTTATATATTATCATGCTAATACCAATAAGAGCGGAGTACCAATGAAGAATGTTTCAAAATCGGGGTTATTGTACATTTTATTTAAAAATATTTTCACCTTCTACGTAAACGAAGTCTCGAGTTAAAGTTAGCGTTAGCCCGAAATAGCTATTCCACGCAGACAAAGTCGTGGGCAGAAGCTAATAACATATAAGTTGGTTAAAAGATAAACTAGGTTTTGCCCGCTTCAATATGGAATTGATATACCCCTCGAGAACATCCCTTTTTGCTAAATGAAAGGTCCATTCCTGTACTCTTGACAACGTGTATGTAAAATTTCATGACGACTGGTTGAAAGTTAAGGCATGGAAGCGTGACGAAAAAAAAGGAAACACTTTGCCATTTATAATATTACATAGGATCGGGATAAGTGTCAACTAATTTAGAAATAAAACTACCACCTGAGACCTAGCTGAATGTCATCTATAAATATAATAAAACGGTAAGAGCGAAATCTGTACATTGGATAGTTTATAGGAAAAATACATTGGTCGGGCTTAGAATCAATGACGGAACACATTTCCATGGTTCTCAAATTTTTGTCTGTCTGTCTGTTTGTCGCTTGTACAGGATTCACACAAAACTACTGGACTGATCTTGACGAAATTTGATATGGTAATAGTTTACACGCCGGTATAACATACAGAATATGTATTAATTATAACACATTCGTATATATGTTCTTACTTATAAGAAAACACTAAAGAGAAAACATTTAACAAGAACTCCTAATACTGATCTGAAATCTGATTTGACTACACAATACAATCCTATTATTTTATTAATCACTATTTTTATAATTGAAATTTCACACGGATGTAGTCGCGGGCACAGGTAGTTATTTATATAGATAGTAGCGAGCCCCTTGGACATTGGCCTGCCTTGGTAATAAAAAAATCAAAACCATTCTTGAATCCACTTGAACCCACAAAATTTCATCTAAATCTGTCCAGGCGTTTAGGAGGAGTTCGGTCACAGGCGGTCAGAAGAATTATGTATAAAGGCGGCTACTCGTTTAACGTAAAACAGAAAAAAAAAATTAAACTTTTGTTATTATATTTTACTTAAATGGGGTTCAATTTTATGTCCCCAGAGACATCGATGCGCGTGTACAACTAATAGAGAAAATATGTAACCATTTGTAATTAGTTCGAGAATTATGTCATTTTATATATTGTGATTTTACTGTAAAGGGGGCTGTCGATAGATTAAGATCGATCTCTCGACAGTCGTTGCGTTTATGAGACATAAATACCATCGGATAAAAAATAGTAATTTACGGAGTCTCACTAAAAAAATGATAATCTTGATTCAATTACTGTGAGTATAAATTGATAAGTAACGTATAACATAATCCCTGGAGGCAACTAAAAAATGAAAAACATTGATTCTACAGATGGTCATAAAAATCACCTGAAAATATCACAAGTTTTAACTGAAAACCACGAATTACGACGTCGACTCACTTGATTAAGTATATATATATATAAATACGTTTTTTATTATATATTTTGTATCATAATACTCACCGAAAACAAAATGTAAATCCACCAAATGAAGCGAAAAACACACAGAACGTACTAAAAGCTTTGGCTACACAACGTGGTTAGAAACGCGCGAACACAAGAGAGCGCGACAGCACACTAATGCCAGCGCTAGAGCGAGAGCGCTTTGGGTTGGTAGGACATTGAGAGCGAAACATTCGTCTAAATACGATACTGTACAGACCATAAAAAGTAATAAAACAAGATAGAAGACGTCGTTATCTATAATAATCCACCATAATAAATAAGTAATATTTTTACTAACATAAGCTAAGTTTAATAACAAAATTGGATGTACTGTGTGAATTAAATAAATTATTATTATAATCATTACATAGTATAAAACAAAGTCCCCTACCGCGTCTGTCTGCCTGTTTGTTCGCGATAAACTCAAAAACTGCTGAACGGATTTTCACGCGGTTTTCACCAGTGGATAAGGTGATTCATGAGGAACGTTTTGGTGTATAATTTGTCAAGTTTTTTTTTATAATCAGAGCGGGACAGCGTCTGCCGGGTCCGCTAGTAAATAATATAAAACATAGTAGCTTTTCGCGTGTGTTGATTTATTTCCTTAGGTTCTCTAAGTCATACAACAAATCTTGGTACAATTTTAACTAATTTATTTCCACAAAAATCATTTTCTTCGCTAAATCTATAGGTATAATACATGTATGCTACGTTTTGCAAATGAGTCGAAAAGAACATTTTTTGAACGCTCACATTTGTACTTTTTTTTTTCAAGATAATCTACAGCTGTACTAGTCATTATAAATGTTGGCAAATCATTAATGTTTTTGTGGAAATCGCTTTTATGTAATCCATTTTAGTGTGACTCACCTCTAGATAACGCTACAGTGCATCAATTTCTCTATCGTTCAATATCGTTCGCTGTAAAAGTTGTCGTTTGCAAATATATGAATACGAAGAATATATATACATCAATCATTTTAATATTCTTTACTACTTATAAGCATATTGAAGTTGGACAAATAATAAACAAGTCAACGGCACTACAAGGCTGGTATATGTTATAAATTATCATTTATCAGTTACTGCTTATTTATGAACGATAAAAAGATGTACTGATGATTTCAAATGTACATTGGTGGTAATCGCAGCTGATAAGTGTTTATTATTAAAATGAATAGTATATTAAATAAGCCATGAATGTTCTCTACGTGTACATATTAATGGATTTGAGAATGAATTTTATAAAACTGCTGTGAAGGTGTATTTGAAACACACCATTGTTTCGAGTTTAATTACTAGAAGAACTTTGTATTTCAGTCATTTTGATTAGGAAATAAAACTCTTAGACTGGGAATTAAGTATTTCCCAGTGTATGAACGTATGAGCTCCCAATAATTTGGGTAAAATCAAGTAATAAAATTGGGAGCAAACTCAATAGAACTCCATAAAAGTGATTGTAATTTTTGCGTAAACTTGTTTAAGAATAATCTCTTGCTTAAGAATTCATTATAATCGCCAAAGAATAAGTCAGAGTCATGACCAGGTGTTCCGTTCCATTACATATTACATTTGTCTTATTTATTTAGTTCAAAAATTGGATTCTATTTCATATATTTTGGGATCCTTAGTACTAGTATTATTTTTAACTTAAAGATTTTTCCTTTCATTTCTGTTACATGAATATCCATCGACTGAACATCCGTATGGTCTTCAATCGAAAATTAGTAATTTGTAATTTAATTATTTGGCTTAGGTTTCAATAACAAAGAAATTTCATTATTTCTTTCAGTCTGAATGTTACTTGTTGTTGTAAATTTGAATCACAGTTACTTCGTTTGACGTTTATATAGTATTATTTTTTGAACCGAAAAATTAGGTTTCTTGAAACTATTTAGTACTCTACTTATGGGATTTTTTTTATAATTAATTACTATTGTTAACGCCTGATGCTTGGACAACACCATGTTTACTTTTCTTGCCATGCCCTAAGGAGAAACTGTAGTATTTATTTGATTTAAAATATTGTTATTTATTGATTATCTATTATTTAATCGATACAACAAGACGTGCATTGTGCATCATGTATATTATTTGTTATATTAGGTATTCTAAAACGTTGAAATACCAATGTATAAAAAATCACAAGACAAGTCTTTTAAAAGGTACAATTTATATTTATAGTGCAGACTTAATAAAAAGTTGTGTGATAATAACTGAATAATAAAAAATAGACCTGCGTCATTTTGTTATGTTTGTGTGTACGCTTATATACTCTTAGGCAGAGTATTAATCTAAACAATTTCCGCAAACTATCGTTTGAGCATGATAAAGCTTTGAGTTCTTAGAAGGTAATTGATTAGTTTTATTAAATCAAAAATGAGGTGATCAAATAAGTCTATAATTTCAGAAATTATCATACTTCAAGTTTTTGTTTATACACTTTCACTAGTGAACCCGGTAGACATACGGCGTTCTACCACAGACCATAATAAGTTATGAAGATATGAAATAGAAAGTATTCAGAAAGTTTCTGATGTGAAGAATCGCAAACCCTTTAACACCCTTTATCGTGGGGTAGTACATGGTCACATTTAACATATAAAATAGTAATGTCAAAACAAATATTAATAAACAACAAAGAAAACAATCGTTAAAGTTTGTTTTAAAAGTATGGGAACGATACTTTTAAACGTAAAAAAATCACACCTAGCTTCAATGAACAAAATTCAAGGGTCACTTTTCAAGGCATCATTACATAAATGCTTATTGTGAGAACACGGCATGGTCAAAAAAAGGGAAAAGAGGGCGCGACAGAGCGTGATTAATTTAATACACCAGTTCGTTTTTGCGTAAATCACCTGATTTGAGTGTATATCAGTTTTGCGTTTCTCGAGATAATGAGGTTAAATATTAAGCACCTATTTTTTTAATTTATTTTAGAACGAGAGAAGCAAGTAATGAGTAATCTGTAAGAGTATTGCAACTATTTAACCAGTCATGTATATATAAAAAAAATCTAGAAAAATAAAAAAAAAAACCTAGGTCTCAATATCATCTCCACCATTCAACTATGACTAAAAATCATCGCAGTAATTCTAGGAGTAGAAATAAAATCTGTCAAGCCATTTAGGGAGACAAGAACTACGAACACAAGTACACCAAATATTAAATAAGTATTATATTATTTAAAATATTATATTAAATAAGGCCACCAACTGGAATAGATTCTCCGTTAATTGAATGCCCATAATAACTCAGTATTTATTCAAAAAAATGTTTTCTTAATATTTAATTATTAATATATCGTGTAACTCTGTATATCACAACCTTATTTTAGTCTGAGGTGGCTGAGTGTAATGGGGCGAGGTGTGCCGCCGGCTCAGTGAGCCCACAGTGTATCTGATGCGATCGTTCAGTATACGTAACTTAGAGCAGATTAAACGTTATTGTAACTTAGACCCCTAACTTGGTGTGGTACACTCTCGAAAAACAAACGAAGATCTCGTAATAGCAGACTGGTGCTATAACCTTGGCTGAATGAATCGTTATTCACAAATATGCTATGCAAATCTTTCCCAAACTTTTTCAAATTCGGACTTTTTCTTATCGGGGCACCACAAAGTAAGAAAATAACATTTTTCTATTTGTTTCGAAACTTTATTTTTCAAAAAATTGCATATTGTATAAAATAAAAAGGAAACATTATTATTATCATGTGAATAGAAAAACCAATCATAGCATGTGACGTCATACCTTCCCTAACATTATTCGGACATTTACAGTTTGCACAATCGTGAAAGTAGTCCGGTGAAGCTGTTAAGACCTTGCTTGGTCAATAGCGTAGTCAGTTCGAAAAAAAAAACAATCGTGAAATGTTATTGTAGATATAATAGATGTATCTTATATATAAACTAGCTGTGCCCGCGACTTCGTCTGCCTGGAAGCTTATGTAAAAAACAGAGATTAATAAAGTCATCTGAATATATTAAATCCATTTGCTTGTCTACATATCTCTCGTACTTATGCTGCGTCGTCATTTGGATTAAAGGTGTTTATTGGGAACCTAGTACTTTAGTAGTGATGCGTGTTCATGCAAACAGACAGAAAGACATTTGTAAAAATGAGACACCTGCAACAATTTTATTCAGGAAAATCGAAAAAGTAAATCTATATATATATATTAGAGATTCCGACCTATATGTTGACTCATCACGATATCTCTGGAACCATAAGGCGTAGCGACTTGAAATATGGTAGGAATATTCCTTTCGCCGAGTAGAGGTCAGCTAAGAACGGATTTTACGAAATTCCATCCACAAGGGGGGTTGCGGGGGGTAATCAGGGCGGGACAACGTCAGCCGGGCCCGCTAGTAAGTAAATAAAATAATACAGATCTGCCGTTGTGCGCTCATTACTCAGAAACTACTAAATAGATTTCTATACAAAAAGGTTTACTTCTTAGATATTTGGTCCTTACTAATAAAACAATAGCTTCATTTAATATAAAGTTTTAAGCAACTACGAGTTGCATAAGCACATACGTGTTCCACGATACGTGTTTTCTTGCCGTGGAAAAGATTGGCAAACAGTGTGGTGCTTATATTTTTTCCTTTGCACATAAAATATATTGTAAACATAGTAAATGATGTAAACGACGTGGCGGGTGTCAACTATTAGTACATAAACTAAAAGCGTTTTAGAGAAAATGTGTACATCCTTACTATAGGATGTTTAGAGAAATAAATCTTTTATAAATTTCAATACAATAATGATCAATGTAAAATTTTACAGTATAATCTGCTTTACAGATAATAATTTGCTTTTGCTATCTTTAAATAACGATTCGATAAATCGGTAATTTTATTTAGAACCTTATCCTAGAACCTCTTAAATTACCGTAATACCTTTTCCCATGAATTATTCAGCTTCTCGTAGTGAGTGGCCTTTTAGAATCAGTCCGTGTATATTTAATGGTAATTGGTATATCCCTCCACAGTATTCTCAGGCTCGCACTTAAAAATAGCCAAGACTTATGCGTATTCCAATAACGGTCATAAATACAGAAAATAACAGCGCAAATATTATTGTATGCGAGAAAATCATAACTGTTTCTTTACGGAAGAAAATCGAAACTTTTACTTTGTGTGAGAAAATCACAAGTGTTACTTTGCGGAAGAAAATCGCAACTGTTACTTTATGTGAGAAAATCACAACTGTTACTTTACGGAAGGAAATCGCATCTGTTACTTTATGTGAAATATCGCAACTGCTACTTTATGGCACATAATCGCAACTACTATATTAACACGAGAAAAGTTTTGGTTATGTTGCTTCAATTTTCTATCTCACTTTCACGAAAAAATATTCATTGTACATTTCATAGGTAAACTAACTTTAAAAATAAAGTTTTATAATATCAGTAAAACCCTTCGTAACTTCTGAAGTCGGGGATAAGCGAAAGAATCGAAAGGTGCGCCCGAAGCTCTTATACCTTGAGTAGTGAGATCAGCATCACCACAATAAGGCAACTGATGTGGAGTATTTATATCCGTGTTTACAGCCCAACTAATAAGCGGATCGAGGAAACCTATTATCTACATTTATCTATATATACTGTACTTTTTAGATTTTTGTGAAAAAAAATGTTCTTGGAATAAGTAATAAATTGCATATTTTTATAAATGTGTGTCTGTCTATCTGTCTGTCTGTCTGTCTGTTTGTTTGAACAAACAGTACTGTTAAAATACTGCGTTCACGATAAAACCTCCTCAATAAAATCATATAGCATATCTTCATGTAACATTTACTCTTTGTTTCATTAACATCGTTATAGTAACCAAACGTTATAACGTTATATAACCAAAAGTTATAGTACTTTTAATATCGACGCGACTCAAGTACGAGAGAAAAGTATATACATAAATGGACTTAACACATTCAGATGATTTTATTAGTCACTGTTTTTACAATTACGTTCTATAGGGACGGAGTCGCGGGCACAGCTAGTAAGTAATAAAAATAGAGTTCCTTCAAGTTTCAATCACGTCAAAACTATTGAACCTTTGCCATTTAAAAAAATTAAAAAGTTATTTAGCGGGTGGTTTTCAACTAGAAGTAGAATTTAGCAAACAACCTAATTAGGAAAAATCGCTAACGCTTATTCACTTAGACACGATATAAACCAAGCTGACAGTGAAAGATGAAATGGACGATTGTTTGCAGGGTGTCGGAGAATCCTTACGGATTTGCACACAATGGTTATGTTTCATGAGTGTCTACGTCTTTGTTGATACAATGAGCTACATCTAGATTATCCGCATTGATATACGAAGTACTCATTCGGAGAGAGTCACTCACGTTTCGAATATATGCCATGGAGAAACAAAAAGACAGTTGCGTCTAATAGACAATTCTTACCTGTGTGTCTGCAGCTTGGCATACGTTAGCTATTATTTGTTTTTGTTATGTATCTACTTGTCTTATAATAATTTCAAAAACATTTTATCGCTACATATTATAAAACAAAGTCCTGTACCACGTCTGTCTGTCTGTTCACGTCAAACTTAAAAAATACTGAACAGATTTTCATCATTTCATTCTGAACAGTGTGCAGAATAGGATTTACCATCACTAACATATCTGGAACTTTAACCCTCTATATAACTCCCTCCATGCTCACGTATACTATATAAGAAATTAATTAAAATTTCAAGCTATACATTATCTGACAATATGCCTTAGAAAATTGTTATATAGATATAATATGCCCATATTGACAATATAATTTAGTTTTTGCGACCATGCAAAAAATTATCACATGTGTGTTCCGCAAGAAATTATATTATGGAACTCTTAAGCTAATATGTTTATGATATAATGTGTTATAAAAATACCTCTTCTATCTTCAAAACTACTATTTATTATAATGTTGAATTGTAAACAATGAGTTATAAATTATTTTTCTAATTAATAATACAAAAAGAGCTGAAGTCTTAACATTTTACATTAATATTATATGTTGCAGGAGTGACTAAGTTATGTAGACGCGAGCGCAGTAAATAAAACAAAATGGCTGCCAAAAAATGAATATCATATAAATCAAATTACATACATATACGAGTATATGGATTTTAATTATATTTATTCTTGGAGTCCAGTACAGTTCACGCCTCACGCACGTGTATACGATGGACAACATATTTTTGTTAAATTTCAGGCGGACGAAGTGATGGGTGACAGCTAGTATAAAGTAAAATAGCCTAAATTAGTTCTTGTAACTTAGTAACATTAGTTATCTGTCAATGAAAGTCTTTTGAAAATCGATCTAATCGTTTCGGATATTCCGCGCGGATGAAGTGGCGGGTAGCAGCTAGTCTAGCTAGTAAGGAATAGTGGAATGGCGATTGAATATACAGGAGTGTGTATTTAGCTTCTTACCGATTTCGAATACTATGATAGTGTTTGGTAAAATGTAGGTAAGTTTGAACTTGAACAGGACTGACAAAATAGTATATAGATATCTAGAAGTTACCCCTTCTCTGTACACTCATTAAACTGAATACAAACACAAGGTGTCTGTTTGTTTTTTTAAATCACGCTCTGGCTATTCAATCGATCATTATGATATTTTGTACGCTCGTGGTTACTGAAAAGGTGTAATATACAGGTAATACTTTTATTACTTATCCTTTTTTTGGCAACCAATCTTCTTGTAGATTATTAGTGCCATTATCGAGTAGGTGACGATATTACATGTTACTCGCGATCATTGCAATGAACTAATAAAATGGTGGTCGTCTTGTTAGAACTCTACATTGAGTTTTTGTGGCAATCCATACTCCATAAAATTATTTCCAACCCGCTTCACTTGTGCACAACAAACAAACTATATTACCTAAAACACCACCAATATTACACAATATAGAGCCAAATAACACAAGATTATGAATAAAATATAGAAACTACTACATGAAATTCCAAGATGCCGCTAAAACTACCAGGTAATATTTTGATATTTATAAACTAAAAATAAAATTACATATTTTATGGCCGGTTTTCAATCTTTTAATCCTTCTATATAGTTCTGTGGGAGAGGTAAGTATTCTTGAAAGATAGTAGGAAGTTTCTAAGTCGCATTTATTTCCGCCGTATGACGGTATGAATCGTCTGAGAAGTTTCAAGCACAAATTAAATAACGTTTAGAAGAAACACTGTATTATTTTCAACTCTTATAATTAATCGAACTTAGATTTAATTATATACCTTGACTGCTGAATTTTAAAGGTACAATAGCGTTATTAGTGTAAAAAAAATATTTTCGCAAAGTAACAAGAAAACAAAAAATGTGAAAACATGAAAATAACCGTAGAAAAATCCAATTACTTTTTTATAAACCGCCCATTCCAAACTCCACCCGAATTGTTTTGCCTTAATTACATCTTAAAACATTATTTAACTAAATACCTTTTTAACAGCGCAGAGTTTATTTTAATTCGCGTCTGTCTTCTTACTCTAACAAAGTAAAATGCAACTTACACATTTAATTACAGAGTTCTCTATTGTTCTTTAAGCATTTTATCAACGAGTTACGATCGGTTTTTGGCTTTTAATTAACTTTTAAGCCTCTCACATCGTTTCGTTATTGCGTAGGGTTGTAGCAGATAATTGCTTTAGTGAGTTATATTCCTGTATCTAATTGTGGGTGAACTATTTGCGAACTTTGCAAGTGCGTTGGTTAATATGAAACTGATATTAGGTCTTTACCTATGAAATTGCCGTTTTTTATGAAAAAATTTAAACGAATTTTTTTCATGTACTTTTTATTTGTATTAATCGAAGTAATCACACATGCAATCAATGCATCTTTGCTAACGCAGTGGCAGTTTATTGATGCCCTTCTTAAAGAAATCAGCTGGACGGGAGGCAACAAATTCTTCAAAGGAATTTTGTACTGCCTCTCGGGTATTGAATTTTTTCCCCGCCAAGGAGTTATCCAAATTTTGGAAAAAGTAGTAGTTTGTAGGCGCAAGGTCTGGTGAGTAGGGCGGATGACGGAGAACTTCTAACCCCAGTTCTTGCAACTTGGAGACCGTCTACTGTGCAGTATGAGGTCGCGCGTTGTCGTGCAGGAGCAGCGGAGACGAGCGATTGACCAATGCTGGTTGGAGATGTGCCAGCTTCTCCATCATTGTGTTCAGTTCTTCACAGTACACATCTGCAGTAATGCTCACCCCGTTTGGTAAGAAGCTGTGATGAATCACACCGGCGCTAGACCACCAAACAGTGACCATCACTTTTCTAGGAGTAAGTTTTCGTTTAGGGCATTGTTTAGGTGCTGAACCAGGATCCAACCAACTTGCTGAGCGCTTGCGGTTATCAAACAGAATCCATTTTTCATCGTAGGTAACAATGCGGTTCAAAATTCCTTCATTTGTGTGTCTGTTGAGCAGTGCAAGGCACGTCTCGACGCGTACTTCGCGCTGGCGATCATTGAGTTCATGGGACACCCATTTGTCAAGCTTTTTTGCCTTGCCAATTTGACGCAAATGGACCAATATTGTTTTGACGCTAACGTCGAAAGCTGCTGCTAATTCAGCCGTAGATTGTGTATCATCAGCTTCCACAATCGCCTTTAATTCGTCATTGTCGACCAAAGTCTTCGGACGACCGCGAGGTTCATTTTTCAGGTCGAAAATCCCAGAACGGAAGCGAGCAAACCAATAACAGGTGGTGCGTTGGTTTGTAGTGTTAGCTCCGTAAACGTCGTTGATGTTGCGTGCCGCTTGTACCGCGTTGCTGCCACGACGGTACTCATATTCCATAATTACTCGAATTTTCAACTTATCCATGATGACAAAAAAGATTGAAATGCGATGAAAATGTAACACCAATCAATAAACAAATGACTACTTTTGGAAAAAGAATTCCATGTTTTTAAAATAAAATTAATTTGAAATTAGAATTCTTAGCCAAACAAAAATTATTTTGATTTGAAATGGCCAGTACTGCAGAACGGCAATTTCATAGGTAAAGACCTATTATTTAGTTTAAAGTTTGAACAGTTTATGTTTTTAGAAATATTGATAGCTCGCATTAACTATTTTAAAAAGTAACTCATACCTTTTAAAGGAAAGTCCACGCGTTCAGTATTAAAATTTTATAAGTGTTTATGCCACGACTGGATAGATGGCGCTATCTTACGTTCTGTAACTTTTAGCGTGTATGTCGATTTATTTTATTGTTCTCATAATGGGGCAAAAGATGGCGCTGTTCAATTTATGAACTTCATATATAACTGTTACAACATTTTGACGATCTGTCTTGATATTGTAGTGTCTTAGGTCCCAAAGTTGTCCAGGTGGATTCCAGGGGTCCACAGGAGACTCGACGAGGGTGTACATTGGCGTGACAAGAAAATGGGAGTTCACAATTCGCAAGCGGGGGTCCACGAAAATTTATCAGCTTTCGATAGTGAAGAACTAAAATGTTGGCTTGACTTCACCTATCAATGTAGGCAGATAATATTTTAAGAAGCTCAGCGACTGTTACTTGTAAAAACTTGCATATTCCATATTCAGTATGCAACGTAAATTTCTATAGTTACATTTAATCTTCACATTTTTTGTTGAGTTTTAGATATGGTAGAAATATAACTGCAAAGATTCTACCCGAACCAGCTAAATTTTGAAAGTAGTCTATGAGAAAAAAATCTCGGAACTTCTGTTGTAGTGCATCGGGCTTTTGAAGCTCGTGTGTATGATTTTTACGCAGTAATTCGAAAATCGATCGACGGATCGATTATGGGGCAGCTCAAATAGTGTCTTGAGACTGTTATAAGGCAGACCTGATACTTTGTTTCTTCGAAACTGGACAAAGTTGTTAAAAAGTGTGTGCACCTACACAAGTTAATGAATTTGCTTGTGTAAGTATAGAATGTAAATATAGTAGTACCTAAAACATGCTGTATATCTTTACTAACATAGACTAAGTTTACTAACAACAATGATGTAATATCTAAATAAAACAAATTATTATAAATTATGATTAGTTTATTTAATAATCCCGTGAACAATACCCGAATATTTAATATTATAAAGTGGAAGACTTTGCTTGCTTGAACGCTATTATCTCAGGAACTACCAGTCCGATTTGAGAAAATCCTTCGGTTTTAGATAGCTCATTTATCGAGGAAGGCTTTCGTCTATATACAATCATGCTAAGACCAATAGGAGTGAAGTACCAATGAAGTATGTTTCAAAATCGTTGTTTTTCCTTTTGAGAGCTTCCGCTGCGTATTAGCTAATGTCTGAAAATAAATAAATAAATATATATTATTACTAGCGGTTACCCGCGGCGTCGCACGCGCTTTTTAAAAATGTATTAAAGAAATGTAAAATTGTGAGTGGGTGTGTACATTACAGAACCGCTTTTTCAAAAACATTTGTAACTACGATACGAACGCCATCTACTGTAACATGTAACGTGTACATTAGATATATGAATACTAATAGTATATCGAATGGGATGGGATTTATCATCAACAACATAACTGGAACTTCAACCTACTATATACCAAACTCAGTGCTCACTAACACTATATAAGAAAGTAATGAAAATTATAAGCTATACATTATCGAACAATATATCTTAAATCTTGTATTATATAGATATAATATGCCCGTATTGTCGACATACTTAAGTTATTCTTATACGTTGTTATAATCACTGAGTTATGTAGAAGCAAACGCGGTAAATAAAACAATATGGCCGCCAAATTGACCATAAAGATGATATAATTCATATTACATACAAATATATCACTTTCAATTATGTATATTTATTCTTGGAGTCCAGTAAGGCACACGTCTCACGCGGTTGTAACATATTTTTGATCAATTTCACACGGACCAATGCACAGGTAGCAGTTAATCACTACATAGTGTACCAATTCAAATAAAAAAAGAATAATTAAAATCGGTTCACAATTAACGCAAATATCGATTAACATACATAAAAAAAATACATACAACCGAACATAGTAGCCTCGTCCTTTTTCGAAGTCGGTTAAAAAGAAAGTCAAAAACTACCATTTTCATGTCGTTTTCACCAGTAGATAGAATAATGATTCATGGGGAAGGTTTAGGTATAATTTGTCAAGGTTTTCATTTTATTATCGGGGCGGGACAAAGTCTTCCGAGCCCGCTAGTTATCTGCCCGTAAAAGTCCCGTGAAAGTCGGTCCAGCCGATTAAGAGATAGTAGGATATTGCGGACGAAGTCTGGAGTAACAAAATAAAATAGTCTAAGTTACTTCTTATAAAGTGAGTTATCTGCCAGTGAAAGTCCCGTGAAAATCAGTTCAAGCATTAAGGATATTCCACTGCGGGCGAAAGCGAATAAAAAACCTAAATGACTTTTTATAAGGTCTGCTATCTACCAGTGAATACCACGTGAAAATCGGTCCAACCATTTTGGAAATAGCAATGCGGACGAAGCCGCGGACAAATAAAATAGAACATGTCAACCGCTATAATTTCGGCTTTCTGGCAGTAAAAAGTAAAATTCCCGTAAAATAGGTCCAGCCGTTTTGGAGATTACTCGGAACAAACAAGCAAACAGACAAAATATAATAATCTAAAAATATAGACAAAGTATAAAAAAAATTTTTTTTGGTTATTTGTAGCCATATCCATTCATCAAAAAGTTGTTATTTTAATTGTACATACACAAACTTTATTTTTATAATACGTAATAGGGAACAAATAAAAAAATGGAAATAAAAGTAGTATAAACTTTTTGAATAGGAATACAAAATAAACTTTGAAAATGTTTGCGGTAGAAACTTACCACGTTACCATGGCAACGTATATAATACTAACGCTAACGAAATCTCTCGAAAGGAAAAAAGTGCCCGATTTTGAAACATTTTTCATTGGTGCTCTGCTTCTATTAGTCTTAGCGTGATGACATAAAGCCTTCCTCGATAAATGAGCTATCTAAAACCGAAGGATTTTCTCAAATCGGACTGGTAGTTCCTGAGATAATAGCGTTCAACCAAACAAACAAACTCTTCAGCTTTATATATTAGTATAGATTAGTTTATTTCATAATCCCATTAACATAATTACCCGACAATTCCCATTTTGGATAAACAATGAAGAGATATCCTGTCAATAACACAATTAACTCCATTATTATTACAACGAAGGTCGAAGTTCATTATTTGGCGAAGAAATATCATTTCGTTCATTAGCCGTTCCTTTCAAATTAATTGGGATCGATACACTCAATTACTGTTTATTCAGTCAACCTTGGATAAAATATAATACTACTAGAAGATATACCTCTCATTGTTTATCTATATTTTCTATATCTATACATATAATAAGAATGTAAATCAACGTGTCTGTACTTTGAGATATTTTTGAAAAAAAAATGTTGCAGGTGTCTTGGAATATGTAATAAAATACATTTTAATTATTTTTAGAAATGTCGTCTGTCTACCTGTCTGTCTGTTTGTTTGAACATGAATCACTGCTAAAGTACTGCGTCCACGATAAAACCTCACCAAGAAAATCGTATAGCATATCATCGAATAACATTTAGTTTTTGCTTCATTAAAACAAATATAAGTGATTCTCATACAAAAGATATATAATACCTGGCAAGGTTCGAATCCAGCGTTTCACTTTTTTGTATGTTTTTTTGATTCTGCCGCAATTGTTGTTGGCGTTGAGCAATGGTTTTCGGTATTTCAGTTGCATTCTGATGTTTGTGCTTTCCATACTCCTTTGGACTCTGAATACACGATTTCACGGTTGTCTCTCTATACTATAATTTAAATAGTAAATCATATGTACAAAAAATAAATGTAAACAGTAAATACTTGTATCAAGTTACACAATTTTATCAACTTACTTACTTTTCTATATAATAGCAATAGCAATAATAAAATATTCACGTTTGATATATCTATCTTACACGAAAACACAAACAACAAATATGTTTTCACGAAATTTACACGTGTCTGTACAACCGTGTCTTGAGGTTATATCACAGGGACAGAGAGAGAGTTGCACACGCGGCTGCGCACTCACTTGCTCTTGTACTCAGTTGCTTGTAGTAGGCTCGATACACACAGCATATTCGTTACGTGACGATTTCTACTAAATCGCACTACCCGAAACTTCGTTCCAACACGCCGAGTACAAAAACACAAACCGTTTTTGATGTGAAACATCTATAAGCGCGGGTAAACCTGATTGATGGCGTGGCGCGATGTGGCGACGCAAAACACGAACTTTGCACTCTTAACGAAATACTTAAAAACATTTGCAACCCTGTCTGTATAAACATAAGATTCGAATTGTTTTGTCGGCCACCCGTTAACTAGTGTTACGCGGCACGCGTCGACGACCTAGCGCCCTTTGATAAATGCCGTCAAACACACCGCGCCTGCCCCTTGTTGAATTTTGTATTTAATAAAAATGAATATTTATGTGATAAAATAAATAAACAGTCATTATTTTATGGAACAAATTTGTAATGCTTTATCTTTTCATTATGACATAGAAAATTCCTGTCGTGATCTCTTCTTTTAGGTATATAACTTATACAAAACAATTATGATGTTTCACATCTGCCAGGCGTCCCGTGACGGCTCAATTTTTTCAAATTAAATTAAACAACAACGTGTAGTTTGTACATTAAAAAAATCATATTTCTGATTCACATATTTCAATACTATATACCCTATATCTCTCCTACAAATCTAACACCTTATATTTTAAAATCCATCAAGTCGTTCAAGCCATAAAGCGTACCAAAGAAATAGACATATTACATACATCTACGCAGTCGAGTAAAAAGCGAATTTGCTTTTCATAAAAAATCATACAGCGTTCAATATGCAAATAAATGTACACAATATAATAAGTAATATAGAAGCTTTAACACATAAACGTTTAGAAAATGTAATCTCAAAGATACAAGTTACAACTAAATTAGATTCACCGAACGCTGACCTCACATCATTGTTTCTCAAACTTTTTGGTAGTGCCCCCATTGATTAAAAAAATTGTTGATGAGACGTACTGACCGAGAAGATATTCCATAATCAGTTATCTATAGTAGCCTAGTTTTGAATACAATGAATCCTAGGAAAGCAAGCTTGTTTGTTTCTATATTAAAAAAAGTGTGTGTAAACTAATATAGAAATACATGCACATTAAAGTTCTACTAATGTAAACAATAAATATTGGCAATATCTAAATATACATAATATATACACTTCTATATTACAATAATATATACAAAACATACATAATCATTACATAGTATAAAACAAAGTCCTCTGCCACGTCTGTCTGTCTCGTGACGGATTTTCATGCGGTTTTCACCAGTAGATTAAATGATTCCTGAGGAACGTTTATGTATATAATTTCACAAAGTTTTTTTTATTATCAGAGTGGGACAACGTCCACCGGGCCCACTAGTATTACTATAAATCACAACAATTTAAACATAATTATTGGAACGATTTCTTGTCACATAGTAAAGTGAGACAACAACAAGAGGAGCTGAGTAAGCCCGTTTCAGCGGAACCAAACCGTGCGTATGTCTTATTTACTTTGAAGTGTACAATAGCGCGATGGTGGTACAGGGAACCCTGACTACCACCGCGCTGTCTATACCTATATTGTAACAATTAGCTGTGCCCGCGACTAATAAAATGACTAATAAAATCATCTGGATGTATTAAGTCCATTTACTTCTCTACTTTTCTCTCGTACTTAAGTCGCGTCGTCATTAATATTACAATAACTTTTGATAGAGTGAACCGATTTCAATGAAACCAGGACTAAATGATACTCGAGGATATGCTTTATGATTTTATTTTATGATAGTGAGGTTTTATTGTAAACGCAGTATTTTAGCAGAGATGCGTGTTCATACAAACAGACAGACAGACATTTCTAAAAATGATTGAAATGTATTTTATTACTTAACACAACAATCTAAAAAAGTACAGACACGTTAGATTTATATTATTATTATATGTATAGATAAGTTATATAAAAACTCACAAATTGTAAGAGTCTACGTAAGTATACGCACGCAGCGGCTCACATTAGAAGCAATTTATCGAATTACTTAGGAACTAACTTAGATCAAAGTATTACGAGTCACGCTGTAAGCCTATTAGGTTTGAGCTAGCGATCACGTAGAATAGATCTTGGTAGAAACTTGGTAGTAACGTATCATTAAAACTTATCGCTTGACAATAAAGGACTTGCTTAGAAAGTATAAAAATAATGTCTAGTAGATTTCTCGCTACTACGGTTTTTCGATTACAAGCTGTCTCGAAAACTTCGCACTCGAAAACAATATAAGCAAGAGTTTAACGTAAAGTAATTGTTATTCGTACGTAAAGTAATGGGTATTATACTCTAGAAAGTTAAAAAAATATTTTTTTTGTTCATATTTCGATAGTCTACATATTGAAGAATATCGAATTTTAAGTTATATGTACTGTTTTATCAGTCAGACCGCCAAAAACTGAACTTACAAACTTTAAACGCGTTTTCCTGAAACTACTTTTTTCAAAACGTATCTCACAAAATGTCCAGTTGTAATTGACTGATTTTCTTGAAATTTGGCATCAATTTTCTTTATATATCGTCTTATATAGAATAGCTATTAGATTAAAATAGTGCCTTGAACAAAAAATTAACATATATTGGTGTTAGAATAGGTAATTGTATCTGACTGGATAGCTTATTTTATACTTTGTAGATTATATCATTTGACCAACATCTCACCTGTTAAATGGTGATGTTAAACATGCTAAACTATAGGTGAATTGGTTCTCAAGTGTACCTGCCGTAACATACCTATAGCTATTTAGTGACATATTTTCAACGTAAGGTTGCTAACTACTATATTTTCACTACGTTATGGTTTTGTTACGACGTTTTCTGTCACCGAAATCTCCGAAACAGTTGCAAGAATTTGAATCTAGATCTATCGACGTGGCATCTGAACAGACTACCACCGTACACAAGGTGCTACACCCACAATAGTCCAACGGTAGGCGTTCCAGGATCAACTGGGACCAGAAATCAAACGGACTGGTAGGACTCGCAGCCAACTTGATCGCGATTACTATAGGCATAATATTAAGTTAAGTACAGTGACCTTCTTTTGTTTCGGGATCAAATCACGGTGTGGTGGTGACAGGGTTGACTGTCGATGGTTCGTATAATGGTAGTCAACTTTGCTTTTACATTACACTGCTCTTACCGCATATCAGGTATACTGGATACCTAACATTGTCGTCTCTTTGTCGTGCTAATCTTACCTTACAATCCTGAAATAAGTGCTTCAACTGCTGCGTTTTAGGGTAGGGCTTTAAAACCTTAAAACAAGGCATTTTAGCGTATAAAAAAAGTAAATAATGTAAACCAATATGACTGCAGTTCTACTTGAGCACAGTTATTTAATGCAGCGATTACTTCAATTCGCGTAGACTTCGTACCACATGTTAAAATCCCACAGAATTAGGGTATGTTTGAAAGCATGTATTTAGGCAGATTATTAATGATGTTGATGTATTTTTGAGACATATTCGTTGCGCAGTACAAGATTACAGTACAAGTTTCTATGCGTCATGTTGTTAGGAAAAAAAGTATTATCAGGAGTAGAACTGAAATACGTTTCCTCTTTCAAGGGATTTAATTATTATTCTATTTAAAACAAATTTCAAAAAAAATTATGTTTAAAAATATTTCACAAATAGATATAAAAAATACTAGTAGGGGTATTTTATTCGAAATACGTTCATATGGTATATATTTTCTTTCCTGCTGAACGTACGTTACGTAATTTTTATTTTACAGCATTTCTATATTCTCACAATAGTTTTAACACGTTTACATTAATAATTATTCAAATTGTGTTCTCTAGAGGTAAGCAAAATAAAGAAAAACACCAATATATTTTTTTTTCGATACGGTATCATTTCTTTAATTCTGTAATAAAAACTCATTGGAGTGTTTTTGATTCAATCAACGAATCGGCGGAATACGTCGAGCAAATATACGTCCTGAGTTATTGCTCGAATTATTTGATTAGGCGCTGAACTTCAAATTTTTCTCAAAAGAAATGTAAGATTTTTTCAATTAATTCATAATATCTTTAATGTTTTACACATGATTATCCTTTTTAAGGAACGTAAATATTGTATGAATATGTAAAGACTTGTATTTCTCTTTGTAAAGAACTTAATAATTCCTTTTTGGCTTCCTTCGAGTTAGCTTAAATGTGTGTATATTTTATTACACATCGTAATAGAAATACGGATCTTCATATTTTTACTATAAATTCGCAGAGACAGTCTGTCTGTTTTACGATTTATTTATTTACAATTGTGGATAATTCCTACAGTCAATAGTCCGATGAATAATATAATAACAATAATACGTAGGAGTAAACTAGACTGGAAACCTAACAACGCTCTATCTCATCAATACAACATACACTATTAATAATATTGAAAAATTAAATTATATAACAGAAAATGTTGATGAACATTTAAAATGGAAAAAGATAGAACAATAATAAATAATAAATTGAAAATGAATTCACCTAAGCATAAAAACCAAAATTAACCTATAGAAAATTAACTTAACAAGATGGCAAATATTAGGTCTTTACCTATGAAATTGCCGTTTTGTATGAAAAAATTTAAACGAATTTTTTTCATGTGTTTTTTATTTGTATTAATCGAAGTAATCACCCATGCAATCAATGCATCTTTGCCAACGCAGTGGCAGTTTATTGATGCCCTTCTTAAAGAAATCAGCTGGACGGGAGGCAACAAATTCTTCAAAGGCATTTTGTACTGCCTCTCGGGTATTGAGTTATTCAAATTCTAGAAAAAGTAGTAGTCTGCAGGCGCAAGGTCTGGTAAGTAGGGCGGATGACGGAGAACTTCCAACCCCAGTTCTTGCAACTTGGAGACCGTCTGCTGTGCAGTATGAGGTCGCGCGTTGTCGTGCAGGAGCGGCGGAGACGAGCGATTGACCAATGCTGGTTGGAGATGTGCCAGCTTCTCCATCATTGTCTTCAGTTCTTCACAGTACACATCTGCAGTAATGCTCACCCCGTTTGGTAAGAAGCTGTGATGAATCACACCGGCGCTAGACCACCAAACAGTGACCATCACTTTTCTAGGGGTAAGTTTTCGTTTAGGGCATTGTTTAGGTGCTGAACCAGGATCCAACCAACTTGCTGAGCGCTTGCGGTTATCAAACAGAATCCATTTTTCATCGCAGGTAACAACAATGCGGTTCAAAATTCCTTCATTTGTGTGTCTGTTGAGCAGTGCAAGGCACGTCTCGACGCGTACTTCGCGCTGGCGATCATTGAGTTCGTGGGGTACCCATTTGTCAAGCTTTTTTACCTTGCCAATTTGACGCAAATGGACCAATATTGTTTTGACTCTAACGTCGAAAGCTGCTGCTAATTCAGCCGTAGATTGTGTATCATCAGCTTCCACAATCGCCTTTAATTCGTCATTGTCGACCAAAGTCTTCGGACGACCGCGAGGTTCATTTTTCAGGTCGAAATTCCCAGAACGGAAGCGAGCAAACCAATAACAGGTGGTGCGTTGGTTTGTAGTGTTAGCTCCGTAAACGTCGTTGATGTTGCGTGCCGCTTGTGCCGCGTTGCTGCCACGACGGTACTCATTTTCCATAATTACTCGAATTTTTAACGTATCCATGATGACAAAAAAGATTGAAATGCGATGAAAATGTAACACTAATCAATAAACAAATGACTACTTTTGGAAAAAGAATTCTATGTTTTTAAAATAAAATTAATTTGTAATTAGAATTCTTAGCCAAACAAAAATTATTTTGATTTGAAATGGCCAGTACTGCAGAACGGCAATTTCATAGGTAAAGACCTATTATAATCAATACAGATGTAATTAATACGATTTTGAAGTATTGAGTATACTTCAAACTAGTGTTGCTGAAATGCAAGATCAAGAAATTTGGTTTAGTCTTGGTATTGGTCTTGTATCAATACACCTGATCGTGGTCTCGGTACAAAATTTAATGATGATTGGTTGAGTAGTTCAGGCATCAAACATAACAAACAAAAAAACTCACATTGGCATTTATAATATCGGTTAGGAATTCCACAATAAGTTAATATATTACCTATCTATCCTTATGCCTACAATATTCTTTGATGACAACACAATCTGTATTCGTGTCCATACAGAGTAGTTGCAAACGGATTTTATTCTTTGCAACGTCGGCGAACTTTGACATAAGATCGGCGGCGATCAAACAGCATAATCAATGCTGTGATACACTTGTCGCACGTTATTTTAATACGGCGGCGTCTTTATCAGTAAATTAACAAGTAAACAATCATAAGCGTAGACTTAACCGATTGTGAATCAAAATATCGCGTAACATAAATTATTACTATACTGGATCTGTATTAGTTTTAAACTTTCATGTAAGACATAAATACACTTATTTGTATACGTTTATTCATTAGATTATATAAGATTTATACAAGCAAATATTATAGGTACATTGAAGCTCACACGGGAGGAGCTGATATTTCATATTGTTTATTTGGATTGCGGGTTTGAAATTTTTTTTATAAGATGCATGTTGTATTTTCTAAAATATATATATAAAATATATTAAAGAAAGTCGTGGTGGTCTTGTGGTTTGACCGGTGGAATATCAATCCGATGTCCGCAAGTTCGAATCCCGGCATGTATCAATTATTTTTTCGGAATTCGCGTACACTTACTAATTTAAATTGGTAACACTATCGGCTGACGGTGAAAGAAAACAACGTGAGGAAACCTGAACCTGAGAGATGTTCTTGTGAGAAAGTGCTCCCGTATGTGGGAAAATATAAAATTGTGGATTTTTCGAAGTTTCAAATCGCGAATACATCGTGAACTGTCGCGATGATTATGACCATACCTTTCTTCGGGAAGAGGCCAATGCCGCTGCAGTGGGTCTATTACAGGCTAATTACGATGATAATCGGTATTATTTTTTGTTTTTTTAAACATTTTGTTTTCGCAAAGAAGATCATTTGGAATTGGCAATAAAAAGGGAAAGAGGGGTTATCGCAATTTGATACGATTCAGTACTCACTTCTTTGCCGTTTTGCATGAGCATAATATTAAGTCACCAAGATTTGTTAGTCCTGATATAGATACAATTCAAAGAGTCGTGGCTATTTCAAAATGATTTAAATGCAGGTAAGAGAGTCGTGGTAATTTCAAAGTCCGCTAAATGTCTTAGGATTAGCAATCACATGCTTGACAAAATTATCGAACCGATTTGATTGCAGACTCCTTCTAAATTAAGCCCAAAAGATCGAATGGACATGTATGAAGATTATCACAAAGCATTATGGGCCCTAGTCTCTTAGTATTGAAACCAATATTCAATGATGTCCAAATCTGATTAGAGTTAACTGCGAGGCCGCAAGACTTTAAGAGCAACATACGATTGTAGTTTTGCAAGCTCTGTCTTGTCTTGCTCAAATCTTGCAGGGGTCAGTCTTGCTCTTGGTCTTACAACAATTAGGCGGTCTTGGTCTTGGTTTTGCGAAAAGGCAAAACTGTTACTGATCGTACGCAAACATAGTCGTAGTCATAGTCATAGATCAGAAAGTAAATGAAGCAAGAACCAAGTAATAGTGCGCGCAGGTCAAATGGCGCGAGTGCCAAAAGCAGATTGGTCGTTCGACAAGAACCGAACGTTATCGAGTATGACCGAACTTTGCATGCCTATGTTGATGAGGTACCATGTTGTAAAGTAACACAATTGTAAGGAATTTTGATAAAATTTACCTAATTAGACATTAAATTAACATTTTAAAAATATAACGTGAGTAAAACGTCTATTTCAAGCTAGTTACATTGTAAAAGGAATTCAATAAACTCTCTAAAAATCCGGTACTATAAAGTATAACCAAAAAAAAATCACAGACAATATCGGCGCCGTGCCGCTTCCGTTGAAACCGGACGACTTCCGGCCGCGAGACGGTATTTTTACCTCCATAGAGATTTATCTTACCTCATATATTAAAGAAAGTATTAAAACCACGTAAGCTTCATAGTACAGGAATTTATCGAGTGAATCTCTGTTCAAAGTTAGGAGAATTTCATTAGTTAAATTTTAACGTGAACCATTTTTCTATACATATAATAAGAATGTAAATCCAACGTGTCTGTGTTTTTTAGATTCTTGTGAAAAAAATTATTGCTGGTGTTTTGGAATAAGTAATAAAATACATTTCAAACATTTTTACAGATGTCTGTCTACGAGATACGAGAGAATATTAAATACGAGAGAAAAGTAGATAAGTAAATGGACCTAATACATTCAGATGATTGTACTAGTCACTATTTTTTTACATTAGCCTCCACGGGGACAGAGTCGCGGGGACAGCTAGTCTTGTATAAGATTTAACATTGGGCCATAATATCATCTGACAATATGACTTGCGACGGTATAAACCGTTATTATATTTTAAAGAATAAAATCATCAGAATCATGTTCTTCAAGAGGTTGTTTCTCACAGCACGCACATTTAAATCTGGGTTAATAATTCAATTTAATAAAGTTTGTATACAAATTTTTATACGAAATACGCTTCCGGCGTACCGCGGGAAAGGATATTAAAGTCGAATTACATTTAATACTTCCACTAACAAAGTGAAATTTCGTTTTGAATAAATATCTACTCGTGCCTCTGGTTTTATCTCTCAGCTGCTTTTCAACTCATATCAACATTTTTCAGCATTGCTCAACATCTAGATATAAATAAGACCGTATATATAAATGCTCTATATAGCTTGTTTTATATCATATTATTTTACAAAACTATTCAAAACTTCCGTAAAAAGTATATAAAGCATAGAAATATTATTAAGGAAATGATGCCATAGTAACCTACTGCCATTTTAAAATATATACAACACTGTGAGAATGTTATTTGCGTAACGAGATATTATATAAGTGAAAGAAGAGTGTGTGCACTTATGTATGGAAAAATAAGTTATACCTATAACTTCTTTGGCGTCAACATAATAAGTAGTCCAGTGAAATTGTAAAGGCCTTGCCAGGCTAACAGTGTAGTCAGTTCGAAATAAAAAAAGTGAATATAAAAAAGAATTAGAAGTTCGAGCGACGAAATCAAATTCTATGAATAATTGTTTAAACAGATTACAAAGATAAATTATGTATAACAATAATGATATTCAAAAGAAGTTATTTAAACTTAAGAAACTATTTGTCAATTGTCTTCACGTTACAAAATAAATTCAAATAGGTTATCTTAATCTTATCTACTGTAAAGTATGTGTAAATAATTACAATTATTATATGTCTTATATGCATATACACTGACAGACTAATTTATCTTATACAAATACTTGTACTTAAGAAAACAAGACGTTTGCTGTATTTATTATCTAAATCTATAAAAACCAGTGTCATAATGTTTATTTATGATGAATTCTGAAACTACTCAACTGATCTACATGAGAGTTGGCATTTATGTATAATTTGGACCACCTTGAGAAATAGGACAATTTATATTTCGATTAATAGCCTCAATATCTTTTACTTACAAATGAAATGATTTTCAATGTCGATTATTGTTATTAATTGTAAATTTCATCAGTCTCGAACAGATGGCGCTTAAATTAGTTTGTCGACAGAAAACTGTAAGACCGACTGTTATAGATATCTCATTGGCGGCGCCACGTTGTAATTTTGAACTTCTTTTTAAACTCCAGTTTATTCTATGGTGCACGAGTTTTATTCAATTGCACATGTAATAACTGAGCCACAGCAACGCGTGGGTGGGTCAGTTAGTACATATACATACGTATATGATTGGACATTATTAATTAAAAGTATTAAATGAGATTTGAATAATTAAATTTTTTAATTCTAAATTTTATATATAAGTCAAAGAAGTTTTATTTTCTCCGCGGGTACACACTGAAACACACAGCATTCATTTTATCTATACCAATATTATAAAGAGGTAAAGTTTGTGAGCGTTAGCCCACAGTAACTATTCCTCGCGAACGAAGTCGCGGGCAGAGGCTAATATTTTATAGGTTTCTGCATTTGACCACAATCTCAACTGATGTTAAATGAAGATGTGGTCTAAGGTGGTAAACAGGATAAACCTAGAGGCGACTGGCTTTCAAGTGTAGCTACCGGAACATACCGATGTTAGGCGACCGATTTTAGGTTCGTAGTTGGACAGGTGGAATCAGAAAAAGCCATCATGCTATGGCTTCATCACGATGTTTTCCTTCACCGAAAACTTCGGCTCATTTGCTAGGATTAATAGTAGATTAATAAGTCCATCGACGCGATTCGAATACACTAAACAGTGAAATAGGCAATATTATAATTATTCGTGGAGGCAATATCTCAAATACTAAAGAAACTTTTATATTTAAGTCACTGTGACAAGTTTATAGTATCTCGAAGTGAATCATTATTGTGTGATTTGACTATGGACTATCGATTCGATGCCTGTAAGTTTGAACTCCAACATATATACAACAAAACATCTATAGGCCAGGGTAAACCTGATTGTTGGCGTGGCGAGACGTGGTGCCGCGATGCTATGCGCAAGCGACTGTGCGCAATCTCTCTTGCCGCACTGAGCTCGCATATCTATAGTATATACAGTGTTTTTTACTACGTTACACATTGGCTTCACATCTGCCAGCGGTCCTGTGACGGCTCAATTTTTTTACTAATTTAAATTGATAGGACTGTCAGCTGACGGTGAAGGAAAACATCGTGAGGAAACCTGAACCTGAGGATTATTTTCACTGTACCACCGTATGTGAGAAAATAGAGAACTGTGGTTGTCTCAGAATTTGTAATCACCAATACGTCGTGGGGTGACTTGACGCTTATGCCCATACCTTCCTTCAGAGGCTTATAACACTGCAGTGAGTCTCTAACAGGCTGATGTGCTCGGTAATAGTCGTGATCCAGTCATCAATACATACGTGCTTAGCATGTCAGCCAGCTACATTGCTGAGTAAACAACATTTATTTCCGGAACGACAAGTCTAAGCGTACTACTGTTAGGTGATAGGTGGTTAGGTATACCTATAAGTGATGGTTAAAATCGTAGGTGGTAGGGTCACATTGAAGCTATTACTGGTTGGTTTCAGCCTAAATGGGTCGGCTCGCCCGGGGTAGTAACACCCTCTCGCAGAAAACCGACGTGAAGTAACAGCGCTTGCTTTGTTGTGTTTCGTTCGGCCAGTGAGAGCGCCGGAGGCCCATCTCTCCTCCCCTCTGCCCTTCCCTCTCCACACTGTCCCCCCTACCCCCACGCACAGGCTGGTAACGCACTTTCTTTTTTTATAGGAGGCAAACGAACAGACGGGTCACCCGATGATAAGTGATCACCGCCGTCCATAGACACTAGCAACACCAAAGGAGTCACAAGTGCGTTGCCGGCCTTTTAAAGAAGTATACGCTCGTTTCTTGAAGGTTTGCAATTCATAATTGTTTGGAAATACCGCCGCTGGGAGTCGATTCCACAAGGTCGAAGTACGAGGCAGAAACGACCTTGAAAACCTCACCGTGGAAGACCTCCACTCATCCAGGTGTTGTGGATGAAATTTTAGTTTTAGGCGTGTAGTACGATAGTTGAATGTAGCGGTAGGTATAAGGTATAGGTATAACCCACTTGCGACACTCTTGGTGCTGCTTGTGTCTGTGGACGGCGGTGATCACTTAACATCAGGTGACCCACCAATAGAGATGAACACGTCATGTCTTCGTTTGCCTCCTATTAAAAAAAAAAACAGGAGGGATATAATTCTCGTGCCCTGCCACCCAAAACTTTGGTGTCCACGTCAACCTTGCGATTTGAAATCAATCCACCCTCGTCAAACAACCCTAACGTTATACTTGTGACAAGTAACATACAGACTAATATTTCATAAACTAAGTTAGAAACACTGCGGAGCGTGGCACCGTTAAAGTTTAACGTGTTCTCGTATATTGAACTCGTAAGGGTGACATTTGGTTTCAAGATTTAACAAGTCTAGTTGAAGAGCTTGCTTTGTGTCGTAAAATATCTTTTTAATTCTCAAAACATCACCCTATAGGTCAACATGTCGCTGCTAATTGTTAATAAACTCTCATTTTCCAGCAATGACGATTGGTCTTCGAATATGCTTCTCTTATCATTAGATGAAGAAATTCATTCACCTGACATGTAAAAAAAAATCGCAGTCGTAAAACTGCCGGCAGAAATTAAAACTCAAAACAGTGGAATAGCTGTATTCTTTTTTGAATTTTTAAATCAATTATAGTATGATTTTTTTTTAATTTAATAATTTGCAAATATTAACATTCGTCTGGTTTTCACATCTATTGGCACTCCGAACAATAATTATATACATTTTTATTCAGTCTATTACTTAATCGAACATATGATGGGCTGCACGAGCTCAATACAAAATATCAATATCACATGTACAGTGTACACAGGCCGCTATACTCCCCGTCACTAGTCTAACGTATGTGCAATACGTCACGAACATGTCGGTAACGCTAAGCCTACGTCATACGTAGGCGATTCAAAGCGAACTCAATGCGAAGGGATTCGATGCGGTGACACGTGCATTCAAAGCAATGCGGTGCAACGCGGTGATTTTGCGTTCGTGCGCGCGAATCGCTGAACAGCATACGTATCAGACAACGCAATCGTCTCGAACAACCGCCACCGCATCACATTCGCGCGAAATATCAAACCAACGATCGCGTTTGTTTCACTTCGCGGAGCGCCGTTTGCACTCCGCGTCTGTGTTGGTTACGTAGGACACTAATACACGTCGCCTGTTTGTTTACTTCGCGCCGCGCTGCACTGCACCGCTTAACGATCGCAAGGAAATCGCTCACCTAAGACACTGCGTAAAATGTTAGTTGACGCAAACCCATTAGTTTTTCTCTTGATAAAAATAACCGAACGCAGCTAAAGGACTTGTACTTCAAAAACATATAATTTAATACATTTTAACAGATCACTAATCATGTTTGTCAGTTCAAGTACATTATGCCTTGTAAAATTATATACGGTATCGATTGACACTGTACTTGAGCATTATATAATTAAACATCATGGCTAAAACACTAATAGACTTATCTTTTTTTGTGTGGTGGTTACATTCTTGTGAGATTTGAAGCCACTCCCTTACACGACTCCTAGTTTACTTGAAATAGCAAAAGAATTTGAATCTTACCACTGGTTTGTCTTAGAACGACATGTAATGGACCTTGTATATATATATATATATATATATACATATATATATATATATATATATTTATTGGTATTAAAATAACGTATGTATAATTAATGTACAATACATATGTAAAATCATATGGGACAAAAACAGGAATTGGATATAGTTATACTCGTAAATATAGTTTAAAAAAATTGTGCTTTGATATCGTAAGATCTGTCTGATACTACGAATCTCATGTGAGTTCATGCTCTTTCTTTCTCATTCCCCACCGCCCCGCGCATACCTAAGGCGCGCTACAGCGGTTGCAGACAGACTATAGTAAAGGTTGCTTTTTCAGACGAAAGTAAGTATATGGATTTTGCGGATGGCGAACGGGGGCCTGTAATGTAGTTGTGACGAATTTTTTTATAGTACCTTTCTACTAGATATTCTTTATTCAAGTTTTAAGGTTTCATCCACACAGTATTTGGCCACCCGTTCCCCTCCATCTGCCGCTTAGGTCTAGTGATTCTGCTCGTTATGTCGGTAACTTTGATTAATTTGCGGATGTTCTCGCTTCCGATTCGATCATGCGGACAAACTTCGAACATAGACCAATTTATTGCCCTTTTATTTAGCGACCTTGAGTTTTAATCGTTCTTTGAAAGCTGTTTTGTAAATATGATTTTACAATCTACTCTTGAACTACAAAAACCATTGAACGTTTCTTGATGAATCTTTATAGTATAGTATATATATATATATATATATATATATATATATATATATATAGTATATAATTTAGAGTAACACAAAGAATATCTATACATCTTCTATAAATATAATAAGAATGTAAATCTGACGTGTCTGTACCTTTTAGATTTTTGTAAAAAAAATGTTGTAGATGTCTAGGAATACATAATAAAATACATTTCAATCATTTTTAGAAGTGTCTGTCTATCTGCTTGTATGAACACGCATCACTGCTAAAGTGCTGCGTGCACGATAAAATCTTTCTCAAAGAAATCATAAAGCATATCCTCGAGTAACATTTAGCCTTGGTTTCATTAAAATCGGTTTACTGTATCAAAAGTTACTGTAATTTTAATAACGAGGCGACTTAAGTACGAGAGGAAAGTAGATAAATAAATGGACTTACTACATTCAGATGATTTTATTAGTCACTGTATTTTACAGTAGGTTCGACGCGAATGAAGTTGCGGGTACAGCTAGTAATTAATAAAGATTTTGTTTAAATTGACTACAATATAACGATAAGTATCAGTTAACTTTAAAAAATTCTGCCATTTGAGTACTATCTCGACATGCGTTGTACAAACCGTCAGTCATATAAAAATATTATATATATAGTTTGATTATTGCATACATTTGATGTGGATGGGAAATATTACCACGGAGCATGAATTCTGACTTACCACAAAAAATTGGAAAGTTCTAACGAGACAACCACCATCTTGTTAGTTCATTAAAATGAACGAAAGAAACTTATTATCTACTGGACAATGGCAGTAATAATCTACTGGAAGATTGGTTGTCAAAATTAAAAAATAAATAAAAGAACTAATATTACTATTCACTACAAGAAATAACATAAGTTAGGCGACAGTTGAAGAATATAGCCTCTTGAGAAATTGTCCCAGGGGTTAACACTAGAAAGTATTCTATTACGCAGCAGCAAAATCCCACGCATTGGTCCCATTGTATTAAAAAATAATTAACTATAAACAAAATGAAAAAGTATATTTCGAGAATATTAATTTAGGAAATAATAAAAAATTACACAGTTATAAAGTAGAAATATGAAATTAAAAACTGAATTAATTATAGTAAAAGAAATTAGAAACAACATCATAAATAATTCTCATCGAGAGCGCTGCTACTAATGTACTTCCCAATAAACTTTGTTCCGTGTAACTACAATTGTTTAGGCGTTTAGTAAAATGAAACTCAGTAAAACAAGTTCCATAGTAAGTCATTTTGTATCATTGGTTGTATTCTTGAAGTGAAAACTTCTTTACCCGTGTTGAGCGGTATTTTTGGCAAGAGATCGTACTGTGCTTGCGCGGCTTACGTCAAACTAGCGACGTGTAGTATTGTAACCAGTATACATATAATATTGATATTTTTTTTTTATTTTTTTTTTATCGTAGCTCGGCAAAATGACTGTACTGTGCCTGATGGTAAGCACAGTACAATCCAAAAACAATGGCGACTACCGAGAGATATACTATCCATCACCGGTCGCCGCTGTCATGCCGGCCTGCGTAAGTATCTCTTCACGTTGCGCTTGTATGATTGAGTATAGTGCAGTCCATCATATATTTGATGAACTAATAAATTGTGTAGAAAAGTATATAATTATTATTCGGAGTGTCAATAGATGTGAAAGAGAGACTAGTGGTAATAATTTCAATTTACAAATTATGAATTTTAAATTATTCACTTTATAACTACAATTAATTTAAAAGAGAAAATAGTTTAAATTCCATTGTTTTAAGTTTTCCCTTTTGTCAGTAGTCCTTATGCCTTGCCTTTTGCCTCAGGGACAGTCCTTTTTTACAGGATGATTCATATTCTATGTCCGTTTTTATATCTCTGTAAAGTATGTGTAAAATTTATTGGGGATCGGTTGAATGGTAAGGCGTGAAAGCGCGTTATAGTTGAGTGCCAATTTTATTCCTTAGGACATAACCATCTTAGGTTACATCGTACCGATGTTAAATGGTCACCGTCGCCTATGGGCAACTGCAACACTAGGGACATCACTGTTGTATTGCTGACCTCGAAGAGTGTGTTTCCATACCTTTTTGAGGAGCCCCATGTCACAACCATGGAGGAAACGGTACCAGGTAACCAATTTGACAACGCTAACGTTCGCATAATGAAGCTGCTAGAACCTTACAATTATTGCCATTTTGCTGGATTTTAGGGTATTTGGACGAGCAACCAGCCAGCGGCGGGTGGTGCTTTAGAATGACGAATATGGCACCGTGACATAGTCAGGCGGCAACCCGCGATATAAAAAAAAATATCTATATGTGATAGCTCTGTTACGTTGACTTTGCCTACTGATGTAATATGAACGCACATCTAAGGCGGAGAAAAGCAATAATGGCCACCAGAACTCTGTAGGCGGTAAATGACTTCATGCGACCGTTTCATTACTTTGTGACCTATCTTTTTCTTTTAAAAGATCGTAACACGTTAAGGATACGAGTTAATTGAACTTCTCTAACAAATACAAAGACATTTCTGTTCTTTTGATGGCTTCTGATGAACGTCTAAGTTCGGTGTTGCGAAAGATTTAGTTTTTTTTTTTAATATTGATTTTATGAATCTTAACATTTGATCACAATACCACTTCAAAGCTATAATGGGTCAAAGCTATAGTGGTTGCGTATTTTGGCATCGTGTCGGTCGGCATAAGTTTGACGACTATTGCAATTAATCAGAATTTTAGGCGAAAGAATGTAATTTTTAAATACTGTTACAATAAGAGCGTGTAAGCACTTTAATGTACCCGATAGATGTTTCGATTTATATCATACTACTGCACTTTAATATGAATTAGCATCTTCATTCTTTCGTTAAGTTTCTACTCTTTATAAGTACTGCTATCAACCGATCTTAACTTCTCTCCTAAATAATTTACTTCTGTTTGTAATAATTTCAATGGCCCTTAACCTACTCTTTGTTTAACAATATGAAATTCGATGTAGGTTTTCCTAACAATCGCAATAAACAAAAGAAAGTCGAAGGAGTTATAGGGACTGCCGACAGGAGTAACAATGGAATAACTATCTTCTTCTTTGAATTGTTACATCAATTATAGTAGGAATTATTTTAGTTTCATAATTTGTAAATTGAAATTATAAACATTAGTCTGATTTTCACATCCATTGGCACTCCGAGCAATAATTATATAAATTTTTATACAGTTTATCAAACATAAAAGACAAGACCAACACAAAAATATCATTATTACAAGTGGCCGCGATACTACGCGTCGCTAGTCTATACTAATATTATAAAGTGGTAAAGTTTGTGACGTTGTGAGTTTGTGACGTTGTGGCGTTGTAAGTGGTAATCTCAGGAACTACTGGTCCGATTTGAATAATTCTTTCAGTGTTATATAGCTCATTCATCGAGAATAGTTATAGGCTATATATCATCACGCTAAGGCCAATAGGAGCGGAGCACAGATGAAAAATGTTTCAAAATCGAGATGTTTTTTTTTTTTAGAGCTTCTGCTGTGGTTCAGCGTTAGCCCAAAGTAGTAACTATTACTACTCGGACGAAGTCGCGGGCAGGGGCTATAATCTATATACTAATATTATAAAGAGGTAAAATTTGTGAGTTTGTGAAGTTGTAGGGGGTAATCTCAAGAACTACTAAACCGATTTTGAAAATTCTTTTACCAATAGAAAGCCACGTTATTTGTGAGTGTCATAGGCTATATATCATCACGCTAAGGGCAATAGGAGTGGAGCAACAATGAAAAATGTTTTAAAATCGGGGCTTTTTTCCTTTTGAGAGCTTCCGCTGCGTCTTAGCCCAAAATAACTATTCCACGCGTGCGAAGTCGCGGGCAGAAGCTATTAACTAATTATATTATCTATAATCTATACTAATATTATAAAGAGGTAAAGTTTGTGAGGTTGTAGGGGGTAATAAGTCGGAGAAAAATGGTCGAACGAAAACGTTTCTTACGAACGCTGCCTTAATTATGAGATATATATGATTGAGTTCTAGGGAAAAGTTGTAGCTTGATAATGCCTATTACCGCCCAACGAAGTGGGCACGGGTCGGCTAGTCTGACATAAACGCAATACATCGGTGACGCAAAGCTATATACCATATATTGCTCAGCGCGACTAAAGAAATACTCAATTCAGTAAAATTAAAAACAAAAATTAGTTTAAACAGCCACTTTCATTTTTTATTATATACATAGATGATTTTAAAATACTTAGTGCCGTGCCAATCTGTACTGGTGACAAATAACATTTCAGAGTACTCGATAACAAGGAAACGCAAACCAGTGACTTTGGTTACCATCAAGATGGCATCGAAATCTTATCTATACATATAATAAGAATGTAAATCTAACATGCCTGTAGTTTTTAGATTTTTGTGAAAAAAAATTGCCGCAGGTGTCTCGGAATAAGTAATAAAATATATTTCAACCATTTTTAGAAATGTCTGTCTGTCTGTTTGTTTGAACACGCATCACTGCGTTCACGATAAGATCTCAGAAAATCATAAAGCATATCCTCGAGTAATATTTATTCTTGGTTTTATTAAAATCGGTTCACTTTACCAAAAGTTATTGTAGTTTTAATGACGACGAGACTTAAGTAGGAGAGAAAATTAGATAAGTAAGTGCAATGTATTACATTCAGATGATTTTATTAGTCACTGTTTATTTACATAAGGTTCCACGAGGACGGAGTCATGGGCACAGCTTTATATCATATGAATAAACCCTTTCAAAATTCATATCAATTATCATTCCCTATCAATAAGTATATGAAAGTGGTCAGTTAGTTTTTCGAGCTAAGATAGAAAAGAAATCCGTTGACGTCAGAGCATCTGACCTCAATTGTCACGGTGGCCACTATAAAAATTAAGGTCAGATGGAAGATTGACGTTATTACCGTCTTCCATTAACATAACGAACTCGGCAATCAATAGGAATACTTAAATTACTAAACCCCCCACTGAGCGTGTCAGGGTATTGGCTACTAAGTAAAGTCGTGATAAATTAATTTAAATTTAAATATTTTTCATCGACATTTACTTGTATATACACAAACAAGACGGACTATGACTTTATTCGGAACTAGCTGTGCCCGCGACTTCGTCCACGTGAAACTGAATGTAAAGAAACAATGATAAATAAAGTCATCTGAATGTATTTAGGCAATTAACTTATCTACTTTTCTTTCGTACTTAAGTCGTAAGTAACTTTCGTCATTAAAATTACAATAGCTTGTGATAGAGTGAACTGATTTTAATGAAACCAATAAATACTAAATGTTACTCGTGGTTGGCAAACACGTCATCCAAAAAAAAAAACAAACAATACAAAATTGAGATTTATTCGAAGAGCCGCTTTTTTATGGAAATAATTAGGGTTAAAAGCACATTCTCGAACTTCTTTAGCTCAATATGTACCACTTTTTTCTAGCGACTAGCATTTGTTGATTTCTAAAAAAAGTGCCTCTTTTCTGCAGCCCTACGTTTCAAAAATGTTTACTCGTCTCTTACTTAGACAAGTTGATATATAATATCCTGTGTCAGCTGTAAACACTCTGTGGAAGACCCGCAAATAAGGAGTGAAAAAGCCGCATACAGACCGGTAACGCGGTTTGCCGATCTATGCCCTACCCTTGGCCGCGGCGCAAAGCCCGCCTGCACTAATACTTCGATCACCACATGGGGAAATCCTACATGGACATGCCACCCTCCTAGGGGAGAGAGTGGGTTATGTGAGGCTCTTACTCACTAAAACCTCACGGAGTACATTCGCCGCTGTAACGGGGCGGCACAAGATCTCCATGGCATTTATTGTGCCGCCCCAGCGCTTAGCTCGGCGCGGCGTTAAACGTCACCGGACCCCGACCTTATTAGAAGATGACCGTGTACACGAAGACTGTCTCTTCCATATACATATCTTATATATGTATATATGACCTGTATCCATAGATAGCTCATAAGTTTCCGCAATAAATAAGCTGACTCAAATCTAACTGTTACAAAGATTATTGCGTTAAGATAAACAAAAAAAAAACATCTCTTCAGCTCTATAATTAGTTTACATATGTGTAAAATATTGTAACATAGATTAACGACATAATTTTTTTTAAAACCCCTTTTCCACAAAGATTGTATTATGGTTCAATGAGCAAGTTATTTGACATCAAAAGAAACCATCGTATAATGTTCAAAAGAAATTATTATTTTGATAACTATTTCACGTATACGTACATTTAAAACTGCTGCTCTGAATACTATTTTAATCCATAAACAAATTATATTATGCTATACTTAAGAGCTTAATAGGTCAGCGTGTTACCTTCTTCGGTTATATGGCCATTTAACTAACGCTAATATAATTAACACTACCTGTGCAAAACCACGAAATTGGTACTCCATATTAAACTGATAGCTTGAATTATTTTACGCAGTATACCAACGTATTAGCTCGAACGTATCATGCCTGGGAAATTTGAACAATCTCGTAATATTCTGTATCAGGTTAATACCTCTACAATATGATGTATATGAAATGAAGCAATGACTAATACAAATCGAACGAGGTACAAAAGGCCAACAAAGTTGCTGGCGGTGACAATAAGAGAGGTGTTGTTTTTGTCGCTTGATGCCTTAGTATATTACCCATAATAAATGTAACTAAGGTTTTTATTACATTATTGGGAATGATTTCTTTTACGATAATTGATATGTATTATAATATCAAATTTAGAACGCAGATTCGTCATGTCAACTGACGTTAACAATAATTAGAGACTAATTGATATATTATTTGAAATACAAAAAACTCTGTAACATACAAAGACTCAAACAAAGTTACATGAAATTGATGTCTCAGAATTCAAACACAAGAAAATACCGCTAACAAATATTTTAATCAAGAATCCAGATTAATAAAGCCGAGTAAAATAAATAGCTTCTTTATAATATATTTTTGCGGAGAAAATCCCAAGGGCCGTCACAAATTATCCTCCAGCTACTGATAAATTCCAACTTTTATTCTCGCCGTGAAAGAGTATTTAAGATTTATTTATCATCATAATTATATATACTGTATTAAATTAATAGTTACAATGTTATTCAAGTTCTTTTTTGGACTGCCTATATTCTCTTGGTCGTCTAGTGGTTTGACCGGTGAAATATCAACCCGATGTCCGTAGATTCGAACCCCGGCATATCCCAGAGATTTTTTTCGGAATTCACGTAAATTTACTAATTTAAATCGATAACACTATCGGCTGATGGTCAAGGAAAACATCGTGAGGAAACTTGAACATGAGAAATGTTTTTCTCAGAGTTTGAAATCGCGTGATGATTATACACATAACTTCCTTCGGAAAGAGGTCCATGGCCCCGCAGTAGATCTCTTACAGACTGATGGTGATGATATTGTCTTGACTAAAACCACTTTCATTACACGGCCGTTCCTGTCTACATTTTTGGGCTTTTTTAATAAGCCTTTACCTTCTGTTAAACTGTATTATTTATTTAATATTATGAAGTAATATGCAAGTAGTCTACCCAATTTAAATGGCCCTTACAGCTTATAGCTATATGTACGAGTATATCCAGAACTTTTAAAACAATTCTTCATGAAGGTGCCTTTCAGACTACTTAGATATCCAGTCTATTTGGTTATAAAAGCTATAAAACCAATCTAGGATATTTTTCCATTGCTCCCACATTATCAAGTCAATATAACGACCTGATTAAAAAGATCACACAATAGATGTATTTCGAAACTCACTTTTAAAATTCAAAACCAAAATTTGCAAATTAATGGCTTCATTTTTTTTTCATAACTTATTAAATAATATGAGTTTTATTTTGTTTCATTGTTTCATTTTTTCTTTCTTAATTGTATCTTCTGTATTGTATTGTATGTCTATATGAATGCTGTTTCTTTTATTTATGTTATACCTATTCATATTATGTTCCCGTTGTCGATTCTTTACGAAAAAATAAATAAGTAACCTCAAAATGATCACAGAACTTATGCCAGTCACAATTCGCTCCTACTTTTGAGAACTTAGACGGAACGCTTTCTACGTTCGTGTTACCAAATGTTTACTTCGAATCGGAATATAGCAATGTAGCACTACTGCTTTGCGTTAGATATTTGTCTGACAGTGGTGCTCCGCCTGTCAAGCACAGCTTCTAAATCATAACTCAGTATTAGGAAATGCCCAAAAGACGACAAACTCTGAAACTGCAGTAATATTTCGTAATAGTCTAACCGAACATACACTAAAACAAGAAATGCGGTAGTTGACCAAAATCCAATTATCCGGAGATCGATCGATCTCAATCTATCGCATGGAGACATACCAATCCAATTATAAGGACAGTTTGCACGTTTGTTTTCCAATCTACTATAGGCAGGTCAGTAAGATCCTTTTACGATATTGAAGTGCATATTCCATTGAACACAATAATAAAATTATAATGTAAGCTGCATTATATCTCGACTATCACGTTTGAGTTAAAATTTTGTGATCAAGTAACTCATTATCAACCTGTTATAGAAATTATCTTACCAAATCGGTAGCAATGTCTAACATTTTAAATAGTTTTAACGTTTTTTAGCCATAACAATCTCATCTGGTGCTCAACGATGTAGTTTAAAATGGTAACAACGATAACAGGGAAAACTAAACTGTACCTAAAGAACAACCGGCTCACAAAAAACTGTATCGAACAACGACAAATATTTAACTTAAAGGTGGTAGCTACAAAGACGAGCATTAGTAAAATCTTTAGCACCATGCTTACTTACGTCGAATAATGCAGTGTCTAACTACACTACCAAAATGACACCATGCTTTGAGCTGATTTAAAATAAATTCTTAGATTTTAATTACCTGCCAATGTAATAAATGGGCTATACAAATCGTATATGATAACTGAAATAAATGTCTAATTTAACATACAAAATGATGAATTCAAACTTAAAACTCTATAGAAGATAAAGGCCCAAATTATGCAGAGATAAAACTAAGGAGGCCCAAACCATGAGTACATAATTGAACCAAGTTGTTATGACCCCACTTCTATGTTATAACATAAATAAATTTATTACTAAGAGTTCTTTGCCCGCGTACAATCGTTTTTATTGTTATTGTAAGCCGCAGTGCACACGGTTTTCCTTTAAAAGGGTATGAAAAGGTCCATTTACGGAGGTTTGGATTAGTTAAAGCAATAGCTTTTTACCTTGCAAAGCTTCGAATTTTGTACAAACGTTTTTAACGTATATATTTTTTGTTCCCACAATATCAAACACGCAAAAATTATATCCAATTACATATTTAAACAAAATAACAAAACTGAATATAGACAAATTCAAAAACAAACCTATTTTATATGGTGTGATATATACCTTTTTTTATATCACAGGAGGCAAACGAACAGGTGCGTCACCTGATGTTAAGTGATCACCATCGTCCATAGGCACTTGCAACACCAGGGGGATCGCAAGCGCGTTGCCAGCCTGTGTTTGGGGAAGAGAAGAGTGAGGAATGGACGAGGGGGAGGGGTGGTGGGTAGACCTGTGATTAGTGGAATTTAATATAAGGTTAAACAACCCCATGATTGGGTATATTTGTCTAATATTAGAAAAGCAATAGAGAAGAATTACAAAGAAAAAGTCCATAAGTGACTATAAATATATATTTTTAATTTTAAATTCAAACTTTTACAATGACAAAAATGTTTATGTATGAACTCTCATGCTCGTAAACTACATTATCGTCGATTATATTTATTTTTCTTTAAGCCCTGTTAACTCAAGCTTTAGTCACTGGGCTCAAGGGATCAAAGATATAATAAATGAGGTTAATCATACAGACACTAAAGACCAAGGTTTCTTTGCTTCTTTATTGGTTTCTATTAATATTTCTCCGTAGCGGAATTGTAGCAAAAATATCTGCGAGTAAATAAAAGAGAGTGTATAATAGAAACGACAAATCATGAACGTATGGGAGAGCGAAGTTTTCTAGTACTCTTGTGGTTGTAGTACTACCTTCAGGTTACAAAGTATTTGCCAAACTTTTAATGTATTCCGACAATGTCTCTCGAATACTATTTTCTTTTCGAAGATGGCCTTCTTGCCTTTTTTGAAAGCCTCTTTATATACTCGTAAAACCAGGCACAATGATAGTAAAAAATTATGTTATCACAGTGGACTTCTGCTGGCTTTTGGCACACATGGTGTCGAGCAGGTGTTACAATATATTTGACTGAATAAAGCGGTTATTACTTATTATTAATTTTATTGCTGAATATGTTTCGTCCCATTAAATACTAAAAGCTGTTTCACTTCAACATCCGGGAAGCAGAGTTTAAAGATATTTATAATGTTTTAAATATATTTCCAATAGAAATACATACTACGTGAGGACTTGTGCTATTTCCGATAGTCTTATAAAGAAACAGATTGGGACGGAATGCGAGATTATTTTGCATCCATCCCTTGGCGGCAGCGCTACTTTGATGGTAAGGATCCTTCCGTGATAGCCGAAGGGATTGCTGACGAGATACGAGTTGGAATGGAGTACTACATTCCATCATCTGAAATCGTTAGTAATCGGTACGGACGCCCCTGGTTCAATCACGAGTGTGCTGACGCTGTTACTCGCAAGCAGGCCACATATCGTGCTTGGATCAAGGGTCGCGCTAAAAAGGATCCCAACATCAATAACCTCAAAGCAGCTTATAACAGTGCCACCAAGTCATGTAAAAGGGCCTACATCAGAGCTGAAGCCCAACGAGTCTCCCGTATTGGCCAGAAACTCGTAGATCATCCGACTAACAGTCGAGCCTACTGGAAGTTGGCCAGATCAGTACAGGCGAATTTCTGCCAATCATCCCTGCCACCACTGAGGTACACAGATGGATCACTTGCCCACGACCCACTTGAGAAAGCTAATTTATTAGCTAACATCTTCGCGGCTAATTCTCGACTTGATGATTGCAGCACCCTACCCCCAGTTATACCAAGAACCGAGTTCACAATGCCAGATATCCGTATACGGCAAAGTGTCGTGCGAAAAGAGCTGCTTTCACTTGATGTTCGAAAAGCCAGTGGTCCTGATGGCATCCCACCTGTTGTCCTTAAGAAGTGTGCAGCCGAGTTGTCCCCAACACTAACACGTTTATACCGCTTATCCTATCGCTCTGGTGTTGTGCCCCACGTTTGGAAGGAGACCAATGTGCAACCAGTTCCCAAAAAAGGGGACCGTTCAGACCCCAACAACTATCGCCCAATCGCTATCACCTCAGTGTTATGCAAGGTCATGGAACGGATCATAAATACACAACTTATCCGGTACCTAGAAGAGCATTCCTTAGTTAATGATCGGCAATATGGCTTTCGTCCGAAACGATCAACGGGTGATCTTTTAGCGTACATGCTGCATCGCTGGGGGGAGACGATTGATAAACGTGGCGAAGCCGTAGCAATTAGCCTCGACATAGCAAAGGCGTTTGATAGGGTTTGGCACCGAGGTCTTCTATCCAAACTTGAGGCATACGGTCTCCACGACAACTTGTGTAGATGGATCTCCAGCTTTCTACATGAACGCAGAATACGTGTCCTCGTTGATGGACACAGCTCGCAGTTCATGTTAGTTAATGCAGGAGTTCCTCAGGGCTCTGTACTTTCCCCAACCCTGTTTCTAATGCATATTAATGATATGTTAGCCTCTGGTTGCATTCATTGTTATGCAGACGACAGCACGGTTCATGGTGGATTTTGCAGTAGACCCACGGCTAGTCGTGGTGAAACTGACAGAATGCGGGCTGATCTTGTCACTGAGCTCAACCAGTCCTTGGAACTCGTATCTCTATGGGGAACAAGTAACTTGGTTGAGTTTAATGCCAAGAAAACACAGGTTTGCGTGTTTTCCTGTAAAAAATCCCCTTTTTCTCCTATTCTCACTCTTCAGAACGACTTTCTTGCAAAACGTGACAACGTAAGCATCCTAGGTATCAATATCCGCTGCGATCTTAACCTCAGGGACCACATAGGGAGTGTTATCTCTAATACATCTAAGAGATTGGGCATCCTTAATAAAGTGCGACGGTTTTTCACGCCCGGCCAGCTATACCTCCTCTATAAGGCACAGGTTAGGCCGTGCATGGAATACTGTTCGCATCTCTGGGATGGTTCTGCTCAATACCTCCTTGATGCACTAGACAGGTTGCAGCGACGGGCTGTCCGTATTGTGAATGATGCAGACGTTACTAACAACCTTGAACCGCTTCAGTTGCGAAGAGACATAGCCTCACTGAGCGTCTTTTATCGTCTGTATCATGGTGAATGTTCTGAAGAGCTGTTTGACCTCATTCCATCTTCTCCTTTCCACTATAGAACTACACGGGCGGGTACGCGTCTCCACAGTTTCACAGTAGCAACCATCCCGGCAAGAACGAAGAAGTTCGAAAGCTCCTATTTTTGTCGTACTGTGAAGATGTGGAATCGTCTCCCAGCCAGTGTGTTCCCTTCCTCTTATGACATGGGGTCCTTCAAACGAGGCGTGAAGAAGCACTTTTGCAGGTCGGCATGATAGCGATGACTGCCATTGCTATTTAACATTGACAGTCGCCGCTGTTTATAGACTGTACTGTACTTTCCATCAGGTACAGTGCAGTCATTTTGCTGAACCAGTTTAAAAAAAAAAAAAAAAAAAAAAAAACCTTGTAAACTAAGCCTAATCTACTAAGAATTCGTGTAGCATGTGACGAACTAAATGTTTGATCGCGTCTGATTTAGCGCGAGTACGCACCTTGCTTCACAATTATCAAAAACACGTGGTACAATCATGTCGCAGCAGTCATCCGGCGCACATTTTGATCTATTGTTATAAAAGTATAGTTAGTTCCCTTTATTGAATTATAAATGACTAGCTTTTGCTTACGGCTTCGCTCGTGTTGTATGCATTCATTATTGTCGATTGAGTAGATAACACATGAAAGCGTAACAAGCAATCTCACTTTTGTATACATAGTATCATTTAGGATATGCATCTCTGTTATTTACTAATCACGATATTTACTCACATAATTAATTTGATTGGAAGCTAGAATTAATCTATTGAGTTAGTAGTTCGCTAATGATCTTAGCTTAATATTATTAGTCTGTAAATTGCTTACCGTCTTCGCTTACTCGTAAATTTAATTCAAATTAAGAGCTAAGACGGATTCTGTAACGTCGTTCATATATGTCAACAGTTTTGTTTTGGCTCACCAGTTAAATATTCCAAAATTTCTAACAATTCGCGTACTTTAATAAATTTCAATATCAGCAATATTTAATTATTTTTAGCGCTCTACCTAATATATATAATATTTTATTTAGTATAAGATATATGGGTATGTAGGTTATCAATAAATTGAATATTTCTCTCTCTCTCTTGGGATCCTATGTCCTCAAACTGTCGGGGCAGAGGGCCGACACGATGCTTCTCCATCTCGATCTCTCGATTTCTTAATGCTTCACCTCACTCCAAGTAAGCCCAATCTTCTTGGACTCTGCGAGCACAGATCTTCGCCGGGCATCTCTTGATCGACAACGTTTCCGCCTGCCTTGGGGATTCCAGTCCAATGCCTGATTAGGGATATGGCTGTTACCCCTTCGCAAAGTGTGGCCGTATATATTATTACATAGTATAAAACAAAGTCATCTACCGCGTCTGTCTGTCTGTCTGTTCGCGATAAACTCAAAAACTACCGAACAGAATTTCATGCGGTTTTCACCGGTGGATAGAGTGATTGATGAGGAACGTTTTAGTATATAATTTGTCAAGGATTTTTTCATAATCAGGGCGGGACAACGTCTGCCGGGCCCGCTAGTTATAGTATATTAATTGATTAGTTATCGTTAATTAACGCGATAATTACGATTCACTGGAGATATTACAAAAAAGTACGCGGTCTTCAAGACAGTATCAACCGTCTATTTCAGCTGTAATATCTCCTACATTTAAAATTATGTATATATCTTACAATTTATGTATCTCTACAATTAATACATATAAATATATGTAAGCGGAAGATGGAGAAAATATATAGTGATAAAAGTTAACGTTACATAATTTGGTACCAGATAATATCTTCGCTATGTCGACGACTCTAAGCCTAGGTCCTAACCTAGGTAGAGTTGAAGGTCATTTTTTACCACCCCTCCGACTATAATATTCAGTCACGGATAACAAGCACGAATAATAATTTGGATACGTGTCTGAATTTTTATGCATTGTCTAGAGTAATAAAGAAATGCTTCTCAGATGTAATGTACTTTGGAATGAAACTTAATATATCATTCTATACAAGTTTTAACTGTGGTTGAAAAATTAGGTATGAATAGGTATAATTATTAGTTTATGATGTGTCAATTAACACTTCATCATACTGAATACAACCTGGTTTGCAAGAGATAGGTTCTGCTGAAAACAAAATAGGATATATCTGATGTATTTAAGTGATGAAATACTTGTAAGTTTTATTATTTTCTTCAGTACATCGATAATTATAGATAGAACTATTTAAGCGAGGTTGCTATCCATTTTGCAATATGTAATGGGCAAAATTGCAGTAAATGAGTTGACGTAATATTAACAAACAACACAGCTCCGGCTCAAATATTTCAGTTATTTGTTTATCTTTTACGCTTGTTATCATTACTATTATAATTAATTTCAATAAAGTTATTATACTGCGGTTCCTATGTTCTTTAATGTTCAGGTGTAACTATACTCAATATACTAAAGTTTAATAAAGGCTCTATTAACAAATGTTATATTTAGTACAATTATTTACGATAACTGAAGGTATTTAAAGAATCTATCTACACATATAATAAGAATGTAAATGTAAAGGGTCTGTACTTTTTAGATTTTTGTGAAAAAAAAATTGTTACAGGTGTCTAGAAATAAGTAACAGAATACATTTCAATCGTTTTTAGAAATGTATGTCTGTCTGTTTGGTTGGACACGCATCACTGCTAAAGTACTGTATTGATGATAAAACCTTTTCCAGAAACTCATAAAACATGTTTTTGAGTAACATTTAGTCTTAGTTTCCTTAAAATCGGTTTAGTCTATCAAAAGTTATTGTAATTTTGATGACGACGCGATTTAAGTACGAGGGAAAAGTAGATAAGTACATACATTTAAAACATTCAGATGACTTTATTAGTCACTGTTTTTTACATAAGTTTCCACGCGGACGAAGTCGCGGGCACAGCTAGTATAGTACAAAACAAAAAATACAAAAACTTGAGAATACTACATGACCAAACGAGTTACCACCTTAAAACTTGTTTCAAAATTTTGTAACAAGTCAATGGAGTTAATGGAACTTCTTTTAATCCTTTAGTTTCTATAGTTCGTGATAAGCATTGTCACCAGTACAGAGTCCAAACAAACAACATCACAAACGTTACCCACGCTCCCATATACTAAATCACCGCACAAGACTTGATGTCAGTGACGTGACATGAATTCCAGATTGTCCAATTAAGCACGCGCAACCCGTCATTTGTTTACTAAAACGATCCACCCTTCAAGGTAAGGGCTTTTACACACGTTAGTATTTCTTGCGACATTCGTTCAGTTGGTGCGAAATTAATAACTCGAAAGGAGATAATAAGAAGAGCTACCTGTGTCACTTGGTGCGCCAAATAATAGAGAATTAAATCACCAATAATTATTTTCACTCATATGACAAGCATAGCTCGTAAGTTTTGGAATGGTCGTATTGCGATCAAAAAAATATTTATAAATTTCGTTTAATTGGATGTAAACATGGTTATAATATGATTCCAAACTTTTTTAGGTTACTAATATCACTTTATCTTAAGAGTAACATTAAAAATAAAGGAGAATTTCGGAAATGAGATTAGGTGACAGCGAAATGGCTCGATGATACTCACTACTGAGTGAGACCGTCAGATGAATTTATTAATTATTTTCCATGGAAATTCGATAGGCCATGGCTCAGTTTAAATTCATTCATTTCGAGGACCTTCATGTCAATCATACAAAAAGCACGTGCCTGAAGTTTGGCGCACTGTTGCTTTGAATACCACGTCGTATCCCGAGAGTCAGATATATACATTTAGAATGTGAGTAGTAGTTACACGTTGCGACTCCGAGAACAGAATTATTCACAATGAGACCAGATTACATTTTTGATGTTAAATTCTTCTACGCCTGTGATTTTATTAATATTTTTTATATTTAATTCTACGTGGGTGAAGTTGCAGACACAGCTAGTTAAAAGTAAACAGACTTCTTAGTATATTCATCTGACTCACAGCATAGTATTATGTCAGAGCTAGTAACGCAGAACTATGATGATCGTACTCTCCTTCAGCCAATTCTGTTATTGAGCAACCCTTGCAAATTATTGTTCAGACTAGAACAACACAAAAAGTAAGAAAAGCGACCATTTTTGTACCTCTCAAACCCATATTTCTTGTGACACGTCAATTTTAATTTTCACCTGAAGTGAACAACGAAAAAATGGTGAGGTTCTAAAATTGGTTCATATTCACACTGAATAAACTTCTAGTAGGAGTGAAGATAAAGACACACTCTTTTCTATGCTGTGTATTGTGTATTTGACTAGCTATATGCACTTGAAAGCCAGTTTGAAGCGATTATGGGTTAGTAGATAGTGTGTTTGGACACAGCGTCGATTGACATAAGTTCGAAATCTTGCGACTGAGTCGAAGCTTCCGAAACTATATTACGGTGGCAGGGCTTTGCTAAGTCCGCCTGACTACCTACCACTGTCAAGTTGAAAGCCTGTCGCCAAGCGCTTGTTGGTGTGTTCCGGCAGCTGTATTTGAGATCCAGTTCAGTTCAGTTCATAAAGTACAAAAAAGTTACAATTTAATGGTTAATATCTTCAACTAAAACAAAATATTTTAGCTATATACGGTAATTCAACTCGCAATAAATAAAAAAATTAAAGTATCTCATGTGAACACTTCTTTTCTTATGGATACGTGAGGGTCCTAAAAGTGCTCGTTGTGCAGTGACAACATTTTAATTAAGATCTGACCTCTATAGACTTATCTTGCAATGTGGGATAAATGATTTTTTTCTTGAATCTAGAATGAGTATCCACAATCATTTTCTGGTTCACACTACTTAAATATTTAAGAAAAAGATTAATACTAATTAATAATTACGCTAATTAGACATACTGACCCTCTTTAGGAATATAGGCAGACGTTATCTAGCCCTGATAATAAAAAAACTTGACAAATTGTATGCCTAACCCTTCCTCATTAATTACTTTGTCTACTGTGTAAAAACGCATGAAAATCCGTTTAGTAGTTTTTGAGTTCATCCCGAATAGACAGACAAACATGGCAGAGAACTTAGTTTTATAATGTGTGGCGATGATAGTACCAGAAGTAATTCCATTCCAAACAGTTCGACCAATATTATAGAGTTACTTCAGTCAATCACGCATCTATAACAATAATTATGTGTTATATTGATCACTGCAGCTTATAAACGAATTAAAGTAGGACATGAGTTAAGCAATCATAGAGCACTACCCTTTAGGAGTGACTTTGAAGCATTTAAGCTTGTTTGTTCCAACTACGCCCTTTATTTAAACTTGGACAGAATAGCTTCTTCACTACTATTTTATGGCATTAAAAAAAGCATTTGCCGATGTTTTCGTACAGTTTTGTATCCATTCAGAATCAAGGAAAATGTCGCATCCGCTTGTTAGAAATCGTGTGAATTATTAGAAATAGACGTACTTTGCTAAACACTTTCGGATTTCATTCCAGTTGGTGTTAAATTATATAAAACCCTTTATCTTGAGCTGGAAGTAGAATTTAAGGCAGGTAAATAACACTAGAGGGAGTTTTTGGCGAAATCTTAGAAGGTCATGCAGTGGATTTTATATTTTATTAGCGGGCCCGACAGACGTTGTCCTGCCTTGATTATAAAAAAATCCTAGACAAATTATATACCAAAACCTTTCTCATGAATCACTTTATCCATTGGTGAAGACCGCATGAAAATCCGTTCAGTAGTTTTTGAGCTTATCGCGAACAGACAGACAAACAGACAGACGCGGTAGGGGACTTTGTTTTACGCTATGTAATGATTCGTAATCTTGTTTTATTTGGCTCTATATTTTGTAATGTAAGTTGAGTTTTACGTAACATAGCTTGGTTATTGTGTACAAGTGAAGAGGATGGAAAATAATGCCACGCAGTATGGATTCTGCCTTACCACAAAACTCCCTGGAAAGTTCTAATAAGACGGCCACCATCTTGTTATTTCATTGAAATGATCACCAGAAACTTGTAATATCATACCTATTCGACAATGGCAGTAATAATCTCCTAGACTATTGGCTACCAAAAATAAAATGAAAAAATATTGTAGGCTCTAAAAGGCCCATATGAACGAGCCATTGTTTTCTAATGATCGATAATTATGGGAACGTGGACGAAATGGCTCTACTGACGTATGAAGATATCTCTTGAATACTAATTGAAAAGCCTGACTTTTGCGGTTTTTGAATATGTCCAGCGTTCACAATAGGTCATGAGTTCACTTACCGGGTTCGTTTTCTTTCGTCGTTACTTATGCCAGTAAACTGAATATTTTATCCTCGATGTCTTTTATAGGACATTTTGTTTATTTTCAATATTCACGGTGTGGTTAAAGCTGAACCTTATACCACTATAAAGTGAGTATTTATTTAATCGTATGGCTAAAGTATCCATCTTTTATTATCGTCGATAGATTGATTACTCTATTTGTCGCTGCGAGGTCTAATTTATGTGGAACAGTGCAGCGGACAAAAATTTGTTACTTTTTAGCAGCATCCGGGGAGCACGTGCAGAGGAATGAGAGGTACACTTGCTGTGGACGCGAGTCACATCAGCCCCCAAAAGTAAGTGGGACTTGAAAAATTTCAATTTCAATTTCAAAACACTTTATTCAATTTAGGCCCTAAGAAGGCACTCATGAACGTCAAAACTACCACCGGTTCGGAAAACAACCCAGTCATCGAGAAGAACCGGCAAGAAACTCGATCTGGTTTATCTTTTTAACAAATATATATAATATTTAGAATAATAATATATTCTATATAAAAGTAAATTTCACAAACGTTTTTAATGGATGCACAGAGATGAGTCAATTCCAGACATCACCATCGTTCACATATTGATCCACTCTATAATAGCCTTTTGACACCAAAACCCGCTTGACATGGCGCTTAAATTCACAATCCGGCAAATCGGTAATATCCTTTGGGACTTTGTTGTAAAATCTAACACTATTTCCCAAAAAACTGTTACTGGTTTTACTAAGTCTAAAACGTGGGACAACCAGTTTGTCACAGTTTCTAGTATTTAGATTGTGCCGGTATTTTACGAAATCTAGCTTTTCTAGGTTCTTACGGACATACATTAAATTGTCAAGAATGTATTGGGAGGGCAGAGTTAAGATACCGTACTCCTTGAACTTGGTCTTTAAGGATTCGCGAGGTCTCATATTGTAGATTGCTCGAACTGCTCGTTTTTGTAATAAAAATATGGTGTCTACCTCAGCTGCTGTCCCCCACAACAGAATGCCATAAGACATTAGGCTATGGAAGTAGGCGAAGTAGACTAACCTAGCAGTGGCAATATCAGTTAGCTGGCGAATCTTACGTACTGCAAATGCAGCAGAACTTAATTTAATTTGCTTGCCAATTGTTTAATTTGAGGACCCCATTGTAATTTTGAATCTAGTGTGATACCCAAAAATACAGTATTATCAACTAACCCTACAAAATTCCCTTCGATCTTAATGCTAATCAAATTAGTTGAGCAATATTGAAGTTTGCTTTATTATTATTATATTATCTTTATCTTCTTATTCCATAGTAGCTGTACCCACGACTCCGGCCGCATGGAACCTAATGTAAAAAAACAGTGACTAATATAATCATCTGAATGTATTATGTCCATTTACTTATGTACCTTTCTCTGGTACTCAAGTCGTGTCATCATTAAAATTACAACAACTTTTGATAGAGTGAACCGATTTTAACGAAACCAAGACTAAACTCGTTACTGGAGGGTACGCTTTATGATTTTAATCGTCAATGCAGTATTTTAGCAGTATGCGTGTTCAAACAAACAGACAGACAGACATTTCTAAAAGTGATAGGAATACATTTTATTACTTATTCCAAGACACCTGCGACATTTTTTTCAAAAAATATAAAAAGTACATACTAACGTGTCATTCTAATTATATGTATAGATAAGTCTCTGTCTCTTTGAGGCCAAATCTCGTACAAACTACTGAAGGTATCGGCTACAACTATGCCTATTTGATACAGAATTTTTCGTACGCGGTTCTACGATACTTATTTCTTAGCTCGCATTGATCCTTCATAATTTTTTTTTTACCTTTGTATACATTTTTTACCACTAATAAAAACAAACGACACGCATAGCATCATGCAAAGTATCAAATAAGTTACAAAAAATGAAAATAGAAACGCATACGAAGTTTCAGGAGGCTGAGATATAAATATGTAGATAAGTTTTGTTTTCTTATTAGAGGAAAAAGGTAAGTTTAGGTTCTTCATGAGTGACCGGTCCTATTTTATTGTTATAAACTTTTGTATGTTAACTACCATTATTTCTCTATTAATGGTTCGAATATGCGGTGGTGTAAGCCTAAACGCTACCTACTATTAGTAATAGTTCGCTTCGTGACTCTAGATATCATCAATATGACCGTCACAAAAGCGGTCAAAATTAATATTTCCGTGACCGCTTCTGTATTTTCTAATTTCTCTGGAAATTATACCGACTGTACAGTTCAGTTATCATAAACAATTGATAAGTTTTTGGCGATTAGTTAACAAGATAAGCCTTATGTCGTTACATCTTGATATGGTTTAGTCACAGTGTTTTTCCTTACCAAAAGCTTATCCTCGACAAATTTTGAACCCAAATCACTCAACGCATAGTCCGTGCGGATTACCGCTAAATCGTCGCTCCCTAACCATGATACGTGACGTCAACAATTAATTTCGTTGTTTTGTTACTTTTGTTTTATTATAAACAGTTGTTCGTTATTCTGCTATTTGGTAAGTTGCTGTTTTATTTCGTAGTGGAATTTGTAAAATAGACACAATAATAAAACGAATATTCGTATCGTGACTTTGAGTGTGAGCAATATGAAGGTTTTCCATTCACCAATAGATTTTTGCATAATGCTTGTTTATTCACATACGCGATAACATCTTCCAACCATTTTTAGTAACAAACAATAGATAATCAACAGCAGGATAATTATGTCGTCAATCACTTATTAAGAACTAGCTGTGCCCGCGACTTCGTCCGCGTGGAACCTGACGCACAAAACAGTGACTAATAAAGACATCTGAATGTATTAAGCCTAATCTACATTTCTCTCGTATTTAAGATAATTAATTTTGATAGACCTAACTAATTTTAATGAAACAAAGACTAAATATTACTCGATGATATGCTTTATGATTTTCTTAATTTAACATGAACGCAGTACTATAGCAGTGATGCGTGGTTTACAAACAGACAGACAGACATTTCTAAAAATGATTACTTATTACTTAATCCTAGACACCTACAACATTTTTTTTAATCTAAAAAGTACAACCAAGTTACATTTACATTTCTATGTATAGATATGTATAGTTAACACTTTGCCAACAATCATCACCGTAACAGCTCACAAATAAAGCTGGCAAATTTACTTGGTAGACGAAATTTCAAGTTTCCGTACAAATATTGGCTTTACTTCAAGTCCTGACGTAGCGAAAAGCAGATGGCGTTAAAAAGTCTCAACCGATAAACGTGCAAACAAAAAACAACAACCATACTACACGCCAGACGTAAACATCTGCAAGGAAGTAACATCCGCTCAACTCATTCCACCTTATTCTAAACCACGAGGGTTGAAATTGCCCCGTTTCTCAAACAATAACAAATGCAAAATAAAAAAAGACGACGCCTTCTGTACTTGCACGTCGTATATTGAATATTTACGTTCGAAGTTTTAGGGTCCCGTTATAAAATTAAAATATTTAAAAATTTCATGTCACCGTGTTTGTGGCCAAACTCCTCCGAAACAGATATGCCGCATATATTGTATAAATCTCAATGTCCTGGATAAACCACGCCCCTTGTTTTCATTGTCATCAGCCTTTAAGAGATTCACGGAAGAGTCATAGCCCTGTTCCCAAAGAAAGGTATAGACATAATCACCACGCCAGCTCACGACGTATTGGCGATTTCAAACACTGAGAAATCCGCAGTTCTACATTTTCCCACATACAGTGGTATTAATAGAACATTTCTCAGGTTCAGGTTTCCTCACGACGTTTTCCTTCACCGGGAGCCGATTGTGTTACCAATTTAAATTAGTAAATGTAAGCGAATTCCGAATAATTCGTTGGTACATGCCGGGTTTCGAACTTGTGGGCATCGGATTGATATTTCACCGGTTAAACTAATACACCACCAGGACTTAATCTTGTTTTGGTAAAAACATATGATTTAACAAAGAATTACAGGGACACCCTGCGTGCAATACGTATGTAATAGGTACTAATGAAGCGGGAAATCGAAAGCATGTAATTTCATGAAAACTTCTTGCGTATACTAAAGTATTAAGTCTGAATAGTATGAGAATTAATAAACAAAATCTCCAAGATATAACAAAGAAAGCATCACGGTTCTTTATCTCTTGAGCAAAAAAATTGTCAACCTTGGTGATCCTAATTAATATTGCATTTCTATTTGATATCACACATAGAGATTTATAGGCTACATTCAGACCTCTGAAATGCCATTTAATCGCTGCCCGGTCTTCAATACAATCACAGCTACATATTATTATGTAATTTAAAATACTCTCGCAACTATACTAGTTAATATAATTATCATCAAATATACACTTTTTCATGGAATCATTCATTATCCCGTTCACATATGTAAAAGCAACCATATCATAAAACAAAATTTTATTTTATACGGAACACATACCATGTTCCGGGTAAAAAGAATTGAATATTCTTTTTGTGTCTATGCAGGGAAGTGTTTGGAACTTCTGTCCGGTCGGTTTTTTAACTTATCTCGTTAAAGAGTTAAAAAGTGCTCTCCTTCCGTCTAACAACATCGAGAATTTCACTCCAAGTTTGTAGATATATTATGTATTATATAGGTGTATTTTTTGCGATTAGAGTATCAACACAGTACTAGTATATGGTTACGGACTGAACATAAAAATGCACTGTTTCTTAACGCTGAAGAGATAACTGGAACAATCTAAAATTATTTACAAACATTGCGAACAACGAACCAAGAGAATTGTAAACAAACAAATAAATTCTAAAAATAGAAAGCCTCGACTCTTCCTTTAAACGCTGCCAGTGTCAAGCTTTAATCAAATTTTAATTACATTCTGGTAAATTCCATCTACAGTTTTTATCATATATACGACACTGCATTCAATAGTTCATACACCGATCACTCTCGCATACGTGCACATACATACAGTATGCAGTAGGTACACACGTATTGGAAGGGTTTTGTTCTCTTTTTCCTTATTTTTTGATTCAGTTAGTTACTTCAGTCTGTTTCAAAACACATGTTTGCTTGACACACATACAGGTACACATGTTTGCTTCGTTAAATCATATACGTATGATTAGCTTAGCTTAGATTAGATTTTGCATTTAAGGCAATAGCTCAAGCCGTGGTTATCTAAAGCTTGTTGCCATACGGTTGAATATGAAGGCCCGTCAAGTCAACTACGTATAGTCAGTTCAAAAAAAAAGGCGATGACAGTTCTGTTTTGGACATCAAAGCGAATACAAGCAGCAACAAGAGGTAATCACAGAATAGTGTAAGTGCTACCACAGAATACTGCATGGAATCCAGAGGTTCTTAGACTTTTTTTTTTCTCATGGACCAATTTCAAAATTAAGCTGATTCCAGTGGACCCGCTGCAGCTCCATTTGTACCATAATTCCAAAACTCGACAAAAAATGTGAAGGCTAGATCTAACTATGGAAATTTGCGTTACGGCTGAGTTAATTTAACCATCAACCACGAATTGATAGTTTCGAAAAAAAATAGTGATATTGATCAATTAATTAATTGATTGTACTGTGAGTGGATGTCAAAAAAGTAAGTCGTCTATCCAAGTCTCAACACGTTGTATTGTACTGAATATAAAATATACAAGTTTTTACAAGTAAAAGTCGTTAAGCTTCTTAAAATATTATCTGCCTACATTGACAGATGAAGTCAAGCCAACATTTTAGTTCTTTACTATCGAAAGCAGATAAATGTTCGTGGACACCCAGTAACGAATTGTGAACCCCTGGGGGTCCACCTGGACTATTTTGGGAACTCAAATTCAAATTCAAATTCAAAACACTTTATTCAATTTAGGCCCTAAGAAGGCACTTATGAACGTCAAAACTACCACCGGTTCGGAAAACAACCCAGTCATCGAGAAGAACCGGCAAGAAACTCGATCTGGTTTATCTTTTTAACAAATATATATAATACTAGCTGACCCGTGCAACTTCGTCTGCACCAAATCGGTTATCACTGGTGCCAATTGTATTTTTAAACGCGAAAAATTTTAATATAGGTAACTAAACCTTATTGCAGCCACACCATCGGTTTCCAATTGTGAATCCAAACTATCAAGGGACTCAATCAAACATATACCAAGATGGTATGTGAGAAATCTTTTAAAATAAGCCTACAACCCGTTCGTAGCAACCAACATATATTGGTGGTAATGTGCAAAAAAGCTTTAAAGGTCTATGGACCCCCCAGTTTCTAACGAAGATCCCTTCCCTTTTTTGTAGTCATTTACTATACAGTCAGTAGAGCTTACATTATAAAATATCAAGTTGATAGAGTTAAATTGTAAATTAAACGATAAAATGTATTCATAAAATAAAATAACGATAAATGAAACACTCAATAATATCATAATTATTTTCAACTTGTATTAAAACTTTTTCACACTCCATTGTATTGAAGAAAAATATAAATATTAAAAAGATATGAGCACGACGCGTCAAATGTCACTTGCCTGTAACTATTTGTCTAAGAGCTAGCAACGGTTTCGAAAAAGAAAATAAGCCAGTTTTTATATATCTTTATGTTCTTCCGAACAGAGTGCGGGCTACCTGGCTGCCGGTAAACGTTACGTTTATTAGTGCATATCGCACCTTTACAGGCAAAAATATTGATTTTTATATAATTTTTGAATATTTTGTTTTTTACTAACTTAGAAACGCTACTAAAACATGAAATTATCATTGCCAGACATTTTTGTTATTAACAATAACGTGCCCGATGCTATTTTTTTTGTAAATAAAATAAAGTATGTCCAAACCATGTTAAGATAGCTGTAATTTTAATATTATTATTATTTATTTTTTAATGAAGGCTTAGTCGCCTTCTCGGCTATATCGCCTAAGTGACATACAACTATATAACAATAAGAATAACAATAAACTTAACAATAGCTTATATTAATTTTGTACAATTCTTTAGCATCTTTCGAAGTGGGGGGTAACGAATTGTACAAACCAGTGTGGAACGAACCAGAAGCATTAAGCCGAGATCTAATATCTTCGTTTCGAACACATTCTGCCAGGATGTGGTGCATATCATCAATGAGCTCACAACTCTGGCAAAGTGGTGATAGTACTTTACGCATCAGGTAGGCGAACTGTTTACATGGGATGTGTTCTGAGCGTAATCTTATTCCTGTGATTGCTTCCCGACGGCAAATCGTACTGTCATCAATCCATGGTGACCTTAAGGGGCGTAGCTGCATCGTTCTGTACCATATTCGTTTTGTTTTAGAACGCTCATCAAAGTATTCCTTCCAATGTGAGTAACAGCTATTTTTAAATACTGAGCATACATCCAAGTAAGTTGATAAAATATTAATAGGAGCACCTTCGGAGGATCAGTGTACATAATTGAAATATTTTCATCAATTTGAAATTTCATAAAAGTTTTGGAATTTGACTCAAAAAATGCGGCTCCTAAATAATTACCAGCTTTAGATCCGTCAGTGTATATTTTAACAAAATTTTGATAATATTTATTTATATATTGAAGACAAATATCTTTTATTTTAACAACATCATATTGACGCTTTGGCTTCCAAATACCATCTACATTTATTTTAATTATATTGTGCAAATCAATGTTATCGACCCAGGTGTGTAAAGTGAACATTTCATGTTTTATACTTGTTTGACTTGGAGTATTTTTATATTGAGAAAAAATAGTGGTCTTTTTCTTTTACGCCAATAGAGCGATTGGAAAGAGGTGAGCAGTTCTTCTGATACATTAGTTAGTTCGTTCTTTTCGAATGACTTAAATTTAAATAGAATTTTGCCAGCTTAATATTGTCTTCTAAGATGTAACGGACATATGCTCAATTCGCTTTCCATAACATGGATTGGAGTACTTTTAATGAAACCCCCGATAATTCTCATGGCCTGCTTTTGGACTTTTTCAAGTTTATAGAGGTTAACCTGAGCACTACTATCATAAAGAAAGCTGGCATTTCGACTGCGTGTAATATTGAAGTATAAACGAACTAAATGTTATGGATGAACACCCCAATTAAAACCGGCTAATGCTTTGAAAACGTTTAGAAACTTAGAGCTAGATACTGCAACTGCATTGATATGTTTACCTCATTTTATGTATGATAAAGATAGCGATAATTGTGGAAGTGCCTGTTATAGACGCATGTGTTCAAGATCACGTCAGTCTCAAGTCATATGTCATATGTCATATGTCATACGTTTATCGTTTACGGTGAAATCTCAATATCATAATGGTTAATAAAATGAAATATGTTCTTTGCAATGGAAAAAATAAAATGGTTTGAAATGAATTATTTTATTTATAAAGAATATCATCGGGCATGTTATTATCAATAACAAAATTGTCTGGCAGTGATAACTTCATGTTTTTAATAGTGTTTAAAAGTTACTGAAAAAAAATGTTCCTTAAATTATTTATAACCCAAAATTTTAACCTGTAAAGGTGTGATGCGCATTAAAAAACGTAACGTTAACCGGCTACCAGGTATCCTGAATTCTGTTTGGAAGGGCATAATATATCTTCATTTTAAAGAACCAGCTTTTCTAAAATTCTCGTTCTTCCAACATTCCTGGCTCTTGTACTAAGGTGTCGCAAAAAAGTCTAGTTACATTAACTACAATGTATTGTCTTTCGTTGTCCTGGAGAACCCCTTGCGTTTTATGGGACAAAAAGTATCCTAAATGTAACCTTGGAATATTAGTTATTATTGTGTCAAGTTTCGTTAGAATCGGTTCAGTACTTTCAGCGTGATGCGTGTTCACAGGGACAGAAAGACAGACAGACAGACAGACAGACAGACAGACAGACAAAAATTGTAAAAAGATTATTTTTGGCTTCTATATCGATAACAAAGACTGCCCCCATCAAAATTTTCAAAAAATAACTAATGTACAGATTTGACCTTGCTACAGTTTTATTATAGTATAGATGTAGAATAATAATATATTCTATATAATAGTAAATTTCACAAACGTTTTTATGGATGCACAGAGATGAGTCAATTGCAGACATCACCATCGTTCACATATTGATCCACTCTATAATAGCCTTTTGACACCAAAACCCGCTTGACATGGCGCTTATACTAAGGGTATAGATCATTTTCTGTGCAATGGTGTGTTTCAATATTACAGTGGTTATGTAATTATTTTATTGAGATCGACGAACTACCATGTAAGAATATTGTAAAATATAAAGAGTGTAATGCAATAATTCACAACTGGCTCCTGACTACTTACAGTGTTTTTTTTTTAATATGGTTTTTGTTACACCGAGACATTGACACCCTGTAAAGACACCATAAACATATTAAATTCCGAAATACAATTACCTTTTAAATTATAAAATCTAAACTTGAGACTTTATATAACAATTTCGGAATCTGAGACTGAGAATTTAACAGCCTCGAATTACCAACCGCCATGTGCAGAGTCATCCTGAAGAAATACCTATAATTTTCATATTGAACACATTCCATCAAAATATTGTGAACATCATTACCCACACCATATGCCGTGTAATTAGGTGACAGTCTTTTAGTGTGAAAAACCATTATATTCATTATACTAATCTGATATATGTTATGCAATCAAATGAGATTCATATTGACATCATAACAATTATATATAAGCAATATTTTCAACTTAATCTAACCGTATAAATATATAAAAATCTAGTTTCATAATGTTTGCCCACGATGAACTCCGAAACTAATTAACCGATTTTCATGAAACGTTGACGTTTATGTATAATTTAGTCTAACTTAAGAGATACGATAATTCATATTTCGATTAATGGCCTCAATATTTTTTAATTACAAATTAAATGATTGTCAATGCTGATTATTGTTATTGATTGTAAGTTTTCTCAATCTCGAACAGATGTCGCTTTAAATTTCGTTTGTTGACAGAAAAATGTAGGACTGACTGTATATATTTTAATTAACGTTTTAATTTTGAATTTATTTTTTAACTTCAGTTTATTTTATGGTGCATGTGTTCCGTTAATATGTTTACTACGTAACCTAATTTTACCTCATAATACCAAATAATTTATCATAAGTTTAATTCAACATATAATAAACTAGTAACTGAGAAATAACAACGCGTGGCCCCGTCAGCCAGTAGAATATAAAAATTGATCTAAATAACAAATGAAACGGTTCGTTGAAAGAGCTAACATAACATAAATTCTGTATTCACATAATAATTCCGAACATCTCAAAGTCTAAAACCTTTCAGACGCGGAATTATTTTGGCTTAATATATTATTTAGGGTACGCTTACAAATGCAGACACATTTCCACGGAACGGATTAACTTCAGCGAATAAGCAGTGATGTGCGTAAGTATCGATAATTTAAAAATTAACACTGTATAAAAGAAAGCAATTTTTAATTTCGCAAGACAATCACACATGTAATCACTTTAGTCATGAACACGTTTTTATATAGTGTACAGGTATCCTATCTTTGAACTTCAATTAGTTTTTCTCATAATTGGATCAATATGTGAATGATTGTGACGTCTGCAAATGACACCTCTCTTTGCGTCTACCGAAAATAAATGTATGTATGTAATCTATGTCTATAACTATGTATGCTGGTAAAAATATGTTATGGGTTATGTTATATATGATGAAAAGATAAACCAAATCGAGTTTCTTCCTGGTTCTTCTCGATGACTGGGTTGATTTCCGAACCGGTGGTAGTTTTGACGTTCATAAGTGCCTTCTCAGGGCCTTAACTGAATAAAGTATTTTGCCAATAATTCTGCACGTTATTATGTACATATATGAATAAACAATATACTTCGCACTTTTTTTCAAACATACCATTAAGTTGTTTATCATATGAGAATGTACTACCAATAACAAACTTCAACATTTTCCTGTCACGTGGTTGGCTATTACTCTCCAAAGATGAATTTGTGAATTTATGGTGTGTGCAAGTACTAGATATAAATATTATGATACCAAATGGCTTTTCGCGTCGACCATGCCTTTTATTAATTCTTCTAAATTTTTTTTTCGGGAACGTTTACATATGGGTCATTCCACCAAACAAGAACATTTTTACGGGGCGACCCTCGCGGATTATGTTTAAAATTTATGGAGGTGTTCTCTATCATAAGACAAAAATTCTCTGAGAGTTTTAGCTCTTAATACGCAGCGGTCTTGAAGTTATGATTTTTTGAAATTTTGGAAAAAATATTTTTTCAACATTTTCGTCAATTTTTCGGATATGAAAAACATTTTTAAATAAAATCGACAAACATTGTATTTTGTAGGAAAAATTCTCAGCTTTTGAATGAAAATATTTATTTTTTCATAAACTCATCAGAAGACCCTTAAAAATCGAATTAAAATGGAAAAATTGATTTTTTTTGGTGTGCAGCCCAAAATTCTTCAAATTTGAATTTTTTTTCTGAAAGCTGAGAGTTTTTTACACAAAATAAAGCGTTTTGCCGATGTGCATATTTTTTGTTTCGTCACAATTAAATTAAACGCAAATTCATTATAATTAAAATACTTTTAGTTTTGAACTTTTTTGAGATGTGGACACAGTTTTAATGAAAGCATAACCAATTTCATCTTTTAAAGGCACAAAAGTGTGTAATGACTGTGTACCTTTCACCGTTTTCGATTGAGAATATCGTACGTCTAACACATTTTTTTTATTAAATAATCGTCATTACCTATAAAAGTAAAGTCAACGCTTGTAAAATTTTTCGTTCCCCAGGAAAACAAATCTTGTGGTTTCAGTATATATACTGTATATGTACTGTAAAAATGTTTTTCATATCAGAAAAATTGACGAAAAAGTTGAAAAAATATTTTTTCCAAAATTTCAAAAAATCATAACTTCAAGACCGCTGCGTATTAAGAGCTAAAACTCTCAGGGAATTTTTGTCTTATGATAGAGAACACCTCCATAAATTTTAAACATAATCCGCGAGGGTCGCCCCGTAAAAATGTTCTTATTTGGTGGAATGACCCATATATTACATTTATATTAACTAGAGAAAGTTTGACATTGTTCTTCTACAGAACTTAATAAATCATGAATATAAAAAATATAATTTAAAAAAGACATGCTCGGAGCCTGAATATTTGAGTAATAATATGATACAAAAAATTGGTTTATGTCATTGTGTCAACCGTGTGTTTTATTAGTTCTTCTATAGTTTATAGAAATTCTTTTGGAATGTATATATTACATTTGTATTAAGTAGGGAAAAGTTAGACATTGTTCTTCTCCAGATATTCATAAATCATGAATATAAAAAAATAGTTAAAAAAAAAACATTAATCGGAGCCTGAATATTTGAGGTTATATATTTTTAAGTGAGGAATCAAAAAAGGAAATTAGGTCAGAAAAAAATTATGTGCATGTCGACAAAAGCGCCTGCTATGTGGTCCAACTATAGCCAAATATCATATGATAATCCAATAAGAATAAAAATATTCATCAAAATCAGTTATACTGGGCGCTTAAGAGGGAAGAATCACTTACATACGACCACCGGAATTTTATGTATACAGCCAATATTTTTATCGATGTGTTTTCACTGGCTTAGTAACAACACTATATTTGAATCCGTGTTACCGTCATTTACCCTTATAGGTTTGATATAATGAACTAATCTTATATAATCCGTAATTGAGGTATTTTATTACGACTTGCTGATTTCACTGGCAGCTTTCTGATTCGAACGCTTTTAAATTATGTTTCCCGTATCCATGTAAACGTATATCAAATTGTTCAGTCCTCGGTATTTGATTTGACACGTCGGGTAGAAGAGCGAGACGTCCAGCTATTGGCTTGCTTCGGTTTTGTAAAGCGTTCTTTCTTTCTTCTTTCTGTCGCACAATGGAATGATTGCGATAGACAAAGATAACGCTATACAAAACCGAACTTAGCCGAGTATCTCGCTCTTTTCTTCGTCATGACAAATTAGAATCCGGATACTGTTTATGATTGTTATAATGCAAAAGTTTTAGTGCATCCAATTAATATTCTTTTTATATATATAGGTTTCAGCATGAATGGGATTTTGATGATTTTTTTGTCTGTATTCCAGATGTTTCGAGAATATTTAGATTCGCAATTGGACCCGTTACGATCTGATTCTAGGATATTATTTTATTATCCGGACAGGACAACGTTCGCAGGGCCCGCTTGTTGTATATATGAGAAAGTTTGTGAGAATAGATATATATGTTTGTTAAGTTTTCACGCAAAAAATATTGAACGGATTTTAATGAAATTTTATATTAATATCACTTATATATTAAAATATCAGAGGTCTTAATTTATAAAAATATTGTTTAAATCGGCTAAAACACGTAAAAATTTTTAGGAAGCTAGAATCGTACCAACTGAGAGTTATTTCGGCGTTGTAAAGTATAAACTGCTAGTTATTGCAAGAAAATGTATGGCTTTACCATCTATAAGGATAACAATGGCTATTTAAACAACATTCAGTAAATTATATGTCAATATTCTTGATTATATTTACCATCTTGTTTTATTTTCAATTCGTTAATTTTGGTTTTTATATATAAATTAATTATCACTTTTTCATTTATTCTTGTTCTATTTTTTATTTCTTTTACAAATCTTTATCAATATTTAATGTTAATTAATTTAATTTTTCATTATTATTGATAGTGTAAGTTGATACGGTATAAAGTGTTGTAGGTTTTCAGTCTAGTATGCTCCTTATTATTTAACCGACTTCAAAAAAAGGAGGAGGTTATCAATTCGACTGTATTTTTTTTTCTTATTACATTATTCATCGGACTTTTGACTGATGCATTATCCACGATTGTAAATAAATAAATATATGCAAACGAAGACGCAGCCGGTTGATAGTCGTAAGATCGTTACATAAATCGTCATCTTTTTACCCTTATCACACCTAAGTAGGGTAGGCACGCCTATCAGATGTCCTCTCAGTATCTCTACACCTTTTACACACATATCATTTTTCACACAACCCATCCATACCTTTTTCGGCCTTCCTCTACTCTTATATCCATCGACCATCATACTCAAAGCTTTTCTAGTTACATGATCTCCATCTCTCCTCATGATATGCCCATACCATGCTAACCTATTACTCCTCAATTTCTCTGTCACTGGTGCTATTTTTTAAACTTCCTCTGATTCCTAATCTTATCCATTCTAGTTACACCACACATTCAACTTAACATTCACATCTCTGCCATATTTAGTTTTCTCTCATCCGTCTCTTTCGTCGCCCAGAACTCAAATGCGTACAACATGTCGTATAAATGAACTCGATAGTTTGCCAATGCGATAACGTGGTCATATTTGTCAGCCTACTTGGTGGGATTATAGATGATAATTGTACATCCGAAGCACTCTTTTAGACACTTGTGTAACTCACTTTATGAAGTAAATTCGCGTAAAAAAGTTACGGTTCCAATTCATCTTAGAACTCAGGTAATTTAGTTATAAGTTTTAGAAAATAATGATATCGTCTCCACAAAGTAAGATAATTGGTTTCGACGAAAGAAAATTGCGAAATATGTTCAAATTCGTCTTAGAACTTTCTTAAGTTAGTATAAGTTTGACGAAACATAGATAACTTTACCACAAATATTATTTTAATTTAAAGTTAAAGAAAGTTACGTAGTACGATATAGAATTGCTTAGTAAGTTACTGTATAACAATTACTACATTAGCCCCTGTGGCTTTACACTTTTTCCTAAACTGAAAAATGTCCTTAAAGGAAGTCATTTCTTTAGAAGACATCCAAAAGAGTGTAACGGACTTGCTGAAGGCCACGAAGACTTCGAGATTTTCAACGTTGCTACCAATATTACGAACAACGTCTCCATCGGTGTGTAGCTGTCCAAGGGAACCACTTTGAAAGGGATAACACTAATGTTCGGGAAAAATAAAAACTTTGGTAAATAAAAAACAGACTACTTTTGTACCACACTTCGTATATTCATATGATAAAATAATAACTAATAATCGTCCTCTTCGCTGAGCATATTAAAAAAATAAAATAGGCTCAATGGAACCAAAAAATAAGTAGCCTAAAATTAAAAGATTAACATAATATAAATACTAAAAACGGTAATAAATTGATCACCCATGTATCAGACTCACAGACCAAAAACAGTTTTTTAGGTATTTATATTAGGTTTTATAACAAAGTCCCAAAGCACATTACCATTTTGCTAGATAGTGAGTTCAAGCACCATGTCAAGCGGATTTTAATATCTAAAGGCTGTTATTATAGGGTGGATGACGTCTCTGTGCATTCACTAAAAACGAATGTAACTATTTATCGTAGTAAAAATATTTATCATGAAAGGATAAACCAGATCGAGTTTCTTGCCTGTTCTTCTCGATGATGGGTTGTTTTTCGAACCGGTGGTAGCTTTGATGTTCATTCGCCTTCTCAGGACCTAAATTGAATAAAGTATTTTTGATGTTGATTTTATCTATGAATGATTCCCTATAGAATGGGCATGGCCCTATATCGATATATTCAGTAGTATATGGGCCTCAAAAGGACTGTATTGCATATAGATTTTGCATCAATTCTGTGTTTAAGAAGGGAATAATGGTACGAAAGTCACACATAAAATATTCAAATAGTACGAGAATAAATATTGCATTGCCGGAACAACTTGTCCCCGAGGGAATTCAGCGGTTAATCACGCCACCGGATCACGTTGCGTTATATTGGCAGTTTCAAAGATTGTATAATTTACTGTTCTGTATTTTATCACTACAATAAATATTTTGCACTCGATCAATAAGCTGCTATTGCACAATATGTAGTAATAATGTCCAATAGAATGATTCTCTTTTGGTTTGTCGCATACAGACACTGTGTCGTGTTATGATAAAAAAAAACACTTTCGTTAAGGCGACGATAGTATGCAAGCATGGACATCGCTCTCGCTTTTTGTGGGCTGGTGTGGAAACTCCCGACTGTAGGACTCTTACTGGTCGGCATTCATATAAAGTTGGTTCAATTATTTATGGAAATTAGCCCTCATAAACAGGCACTCCAGTTTTATTCATATGTATACTTACAAAACAAATCGAATTCTTGGATTAAATTCTCTATCTAGCTTAAGGAAAATAACCGATAGATAGGTTAATCGAAAGAAAACGTAAATATAAATATAAAGGATTCCTTTTTCACAGTCGAACAGCTACCAAAGAAATCAGTTTTTCGGCGTAACGATTCGGAAAATACTTCACTAGGCTTTAATACAATTTATAAAAATGAAAACACTCTTGGGAATGTCTATACTCAAAATTATTTGTAGTTCTTTGTAGGCACACATTATGGTTATTTATTTTTTATTTTATTAAAAAAAACGTATTTATTGTCTCTTGTCTAGTATACCCGTACGTTGTTATCTGGCGCATTACATGTAAAGCGGACAACGAAAAACGATATCAGGTTCTGAAATTCGTTCATATTTAGCCTAATAGGAGTGAATGTGAATACACAAAATATTTTTGCTATCATGTTTATTTGTCAAATTAAGAGTTTCTAAAGAACTTTCATGACTGTTAAAATATGCATATTTGAATTTCGATTTTTTTGGAAATAATAAAAAATCGAATGTAGCAGCTTAAATAGAAAATTAATAGCTCTTTTTATAAATAAAATGAAACTTGAGAAAGACTTTTTTTTAATGTACAAAAACGGAAGTAATTTTTTAAAACGAAACTTGAACGATCTTTTTTCAATTCTCTTTTATATCTAAACGTAGCTTAAAATATACATAACATATACTACATTTTTAAAATGGGCACTGCGTTGCTTAAGGAGATAGATAGATTAATGTTCACGCATGTCGTACTGCGGTGAGGTCTGGCGCTTGCCTACTTAGGTTTTGTTGTTAGATATCGCATTAAAATGCCACAATATTAACATGTATCATTCTGTTCAAGCGAAAGTGTACGGCCAGAGTGGACGCTCAAATCGAGCGGCGTGCGGCGTTCGTTTCAAACAGATACCTTAACATGGAGGTGTCCTGAGTGGCGCGCGAGCGGCGCTCTTGGACGCTGCACGACCCGCCGAACACAGATTCACTCAGGCCGTACACTAAGTATTATTGAAATAAATATAATATAAATAAATAAACAAGAATTTTGTGACAACACAAAGCAACTAGTATCAACATTATTTAATTGCGTGAAGAATGACTTCTATATCAAATTAAATCACAATCACGTCATATCTAAATTCTGAATTCCAGAAATTTAAGTATTTAATAATTTCCAAGGTCCCTTCCGTAAGACATTAAGCTACGTAAGTTAGCGGAGAAGACAAATCTATCAGTGACAATATCTGTCAAGTGACGATCTAGTCTAACATTGTAAACATACCAGAATATAGATGCGGACTGGCTCTCCAGGGCAGATGCCCTGACAGATGTCAGAACACCCTTATACGACCTTGGCTAAAGATTATCGACGCAATGGTTGTAGCTATAGAATAGACTATAATAATTTTATTTACCGTTCATATCTACGATTCAGTATTAAATAGCTTGCGGTACACTCATTAACAGTTGGATACGTTTCTTCTTAGAAATAAAGCATAATGGGTTCTACATTCAATACATTTTCTCTTTAAATCGTAGTACAGTTCCGTGTGACAGTTGGTTTGCTGTTAGTTTATCGTCAATTGTATATCGTCGATTGTTATATTAAAGACTAGCTGTGCCCGCGACTTCGTCCGCGTGTACTCTAATGAAAAAAACAGTGACTAATAAAATCATCTGAGGATATTAAGTCCATTTACATATCTACTTTTATCTCGTACTTAAGTCGTGTCGTCATTAAATTTACAATAACTTTTGTTAGAGGGAACCGATTTGAATAAAACAATGTAGTAGGTATAGTAGGTGGTAGAGCCACGCTGAAGCTATCACTGGTTTCAGCATCAATGGGTCGGTTCGCCTGGGGTAGTACCACCGTTTCACAGAAAAACGACGTGAACCGACGACTTGCATTGTTGCGGTTCGTTCGGTTAGTGAAAGCGCCGGAAGACCACCTCCCCTCCTCCCTTCCCAACCTTCCCACTCCTTCTCCAACTCCCTTCTCCCCCAAACACAGGCTGGCAACGCACTTGCGACTCCCCTGGTGTTGCAAGTGTCTATGGACGGTGGTGATCACTTAATATCAGGTGACCCACGTGTTCGTTTCCTTCATATGGTATAAAAAAAAACAAAGACTTCATATTACTGGAGGATATGATATATGATTTTCTTGGAGAGGTTTTATCGTGAACGTAGTATTTTAGCAGTGATGTGTGTTCATACAAACAGGTAGACAGGTATTTCTAAAGATGATTAAAATTTATTTTATTACTTATTCCTAGACACCTGCAACAATTTTTTTTCACAAAAATCTAAATAATAGAGACACGTTACATTTACATTCTTATTATATGTATAGACTAGTTGGTGCCTGCGACTTCGTCCACCTTAAAACCAATTAATTGTTTTATGAGAACGTCTTACCTAGATTAGTCGTGAACTGTCCTTTATATATTCTGTTGCAATTTATCATTACTAGTTACACAATTTAACACTTACATAGATTTTAAGTCACTGCTGTTAAAATTTTGTCATTTCTGCTCAGCCCCTGTGGAAAATCGCAGTGATAACAGTCTAGAAAGTATTCATCTGTCAATAAAAGTCTGCACAAAATTCATCCCAGAGAATAGCTGACAAGCAACAAACGCTTCTAATTTATCTTTGTAAAGAGTCGTGGGCTATGTACACTGAGAGAGTCGAGACACTAAGCCAGCTACTGTGTCGCAAAACAGTGACCGCTTTTGCAAATATATTGGATAACTAAAAAACTGTAGGAAATATGAAAAATGCCGACGACAGCGCAGAAGAGTTTAAAGTCCAACCAATAGGGTACGAAAAAGAGCTGATACTATAACATGTATTATGCGATTTCCAGCGAAATAATGAAATTAAAAAGTATTGTATGCTAGTCTGTGTCTGTGGCTTTTCTCGTGTTAATGTAGATTTAATCTATCCCTCGGAAAGAGTACAGTTTTAAAATATAACCTATATATTTTTTTACACTCCTGACAACATATATGCAAAATGATATCGATGATCAGTTAAGTAGTTAACACGTGTAAACCTAACAAACAAACAAAATCCTATTCGCAATTGTAATATTGGATAGTTGGAACTTAGGATATCATTGATTGTAGCAAAAGAAATAACCTGAGCATTACTGGTTGGTCTCTTATACATAAATTTAATAGCTGCGCTCCAAATAATGTTTCTGGTCTGTAGGTACCTCATTGATCGAGTACGGAGCATGTAGCATGCAGGCGTTATAAAAAACCTTCCTGGCTGTCAAAATTATCAAAAAAGAAAAATAATTTAAATGAAAGGAAAAATGAGAACAATTTAAAAAATTTCACGCACCGCACCGATTTGTTTTTCATAACAGTTCATACCGCCATCGTCGAAAGCATTGTGCTTTAACGTTTGAAGTTTTATCCTATGACTATCTTCAAAGTTAAATAATATATCACATCATCGGCACCGCTGCACCCGCTTATAGCTGAAGAATAATCCGCAGATACAGCACATTTCGCCTGGGACGCCGCTGCTCCGTACGAGGTGCTGAGTTGCAGATCAGTCCACGCTTTTATTTCGGGTTCTTATTATTTTATTTATTTATAGGCAAGGCCACCAACCGCTTTAACGCTTTCCGTTATTAACATCACATATTCCTGGTGGGGGCTATTTACACGGTCCCACAAGCCCCTTCAATTACAGATAGTTAGAAATATCTATATTTATGATTTAAAATTCATACAGAGGTAATAAAAAAGGATTTCATAAATTAATTAAAAAAAATGTAAGCTGTACAGACTGTTTAAAGATGCCAATAATTACTGTAAAGTGAATTTAATAAAATATTCAATAATTCGTATGAAAACAATATTTATAAATAGTTATGATATAAAATACAAAACGTAACTACATATCACAGCGTACGGCTTTAATGTATGGGCGAGTATCTAGTCAACAAATGTACTCAGGATGTGCTGTGAATAACGTCCGGAATATTAACAAAGTAGAAAAAAAAGACGTAACGAAAGGCAAACAGACTGTGGAGGCCATGCGGACACGTGTTTTGTTCAATTCTCATTCAAAGTGACGCTATAACGGTCAAAATGTGTAATTACAGTCTTATAAATTCCTACATGAGCTGTATAACCAAAATTCGACAACATTTCCCTCTCGTAATAGTTTGGTTAATATATGTTGGAGGTTAGCGCTTTATTTTTTTTGTCGGAAAGTTATGTAAAAGCCTTTAAATGAAAGTAGTAGTAATAATATTAGTCCAATAAGACAGACGAAGGAATTAATCCATACTGCCAATTCTGAAATCTTTATCATCTATACATATAATAAGAATGTAAACCTAACGTTTTTGTACTTTTTTGATTTTTGTGAAAAAATAGTTGCAGGTGTCTTGGAATAGGTAATAAAATGCATTTCAATAGTTCTTAGAAATGTGTCTGCCTGTCTGTTTGTTTGTTTATTTGAACAAACATCACTGCTAAAGTACTAACCTTACCGGTTCACTCTATTAAAAGTTATTGTAATTTTAGTGACGACGCGACTTCAGTACGAGAGATAAGTAGATAAGTACGTTCAGATAATTTTATTAATCATTGTTTTTTTACATTAGTTTCCAGGTGGACGGTGTTGCCAGCACAGGTAGTTATCAGTATAATTCATATGTATTAATCAATTTTCTTCTGTGACTAAGTTACTATAAAGCATAAGCGCCAAATCTTCTATATAAATTTTCGTTCATTTGTTTATAATATCCTGTTTCTCTTCTTAAACTTCGAGTAATCATAAAAGTTGTTCAAGTATCTTCAAACGTGGAGTTGATAAAGTCAAAGGGTATACGGGTGTTTTGATAATTTTTCACTAATATATTTATGAGCAACAAGCGCTGCCTTAAATGTAAGTAAAAGTTACGAACGGTCATTATGGCCACTGTTAATTGATAGTCGAATCCAAGTCTCTTATTTTTGTAATCACTGTTTTATCATGTCAAGCAGACTTACGTATCTAGATTGCTTTTGGCGGCGACTTCGTTCGCGTGGAATAGTTATCGTTTACGCAACGCGCGCAGCAGAAGTTCTCAAAAGGAAAAAAAACGATTATGAAAAATTCTTCATTGGTGCTTCGCTGTTATTGGTCTTAACGTGATTATATAACCTGAAGGTTTCCTCGATAAATGAGCTATGTAACACTGAAAGATGTTTTTAATTGGACCAGTAGTTCCTGAGATTAGCGCGTTCAAATAAACAAACTCTTCAACTTTATAATATTAGTATAGATTTAACACCATATCATGAAATTTACCAAATAAATATGTGATTTAAACCAACAATCATCCATAACGTTCATTACTAAGCTGCAGAGGTATTAGCTAATACATTGTCACATTGATACACGTCCATTATTTTACTATTAAAATATTTTAAAGCAAGGATCCAATGACATCAATGTCAAAATCCACAATAGTTCCCGGAACAATTGATGGTATAGTGTAAATAACTGCGAGTGGTTAAACTAAAACAAAACGAATAAATAGTGCGTTCAGATATTTTGTTAACATACTTTTTGAAGTAAAACTTCTTTAGGCGCGACTAGGAGATAACTGGACGACAATGCAACGGAAGTCCGTTACGGCAATATGGCGTCACTTTTCTGTACCATCCGGTTTTTAAATATTTTTTATTTTGGCAATAAATAGTTTACAAACAAATCAATCAAAAATTATTGAAAAAAAATAAATTGAATAATAATACAAATCCTACAATAGAATTAATTAGGTATACATGGACGCGCGACCGTGCTGCCATCTGGTTTTAATGTAAGTAAGTAACAAATTAAATCAAAGCTTCATTATCTGTAACGCCATCTATCAGCTAACTCGGAACTTAAATAACGTTCAAGGGCATTTTTGGCAGGAGATAAGTTTATAATTTCTCGTCTTGCGCGGCTTCCATCAGACTAACGACACGTGGTATAGCGGCCTCTGTACATGTAATATTGATGTTTTGCAGTTCATCATATGTTTGATTGATTAATAAACTTTATAAGGATTTGTATAATTATTACTCCGTTTTCCAATAGATGTGTAAACCAAGCTAATGATAATAATTTAAATTCACAAATTATGAAATTTAAATAATTCATACTATAATTGATTTAAAAATTCTAAAGAGGACATAGTTATTCCATTGTTTTGAGTTTTCACTTCTGTCAGGAGTGCATATGACTGCTTCAACTTTTTTTTTACTATTGGTGGCAAACGAACATGCGGGTTACCTGATGATAAGGATCACAGCCACCCATGGATAACTGCGATACGATGGGAATTACAGACTCGGCTGGCCCTTGAGAGAGGAGTAGGCTTGTTTCTTGAAAAACGTTTTTGCCATTAGCGTAATATTCACTGCCTTATTATCCAATATTACAAATTAATAGGTCCAATAAATAAAAAAAAAATCTAAATTTATTTATTAAAAAATACACATCAAGATATCTCTTACAATAAACTTGTATTAAAATGTATAATTTGACAATAACATATAAACATTTCTGAACTCTGAAAAACAGATTATAATATTATGGAGAATTTAGAAACTTGGATTAAAAAGTAAATAAACATTATTCAATTAACGGTTCGTATGGCTTCATAAATTTGATGAATTCCATGGGTCCGAATACCTGATCAGAAATATGTGTCTCTCAAATTACCGCCTAATTCTTTAATTCTATTATAAGAAATAAATTATTCTTCCTGTTATTAATAAATTCTTATGTAAATAAAAACAGTCTGTTTGTATAAATATTTTGATGGAAAAAATTTATAGGCGAGGGTAAACTTGATTGTTGGGATAGCGATACCGTGGCAATACAGGCCGTGGTGTGTGTGTGAGACGTGGAGACGTGTAGCCATGCGAAAGCGACTATGCGTAATCTCTTTTGCCGCACTGAGCTCGCATACCTATAGGGTAATTCGAGAATTTGAGATTCGTTCGATTCGAACAATTTCGATGTTTCACATTTACCAGGCGTCCAGTGACGACTCATTTTTCATATTATACTATCTATCATCTGTTTAATTTCAAAGCTATTTTCATTTTTAATCAATTCAATTCACTACAATGTTAAATTGCCTAGACATTTAATAGCCGGAAAATCGTTAAAAAGTTAACTCAACAATTTTGACTCATATTGAATCTGGCAAAGGGATATGAAATATAGGATACAGACGCTATTATCAAGTAAATATTTGTTACTACGAGATTGCATATTTTAGAGATGATCGCTCATAAATATGCCCTATTCAAATTATAAACGAGAAAGTTTGAAAATGTGGCATTTATTACACTTTCATGCAAAAACTAATTAACAGATTTTAGCAAACTCACAGTAATGTAGTTTATATATCAGAAAATCAACAATAACTTTTAAATACCATTTTTACGCTGACCATAATATAACAGAACTATAATTTTCAAGTAAGTATGCAAAAATCCTGCCATCTCAGAGGCGTGCAGTATATGACCAGTTAGGAGTTGCAAAGACACAAACGCAGACGAAGTCGTGGGCAGTTACAAGTCTTTTTTTTCAAGCACTTTACCACGGTAGTAATAGCCATTAATCGAAGATATTTTGATGTGAAACATCTGTAGGCGAGGGTAAACCTGATTGTTGGCGTGCCGAGACGTGGTGACTTGATGCCATGCACAAGCGACTGTGCGCAATCTGTCTTGCTGCGCTCAGTTCGCATACCTATAGTGTATACAGTGTTGTTTACTACGTTACACACATGTTTCACACCTGCCAGGCGTCCCGTGATGGCTCAATTTTTTTGTATACATTATAGGTTTTAGCGTTTGACTACTATCTTACCGCATGTTAAATTACGATGTGGTAAACATGTGTGTGTGATAGTAAACTCGCTGAATTTAGAGGGACTGGCTCTCAAGTGGAGCTGTTGAGACACACCCATAGATGCTTGGCGATAGCTTTCCAACTTAAAGATCGTAGCTAACAGACGGTGGGCTTAGAAAAAGCTCTATCGCCATTCTATAGTTTGTTTCATCACGATGTTTTCCTTTACCGAAAGCTCCGTCTCATCAGCAAGACTTCGAACCTACGACGATCAGCGCAGTGTCCAACACACTACCTGCTGAGACACCAACGCTTCAATATAAGATGCACATGGACAAAAATGAATAGTTAACTTTGGAAATGAGAGTAATTTTACACACAGAATGATTTGTAATCTATTTGTGTAGGTACTAAAAGAAGACTCCTGTTTTATGAAATGCGGTCGGTTATACATAATTACACACGACATGTTCCAACTGAGTCTTCAGGATTAATAACTTTTCAAAGGAGTTTTTGGTGGGATCTTGGAATGTCATGTCATGTGTTATTTGGCTCTATATTTTGTAATATTGGTGGTGTTTTACGTAGTATATTCTGGTTGTTGTGCATAAGTGAAGTGGATGAGAAATTATATTATGGAGCATAGATTGTGACTTGCTACAAAAACTCCCTCCAAATTTCTAACAAGAGGGCCACCATATTGTTAGTTCATTCAAATGATTACAAGAAACATGTAATATCCTTATCTACTCGACAAAGGCAGTAATAATATACTAGAAGATTGGTTGCCCAAAAATAAAACGAATCCTTTCAAATATTCATTCACAGATTAAACTCTAAATTGGTAGTATCTGAGTTTGCTATATAGAACGTTGTAAGTTAATTAGCATTACTAAACTCTCATTGCATTTACCATGATTTTTTTTGGAAAAAAGTCTCTAGTTACAAATAATCGTTAATCTGTAATGTAATGTTCAATCACTGCTAAGCTCTTTAACTATAATCCGTTTCATAGCGACTATCGCACAGTATAGAATGCGCGAGCGCACAAAACGCACGCGTTCTACGAAGTCCGCGAGCGGTAGCGTGCTATGAAAACTGATTGGATGCGTGTACACCTTTGGATACCTGTGTGTTGTGTTTGTGTTTGTGATCTATGTGCTACTAGTGACGGGAGAGCGTTTCGGTGAGTGACTCTTTGTTTTAAGACGTATTTGAATCATTTAAACCATAAGTTCTCAAACTTTTTTGTTTTTTAGACCAATTGCCATGATTTTCGTTTATGTATAGTAAACCCCTGAGTACCTCCTAATATTGATTTTTTTGAAAAGGCAGTAAGTGACACCATTATCATTGATTGACCCCTTTGTTAGTCATCATAGACCCCTGGTGGTTGTAACAGACCACTTTGGTAATCATATATTTAAACCCTCATACGCCATTATTTAGAAAATATACATACATATACGTATGTAGATAATAATAAAACACAGTTTGTTACGCGAATGAAATGTAGATGACTGTTTTAAAAGTTAGCGATAAAACTACTAACTACAAAACATAGATTAGTTTATAAACAAATGAAATATAATTATTCTAATTTAAAACGTACGTGTTTTACATTGTTTGAATTTATGTTATCTCTGTAACAACTATAACAAGAGAAGTTTGTATAATTTGATAGAAAGTTATAGTTTAGTTTCTCATATTTTGTAATATTTTCTATGGAATCAAAGTGTATATTTTGTGCTTCAAATACGTTATTACAATGTGCAACTGCAGTATAAAATAACAATAAAATATAGTTTAGAGTATTGTATTTTTGGCAACCTAATTTTCTAGATTATTTCTGCCAATGTCGAGTAGTTACTACTAATATTACAAGTGTCTTGTGATAATTTCAATGTTTTCACAAGATGGTGGTCCTCTTAGAACTTTTCAGGCAGTTTTTAAAGCATCTAAGAATTTATGCTCCGTGGTTATTTTCCATCCACTTGTGCACACTATCCGAAGTATATCACGTAAAATGCTACCAATATTACAATATATAGAGTCAAATAATACAAGATTATAAATAAATCTTAAAAACCAATTCATGAGAGATTAAGATCCCGCCAAAAATGTCAGTAACCATTGTAATCCTCTTCATATAATTAGAGAATGAGACATTATCTGTGACGCTATTTTGACTGATATACTATTATTACTTATCCAAGTCAATATTTTAGTTCTATTTGGCATTTAATCTTCTTCTTATATACATATAATAAGAATGTAAATCTAACGCATCAGTACATTTTCGATTTTCGAGAAAAAAAATAATGTAAGTATCTAGAAATAAGTAATAGAATACATTTCAATCATATTTAGAAATACCTGTATGTCTGTCTGTTTGTATGAACACGCATCAGTGCTAAAGTACTGGGTTTACAATAAACACTCAGTAAGAAAATCGTAAAGCATATCCTCGGGAGTAATTTAGTCTTTGTTTCACTAAAATCTGTCCACTGTATCAAAAGTTATTGTAGTTTTAATGACGACGCGGCGTAAGTACGAGTGAAAAGTAGACAAGTAAATGGACTTAATACATTCAGATGACTTTATTAATCGCTGTTTTTTATATAAGCTTCACAGCTAGTTAAGTAATAAAATACATTTTAATCATTTTTAGAAATGTCTGTCTGTCTGTTTGTATAAACACACATCAATGCTAAAGTACTGGGTTCACAATAAAATCTCACTAAGAAATAGACTAAAATATAGATACATAAAGCATATCCACGGGAGTAACTTAGTTTTCGTTTCATAAAAATCGGTCCACTCTATCATAAGTTACTGTAATTTGAATGACGGCTCGAGTTAATTGCGAGAGAAGAGTAGTAATGTTGTAACTAATTTGGTTGAACGCGCTAATCTCAGGAACTACTTTTGACAGATTTGAAATAACCGATTTAAAAGATTCTTTCAGTGTTATACAGCTCATTTATTGAGGAAGGTTATAGATATATATCATCACGCTAAGATCAGTAGGAGTGGAGCACCAATGAAGAATGTTTCAAAATCGTTTTTTTGATGTTATACTTCTTTTGGCGCGTTAGGGAAATATGATGAGAGTAAATATTTACGATGCGTGCTCACACCGACACGAAAAACCGACACCCTGAAGTTAGCTATAGTCAACAATTTGTTTCTTTGTATTTGTTGTTTGTATTTCTTTGTATTAAAACTTTCAATGTATTAAATACCATTTTTCTATTGTTAGTGTCGTTTTTTTCTACAAACGTAGAATAAGGCGAACAATAAAATTTTTGAAAAGATTTTTATCTTATTACACCAGAGAAGTATAAATTCTAACGCGTGTACATAAGTACATACACACCTTTTTGTTTTGAGAGCTTCCGCTGCGCGTTAGCGTTAGTCCAAGTCGCGGGTAGAAGCTAATATAGAATATAATTGTTGTTTACATTACCTCACTGAGCGCGTTGTACCGACTATATCATGGCGAGTGTTCTGAAGAGTTATTCAATTTAATACCTTCCTTTCCTTTTCATAAACGAACCACGCACGCTGGCCCTCGGCGTCACAGTTTTACGGCAAATCCTATCTGGGCATGAACTAAAAAGTTCGCAACTTCTTACCTTTGCTGTACCATGAAACTGTGGAACAATCTCTCGGCCAGTGTGTTCCCTCCTTCTTATAACATGGGGTCCTTCAAGCGTAACGTGACGCGACGACGGCGTTTACTGACGAAGCATGGCGTGTCCCTCGGTGGTCGCCATTGTTTTTGGATTGTACTATGCTTACCATCATGCACAGATAAGGACATAGAGTACCTCTCGTACAGAAAAAAGGAGTGCTATTGACGAATGGTTGATTAAATCTAAATAAACGCCAGCGAAGCAGCGGGTAAAAGCTAGTATTTAATACGTTATCGTGTCATCGTTACATATTGCAATACAATACGAAAAAGATAGCAACCCAACAGCAGAATAACTAAATATTGCAGAATAACAGATTGTAAAAATAAATGTTGTAAAATAACACGGCAACGTTATTAATTATTAATGTATAACAGCTATTGCTTTATTTGTTTAGTTCGTGTGTACGGTCTAACGAAATTTTAGAAGCTTTACAGTTTTAATTGCACGAAATACATAAACATGTTTACTTAAATACATACTTAAGACTTAAAATATTAATGAGATTGCATTTAAATATGTGAACGCACGGGTTATTTCAGACGAAATTTGTAAACACAGCGAAGCCATAACGAGGTTTATAAACGGAAGTGTAATTAAAAATGACGTCATTAGATATGATGTCACAAAGTGCTGACTCATGAACGACAGCCTTGTAGAAATGCGGAGACATATTGATAATTCTTAGCATTGGGGACCATAAGGTAGTCTGTAGAGGTGGACGGCAAGACAATACAAGCGACTTTTTTTTCGAACTGACTACGCTATTGGCCTGGTAGACCTTTACAGATTCACCAGACTACTAAGGGGAGCACTTAAGGCACTTCGCTGATTTTATTTAGCAAAGAATAAGTTGCACGCAACCAGTAAGGGTGCACGGCATTCTTCGGCTAGGACTGTTGCCTAAACTACGCAACATCGTACGTACGTAGGTACGTTTCGTGTAAATTCAATGAGTTAGCAAGAAAAAAAATAAAAGCGTTTTCTTTTTTGCTTATGAAAAGTTATATAAAAAATGAACATAATATAAATTATGCTAAATTATACGTAAAGTTGGAAAAAATACGGGGCCTATAAAATTTTGTCAAGACATGGACATGAGGTCACGACACAGCCAGTAAGATATATAGGTATTTAGTTTTTAACAATTGTTTGCTACCCCTAACCAACAGAAAAAAATAAAAGAAGGTCCCCCACAGAACCTATATATGTGAGTAATAATTCACTGTACCACGGAAGCAACTCACTCTAGGGTACTTTTCCCAAAAGATCGAATCTAGGTGACACTCGCCTCAGATCTCGCTCGTAAATATATATGGTTTTCTCTGACAGCAGTTGAGTGTATTTGAATAAAGCGATACAAGCTACGAGGGCTCCATTTCGAAGGATCATAAGTACGACGTCTTCGCTCACAGACGTCGGTGTCAGTATTTGAGCCGGGCAAAGTTGAACATAACACAAAATATTCTTTATTATTTACGGTCGCCTGTGTCATCATCTGCGTTTATATTTGAGCACAATCTCATCCGATGTTAAATGACGACATGGTAAACACGCTAAACCTAGAGGTGACTGGCTCTCAAGATCAATAGGTGCTTGGCGATAGATTTTCAATTTAAGGGTGATAGCTAGCGGACTTAGAAAAAACCCTACCACCATGGTTTCAACACGATGCTGAGCTCCGACTCAGTTGCAAGCATTTGAACCTACATCCATCGACGCTGTATCCGAACACGTTATTAACTAAGCCATCATAACATCGTGTATTTAAGGCTGTTTATGTAGCAGACACCAAGATAGCTCCTAAATGGCGTTTTTCTTATAAATGTATTTCACTAACAATCGTTCACGACTTCGTCCTCTTTATATTGTAATATAATTCCTAAAAACAATAAAACATAGACTAGATTGCTCTCGTGACGACTTATAGTAAACTAATAACATATAACTAATAACCGCCATGAGATGCCTGGCAGATGTGAAGTTACTATTAAAATTAGATAGCGTCTAGGGAACATGACGACATAAGACAGCGTCATGCCGTTTGCCGTGACGGTATACGATACGATTTTACTGCCAAGGTGCACCAAAAGATGTTTCAGAACCAAAATCTCCGCTATGACCAGGTGTGCCAACTTTAATGGTGCTTTATCAGACGATGTTGTAGTTCATCGATCACACATATAACAACATCCATTTTTATATATAGATTCTATTTAGACCCTGGGAAAATAACTCATAACCGAAAAAAAAAACTAACACCGATAAGGAAAACTTATCGTTCATCTAAAAAAGCCTGGCCATTAGGCTTCTCAACATAATTATGATTTCTTTTTCTACAATTCGTTTTTAACAAACTGCAAAATGAAAAACTACGTCTGCCCAGTTAATTACATCGAACCATCAAATTACAGTAATAACGGAAGTAATTTGGTACGTTAACATCCTCTTTGTACGTTGAACTCTGTACAAGAAGAGGGGACGGTCTGGTTTAATCATCGCGACTTTGCTAACGCGAATATCGTGGACTTAGAAATTGTGGCGAACTATAGAAATGTCGCAGTTCCCACGTTATTATGCTAGGGTTGTGCGGCAACGTTTTTGATGTTATTTTACTAGGAAACTGTGCAAGTGTTAAGTAAGTAGCGAATGATAGGGGATGAATGCCATTACGTCAGCAATATTTACCCACAAACGACGCGTCGCAACTTCACATAAGTGTAACGAGCTTAGGTAGCATACGCTTCTAGACGACTTAGATCCATTTTTACCGCTTTGTTATCTCCAATTCATCAATGTCACAGAAGATATAATTTTCACAAATTTTTTGAAGTGTAAACTTCTTTAGGCGCGTCGAGCGGTATTGTTTGGCTAGATAAACTCATAATTACGTGTGATGACATGCTAGTAAGTGTGACCGTATTGCACTTGCACGTCTTGGGTCAGTCTAGCGACGTGTGGTATAGCGACCTGTTTACATATATTGATATTTTGCAGCTCGACATAGGATTGATTAATGAACTTTATAAGAATGTATATAATTATAGCTCCGTATGCCAACACGTGTGAAAACCAGACTAATGTTAATAATTTCAATATACAAATTGTGAAATTTCAATAATTCACACTATAATTAATTTAAAAATTCAAAATTGAACACAGTTATTCCATTGTTTTGAGTTTTCACTTCTGTCGGCAGTCCTAATGGTTGCCTTTTTACCAAGGTCGTTCAAGTGCGAAGTAAGCACCCAATGATGTGGGGTGGATGCGATTACCTCAGCAATATTTATTCACTAGCAACTCGTCATTTCACATGCGGGCCTTACACTTAAGGAGCCTCCATTAATCACGTGAAGCATTTTTGAGAACATTTTGATCCTCCTTTCGCCCCTGGTGAGATGTCATGAGGTTTGTTTCGACCAATTTCAGTTGAGATCTTTCAAAATCTGTATTTTGAGTATAAATGCGTTGGATTTTATACCATGATGGTAACACACGAGCATGCGGGCCGCCGGATGTTAAGCAGTCACCGCAGCCTATAGACGCTTGCAACACCGAAGGTATCAGGTGCGCGTTGCAAACTCTTTAATGTCCTATTTATTTATTTATTTTCTTTTTTTATGTGATAGCAGGCGAACACGTGGGTTACCTGATGTTAAGTGATCACCACCGTCCATAGATAGACATTAACAACACCAGGGGAGTCGAAAGTGCATTGCCAGCCTGTGTTTGGGAGAAAGGTAGGGAAGGGGGAGAGGGGAGGTGGGCCTCCGGCGCTCTCACTGGCCGAACGGAACGCAACAATGCAAGCACTGTTACTTCACGTCGGTTTTCTATGAGAGGGTGGTACTACCTCGAGCGAGCCGACCCATTCGTGCTGAAACCAATAATAGCTTCAGCGTGGCTCTACCACCTACAAAACACTTTCCCCTTGAAGAACTCCATACTGTAGTCCCTAGGAAAAACCTCAACAGGAAGCTCATTCCTCAATCGGAGCGTTCATGGGAGGAAACTCCTCTGGAACCACTTGGGTTCCAAAGTGTGAACGTTATTATTTTTATTGAGCCTAGTAAAGACTAGTGCTCGGGATTGTTTCAATCGTAACCTAAAACCACAGTGACAACATTAAATAATACTAAAATATATAGAAAATCTGTGTGATATTTCGGCATATATTCAATGCCCAATGTAGTATTTAACTTCATAAGGATTCATAATATATTATAGTTAAAATATAACCACATATAATCATAATGGTGTACGAAAAGATTACAAATGTGTTTGTTATGGTTGGAATTAATTTCAAGATCGGTACTTATTTTGATAAATTGTCTCATGCATTGCAATAACAGGTATTTGATCAGGTCCTGCTTTAATTTGAATAAACTATATAATATTATATAAAAGCACACAATTGGTATAAAACCAAATTAATAAAATCTTAAACATAATATTGTAGTTTCTGTTTAAATGATAACTGAAATTCACATTTTTTACTAAAAGAGAAAATTAAAAATACGTGATTATAATGTATTATTTCACGGGAAGAGACTAAGGAAACTTTAATCAATAAGAAAGTAAATCTAACGTGTCTGTACTTTTTACTTTTTTGTGACAAAAATTGTTGTAGGTTTCTTGGTAAGTAATAAAATACATTTCAATCATTTTTAGAAATGTCTGTCTGTCTCCTTATTTGAACACGCATCACTGCTAAAGTACTGCGTTCAAGATAAAATCAAGAGAATCATAAAGCATATCCTCGAGTAACATTTAGTCTTGGTTTTATTAAAATCGGTTGACTCTATCAACAAATATTATACTTTTAATGACGACGCCACCTAAGTACGACAGAAAAGTGGATAAGTGGACTTAATAGATTCAGATGGCTTTATTAATCGCGGTTTTTGCACATAAGGTTTCATGCAGACAAAGTCGCGGGTACAGCTAGTTTGTAATTAAAATTGTATAAATAACAATAACATATAAGACAACCCTATTCACTGACTCGATAACTTAGTTTTCGGTTCGAGGCGCCATTAAAGCTCTTACGTCAAAGGAGACCAAATTATGAGTTTATTAAGTTAAAATGAACTGGGAATTCGCTCGATGTATCTCTAGTCACTTCAAACGAAATTTATTTCAATGTTTCTTAAATTAACTTTCCTTATACTGTTCGTGATCCCATTTCTTATAGAAATGATTCCTGTGAAAATAACGTAATAAAACTGCCTCTTTTTATTTATTATATTCTCCGGCAAACGTCAGATTTCAATCGCTAATACCTATAAGACTAATGATGTGATAAAAATGATTTGATATTGATAGAGCATAACGTATTGATCATGCTGCATTGGTAAGCACCTGCGCGTGATTGATATGAATTAACGTTGTGCAAAAATATAAATTAGTGTAGGGTCCGAATGCGTTGACTTAGGACGTCGATTAAGGTGTCATTATAAAGAGCATGAGAAGCATTTTTGCAAAACAATTACACATATTCGCCAAAGTATAGTTTTAACTAGTGTGCGCGGAATTATAGAAAATATAAATCAGAGGAAAGTTCGCATAGAAAAGTATTTAAAAAAAGTGTATATGTACTTATGTACACGCGTTAGAAGTTATACTTCTTTGGCGTAACAAGATAAAATCTTATAAAAAATTTTGTCTTTCGCCTTATTCTACGTTTGTAGAAAAAACGACACTAACAATAGAAAAAAGGTATTTAATACATTGAAAGTTTTAATACGAAGAAATACAAACAACAAATACAAAGAAACAAAATGTTGATTATAGCTAACTTCAGGGTGTCGGTTTTTCGTGACGGTGTGCGCGCGCATCGTAAAAATTTACTGTAATTTAGTTTTTTATTTTTATTTTATTTATTTTAGGATCGTCAAGGTGACAATACACTAGTAAGTATATAAAAAGTAGGACTATTGTGATACATTATAAATGTAGTCATATTTAGAGACAACCACGGGGTGCTCCAACGATAAATTAAATATTAAAATATTTTACATATTTAAAAATTTAACATACATAATATAATAATACAAAAACAAGGAAATTGAAACAGAAAGCGAGATCAAATCAAATCATTTTTCCCTAACGCGCCAAAAGAAGTATAACTTCAAAATACGCAATAAATACAATGCAAACTACGCAGCATCAAAAAGAAACAATAAAGGGGCCAAAGTAATAACTTAGATGAACTCTTGTTATGATTTTTCACGGTGCAGTCTTTGACAACGCCTCGCTTTTGTATTTACGACATATGGTTTCCACTGTGTCTGGCGGTAAGCACGATGCAATCCAAAAACAGCTGCGACCACCGAGAAAACATCAGTCCATGGAAAATCGTCACTGTCAAGATGATATGATGGATATTTGTGACTTCTGAGTCGGTTAATCACACCACTATGTAAATTTCTGGGAATCTGGGATATATATGTTGACGCGAAACAACGATTTATGTGCTAAATAAAATACAACTTCCACTAAAATATACTTTAAACAAGTCAAAACATGTTTTAAAGTGACGTGTTCGAATCTGTGGCAAAAATCTATATAAGTACAACCAATACTAGACAGGAGACTACCCGCAGCGGCCACCCTAGGCAGCATCTCAAGCCTAGGTTTGATCCCCCGGACGGGAGCCCTCGAGCATGCTGCTAGCGCGATACACTCACACCGCATTCACTAGTTTCCTGCACACACCACACTGCACTCCACACACGTGCACACTCACACGGTACGTACATTTGTTCTGTAAGGGACCCTTTTCTAGTTAGTTAGCCTTAGCCAAAGCTATCCTACTCTATGTACATTCTACGCTTAAGTGCAACACATGTGAAGGTATGCATATCTGTCTTACTAAAGTATACATGTATGGGTAAATTAGGTCAAATGGTTAATTTAGTTCGATTCGCGTTGTATCCAAGGCAACAGTCCAAGCCGAGGTTCGGCCACTCGGGCACCCTAGAGCTGTTGCTATTCGGCTGAGTGCCCTAAGCGCTCGCCCTGGGAGCCCGGTGAAGCTGTGAAGACACGCCAGACCAAAAGTGATTAGATAGTTTGAAAAAAAAATCGTAACATTACTAAGCATTGCATTATGATGGTTTTACGCTTCGAGTGCGGTAGTCGCGAACTTTTTAGACGCAGTTTTCATGTCCTACCACTAATGAAACTAATTTTCTTAGGTTCATCCACAATTTTATATTCTTGGTTTGTTTTCTTATGTGTAGGTACATATAATAAGAATGTAAATCTAATATGTCTGTAGATTTAGACTTTTGTGAAAAAAAATATTGCACGTGTCTGGGAATAATTAATAAAATACATTCCAATCATTTTTAGAAATGTCTGTTTATTTGTTTGTTTGGATATGTATCACTCCTGGTATACTGCGTTCACGATAAAACCTCACCAAGAAAATCATAAAGCATATCCTCAAGGAACATTTAGTATTGGTTTCATTATAATCGGTTCACTCTATCAAAAGCTATTATAATTTTAATGACGAAAAGACTTAAGTACGAGAGAAAAGTAGATAAACAAATGCCGTGTTATTACAAAAAAGTTAAATACGTATTAAATACTTGATTTAAAAAAGTTTCGTAATAAATGCACCGCGCTCGCCCAAACCAAGTTCGCGTTATCCTTTTTCACAAATCTAATCTAACGTAACCAAAGCGAGACAAAAGAACAAGATGGCGAACAATCAGCGACCGCGGTGCATTTAATATGAGACCTTTTTAAAGCCAGGGTTCAATACGTATTTAACTTTTTTGTAATAACACCGATGGAGTCAAAATATTCAGATGATTTTATTAGTCATTGTTTATTACATTAGGTTCCACGCGGACGGTGTCCGGGCACAGCTAGTAATTAGTCTGTAGAGCCGCGCGCTCAGCTAGTGTTGCATGTAATATACCAGTTACAGAATCGATTACAAACCATTTTCAAACTTATTTCAATAATCGACGGAGTTTGAAATACGATTCTGATAATGGGACATTATAATTCGAGTTAAAATATTCATTACGGATGTTTTCCGAGCGTCCTATTTAAATGATTTAATATGTAAATGAGAGTCCTGGAATTATATTCAACCTCTGACGAAACTGGGCCAACATTGGGATTCAAGTTTATACAATTTAATATGATTGTCACAATTCTCTCGTAATTTACCATTCCTTCAGGTAAATTAAACGGTTACGACTGTTTATCTTTAACTGTGGACAGTAGCATAATATTGTACAATTACTTAGTCTTATTAGATATAGCTGTGCCCGCGACTCCGTCCGCGTGGAACTTAATGTAAAAAGACAGTGACTAATAAAGTCATCTGAATATATTAAGTCCATTTACTTATCTACTTTTATCTCGTACTTAAGCCGCATTGCCATTAAAATTACAATAACTTTTGATAGAGTAAACCGATTTTAATGAAACCGAGACTAAATGTTACTCGAGGATATGCTTTATGATTCTTTCGGTTTCTTGGAAAAGGTTACATTATGTAAGCAGTACTTTAGCAATGATACGTGCTCAAATAAACAGGTAGACAGACATACATTTATAAAAATGGTTTAAATGTATTTTGTTACTTACTCCTAAACATCTGCAATCATTTTTTTTTTTGCAAAAATGTAAAAGTACTGACACGTTAGATTTACATTCTTATTATATGTATAGATTTGATTTATTCAATAAGGGTGTAAAATTATTCACGGTACTAATTCGAAGAACAATAACAGAATAGAGGTCAGACCCCTAATCCACGCGTCGATTTAAATCGAAGCGCCACAATTATCTCCGGTCGGTCATTAAATTAAAAATGTAAGACGAAACTGGTTCGATTCTGGCGCCGTTTAAAACGTTCACTCGGAAATATATTACGATGATTTTACACTTGACCCATACAACAAAATTCATAAATATGTTAGGCAGTTCAACGCCGTCAATTTATACAATTTTAACAAAGAATAAAACCGACTTCAAATATAGCTCCTTGACTATAATTGTGTCATTATATTTCAAATAAAGCTAAACCCTATCTTAGGCTTTCCTAATATTTTACGTTATTTTGCAATATCTTCAAATTTTGTAGGTAATATATAGGTAAAGAACATGAAAAAAAAACGAATTTATGAACAGCAAAAACTGAAAACTCTGTTCTGGGTGTAAAAAAACTGGACCTCTTAAAATAAAAATTAAACATGTTATATTAACTATTAAAATTGGATTTAGCTCATTTTGAAATGTAACGACTCAATTAGTTATATAAATACCTAATCTTGGATTGTCATTAACCTATTGCATCTTCATTTATTATGCGAACCGCAAAGAAATGGAACGCGCTATCTGCGTCTGTTTTTCCAATAGTTCCAAAAGTTTACAATATAACGGCCTTCAAATGAATAGTGAATAAGTTTTTCTGGGTGAATGCGCTTCATCCTAGGCCTCCTCCTCACTTTCCATCAACTGAGGTCAAGCTTCGCTCAGTGTAGTGTAAAAAAACCAATATCTCAATTATTATGATAGGCGTAGAAAAAGAAATCCATTATTTTGGCATGAAATTGAAGACTTTAATTGCCATAGTTAGAATGATCCGATATATGTCAAATATGCGCCGTCTTGATTGATAACTTTTTGCTATTTTGAAGGTAATATCATCACATTTTCTATTACGTTTTGGAAGTTCCCGAGTATATCTTAGAAAACCAAGGTCCAAAGCAATGAATTTAAAAAGGGGATCCTTGAAAATATCCACTTTCTAATAAAAAAGGATATTTCCAATATGCATGTTACATATGCGTGTTGGTATCCCTTCACTCTTTTTCTTTGCAGTCACTAAATTGATATCTTACTATATCTATATCTCTATATATATATATATATATATATATATATATATATATATATATATATATATATAAATATTACTTTCGTCATTCTGACTTTACCTAATACATTCAGTCAACACCCAGTTAAATATAGCCCACTTAAAAACGATGTCATTATGTGAAACCACGACGCAAGTGAAACTTTATTCAGATCGTAGGCATTTAGCTGCAAAAAAATCGGAAAAAATATTCGATTTAGAGCATTAAAATCGCATTTTTCATTTCATCATAATAAAAACTAAGCACAATTCTACTTTTAGATTACGGTTTGGACACATTCCGTCAGGGAAATTAAAATACCTTATGAAAATTATAAATTCATCAATTTGCAACGAGTGCGGTAAGATTGACGACATCCATAATTTTTTGAAAGAGTGCAAAAAATATGAAATTGAGAGGATGCATTTTATTAAATAGTACAATATTCATATCGGGGATGTGGGTGTGTATCACAGTATTATATCAGGACCGATATCGGACTGTTGAAAAAAGTCGTGTAATATATTTAGCTTTAGTAGTTAGGCTATTTGTGTTTTTAGATTTAAGAGTTTTAATTGTATATAGATATAAGTTACGATCGGACTGACATGTCAAAAAATGATAAAAGTCCCTTAAAAAAGTAGAGAGAAAAAAAAATTGTTTTAATCAACGAATCCTTCTGAATTGAGCTATGGGCGCCGCTATATTGTTCTTGGCTGTTCTGCCGAGCGCCTCTCATCTAACCCTTTCTCCGCGGCCGGCTGTAATGCGACATGCGATAGATGGACGAAAAAATTTGAGGCGATGGAAAAAACGTTTCACTTTAAAAATTGTGCGCGGTAAGTATGTAGTCACCTTTATGTAAGCCGATCTAAACCGTAGCATGCTTGAGTAGTTTTGTGAATGAAATAACCATTGATTGGCCCTCGAGCTATTATGATAAAGGTAGATAAACCCTTTAAAAGTTTTACAAGATTATTGTTTCAATCTCGCTTCGACACGCGGTTTTTTTTCGTGTATCGTCGTGTTTTTGTCAATTATTTTTGTATTTTTTAGCTTATATAACTATTTTTTTTGACAACTAATTGTCTAGTAGATTATTTACTATACCTACTACCTACTACTACCTACCATTATCGAGTAGGCAATATTACAAGTTTCTTGCGATCAATCCAATGAATTAACAAGATGGTGGTCCTCTTGTTAGAACTCTACTCTGTTGTTGGGGCAAGTCAGAATCCATGCTCCGTGGTATTATTTCCTATCCACAATAACCAAACTATATTACTTAAAATACCAACAATATTACAAAATATAGAACCAAATAATACAAGAATATTGATAAAATATAAAAACCACTACATGACATTCCAACATCCCGGTAAAAACTCTCGTAACTGTGTATTACGAATTGGTGATTTTATTTGTAACTATAGCTTTTGCTCGCGGCTACGCTCATGTTAATGTAGATTTGATTACAGGAACAGTATATTTTGTCGAGATGAAAAAACCCTATTTCCTTTTTCAGACCTCCGACAACGTGTATGCAAAATTTTATGATGATCGATTCAGTTATAAAAAAAAAGCATAACAAACAAACAAACTCAATCTCGCATTAATTAAATTAGTAAGGACTAGTAAGGATTTCATGTAAATATGTATTCCAAAAACCCCTACAGATGCTTGATATAATTTCAGGAACAGCAGATTTTCTCTGTAGTCGTTTAAACTTCCAAATGGTACAAAATTTAAATATTTGCCACACAAATACTAAACATTCGTCAAGTTTTCGTCTAATCTTCGTAAGACAGAACTGTAATAATATGATCCCAAGGCATTATTCCTGAGAGCGTATTTGCTTTACGTCTGTTTGTAATATCTATTTTGAGGGTGCAAAGATAAAACCACCCACTCTCTTATTAACCAAAAAAAAATTGTACATTTTTTATATTTAATTTATTTATATTCCTAAAATAATAATACAATAATCCTCATGTTTCTTCTTTAATTTTTTTAAATATATAATAAACAGTAGATTATATATAAGTCGTCAAGTTTTTCCATATACATATATATTTTGGGTAATGATTGACGACAGAGTTTTTATTAATTTCAGTTTTGAAAAACAGAGGTTTGTACGTAAATTTTTAATATTTAAATTAATGTAACTTCGTACGTTTTATTTATTTTTATGTCTAATGTTATTCATAAACATTGTATTGTAATCTCATTTGAAACAAAACATTGACACTGGCAAATGCGTCTGTGGGGCCAAAAGAAGAAAAAGACAGGTCACATTGTCTATGGCATGGCGGTCAGCTTACGCCCCTTAGTATTCTGCGCCCGGGTCTCTCTTGTGCCTCTGAGAGAATACGACACTGATCATAAAGCATAATTAATACAGTAGGCAACATTAAATCTATATCTACACATACAATAAGAATGTAAACCTAACGTGTGTCTAGGAATAAGTAATAAAATACACTACAATCACTTTTAGAAATGTCTGTCTGTCTGTTTGTTTGAACAGACATCACTGCAAAAAACTGCGTTCACGCTTAATCTCACCAAGAGCATATAAATACATAAAGCATATCCTCAAGTAACATTTAGTCTTTGTTTTATTAAAATCGGGTCACTCTATCAAAAGTTATTGTAAATTTAACGATGATGCGACTTAAGTATGAGAGCAAAGTAGATAGGTAAATGGACTTAATACATTCAGATGATTTTATTTGTAACTATTTTCTTTTAAACAACGTTCCACGCAGACGAAGTCGCGGGCACAGCTAATTATTAATATTTGTACATATTAACTTTAAAAGTTGAAGAACGATGTATTGATCAACATCTTGATATCGTATTTCACAGTAACAGGGAATGAAATACGAACGAATACATAAGCATACCGGTACGTTTGAGTTTCGGCTTTCCCCTCGACAAAGTTCAAAGTGATAAACAAGTGTTAAGCAGCCTTTAAATCTTGGATTATACGGCTGAAGATTTTAATGAGATCTTGTTAGCTTTGTATAGATACGGTCACGACCTTTCCCATGTCAAAAGGATTGTTTACATCTGTGCTAAATTATTCATTTTCATTTAATACAAACTTTAACACGATTTTAGTCTTTATAGTGACAGACGTCGACAGGATTGTTTTTTTTAGTAATATTGAAATAGTTCCCCATAAAAAATCGTATTTCTAACACTTCTTTTTACACATGTGAACATTGTAAACTTTATTACTAAATTACTAATTTCACGCGGATGAAATCGTCGGTAACAACTAGTCTAAAATAAAATAGCCTCAGTTAGTTCTTATAAATTCAGTTATCTGCCAATGCAAGTCTCGTGAAAATCAGTCCGAGCATTTCGGATATTGCACTGCAAACAAAGTCGCGGGTAACAGCTAGTCTAAAATAAAATAGTCAAAGCCGGTTCTTCTAACTTCAGTTATCTGCCTGTGAAAATCGGACCAAGCATTTCGGATATTCCACTGCAGACGTCGTCGCGGGTAAAAGCTAGTTTGAAATAAGAATAAAAAGTATTTGCTAAAATTATTGCGTTATACCATAATCATTTGTGATAAAGGAACTATTTAAGGAATACACAATAATAAATGTGGCCGATTCACGGAACCTTCATGAATTTTCCACGGAACCCGCTTTAGGAATCGCTCTACATACATTATAGCGTAGAGACATAAAGATAAATCGAACACGAATGCATGAACGAGCTCCCCTCACATTCTTCGTAGGACGGTTAAATTATTTCAAACTTTTGAACATAATCTCGAGAACTTTCACATGGCTGTAAGGTATTTGTTATCAGCTAGTTATGTCGTCCGTACAGGAAGTAAATTAGTTCTGCTTACTCAATGCGTTCTATACATATTTAACTTTTTTTCTATTAAAAGTTAGCAGGTACACTTTGTAGGAAGCATGTATTTTATAGTGTACAAACAAATGCTTAACTTTTTTAGATTTCCTGTAGCAGAAATTGCAGAATCTACAGTTACCATATTTTGCAGACGATTCCGTGTTATTGATATATATGAACTAAAATCAAACCGGTTGTACATACTCAAATAAGTTTACAGTAGGTAGCAGGTGGTAGAGCCACGCTGATGCTATTACTGGTTTCAGCATGAATGGGTCGGCTCGCCCGGGGTACTACCACCCGACCCACAGAAACACCGACGTGAACGTAACAGTGCTTGCATTGTTGCGTTTCATTCGGTCTTCCTATCCCGCTCCCCCTCCTCCTCCTCCTCCCCCCCCTCTACCAAACACAGGCTGGCAAAGCACTTGCGACTCCCCTGGTGTTGCTAGTGTCTATGGACGGCGGTGATCACTTAACACCTGTTCGTTTGCCTTCTATGATATAAAAAAACATTATCACGATAACTGATAAATTTATTTTAACGCCATCTGTCGTATCTAGAGTTACCACATTTTGTGAACTATTATGTGTTAACGATGTGTATCAGCTAAAATCAAATCGGTTGTTTGTACAGATGTGTTCACACGGCTATATTGTACCAACTTAAGATTAACGCTACTAATGTAAATTTATGCAAAACTGGAATTTTATTATTATTGATCATTCTAAGGATGATATCTGCGTCTCGTGAGTATTTAAAAATAAATTAGTAATACATACATATAATACATTGATTTGTAGATAAAAATTATGTATTTAGTATTACTTATTTCTTTAGTAGTATATGACTAACTGTGCCCGCGACTCCGTCCGCGTGGAACGTAATGTAAAAAACCAGTGACTAATAAAATCATCTGAATGTATTAAGTCAATTTACTTGTCTACTTTTCTCTTGTACTTAAGTTGCGTCGTCATTAAAATTACAATAACTTTTGATAGAGTGAATCGACTTTAATGAAACCAATACTAAGTGTTACTCGAGGACATGCTTTACGATGTTCTTGGTGCAGTTTAATCGTGAACGCAGTACTTTAGCAGTGATGACTGTTCATACAAACAGACAGACAGACATTTCTAAAAAGATAAGATAAGATGACACTACAGTATGATGATAGGGTTCTAAGTCCGCCACCCGTTAGCTACCACTTTCAAGTTGAATATCTGTCGTCAAGCATCTGTTGATGTATTCCGACAGCTGCACTTCCCAGTTCCCTCTATGTTTGTCGTGTTGACCATCTTCAATAGTCCGTTGAAGGTGTTAAATTAGATCAATAGCGTACTCAGTTCGAAAAAAAAACCATCTTAGATCACGTCGTCACTTTAATAAGTGACGACTATCTAATGATAGTGGTCAAATACGAGCACCTATAAAAGAAGAAAAAACTCTGGTTGTCTGTTTGTTTGCCAAATTTTAGCGATGAAACCTCTGAGCAATGTCGTAGTCAAATATAAGATTTTTTTTTACTTTTACAGACAAAACGTTAATTAAGCCGTTAAGATGAAAAAACAGAGACAAATTCGCGGGAAACAGCTGGTATAAAATATATTCTTTTACAAAATTGACCGATAAAAATCGTATAAAATCAATTTAAAGATAGGAAACTAAAATAACCCTTATATAATAATCAGTGAACTGTTCCACAGGACGCTGCGGTCGTCGTGGTTCGTTCAAACCACAGAAAATATTGAACAATCACGGGTTTGATTGAATTTGTAGGTTTTTTATAACACAAAGATAGAAAAAATATTCAATATCGCACAAATATCTGTTATGGTGTCTATACCTGAAGGGACAGCTAACATCATGCGGTATGTACGTGGTTATAGATTTGTTAAAATGAAAGAAAGAAAAAGTTGTTATTGTTGGAAAAGATCGCGACCATAAGATACATAAAGAAAATATCCATATAGCTAATTAGATATATCCAACAATGCCATTCTCATTCAGCTACATGCTGCAGTCCAACTAAGTGATACTACAGCGCTGATTTTCAATGGGGGGCCATAGCAATGTACGGACGCTTAACAAAAATATTACAGACCTCATAATATATCATTACATAGTATAAAACAAAGTCCCCTACCGCGTCTGTCTGTCTGTCTGTTCGCGATAAACTCAAAAACTACTGAACGGATCTTTACGCGGTTTTCACCAGTGGATAAAGTGATTCACGAGGAATGTTTTGGTATATAATTTGTCCAGGATTTTTTTATAATCAGGGCGGGACAACGTCTGCCAGGCCCGCTAGTAAACAATAAATAATAAAAACATTAAATTAAAAACACAACAATGCAATAATGTACAGGTGAGCATCAAACGAAACAAAAATACTACAAAAGTAGAGTCACATAAAAATTGAAAACACTTACAAATGTGCCTGTCGAAATGCGTCTCAATATCCCGACTTACTTCACTTTGATTATATACCACAATTTCACCCGACGTTACTTGACGATGTGGTCTAAAATGGTAAACAGGCCAAACCTAGAGGTCTGGTTTGGACTGGTCGGTGTGGTGAGGTTTTATCGTGAGCGCAGTACTTTAGCAGTGGCGTGCGTTCAAATAAATAGAGAGACAGACAGACAGATATTTCTAAAAATCATTGAAATGTATTTTATTAGTTCTTCCAAGACACTAGGAAAAAGTACAAACACGTTAGATTTCCATTCTTATTATATGTATAGAAGATATTTAGAGGTGTTTTTTTTTGGCATGTCTCGTTGTTTATAGGAGATACTTATTGTTTAAAGTGTTTCCGGCGGTGAGCGTTAGTAGCTGCAACACAGTTGTTAACTACACCAGTTGCTAGCATTCATATAATTATCTTTTTTTTTATATATCATAGGAGGCAAACGAACAGGCGGGTCACCTGATGTTAAGTGATCACCACCGTCCATAGACACTTGCAACACCAGAAGAGTCGCAAGTGCGTTGGCAGCCTTTGTTTGGGAGAAGGAGGAGTGGGGAAGTGGGGAGGGAGGAGGGGAGTTGGGTATCCGGCGCTCTCACTGACCGAACGAAACGCAACAATGCAAGTACTGTTACTTCACGTCAGTTTTCTGTGGGTCGGGTGGTACTACCCCGGGCGAGCCGACCCATTTGTGTTGAAACCGTAGTAGCTTCAGCGTGGCTCTACCACCTTATCTATTTAACGATAAAAAATAAAACTCAAATCCATCCTTTTTGTATATATATTTACATGTTAACAATTTTTGTAATATTTTAAATGTTTGTAATTTATTATTTTATAACTAAAAATAAAAAATAATAATTACAAGTACCTATACGTGTTACTGGTCGGGAATATAAAGCGATTTTACCATTAATATGAATTATAAACGGTTGATTAAAAGACAAAACGTTCAAATTATGGGAGTAATTAAGCAAAACATCGCGCAGTATCAACAGCTTATAACTTAAGTTCTGAGTAACTTAAAATTCCTGACTTGAAAGACGAAAGATCGATGTCTTGTGTATAACAACCAGAAAGAGGAGTTTTGCTTAAATCAAAAAATGCGCATATAAAATTAACTATCTGATTTTAGTATAGAAGGAGATGCGATAGGCAATGATATTTAAAGGAAGGTAATTTTTATGATTTTAGCTTATTATCTGCAGAATTTGTTCTTACAAGTTTGATGGTCAAATAGTTTTTTTTTAGTTTTGTTTTGGCAACCCTAGTAGTAGATTATTACTGACATTGTCGATTAGGTAACGATATTACAAATTTCTTACGATCATTTCAATATTCTAACAAGATGGTGGTCCTCTTGTTAGAACTTTCCAGAGAGTTTTTGTGCTTCACTTTTTCTTCACTTCACTTCACTTGTGCACAATGACAAAATGTTACGTAAAACATCACCACTATAAAAAAATATATAGTGAAATAAGACAGGATTATGAATAAAATATAAAATCCACTACTTGACATACCAAGATCTTGCCAAAAACGTTATTATTATCTTGGTGCAGTTTTATTGTGTACCCAGTACTGTAGCAGTGATGCGTGTTCATACAAACAGACAGACAGAAATTTCTAAAAATGATTGAAATATATTCTATTACTTATTCCTAGATACCTGCAACAATTTTTTTCACGAAAATCGAAAAAGTACAAACACGTTAACATCTACACTCTTATTACATGTGTAGATAAAAAAAAATCTTTAATCACTTTTCCAGGTGGAGCCAAAGCGGCTTGGATGGTGGAAAATGCAAACGAAAAACATCAATCTCAGCCAAGAACAAAGGAATAAGGACAACAGCGAAATTCAAGTATTTATACTTTTTATATGTACACCATCCACAAACAAATAGTGAGCATTGAACGTTCTATTTAGGCCTTTTGTGAGGCAAGAGCCGCCGAAAAAAACACATGATAGGGGGTCTGAACGGTCGACATCGATAGATCCACGACTCTAGGTGGTCACCATTAGCCTCAGACTCCTCAGACTGTACTTAACCCTACTTAACTTAAAATTCATCCGTTTACCTTAGAGCGTTATATAAATTTAATATTGTAGTTTACTGGACATTCACGTGCCGCCCGCGAAAATGAATGCGCTATATGCAATCTTTATATACAAGTTATGTTTTTTATTTCTTCATATATGGCCCAACAAAGCCATACAATAAATTCAGGAGAGATCGGCTTATTCGTGTGGAATATTATTCAGGTTTAACATCCTCCTGGTAGAGAAAAAAGGTTTTAATGCGACTTATAAAACCCTCTGGTACCATTTTTTAAACACATTATTTTTTCGGTGCTTTGTATTATCCCTTCATTATCCGTATATAAATTGCTTATAAAAGTCCCTATTTCTCACAAAGTTCGCATACGGTCGATACCACTTCAATTAAAAATGAATAGCGCCATCTCTTAAAAGTTTCTTGTAACTAGTCTAAATAGCATTGTTAACTTTTGAAGCTAGTGTAAAGATTATTCAACAGATGGCGAGATATTTTAGTTTTTATTGGTCAATTCAGAAACGGAGCAATTGAAATCCTCCTTTTTATTTTTCTACAGAAAATGGGCCGCCAAGAACCACAGGGGCTGTCAATCGAAGGGTCACTGCCCCACCAAGCGTTATGCTTGAACCAAGTCACGGCCTCCACCATCGGTTCTACGTATTTCGGTCAGTATGCGTTATGAAAATTAAATTGTGTTCAACAACTACGAACGGACACGCGCACTTCTCACGGAGTAGCTTCCGAGAAGTTGTCGATATTAGCACTACGATTGCGTTTTATTACGGATTCTCGATGGCGTTTGTTCGTTGTAATTGACCTAAATTGGTAATATGAAATCCGTTCCAAGGGTAGAGTCGTCTAGACATTCTAATTACATTACTATAATTTATGTTCTGCATACGTTGCGAATGTTTAAGGCGTGAGAGCGGCTAATTAAAGTATGTTAGCCTGTCTGTGTTTAATGTAGCAATAGTGTATTTACTACTAGATGTGCCGGCCACTTCCTGCGCGTGGAACCTTATGTAAAAAACAGTGATTAATAATATCATCTGAATGTATTAAATTCATTTACTTATCTACTCTTTTTTTACTTTTTTTACTTATTTACTTTTCTCTACTTTTCCCTTGTACTTACGCCGCGTCGTTATTAAAATTATAATAACTTTTGATAGACTAGACCGATTTGAATGAAACAAAGACTAAGTTACTTCCGAGGATATGCTTTATGATTTTCTTATATGAGGTTTTATCGTGAACCCCGTACTTTAGCAGTGATGCGTGTTCATACAAATAGACAGACAGACAGATATTTCTAAAAATGATTGAAATGTATTCTATTACTTATTTACACCTGCCACAATTTTTTTCACGAAAAGCGAAAAAGTAGCGCTTTAGATTTACATTCTTATTATATGTATAGATGATACCATACATTATTTACAGTTTAGAAAACTATCCGGAGATTTCAGATTAAGGAATTTATTAAGCTCACTTTACACTTATCGTTATTTCTTGGTCGATTTAAAAAATATTTTAATAAATTATAGCGTATGTGATCTTCCGACATATAAACGATGTTTTTTCAAACTTTCATTAAAAACATTTCAGTAGTTTTCGCGTGAAAGAGTATTAAACGTCCATCGATCTTCGTAAACTTTCTCGTTTACAATACTGATAGAATTTATTATATGAAGCGTTGTCGGACACAGCGTCGATGAACGAAAGTTCGAAACCTTGTAACAGAGTTGAAACTTCTTGTGAAGGAAAACATTTCGATGAAATCATAGCATGGTGGTAAGGCTTTGTCGCAGTCTGCTTGGCTAGGAACTATCACCTACAAGTTGTATAACTGTCGCGAAGTATCAATTAGTGTGTTCCGGCAGTTAGGTTTGGCGTTTTATACCGCCTCGTGATTTAACATCAGATAAGATTGTGGTCAAAAAAATAAAAAATAAAGAAACTATTTTTTTATAGATACATCGTAAAAACTTACAAACAGCTTTCTACTTTGTATATATACAATGCAAAGCTGTATGTCTTATAATATAATCTAGAATCTGTGTAGTTTTAATTTTATTATAGGAGCAATTTCCTTTCGAGTTTCAATTCATAGTTGAACATCGTATTTGCTAAAGAAATATTTGTTATTAATTAATAAATGTAAATTAGGACATTATCAGAAATTAAGTTCATTAATGATAAATTACGAATAGTACTAAGTATATTATGTTTCACGATTCCTGAATGATTAGTTACTACCAAGAAATGATTACTAGCTGTTATAACATGTTGAATTAAAATTATGATATATTATTTGGTATTATGGAGTAATAAGTCTGTCAAAATACTTGATACAGAAACAGCGAGGTTACGTAGTAAATAGATTACCAGAACACGTGCATCATAAAATAAACTGGAGTTGAAAAAGGAATTCAAAATTAAAACGTGGCGCCATCTATGAGATATCTACAATAATCGGTCGTATAGTATTCTGTCAACAAACTAATGTAATACGCCATCTGTTCGAGACTGATGAAACTTACAATTTTTAACAAACATTGACAATCATTTCATTTGTAATTAAAAAATATTGAGGCTATTAATCGAAATATGTATAAATTATTCTATCTATATATCTACATAATATATGGACCAAATTTTACATAAACGCCAACGTTTTATGAAGGTCGGTTGAGTAGTATCAGAGTTCCTCGTGGACAAACATCATGACACTAGATTTTTATATATTTGGATAAACGATTATTATCCTTTATTTACTATCTTACTATTACTTGCGCTAATATATATTTGACCAATGCTTCGGGAACATTTATTTTTTCTTGATGAAGGATAACCCTATAACCTTTCCCTTATCCCTGATAACGTATAGTAAAGTTTTATGACGGTCAGATGTCTAGTTGAGACGTGAAAGCTTAACAAACTCACATTCGCATTTATAATAATATTAAGGATCTATCTTTTAGTAACACTAGAAGTACTGGTATATATTCGTATATAAGTTTCACATGATTAAATGCAGGCAAAGCTGAGCGTAGGTGATATACTATATAGGTACGTATGGAGCGTACAACCATGCTAATAATGTTAATAAATAGGTACTAAAAAAGAAATTACACTGTGACACAAATAGTTTCATGAACAAAATTTACCTTTGAGTTTCAGTTATCCGCTCTTATTAGTAATAAAATATCAATCCGTTTTACTAATTCGTACAAGTTTAATAATAAAAAAATGTTGTAAGAAAAGGATACAAGCACACATGTTTTTAATTTATTCGCGACGGAGCGAGATAGCAATACGAATTCGATACAAAGTTTTCCAACTATGAACACAGTGTTTGTAGCGTGAATTAATTTCACATATCAAATGTTAATAGTCACAATAAAAATTAACAAGTTATGTAATAAAAATTCAAATTTAGATACTCAAACTAGTTTATTGTATATAGTAATTTTTTTTTGGAATTAAAAAATTCCACGCTTATAAGAGAAAACACAGAAGGACACCGTGTCACTTGAGTGCTTAATGGTCAAACGCTTCTCCAATGGAGACACCGTCGATTCGTGATCAGAAAACCAAACACAGATAAAAATCTCAGTCTCTCAATGAACACCGACGTATGTTAACTTTATATAAAACAATTACGAACATATTTCGATTTCTGTTACAATTATATCAGTGATATTAATTGAATTTAATAAAATATATTGAAGTTTATAAATCAAAAGTGAAAGTGCCGTGTTTTGTGTAAATTTTGTTTAGTTTACTATTGTTTTGTTAAATAACTCAAACTGGATCCGAGGCGGAAAGGTATTTTGGGTTCTCCGTCGAGTTACGTGTATTGCAGTAAGTTGTTGTAGTTTATGTGGCATCGTTGAAAAACACTGATGTTGGATTTATAACCTAAAAATTGACCTGATTCTAATGTAATCAAACTACGAACTTGTAAACATAAGTAAAATCTCAGGTTATTGAATGTCGCTAGAAAAGCGGCTTTCTAGTACTTGATCTAGTTTAAAAATGGCACTGTGTAAAGTAATTTGTATTATTATTTATGTTCGTAGATAATCGTGGTGAATATTCTACTATCATCTTTGGATGAATTTAAATGAATTGAAATAAAAAAAAATGTATAAAAAATTCTGTATTGCTAAATATTTATCGCATTTTTTACTACCTCTACTATTTTAATTTATGTATCTGTTTTTATTTTATAAAAGCTGCAATAAACAAACATATACATTTGGGATGTTAATTTATGTATATAAGGGGTTTATTAGTTAATTAAAATGACTTTTTTTCATACAATTATTTGCTTTTGTACAGTCAGTGGTCCATCTTTATTTAAAACTAGCTGATCTGTGCAACTTCGTCTGCACCAAATCGGTTATTACCGGTTTCAATTGTATTTTTAAATCCAAATAATCTTAAAAAACCTAAAAGCCGATTGCAGCGACATCTAGCACTTCCAATTGTGAATCCAAACTATCCAGGGAGTCACTCAAACATATACCCAGTTGATATGTGAGAAATCTTTTAAAATAAGCCTAGAATCTGTTCGCAGCATTATTTAAAGTAGTGTCATCAAAGTGAAGATTTATTTTACTTTTGACATACAAACCACCTTTTTTACTGAGATACTGAACTTGGGATAATATACCTTTCTAACAGTGAAATAATTTTTGAAATCGGACCAGTAGTAGGTACCAAGCATTCCTCGAAAACAAAACTTTACCACTCATTATAATATTAGTATAAATACAACATAGTAATAACTGCAAACAGTAGTCCAGTGAAGCTGTTAAGACCTTGCTAGGTCAATAGCGTGGTCAGTTCGAGAAAAAAAAAATAACTGCATACACCTCAACTGATTTATTTTAATCTTAGATTCACAAACCTGAACCCAACTACTTCAAGACTCAACAACATTTAGAAAACTAATTTTATCAAATATCGAAACAACACACGTACTGATAGAACTCTAGTTGAGATTCATCTTCTACAATGCAATGTAACTATTATCTAGGTTTATGTTTTAGGAAAAAACTTGTCACCTTTGTTTAGCAAACATTTTTTATACAATAAAATAAATGTAACAACATATAAGTGACAGTTTCGTTTACACATATTTTTTTCATATGAGGTTGATAATTACGCATAGAAATGTCATATAGCCGTAGCTCAGTTATAACGTACTGGACATTATATGGTCTGCAGTAGCCGACGGTTCGATTTCCGGCGATCTTTTTTTTAAAGTAGCTTAGGGAAATATAGCTTAAATTTTTAGCTAATCTGTCTGTTATACATAGCACAAAGAAAATTTACCAAAATCCGTTAAGAATTTCATTAACTACAAATTTTTGATTTTCGTCCGTTATCCTGGAGAATCCCTTGCGTTTTGTGAGATAAAAAGTCCACTGGATGTAACCTTGTAATATTAGTTATCACTGTGCCAAAATTCGACAAAATTGGTTCAGTATTTTCAGAGTGATACGTGTTCAAAGGGACAGACAAACAGGCAGATCCTGGAGAATCCCTTGCGTTTTATGAGATAAAAAGTCCACTGGATGTAATCTCGTAATATTAGTTATCACTGTGCCAAGTTTCGTCAAAATCGGTTCAGTACTTTCAGCGCGATGCGTGTTCACAGGTACAGAAAGACAGACAAAAATTGTAAAAAGATTATTTTTGGCTTCTATATCGATAACAAAGTCTACCCCGATCAAAATTTTCAAAAAATATTTAATGTACAGATTTGACCTTGCTACAGTTTTATTATAGTATAGATTAGCTGTGCCTGCGACTCCGTCCGCGTGGAACCCAATGTAAAAAAACAGTGACTAATAAAATCATCTCAATGTATTATGTCCATTTACTTATCTTCATTTCTCTCGTAGTTAAGTCGCGTCGTCATTAAAATTACAATTACTTTTGATAAAGTGGACCGATTTTAATGAAACGATAAATCTTACTCGAGGATATGCTTTATGATTTTCTTGTGAGGTTTTATAGTGAACGCAGTACTATAACAGTGATGCGTGTACAAACAAACGGACAAACAGGCATTTCTAAAAATGATTGAAATGTATTGTATTATTCACTAGCCGGCCCAGCAGACGTTATCCCGCCCTGATAAAAAAAAACTTGACAAAACAGACAGACATACGTGGCAGAGGACTTTGTTTTATAATATGTAGTGATTAATTTTTTTTTCACAAAAATCTAATAAGTACATACACTTTAAATTCTTATTATACCTATGTATAGAAGACTATATTTATGTTTTTTTTTAATTTGGTAAAAAAATATTATTTCTTAAATAAAGATTTTATTACTATCATTACGCAGTTTGATTGAATTACAAGTGGTATCATTGATAACATTACTGAACAAATAAGATGGTTGCCCCCTTCTTAGAACTTTCTAGAGAGTTCTCGTGACATCTCTGTATTTATATTCCGTGTTATCACTTTTTTCCCATTCACTTCGCTTTTGCAAAGTAATCAAGCTATATTACGCAAGATGTTACTAAAACCACACAATATAAAACATAATAACACAAAATTATATATAAAAAACGAAAGCCACTATATAACAGACTTGATCCCGCCAAAGACTTTCGTCTGTATATTACGATAATATGTCCAATAACATACTTTTTTAAAGAAAGAACCGTTAAAGCCACATTACGTTTGAAAAACAGAAAATAAAATAGTAATGTCTTTATTATATTTAAATGATAAGTTTATAAAACAAAATCTCTTTTTATACCCGTTAGTTTGCTCATTATCTGATAGTTTGAGAATTGTTTATCCGATTTACGTGATTTCTTTTTAAATAATAGATATGTTCTGTGGCGAGTATGTACTCTGTTGCTTTAAATGAACGGTAAAGATAAATTTGCAAGCGCAGACAAAATCGCGGACGGCTGCTAGTTATAAAGATAGACTGAAATTTAAATTTCAAAATAACATGGGAAATTATACATCCTTCCACTATTTAATCAAGGTTACTTTTCAACATCAAATCACGCGATATAAAAATTTAAATGCATCTTTCTTTGTCTCATCTTCACATTCATAAGCCAAACCAATCTATCATTGTTTGTTTCTCCTGGCAATTGGGCTTGTTTGAAGTATATTCTTACATTTAAACACTACGTCGTATCTAATATTTTCTGTTTAATATTAAAATGCATATAAACAATTATTACACATTTTTTTCGGCTTGATGGAAACGAAAACCCCGGTAATAGTCGGTATACGATTAAATTTTCCACGGAAAAATTATCCTTTCTTAAAATATATCGTACAACTGTATGATAATAGTATAAAATTAGAGTTTCTAAAAAATAAGGTTAATTCGTGTAGCTCGCGTGTACATAAGTGAGGTCGGTCTTTACCTCCGATGACGCGCCCGCACCTTTGTACTGAATGCGTGCGTCGACACTTAGCTGTGCGCAGTCCAAAGCATTGACTTAAGCGATTTATGTGTTTTAATTTTTTATTTACTTACTAGCTACACCCGCAGCTCCGTACGCATTTTTTAAAAATTGTATTAAAGAAATATAAAATTGAGAGACCATGTACAATTATATAAATGCTCTTTAAAAATAATTGTAAGTATGCGACACGCACGCTACTTACAGTAATACCTAACGTATACATAAGATATATAAATAATAACAGTGTATTAAATTAGGTTTATCATCAGCAACATATTTAGAACTTTAACCCACCATATAACTACCTCAGTGCTCACTTATACTGTATAAGGAACTAATGAAACAATGACTTATAATATATGATACTAGCCGACCCGTGCCCTCTTCGTTGGGCGGTAATAGGCATTATCAAGCTACAACTTTTCTCTAGAACTCAATCATATATATCTCATAATTAAGGCAGCGTTCGTAAGAAACGTTTTCGTTCGACCATTTTTCTCCGACTCCCCAGATATTACCCCCTACAACCTCGCAAACTTTACTTCTTTATAATATTAGTATAGATTATAGATAATATAATTAGTTAATAACTTCTGCCCGTGACTTCGCACGCGTGGAATAGTTATTTTGGGCTAAGACGCAGCGGAAGCTCTCAAAAGGAAAAAATACTCCGATTTTAAAACATTTTTCATTGTTGCTCCGCTCCTATTAGTCTTAGCGTGATAATATGTAGCCTATGACACTCATAAATAACGTGGCTTTATATTGGTAAAAGAATTTTCAAAATCGGCTTAGTAGTTCTTGAGATTACCCCCTATAACGTCACAAACTCACAAACTTTACCTCTTTATAATATTAGTATATAGATTATAGCCCCTGCCTGCGACTTCGCCCGCGTAGTAATAGTTACACTCTGGGCTAACGCTGACACACAGCAGAAGCTCTCAAAAAAAAACATCTCGATTTTGAAACATTTTTCATCTGTGCTCCGCTCCTATTGGCCTTAGCGTGAGTTTTGTTTCCAAATATTTAAAAAGTAAAGGTTGAATTTCATCTGGCTTTAATGTGGTTGAAAATGATATTTCCTTCAAATATTTTTTGTTTTTATACACTTTACTGGAATATAGACGAGTTATTTCATATTATACAACAAGATAACATTATATGGTAATTTAATCTTCGATACGCTAGATATTTCTATATAAATATAAGTAATGGCCATCTGCGCGGCGCTCCGCATGGGTACAATGCACTAATGGGACGTCATAAGTGTTTGAAGAATTTAGATCCATTATTTACCGCTTTATTTATAATTAATCATAGTTCAAGTGGATTACATTTGTAAATTGAATCGCAAATAACCATTTACTTTTTAATAACATACAAATTAAAAGTGGAGTAACTATTGGGTTATTCTTAAGATATATACATATACCACGGTGGACTTTTCTGTGGGCATTTTTGGTTCTACATTTCTGTAGAACCTTATTTATATCTTCTATAAATAAAATAAGAATGTAAATCTAACATGTCCGTACTTTTTAGTTTTTGTGAAAAAAAAAATTGTTGCCGTTGTCTTGGTATAAGTGATAAAATACATTCCAATCATTTTTAGAAATTGTCTATCTGTCTGTATGAACACGCATCACTGCCATAATACTACGTTCACGATAAACCTCACGAAGATCTTAAAACATATCCTCGAGTAACATTTAGTCTTGGTTTCATTAAAATCGGTTTACTCTATCAAAAGTTATAGTCATTTTAATGACAACGCGACTTAAGTACGAGAGAAATGTATATAAGTACATTCAGATGATTTTATTGGTCACTGTTTTTTTACGTAGTCTCGGGCACAGCTAGTCATATAAATGAATATACACACACAGATACACATAATAATATACTCGTATCAAAACATAAACTTTCCGGAAAAAAGTACCTAAATGATATTGAAAACCGTTTCAAAATTCGTTGCGTGGTATAGAAGAACTAAGGTAATACGATCAGACACTAAAAGCAGCTTTATCATTACATAGTATAAAACAAAGTCCCCTACCGCGTCTGTCTGTCTGTTTGTTCGCGATAAACTTAAAAACTACTGAACGGATCTTTATGCGGTTTTCACCAATGGATAAAGTGATTCACGAGGAACGATATGGTATATAATTTGTCCAGGATTTTTTTATAATTAGGGCGGGACAACGTCTGCCAGGTCCGCTAGTTTAAAATAAAGCAATGTTTTTAAACGTCTTCTATATACATTTTATTCAAGAATTTATAAATTAAGTAAGAGAAATAAAAGTTTTTAGCAAATAGTACCCTGTTTTACAATAAAACTTAAAACACTACTGATTAGTCAGACATTAAGTTCAAATATCATCTGAAACAAGTGTTACTGGAACAGTGTTATTGTAGATTTAATAGTAAATATATTAACTAGTAAACGATTGTGAACAATACTTGTATTATTTAATTCAATTTTTTTCTACGGCGGGAACATTTATTGAACTGGTAGTTTTTGGTTCATTAGGTCTTTTTCAAGACCTACATTTTTAAAACCTTACACGACCCGTAGATGTAATAATAACATTAATTGAATTGTGTTCTTTTTCAATGCATTTCAATGGAATCCCGTTAAAGCTTGTATTTGTATTTATCGTTGGCGCTTACGTTTGTACCATAGACAAACTAAATGACTGTTAATAATGCATTGAGTTTTAGTAACTTATTCCTTTTTTAACCAGACCTCACTTAAGGGGCTAGCAGAAAATCTATGTAATTATTAGATTTTAAAGCCAAGTTTACAAGTTCAAAAAAATGGTAACATTTTACATACCAACACCACCATTATATAAGTTGATCATCTGTCGTTTGACCGTGTCACAGTTCAACTGACAGTTACTTGAAATTTATTTCAAGTTTAAAGTAAGAAAAATGTCGAGTCAGTCATAAGGACAATTATTTTATAAACAATGAAATAACATATGTATGTTCTTTTTTGAATTTACATATTAATTGTTCTTATAGTCTGAATGACAATATTTAAATTTCAGAATTTGTTTATTGATATTATTAACATTAGTTTGGTATTCATATTTATTGCCACTCAGAGCATTAATTATATACATTTTTATTATTTATTAAGTCTATTATCCAATAAAACGTATGATGTGTTGCAAAATATCGATATTGCATGTACACAAACCCCTATACCACGCGTGGTTAGTTTGACGCAAATCGCACTAGCATAATACGGCCGGTCATGCTGAAGTAGCACGTCATGACACGCCTAAAGAAGTTTTCACTTCTAAAATTCATTCGAATACGAAATAAATTAAATATCAACCTCTTATTTGTCAAAAAACTTTAGTCCGAATTTAAAGCAACTCTAGAATTGCGTAAGTCAACAGGAATTAACAAAATTATTAAGAAAATAATTCAATTACGGCCACCTTACACAAAACATGACGTTCTGATCTAATTAAAGAATATCCGTCTTATTAACAAAAAGGTAAATACGCGTTGAACACTTGTTTAAAAAGTTTGATCACAGAAGATTGTTCTTACCCTTTGTTGATAGACAGACGCTGTTATTTTCTAACACTTGTCTAACTTGGCAGTTCTTATTTTATTGTTGTGATTTAGTGAATTTGTACTCGCATACTATTATATATCGAAATTATATTTTTAAATGTATAAAAATCCAGTGTCGTTATGTTTATCCACGATTAAGTCTGAAACTACTCAACCGATTTTCGTGAAAGTAAGCATTTATGTATAATTTGTTCTAAATTGAGAGCTAGGATAATTCATATTTCGATTAATAGCTTCAATATTTTTAATTATAAATTAACTGATTGACAATGTTGATGATTGTTACTAATTGTAAGTTTCATCAGTCTCGAACAGATGGCACTTTAATTAAGTTTGTTGACAGAGAACTGTATGACTGACTGTTAAAGCTAACTCATAGATGGCGCCACACTTTAATTTTGAATTTATTTTTCAACTTCAGTTTTTATGTTATGGTACACGTGTTTTATTCAATTTAGCATGTAATAACTGAGCCACAGCAACACGTGACCGGGTCAGCTAATTATGTTATAAAATTTTAACCAAAAACTTTAAATGTAAATTAATTTTACAACCAATTATAACAATTTAACCATTTCTATATCACTTTGCTCTTGCAGAAATATGTAATGAGTAGGCAGATTTGTTATTCAATTAATTTGACGCTCATATGGACCTTTTGAAATTAATGTTGACTTGACATATTCAAATGATTAGATATAAAACTAATTATGGCACTGATGCGTGGGTGTATTCAAATTTTAATAAAGGGACCGCATGAGGAAGTTATCCGATCGATTTAATTCCTAATAGTTCCTAGTATGGGTAATTGATCAAAGTAAAGACATACATTAAAACAGCGGTGCTCAAACTTGTTATTTGATCCATCATACATTATTTAGTTGACTATTCCTAGCCTGCCGACATACGACGACATAAGATAATTATTAACCGACTTCAAAAAAAGGAGGAGGTTATCAATTCGTCTGTATGTTTTTTTTTTTTTTTTTTTTTTTTATGTTTGTTACCTCATAACTTTGGACTGGGTGAACCGATCTTGATTATTCTTTTTTTATTTGAAAGCTGGTACTTCCCGTGTGGTCCCATTTTAATTTGGTCCAGTTCCGACAACGGCATCCAGTGCAAAACCGTATCAGTATTAAATTTGCATTAAGTATATACACGACAAATAGACGAATAACTCAATATCACGCTAACCGATTTCGATGATTCATTTTTTATTGGAAAGGACGTACTTCAAGGGTAGTTTGATGAGAGTTTGGTTAGGTTCTGATTATGGGATCCGTGACAAAGTAAGAAAACTTTCAAGAAACGAGCCTACTCCTTTCTTAAGGGCCGGCAACGCATCTGTGTTTCCTCTCGTGTCGCAGGTGTCCATGGGCAGCCGTGATCACTTACCATCAGGTGACCCGTATGTTCGTTTGCCACCAATATTATAAAAAAAAACTCTTCAATTCTTAGGAGCCTATTGTGCTTATGTTCGTTGCTGTGTTCCAACATGACGCAAGCATTGTAATTACATTACTTAAGGTGTATTATGTGTGAAGCGATGGTAGCCGAGTTGGTGGTAGAAAAAACTATCGCGGATTATTGATAAGGTTGCGTTCGTACCAAACGTTACTTATTGTACAACCAATTGAAATCATATCGCATACCATACCGCAAAAAATGCGCATATTTTAATATACTTAAGGCGGAACGGAGTTCGCGGGCACTGCTAATAAAATATATTTATGTACACAAAAAATGGAAAAATAAAGTAAATTTTCAAAAAAAAGTATTAACCGACTTCAATATCAATCAAAAACCCATAAGGCACTAAAAAGCGGAAAATAAATAGTTTATCAAAGTAACCAAATTAAATAAAACATATGAATATGTGTGCTACCTAGAGATATATTAGAAGTCGGTGCCAACTGAAAATCGTATCATCTACATAGGTACAAAAAGTTTAAGTCCACTCTCGCGTCTCTGTAATACTTTTCTACCTGGAACAAATTTGAAATTTCGGTTGGCACCGATTTCCAATACATCTCTAGGTAGCACACATATTCATATGTTTTATTTAATTTGGTTACTTTGATAAACTATTTATTTTCCGCTTTTTAGTGCCTTATGGGTTTTTGATTGATATTGAAGTCGGTTAATACTTTTTTTTGAAAATTTACCTATTCATACATATATTCGTTTGTGAATCATACAATTGAGATTGCATGATTCAAAAACGCATACGTGCATATCGGATATGAGTTTTTCGCACTATTCGATTCCTTTAGTGAGCCGATGCTTTCGGGTATGGAAAATATCGCGATGAATCCTTAGCGTGCTGGGAGCCAATGCCAGCCTGGTTAGCTACCCACCTCAAATTGAAAATCTGTCGATAAGTACCTATATGTTAGTTCTGGCAGCTGGATCTGCCATGCAACCCTCGTTTAGGTTTAGCGTATTACCCTTCTTAAGCCCAATCATCATTAAATATCAGATGAGAAAGAGGTGGAACGCTAAAAATTAATCTATGAATTATTTGTTTTATATTAGTTCGTTTAAAGGACTATTTTTTATATCATAGGAGGCAAACCAACAGGTGGGTCACCTAATGTTAAGTAATCATCGTCTTCCATAGACAATAGCAACACCAGGGTAGTCACAAGTGCGTTGCCAGCCTGTGTTTTGGAGAGGGGGGAGGAGGAGGAGAGGGAGAGGGTAGGAGGGCCTCCGGTGCTCTCACTGACCGAACGAAACGCAACAATGCAAGTACTGTTACTTCACGTCGGTTTTCTATGGGTCGGGTGGTAAAACCCTGGGCGAGCCGACACATTTATGCTGAAATCAGTAATAGCTTTAACGTGACTCTACCATCTAAAGGACTGCACAGTACCTGACGGAAAGTACAGTACAGTCCATAAATAACGGCGACTGTCGATGTTAAATAGCAACGGCAGTTGTAGCTATCATAATAACACATACTGTTTACACATATCAGGGCGGGACAACGTCCACCGGGCCCGCTAGTTATTTATAAAGATGCAAAACGTGGAAAAAGTTGGGAGCGACTGCTAGTAATTCACAATTAGAAGATGAGAAGTTTTGTGTATTTACATACGCGGGTATATTACGACGGGCATAATAAGAAGATAGTACTGTTGTGTTTTATGAGTTAGAGGTTAAAGATTTGCGCGTTCAACAGTTTGAGCATCAGCGCATTAAACCGATTACGCCAAACGTAATTTGTATGTCCGCCCACGCGACTGCTTGTAACTCACAATTAAGTGACAAGGTTAATATTAGATCCATATTATTATTTTTTATATGATCACGTTTTTAGATTCGACATTCATGCATATATAGGTTGCCACTACAATATGTTCATACGTCAGATGCACCAGTAGTAGCCTTAGGAATATGAAATTATCTTACCTTTTAATATGACATAATTTGAATACTAAATATAGTGCCAAATTAGTCGCCCCGTCTTTCAAGATCGGTAAGACCAACAGCAGCAGTTTTTTAATTTCCGGATAGTTAGTTCAACCACCGTGTCAAGCGGATTTTGATGATAATAGGTATCCCTAAAGTTATTAGTCGGTTTTATAGGTAAATAGTTTTAGGTTTTGTAACAAAGTCCCAAATCACAATACCGATTCGCTGGATAGTAAGTTTTGGCACCATGTCAAGCGGGTTTTAATATCTAAAGCCTTATAGGGTGGATCAATATGTTAACGACGGTGACGTCTGGAAATGACGCTCCTCTCTGTGCATCCGCCAAAAACGAATGTCACTATCTATGTTTGTAAAACTATATATGATGAAAAGATAAACCAGATCGAGTTTCTTGCCGGTATTTTTCGATGACTGCGTTCATTTTCAAACCAATGGTTGTGATGTCTATAAGCGCCTTCTCAGGGCCTAAACTGAATAAACTATGTTAATAATAACTTCAGTTTATTTAATCGTAAGACTAAATAGAATATCCATCTTTTATTATTGCCTTTATAGCGACAGAAATAAAAAAACATAGTGAACTAGAGCTTGTATAATAATGGTTGAGTAATACTAACACCTGCGTATGAGAAGGGATGTGCCCAGGGGTCGCAAATACCAAGGACGTGTGCAGACAACGGAAACGGTCCACCTGTACAAACCGTCCCCTTCAAATATCACGTACGGCCACGAAATACGCGTTACAGAAAACTCTAACTCACAGAATATAACTTTACGAAAATATAACCTTTGAACAAACTAATAATATGTTTTATCCTGTTTTAATCATTTAAAAGTATATCTTAATATATATATTTCTTGTGTGCGTGTGTATGTGACTGAACTCCTCCTAAACGACTGGACCGATTTTGATGAAATTTTTTGTGTGTGTTCGTGAAGATTCGAGAATGGTTTAGATTCACAATTGGACCCGGCAGGTGGCGCTGCGATCGACTTTTAGGATTTTTTTTGTTTTCAAGGCAGGACAACGTCCGCCCGGTCCGCTAGTAATATATATATATACAAATGTATAAAAAAACTATTTATAATATGTGGAAAGAATATTTTAATGAAAGATCTAAAGAAAAGAGGTCCTATGTCGTTTTATTACATAGGTTATGCTATGAACGTTATTCGTTGCAAAAGTTTGAATATTTAATGAAAAAAAGTCCTTTACCATTTTGTTATATATCACGTTCACCATTTTCTGATGGAATGTGTCAAGATCAATAATATTAGAATAAATTTAATAAAAAAGAAGTAATTGAAATAAACTGGTTGTCGGCACGTTTTATAGCATTTTAGCAAAAGCTTCGAGTGAAATGAGTGAAAGATGATTTTATAAAAGAAGCTGCATGAAAGATTTTACCGTTTGTATAATTAAGTTGTGATGGCGCTGATATGACTAGAGTCAAAAGCCCCTGAATAATTAAAAAAATGTATAAATTAGGTTTTCCGAATCGGTGATTATATTTTGATTTTATTTATTTACAAGGCACACATTACAGATAGTGAGTGTAAATGTTTTTAAGTTAAAATTCATGTTTTTTTGTCTGCTGTATTATCCAGATTTATATGCATGCATATAAATGCTTAACAAATACATTAATACATACATATACGAGTATACTAACTTAAAATTTATAGTATTAAAGTGATGACTTGTGTTTATAGACTACGTGTCGAAATTGACTCGGACAAGATGGAAGATGTATATGTCAATGTCGACACTGCAAGAGTTACAGTAATAGTATTATATGAGCGACATATGTTAACAATCGGTTTATTAACATAAATGTTATCAATATAAAAAGGAATATGAAGCAGTCTTTTGCAGCGACTGCGAGAATTGGTGCTAAAATTATACAAGTATAGTTATTGTAGATAATATAATTAACTATTTAACATAGGTAAGTTTCATAAGCATCTATTCAAAGTCTAAATTGATTAAAGTATTTTGTTTTATTATTTTGTTTCACGCTAAAATAACGTTACCGATACATTTGAATAGACTTAAATGAATTTGCTTATAGCATGATAATGCCGAACGATTCGTATCAATTATATAATTATATATTATATATAAGATTATAATATAATCAAAACAACGATTATCAGTAAACTTCAATCATTCTCAACGTAGGTAGCTCTGTCTATTAGTGGAAAAATTCTTAAAATCAAATTAATAGTTAAAGAGATTATCTCCTAAAACATATGCAAATTTCACCTCCTTAAATGGTAATGTAGATTATTCTTATAAACCAGAGATTTGAATATTTATATTATCTCCAGGACCACGCTCAAAATCGTCCGAAGTAAATTAATAAAAAATTAAATACCTGTCGACGGCATAGTATTTAATAGTTTAGGTACAATATTACAAGATAATGTATTATTTTAAACCTCTTTTTATCGCTTTTATTTATGTCGCTTTGATTTCATATATATAGCTTTTTATAATATGTAGAAGTACTTACTGTTAGGTATAGTATAAATGTTGTTTAAAAAATTAATAAATTTTTTTTTTTTCTAGTGGCCCTACCATTAGAAAGTTTGCCGAACGTCGGTTGGAAGTTCGATGGACGAGTTTATTTAATTTTTTTTTACCATGTTTTTGCGCAAACTATTTCTTCACTATACCTCTGTTATAAATAACTCCATTTTAGTGGCGAATTTATTCACTTTAATATGGGTTTTAAAATAAAATACAGCCTACGCTACTCGGTAAATAATGTAGGTTTCTATAGATGAAAGAATTTTTAAAATACGTTAAGTGTAACATACATCTTCTGTATTTGTAATAGTAGTACAGATATATTACACATACCAATGATTATCTAAAGAAAACTCTATACCTGTATGTCAGAGATTACTTGGTAAAAATAATTAAAAAATAAACAAATGAAGGGCTAAAGGGAAAAATTACAATTTTTTTACAATTTGATTTTTTTGTAGTTTATGGCCACAAAAATACTCATTTCATAATATGACTATCTAAAACAAGTGTAAAACACGTTGTGTCACAACTTTTGTTGTTGTTGTATTTATAATTAGTAAATAACTACAAGCTAAGTCCGTGACTTGACCAAGTCGGTTATTATTATTTTTAGGCATATTTTATACAGAAAGCGATTTCAAATACATATAACATACAAAATTTCCTTTAAAAATAATTCATTCTAATGTATATAAAATGCTTTCAAAATTTAAATTGTCTCCTGTTAAGTTTTGTAAATGCGACTTAGCCAGTTTTCCTTTAGCCCTTCAAATGTTATACATTGTAGTCCACTGTTAATCTCCACTCACTACAGATATACTATAAAATGGCTGATTATCGCATTAAATAGAGTGAAGACAAATTAAAAAAAAACCCAGTCACTTTGTATAATGAGCGTAATTTACAAAGTACATTATACACAACAGATTCGAATGTCTCATTACGTTATATTTTTAACAATAACTGCTATTTCGTTATTTAGCAAATTAAGTTATAATAAATGGCATTAAAAAGTTTCACTCACACTATAAACTATTATTAGCTCCAGACTGTTCTTATTTTAAATATAGAAAAATTCTTTGTAAATAATGCCAAGTTTCTGACATTTTAATGCCGGCTTTATTGGATTTCGTTATCGCTTTGTTTCGAATAGTTTATAACGGTTATTGGATTAATCCTGTATTAATATAATTATACACGCTACTAATTTTAATAACATGTTATAACTATCCTTAAAAGGTTAACTGTGAATAATGTAAGAACTATATCTAGTTAGCTTTTTCTTATAACTTCGTCTGCCTGTTTTTCGGTACTTTCATAACTCTCGGCTACCTTTATGTCAAATTTTATTGCGCTCTATTTTAAAAACTTAGACGTGAAAAGATCATATCGTTAATGAAGTACACAATAATGAAAAATAATAATTTGTAGACACGAGAAGTTCTAGGAAACCAAAAATAAATTCTTGTGAAAAAATAATCAGAAAAAAATTGTGTGGTTTTATGAAACCACGATACAAGTGAAACTTTGTTTTGGATCGTAAAATAATCGATTTACGTTAATTTAATAATTGGAAAATGGGAATGATAATGCCAAATCGATAGTAGATAAGACATCCAATTATAGATTTTAATTTCAATCTGCGTATAAGGGTACGGAATACATAATAAATACAATCATTCAGATGATAGACGCATGTTAAAAACTGAGCACAATATTTATTTAAATTAATATATCATTTTGAACTAAGCCATGTGCGTCGCCATATTACACTTGACTGCTTTGCCGAGCGCCTATTCACTTTACCCCTACTCCGCGGCCAGCTGTAATGCAACATGCGATAAATGGACGAAAAAATTTGAGGCGATGGAAAAATCGTTTCACTTTAATGACGTAAAAACTTTGAAAGAATAGGAAAGAAAATGCATTACGTATTTTCTATGGGTTTTATACTGAACTAGCGGGCCCGGCGGACGTTGTCTAGCCCTTATAATAAAAAAAGGATTGTGTGGTTTTATGAAACCACGGTAAAAGTGAAACTTTTTTTCACACTATAGACATTTAACTAATAATATTCTATACACTACACGGTCAGCTGCTGCGAACTATAGGCGCCGCCATATTGGCCCTGGCTGCTCTGACGAGCGCCTTTCACTTTATCCCTACTCCGCGGCCGACCATCACGCGACATGTAATACACAGACGAAAAAGTTTGAGACGATGTAATAAAAGTTTCACTTTAAAAACCTTGATAAATTATATACCTAAACCTTCCTCATGAATCACTTTATCTACTCGTGAAAACCGAATAAAAATCCATTCCTACTGAATGCTGAATTTTTGAGTTTACGAACAGACAAACGTGACACAGGACTCTGTTTTATAATATGTAGTGATAGTGATACTAAATAAAAGAATCAGCTGATTGCCATTAAAAAAAACCGTATTTAGCATTCAGTGTGACAGCGCCTGGCACTCAGTACTTGTGTAACCGCGGGTCGCAGCAGTATAATTTGCTACTAATCGCTTTATACCGATTATGCGAACGGTACGTACAAATTATGACAGTTCGTAAAGATTAAAACGCTCGAGTCTCAATTTCGTCATGTTCTCTTCTACACTTGAAGGTTTCTTTAACTGGTTATTATATTTTATTTCATCACGGCCGTTATTCTCTGCTTTAAAAAATATTTAAATTATCCTGAAAGTTATTATGTGAGACTAGCTGCATGCGCGGTATAACACACATTTTTTTTATTGTTTGTTTTAATAAATAGGTGTTATACCTATCAGTGGCAAAGGGTGGAAACTTAAATAAGGGAAGCCGAACTAAAAAAAAAGTTCTTACCTAACAGAATACCAGCGCTCATCCGTCACGAATGTTTCTATGATAATTAATGCCACGGGACTAGAATAAAATTAATGTTAATACTAATTTGTTGAGTTTGCTTACCGCATCTTCTCTTTCGAAGAAATCCCTATGTAATACAACTAGCTGTTACCCGTGACTTGGTCTGAGTCGTCTACAAGATATTTTACGTTCAAAGAGTAATACATAAGCACGATACCGCGTGCCCCACTTACTCCTGTGCAAAAAGGCATATCCCTGAACCCATAGTACCTATAAAACTCGTACCTTAAATAACTATGTATTAAATGGATATATCATGACATTTTTTTAATATGGACCAAGTATTTATGAAGTAAACCTACAAATCTGATCGGATCCAACACTTTTTGAGTTATACGCGTCCAATTTATAAGACGAAATGCGAGACTTTTTTCGTTCTGTTTGTATAGACTTATTTATTTCCTCGTAGGGATGAATCTATACTGATATTATAAAGCTGGAAGGTTTGTTTGTTTGTTTGATTGAACGCTAATCTCAGGTGCTACTGGTCCGCGGGCAGAAGCTAGTTAATAATATACATAAGATTATTGATGTGAAGTGTTGATTTAAACTTGCCGGATTATGATGAGTGGAAGCATGCAAGGGGTTACTTCACCGACACACGCTATGTTACGCCACGACGCGCTTGACGGCGCGTGGCGTTCTCGAACGGCTAAATGCGGTGACCACGGTTCTGAACTATTATGTACTAATCCGTTAATATTAAATGTAAAAAAGTCTAAATAAAATAAAAGAAAAACGTCATCCAAATGTCAAATTAAAGATAATTTTAGTATGTTCATTGCATCACAGAGAATATTTATTTATATGGATAAATAGATAATAATCTTTCTTTATTTAAAATCGATAATTTTATATATTCTGCTGTTTAAAAACATAAGTATAATTTAAAATATGTCTCCAATCTCCATGAATATATACAAAAATGAAATACATATTTTTTACTCTTAAGAAAATATCTTATTGTAACTAATTGCTTTATATGATACTCTAATATTCTTTATTTGAATATTCTACCATGTAAATTTTCTTTAGAATGCATTATTTGGATCTCATCAGTTTCGTATTAAATCAGCATGTATTCCAATTAATTACAAAATTATCGTTCCCCTAGTAGGAACGGTATAAGAAGCTATAATCTACAGAGACTGTATCTAGAACGTGCGAGTTTTTATAAGAAATGTCTCGGAAACTCTGACGAGGGAATACAATTACTTTGCTAATTAAGTATATTGCGATTATGGTATAAAAATTGAATGTGTGTTACGCGATTGAATTGTCTCTTATTATTGCGGAAATTGATGCATTGAGGAAAAACATTTTTTTAAAGACACTATGAAATGGCTGCACATTGTATGATAAGCACAGTGTAATACAAAAATAATGGTCATGCCTGTTCATAATCCTCATGGTAGTTATATATGTACCGACTGATCGCAAAGAGAGACACTGTGACAGGTTTATGATTATATGTATGATGCAATTCAGTGGAGTAACTGATATCCTACCTATGCCGCGTAAATCATTACATAGTATAAAACAAAGTCCCCTACCGCGTCTGTCTGTCTGTCTGTTCGCGATAAACTCAAAAACTACTGAACGGATCTTTATGCGGTTTTCACCAGTGGATAAAGTGATTCATGAGGAACGTTTTGGTATATAATTTGTCCTGGATTTTTTTATAATCAGGGCGGGACAACATCTGCCGGGCCCGCTAGTATACATAAAAATATTAAAGGTTATATTAATACTACCTTTTTCACATCAAGTCCGTACTTCCGCCTATAGGGCTTAGTAACATCCACTTTAATATTTAATTATGGATTTCCACAAAGTAGTCGTCGTCGCAATCTTCTCGCTCCTGCCTTGGATGCAGGTGCGGGGAAACCGTCACAAAGTAGTCATTCCCGACGCCCCGCTATATAAAAGATGGCCGCGAAATATTTTCTCTGATCATCACACAGGTCATCCTCATATACGTGCGCACACACACGTATGGTAGAATGGTTTTTTTCCTTATTTTCGAACTTGGCTCTTTTAGTTTAGCCGAGTTGTCAGATGCAGAATAAATGCTTGAGTTCGTGAGATACACATGCTTGTACACATTTGTGTCTTACTAGTTCTTATATGTATGGATAGTTTAACTTAGATAAATTCGCGATGTTCAATCAAAGGCAATATCTCAAGACGAGGTTCGGCCATTTTGGAACAATTGAGCTTATTGCTAAGCGGCTGAGCGCCTCAAACACTCGACCTAGTAGTCTTTATAAAGGTCCATCAGGCCAAGAGCGATAATCAGTTGGAAAAATATCGACAAAACATAGCCTTTTATCGAGCAAATATTTAAGTCAAAGTCCATATAGCACCGATGCAATCTCAGGTTCATCAGCCTATAGTTCTTCCCAGTGATGGGGTGGTAGGCAGCGGAGCTTGACCACAGTATATTAGTTGAATCAGCCGCGTGTAACAGCAAGTACCGCACCATCTTTACGTAGGCATTTAAAGCGACAGAAGTGGCTGTTGACAGACAATTAGATCTTAATTTTTGGTTCTCCTATTCCTTTTTATCAGTTTCATTGTTGACAACCGATCAACTAGTACATTATTATTATTAATGATTATTGTCGAGTAGAAAGTATTTTAACAATTTGGTGGCCCTCTCGTTAGAACTTTCCAAGAAATTTTTGTGGCACGTCAGAATCTATGGTTCATGATATTATATCTCATCCATCCAACTTGTGCACAATAACCAAACTATATTATATAAAAAAGCAACAATATTACAAAATATAGAGTCAAATAACACAATATTATGAATAAAATATAAAATCCGTCACATGACATGGCAAGATTCCGCCAAAACTGTCCTCATATTATTAATTATCTCGTTGGAATCAACATAGAACATGTATTTTGATTTATATTTAAAAATAAAATCTGCACAGGTTTTATACCTGAATGAGACTGCGAAATAAACTGCTTGCTACTTGTCCGTTTGAACGCGTAAATTTCTGGAGTTACCAAAAAATACAATATTTTAAAGTTATTTACTGGGAAATGCTATTGGCTATCTAACATGGCGCTAAGACTATTAGAAGCAGAGAAATTACCATACAAAATGTAGTTTAGAAAGTAAGTGAGAATTAAGTAATAGTGCAAGCGGGCCATGTAGCAGGCGTTATAAAAATTATTAAACGGATGTAAAATCACAACTTAGTCGAAAGGACTGAAGGAAAAAGCAAATACAAATAGAGTAGTATATTTTTAATAAAAATAATGTAACTCAAGGCGTTTATTACGAAACAGTCTTACTTAATAGTCACCCTTTAATCATTATATCAAACGGAAATGTGAATTTTAATAATGAAATACAAATAATTAGATAAAGAAACATAAGAATAATATTTACTAATTACCGAGTCAAGATCAAATATTTAGGTTAATTATACAAGTAGTGGCCTTTTTCTATATACATATTTTATTTTACATAACAATAAAACGTAACGCAAACAAATTAAAAACATCAGTTTCAATGAATGTTTTAATATCACATCCTACGGTCATTCACAATAAAATATCACAATTAACACTACGCCTTGCATTTGCAGTTTACGTAAACATTTAGAAGGCCGTGTCTGATTCTTTACATGTCTACGCCACACCACTTTAGGCTACGAAAGCGAATCTCAATGACCCAATGTACGCTGCGGCAACCGGCGAGTCAGTGTAAAACGCGCGCTTGCGCCTTTCTGTGCTCTATCGTCCTGAGCAGGGCCAATCAGAGCGCAGTCCAAATTCAAAATTTTGAATAAACAAATCGCGAAGTTAAACGTATTTATTTTGAATTTCGCGCGAGTTTTGTGACGTCAGAGATTATTACTAGTGATGGGGTTTAAGTCGATTTTGTGTTAACATAAAAATGTTTATTTTTGAAATTTTGTGTTAAGTGATAAAAACAGTGATGTGATCATCTTTCGAATATTATTATGTAAAATTCCAGAGATGTTTGTGTAATACTTTATTGAGGCTTCCAAATATCACTTTTATTGCGTGAAATTACGAAATTTTTTCTTAAAAGCAATTTATTCGAACGTCGGTTCTTTAACTGAAAATTTATTTCTTCATGGTAAAATTAAACGCCAATTGAGTAAAATATCACATCTTTCAAATATCTTCGAGTTTTAGGTTTTTGTTGATACTCTCATTTGACAAATGTAATCGTTCCAATTCATTAATATACAAAAGTAAAAATTATTCATAATCTAAAGTCGTACCTTTATATTATAATTCTTTTGTGTGTATATGACTGAAAACCCCTGAACGACTCGACCGATTTTGAAGAATTTTTTGTGAGTGTTTGAGTGTGTTCCTGGATGGTTTAGATTAATATATCGACCCAAGATGACACAGAGATTGGGCTTTAGCATTTTCTATTTTCATGGTAGCACAACGTCTGCCGGAGCCGCTAGTTTAATTATAAAAAGTGGCAGATTTATACAAAATATGTTACTTGTTTACTGAAATAAAGAATAAATTATTTTTTTTCGGTCTGTAAGCAGAGTAAAACAGATTTGAATTAATTTACATCGTAAAGAACTTCACATTATGCATTATACCGCCATGTTGTCTAAGTAGTTTATCAAAATTATTAAGTTTTTAGAGCATAAACGAACATTACTTAATATTATCTAACATTTACGTAATAGTTGTTGTGCTGAAAACACTATTTTCACTTTAGGAATGACTTACTTTCAATACCAAATTGATGCCGGTCTTAAACCCGATTATTTTTAAATTTAATATGTGAAATATTTAATAATGCCAGCCTGTGTGAGTCCCACCTATGGGCCAAACACTTTTTGCCGAGAGAAGGACCTAATAATCACGCCAGCCCACGACGTATTAACGATTTCAAACCTCGAGAAATCCATAGCTCTATATTTTCGAATCAAATCAATATTATATCGATTAACCGCTCGACACCTATATATTTTCCATTCAAAATACCGATGATAAAATTGTACAAATAAGGATTTCCTTGTTATTGTCTTAGATTTTTACCCGACTACGGGGAAGCCAAAAGGAAGTGTTATAATTTTTGCAGTCTATGCTTAGACTAATATACGTTATTATTCTTAGAGTCTATGTTTGTTTGTATTTACATATGCTCATCTGTAGCGCATAAACTATTCATCCGATTTTGAGGAATAAGGTATAAATCGATTCGTTATTGTGAGCCGGTTAACATAGACTATAGAGAAAAACAAGGGATACGGGGTAGGCGAAGGATCACGCATTCTGATAGTCCACACCGACACCTCTGTCTACTATACCGATGCGACTCACGACGCAGTTAGTAGGTCCATACATCGGGCCATGGACGCTCCGGCTGGGCATATTGTAGATTATAACCTAAAGATGGCGATAAAGGATCAAAATGAAACCGCCATAAAGGCAATACCGTCATTAAAAAATACCTCATAAAATAGTTAATTGTCAAATGAAATCATAAAAATAAACAAGTAAATATATAAAATAATAATAAATACATAATAAAAAACACCCAATAGTTGCTCACAGATACGATTTTTGAATTACACAATAAATAAAACGATAGTAAAAAAAAAGGTTCGGACCAAGAGTCTGCAGAAAAGAAGAAGAAAAAAAACAGACTATATTACTATTGTATTACAGAAAAAGTGGATTTTTACCTTTAAACAACCAACCAGTACTCATATTCAATGTAAATAATTTAGTAGGACGTCAGAATTGTTATCAAATTAGAGTGATTATGAACAATAGGTATGTACTGTAAATATCTATTTTCAAATGTAATTATCTATAATAAATCTATATATACAACAACAATGTAAAATGTATGTAAATCTAACGTGTCTGTACTTTATATTTTTTGGGTTATTGGAATAAGTAATACATTTCAATCATTTTTAGACATGCCTGTCTGTTTGTCTGTCTGTCAGTCTGTTTGTTTGAACACGCATGACTACTGAAGTACTTTAGAAGTTCACAATAAAACTTCAATCGTAAAGAAAATCATAAAGCATATCCTCGAGTAACATTTAGTTTTATTTGATTGAAGAAGGCGTTACTTTGCGGAAATTCATCATTAAATATCATAGTGGACGCGACTTTGCACTTCCGCCTGGAATTGATTGAACACTACTACGTCTAACTGCAACATAAAGCGAATCAATTAATTAATATATATGTATATTTATATATTAACTAGCTGTACCCGCAGCTCCGCAAGCGCTTTTTTTTAATTGTGTTAAAGAATTATAAAATTGTAAGACTATGTACAATTATAGAAATGCTTTTTAACAATAATTGTAAGTACCACACGCACGCCACTTTAAGTAACATGTAACGTATACACTAGATATATAAATACTAACAGCGTGCCTAATGAGGTTTACCATCAGCAACATATTTGAAATTTTAACTCACTTACACTGTGTAAGGAACTAATGAAACAATATCTTAAAATATTATTATAAAGACTTACATTTACATTACATTTAATATAAATTGTCATTATAATTACGATTTTGTGACTATACAAAAAATAAACGCTTGTTTGTTCCGCAAGAAATTGTATTATGGAACTCTTTATGTAATACGTTTATGGTCTAAGATCTTATTAGGAAGACCTCTTCAAAGTTACCAATAATTATAATGTCAAATTGTAAACAATAAGCTGATAAATGATATGAAAAATAAATGATGAAATGATAAATCTTGCTAAATTCCATATAGACAAAGTTGCGGATAACAGCTAGTCTAAAACAGAATAACTTAAATTACTGTTTATAAGGTCAGCTATTTGCCAGTGAGAGCCTCGTGAAGATCGGTCTAACCGTTTTGGAGATAGCACTGTGGGCAAAAACACGGTTAACAGCTAGTAGAAACTAAAATTGCCTAAGTTATTTTTTATAAGGTCAGTTATCTGGCAGTGAAAGTCTCGTGAAGATAGGTCTAACCGTTTTGGAGATAGCACTGTGGGCGGAACCACGGTTAATAGCTAGTATAAACTAAAATTGTCTAAATATTTTTTTATAAAGTCAGCTATCTGCCAGTAAAAGTCTCGTGAAGATCTGTTGAAACGTTTTGGATATAATACTGCAGGCGAAGCCACGGTTAACAGATAGTATAAACTATAATTACTTTTTATAAGGTCAGCTATCTGCCAATGAAAGTTTTGTGAAGATTGATGTAACCGTTTTGGAGATAGTACTGCGGGCGAATCCACGGTTAACAGCTAGTCTAAATTAAAATAGACTAAGTCACTTGTTATGATGCCCACTATCTCTAAGTGAAAGTTCCGTGAAAATCGGTCTAACCGTTTTGGAGATACTATCGCAAGTGAAGTCGCGGTTAACACCTAGTCTAATTTAGAGTAGCCTAATAAAAAAAAAATTGATTTTGTATACAGACACTCCATTTTTATTATATGTATAGATTATAAAATATATAATTAATATAAAGATAATAATTAAAATATGTTGCAAAATGACGTGTAATCACGACAATCAATTACACGTGCTTCGCTCCTTCATGGAGCATCTTCAGATCGATGTTGACTCATCCGATGCGAGCAGGCGCTCCCGCTATATTATACAATTTAGAAAATATAGATTATAGAACTCTCTAGAGTTTAGAGAGAGAGATTTGATACCCATCCAGGGTTACAAATGGAAGGAGTCATAGAAACTTCTAGTGACAAGTAACTAAGTTATGGTTGGTACACAATCTGAATTTGATATACCGAAGCCAATATCTGATATTAGTTCCTACTGAACCGGAAAAGTCGATATTTTTAAAATAGCTTCTTATAGCTGAAGTTCAAAGAAAAATATCATTTTTTTTATTCTAAAAGTTCGGACATTTTGTGACATGATGTAATGGCAAACGACAGAAGTGAAACTTTTGTATTACAAGGAAATGTTTCCTTAATTTCAAATATATAATATGCTATATAAATTATTATATTAATATCAATTATATATTGTATATATATGTATATATATATAATATAATATATATATATATATTGATTAATTAATTCGCTTTTTGTTGCAGTTAGACGTAGTAGTGTTCAATCAATTTCAGGCGGAAGTGCAAAGTCGCGTCCACTATAATATCCATTTAGTTTTAGTTTTATTAAAATCGGTTCACTTTATCAAAAATTATTGTAAATTTAATGACGACGCGACTTATGTATGAGAAAAAAGTAGATAAGTTAATTGACTCAATATATTCAGATGATTTTATTAATCGCTGTTTTTTTACTTTATGTTCCACGCAGACGGAGTCGCGGGCACAAGTAATAAATAAATAAGTGATCAAGGAAACGTGATGGTTATGCATAATTTGTACATTTTTTTTACTTCTATAGTAGTTGATTGCGCTGTAAACACTCAATTCAAAAGTTTTTATACAATTCACTGAAGTATAAGAACATCGTTGTTTCATTACTTCCCCATCTCTAGCTACTGACGTTGCACAGGCACTTCCTTGAATTATTATAGACTAACTAATACCCGTGAATTTGCCTGCGTCGTTATTATCTTAATGATACCTTTTTTATGTACAGAGGAAAAAACATAGCACCAAACCGCCTGCCTCACTTTTCCACTGTAAAAAAATGAATGAATGGGTGCAGTGTTTTTAAAAATCATAGTTTCTTAAAACTTTAATAACTTTATATAAAACGGTTTCGCTTGTCTTCGTAAATAAGGCCAACTTCAGAAAAAAATCAGGTTCAGAATAACCGGCTACAAGGTTGGCTGAATATCCGGTATCTGATATCCGGCTAAACTGCTCTCCGTTTCATATTTATCGTCTACAAAAATAAACAGTTCTAAATCAACATGAAAGTATAAACTTATAAACCACAGATGAGATAATCAAAGAAACGGAATCACAGCTTGCTGCTCACCGACAATGGTAAAACTAGGCAAATACCAGTTTAATTAGTCAAAAGTGAACAATGGTCGAAATACCGTAATTCAATGTTTCTCAAACTATTTGCAACGTAATGCATCTCTTGTTTATCGAACGACTTTGAAAGTTTGGGTCGATTTGGTATGAATTAATATAGGGCTTCAATAAAATTAAATGTATTATTTATTTTTTAATCATACACTTGCCTTATTTTATTTTATATTTTGTAATTTTATAGCACATGTCGTAATATAGACTGATTATTCTACACTAGCATCTGCCCGCGACTTCGTCCGCGTGGAATAGTTACCTTGGGTTAACGCTAACACGCAGCGGAAGCTCTCCAGAGGAAAAAATACCCCGATTTTGAAATATTCTTCATCGGTGCTCCGCTCCCATGGGTGTGATGATATATAACCTTCCCCGATAAATGAGCTATATAACACTGAAAGAATTTTTCAAATCGGACCAGTAGTTCCTGAGATTACCCTCTATAACGTCACAAACTCACAAACTTTACCTCTATATAATAGTAGTATAGATTACTGTAGCGAATAGGAAATTATACCATGGAACATAAATTGTTATATGTCAGAAATACGTTGAAAAGTTTCAACAAAAGGGCCGCCATCTTGTTCGGAAAGCCACTTTGTACTAATTATTTACTTAATAAAGGCAGTAATAATTTATCCTTAAATAAACCACTTATTTACCAAAAATGTAAGTAGAAGAAGAACATATATTGTTTTATATTCATAATCATAAAAAAACAGACGGATTAACTGGAATTAATTGTAACTAATATTAAAATCATGCTTGAAGTATTGTTGGAACCGTTAGCGTATAAGAGCTCCTATCTATAATCTTGTTTGAGGCTGATTATTGGTTACTTTAAGATGTAACAATAAGACATCATGCGAACTGTTATTTTGCCGCTTATATAGAAAAGGATATAGTGCCCTCAATCATCACAACGAAATAAAGTTTGAGAAACAGTAACACGGAACATTTGAAAGCAAATAATTCAGAACAGACCCTTATAACACCTAATATAAACGAACAGTTTTATAAAAATGGGAAACTACTTCTCAATCTGGTTTTAAATATTTGATCTAGTATTAATTTAAATATACCATCGAGTTTAATAAACAAAATACGCATGTATAATTAAAATCTTTAGTATTAACTTTTTTAATTTCAAATAGATTTAAAAGTGATGTATGTGTGATATTACTGGCGGCGATATAGCCTAGGATGAATACAGCGAATTATTTTCCTTCGTATAACTTAACAAACTATAGTGTTTTTTGTTACATAGCTACAATGTATTGTATAACCAAAATGTAATACTTATTAATCTACGGTAAATAAAAAAATACTGTAAATAGTTAGTGGAAGTAAAAAAAAAGTCGAGCCAGTCATAAGCACTTCCGATAGAACTAAAAACTCAAAACAATGAAAGAAATGTGTTCGCTTTTGAATTTCCATATTAGTAATAGTAGTGTATGACAATATTTAAATTTCAAAATGTGTTTATTGAAATATTAACATTAGTGTAGTTTTCATATATTTTGGCACTCGGAGATATAATTATATACATTTTTATAAAGTCTATTAATAAATCATAAGTATGATGAACTGCAAAATATCAATGTTACATGTACATAAGCCCCTATATTACGCGTCGCTTGTCTGACGCAAAACCGCGCAATCACAATACGGCTGGTCATGTTTACGTATCACTGGCACGTTATGGCGAGAAATTATAAATTTATCTCCTGCCAAAAATACCGCTCGAGTCTAAAGAAGTTTGCACTTTAAAAACAATACATGTCAAAAGTGCAAGATTAATTTTACCCGTACTCGTATTCCGAGGTGCGACACAGTCTAGCCACCCTATCTGCACAATTACTTAGTTTTCGATTAATATATTTTCCTAGCTACATTTTGTAAGGTAATTGCTCTGCTCCTAACGGTTATAGCGTGATGTTAAACAGCTTATAATCTTCCAAAGAAAATAAACTAAAAAAACAAAAAAGAACGTCATATCCGATTGACAGTTTCAAAGATTAATGTGTTTAAAGAAAACGATAAAACTGAGATGTTGTATACGAAATCCATATATCACTACCAAATTGCTAGAGTATAGTAATTATCAAAAGAATCTCTATCGATTTTAACAACTTTTGACACACGTTATGTATAACATATCAAATCTGATAGCATGTAAAAATTACCAGTAATAGTTTTAAAAAATCATAAAATAAATCTCAAAGTCAATTAAGGCAACGTTTTCGACGAAATCTACCAGGCGGCTTAACTTTTCCCTACACTTCCAGCATTTATCGTTATATTTCAACCAATTTATAAAAAAAAATGACAAATTATATATATACCTAAACCTTCCTCGTGAATCACTCTATCTATTCATGAAAATCGCATGAAAATCCGCTCAGTAGTTTTTGAGTTTATCGTAAACAGACAGACGCGGGGAGAAATTTGTTTTATAGTATGTAGTGATTATATTTTACGACCAGCTGTTACCGCGTCTCCGTCCGCGAGTAGTAGTTACTTTGGGCTAAAGCTAACACGCTGCGAAAGCTCTAAAAAAAAAAAGACTCGATTTTGAAACATTCTTCATTTGTGCTCCGCTCCTATTGATCTTAGCGTGATGATATATAGCCTATAGTGTCCTCGATAAGTGGGCTATCTAACGCTGAAATAATTTTGCAATCGGACCAGTAGTTCCTGAGATTAGCGCGTTCAACCAAACAAACAAACCCTCCAGCTTTACAATATTAGGATAGATACGGTTAAAACATAATGAAACCTTACCAGATTATATGGCATTGAAGATATGCAATTATTAAGGTCATCGTTATTGTTAAAACTAAATATCCATATAGAAATGAAGACATTTCATAACACATACAAGGCTGACAATAAAGAAACGATGTAGGCGTAGCATAATCTGTGGAATGAATGAATCATCGCCGAAGGATACCATTGCATAAAATTTGTATCTGTTACGCTGTCATATGAAACGAGTTTTGGTATTTCAGCGCGTTACGTATTCATTTTATGTCTATCCTGCGGCATTTGTACGGACATTATTCGAATCTATATATATACTAGCGCCTGTCCGCAACTTCATCGTGTTATTATCTTCATAAGGGACTAGCGGGCCCGGCGGACGTTGTGCCGCCCTGATACTTAAATAAAACTTGACAAATTATATACCTAAACATTACTCATGAACCACTTTATCTACTGGTGAAAACCGCATAAAAATCCTGTTCGCGATAAACTCAAAAATTTCTGAACGGAGTTCCAGGCTGTTTTCACGAGTAGATAAAGTGATTCATGAGGAAGGTTTAGCTATATAATTTGTCAAGGATTTTTTTTAGTATCAGGTCGGTATAATCTATGCCGGGCCCGCTAGATGATGTAATTATATCCATTCTTACTACGATAAGCTCGCAGTCATCAGGTCTTCATTTAACACTCTTAATCGTGGCTCTGCTTAGACCCAACAGAAGAGCTAAGTTTTTTTCTTACGCGCGGCGTTTCGTTGAATTCGGGCCTTTGCTGATTTGATGACGGCTGTTGTCCTAATTGTGCTAGGTCGGGGCGAAGCTTGAATATTCAAAGTACCGTTTGATAGTGCAATAAACACGGTCGTATTATTACAAATAAGTTAAATACGCATTGAACACTTGCTTAAAAAAGTTTGATCACAAAAGAGTGTCTTACCTTTGTTTACAGATACGCTTTAACACGCTTTTATAATAACGTATTTTAAATATATGTTCAACAAGGTTTAAAATTTTAGACACTGTTTAGTAAAAGTCGTGTTAAACGCGTGTTCATTTTTGTAATAACACTAAGTATATTTTTATACACAGCAATTGTATGCTTAAACAGTCATACAATCTACGAATTGTATATAGATAGTAGTTGTTTAGTTTATTAACGGTAAAACCCTTTTCCTGTGATTGGTCTTCAAAATTGTATTAAGATATAAAATTCTCTAACAACAGAACATCCTATATCAGATATAAATGACGCAACTCCAAGTCGTAAATTTTTATTGTTATATCAAAGTAAATTTTTATTTTCATCGTCTGTATACGTATCATGAGCATTCAATTTTATTTATTGATACTTCGAGCAACCTTTAAGGCACAGTTATATTATGTATTAAGGAACTGTTAATATTACAATTATTTTCACGAAAATCAAACGAGTGGATCTAATATTATTTTTCGGTGTTTTCTAATAATAAAAAAGCATTCGGTTTATACCTATTCTAAATACTAATAGTACAAAGCTGAAAATTATTTTATTTGATCGCAATATCTAGACAGACTAGATATAGATATATCAAATTTGAGAAATTTATACCAGTCAAATATGAGAAATTCTTTTTACATCACATAGTATATACTATATATATTCATGCAGAGTATAGGCGGACTAACATTTCGCTAAGCCCCTTACGAGGGCAGCAATCATCAAGCAATTTGTAGCTTAGAGAGTAAGCTAAGAGGGATGAAGTAATATTTCTTGTTGATTATATGGCGCGAGAAATTGGGAACTAATTGAAAGAAAAATTGTAATAAAAGCGATTGTAACCGCGTAGCATCACATGGTGGTAGTTCTTTATATTTTATTATATATCTCTGCGAACATTAATCTTAAAATTTATAGTAAAAATATTTGGTCGCAGATGACGATCACAAAATGGGAATATCATGAAGCTCAAAATGATACTTGGTTCTTAAATACAATTTCCAGAATATTATTACTTTTCCCCAATTAAAATCAAACTATCTCTAATTAGTATACCACCGTAATGCACTATGTGACCACTTTTTTTATAAAAATATTTAATTCTTCATTTAAAATAAATAAAATTAAATAATATGTATTACCTACTAAGATGTAGATTTGACGTATCTCTCAGGACCAGTTCCTTTTCTTGTATAAAGTTACTTTGTACACTTTTCTGTACTTCGCTCTACGTGTATGCACCATTTTACGATGATCGGTTGAGTAGTTAAGGCGTGAAAGCATAACAAACAAACAAACTTCCATTCACATTTATAATATTAGTAAGGGTTGCCTACATTTTGTGGCCAGTCACACCGGACTATTATGAAGAAAATGCCAATAACTAGTCGGTGAACCCAAGTCATCATCATCAGCTTGTATGAGACCCACTACAGGGCCATAAGCCTCTTCCTGAAACAATGTATGGGAATAATTACCACGTCAGCCCACGACGTATTGCCGATTTCAAACTCTGAGAAATTCACAGTTCGATGTTTTCCTTAACCGTCGACTGATAGTGTTATCAATTACATTAGTAAATGTACGCGAATTCCGAAAAAAATTGGTAGTACATGCCGGGGTTTGAACCGGGAATATCAGATTAATATTCCACCAATTAAACCATTAGACCACCACTAAAACAAATACTATATACCGCGATTTTCATTTGCCAGTACCGGGAAAAACTAACTCGTTCCGCGGTGTCTCGATAGAATAAAGCTTCTCCTTAACTAGTCGACTTGTTTGCATTCGCTTGCAATTCATAAATCCAACACGTTGCTATGTACGACAGCTACTAGAAAACGACAACGCGGTTCGACACTTATACACAGCCGTTAAACACTCAAAACACAACACAAAGTTTTGTTTGAATAACTTTCCTGTAATTTTAACACATTACTTAGTATAGCACCAGTTGAGCGGCTAAAGGCATATATTTATGTCCAATCATTGCTTAAGACACAGTTATAGGAATTTAGGTAATAAATTTAAGGAAATCTAAATGATGGCTATTTAGTACCGAGATTTTAGCGAAAAATAGTGGTGATTGGCGTTTTATGGAACTCGCTTTTTATAGAGGCTAAGCAGCAATGATAAAACTTAACAGATGTAGCTTTTAAATCGGTAAAATAAGTTTTGTAACGTATCCTATTTAGGATTACAAAAATGGTGATACATTTTAATCCCGAATAATAATCGTATTAAAAAATATGTAAATGTGTATGTCAAAATGTCATTTACGGTGCGAGAGACGCCTGTCAGTACATGTCGGATATGTTCAAACGTGTTTGGAGGTACCACGTCTTTTGTACTTCGATTCGAGTGACGTAATCATTGTCAAATTTGACAACAGTTGTCCGCATACATAAGAAACTCGACCGATAGTACACTGACATGAATAGATAATCCAGACTGTGTGCAGACGAGAACTTTGTGTCAACGTTTTTGATTGATAACTAGATGTCACAGCCGTCGCAGAAAAATGTTTCATATGCCTTCTAATAATGTATTTCGGGAAAACAATGCTATACTAGTTACGTATAGACCTCGTCAAACTTTTTGACCACTCTAAATGTAGCAGCAAAATCGTGCTGGCGCGTAATATAGCCAAAAGGTTAATACCAAGCTGAAATATTGTTATAGTAATCTAAAATTAACATTTAGTTATCTGTATGTTATACATATAACAAAATTTTATCTTCTCATTATTCTACGTTTGGAGAAAAAACGACACTAACAATAGAAAAAAGGTATTTAATACATTGAAAGTTTTAATACAAAGAAATACAAACAACAAATACAAAGAAACAAAATGTTGACTATAGCTAACTTCAGGGTGTCGTGTAAAAATTTACTTTCATCATTTTTCCCCAACGCGCCAAAAGAAGTATAACTTCAATAATACGTTATACTACTTACATCTGGATTCTGCGTAGTTGCTGTTTTCACCAGTAGATAAAGCGATTCAAGAGGAAGGTTGAGGTATATATTTTGTCAAGGATTTTTTATATTATCAAGGCGGGATAAAGTTCGCCGGGCCCGCTAGTCTATACTAATCTATACTAATATTATAAAGAGGTAAAGTTTGTGACGTTGTGACATTGTAGGGGGTAATCTCAGGAACTACTGGTCCGATTTTGAAATTTTTTTATCAATAGACAGCCACATTATTTGTGAGTATCATAGGCTATATATCATCACGCTTAGGCCAATAGGAATGGAGCAACAATGAAAAATGTTTTAAAATCAGGGCTTTTTTCCTTTTGAGAGCTTCCGCTGCGTCTTAGCTCAAAATAACTATTCCACGCGTACGAAGTCGCGAGCAGAAGCTATTAACTAATTATATTATCTATAATAATAATATTATAAATAGGTAAAGTTTGTGAGGTTGTAGGGGGTAATATCTGGGGAGTCGGAGAAAAAATGGTAGAACGAAAACGTTTCTTACGAACGCTGCCTTAACTATGAGAGATATATGATTGAGTTCTAGAGAAAAGGTGTAGCTTGATAATGCCTATTACCGCCCGACGAAGTGGGCACGGGTCGGCTAGTAATATTATAAAGAAGTAAATTTTGTGAGGTTGTAGGGGGTAATATCTGGGGAGTCGGAGAAAAAATGGTCGAAAGAAATCGTTTCGTACGAACGCTGCCTTAACAATGAGAGATATATGATTGAGTTCTAGAAATAAGTTGTAGCTTGATAATGCCTATTACCGCCCGACGAAGTGGGCACGGGTCGGCTAGTAATATTATAAAGAAGTAAATTTTGTGAGGTTGTAGGGGGTAATATCTGGGGAGTCGGAGAAAAAATGGTCGAAAGAAAACGTTTCGTACCAACGCTGCCTTAACAATGAGAGATATATGATTGAGTTCTAGAAATAAGTTGTAGCTTGATAATGCCTATTACCGCCCGACGAAGTGGGCACGGGTCGGCTAGTAATATTATAAAGAAGTAAATTTTGTGAGGTTGTAGGGGGTAATATCTGGGGAGTCGGAGAAAAAATGGTCGAAAGAAAACGTTTCGTACGAACGCTGCCTTAACAATGAGAGATATATGATTGAGTTCTAGAAATAAGTTGTAGCTTGATAATGCCTATTACCGCCCGACGAAGTGGGCACGGGTCGGCTAGTAATATTATAAAGAAGTAAATTTTGTGAGGTTGTAAGGGGTAATATCTGGGGAGTCGGAGAAAAAATGGTCGAAAGAAAACGTTTCGTACGAACGCTGCCTTAACAATGAGAGATATATGATTGAGTTCTAGAAATAAGTTGTAGCTTGATAATGCCTATTACCGCCCAACGAAGTGGGCACGGGTCTACTAGTATTTAATAAAACACTACGACATACAAAACTCAACAGTTCCCACAACGACAATACAACACGACATACTTAATTTGCTCACATTTTCACATGAGAAATATAGTACGTATATATTATTTCACATCGAAATCATACTACAAACAAAGGATTACGAAATATAAGAAAGCGGGTCGATTATTCTAGTCGATTGTCTTTATATGGGGTACGTAATGAACGCCCTTAGCGATAAGGCAACACAATCCGGTTGTTTATGTCTCTTTGAATTTAGGTTTAGTTGATAAGTGAAACTAGAATTATGTTTGCTCTAATATTTTGCTTCCATAAATAATACGCCTAGTAACGGTATTTATCTATAGCATCGGTATACAGTGCTCGCCAAATTTTATAACCGCTTTGAATTTAATGTGCAATACACTTTAGGTAGCAATAATCGTTTCACATGAGAGATAAATAAATAGTAAAAATAAAGACAAATGTCATTTTGTAACGTCTTAACTATTCAGCTCATCCTCATGACATTTTGCATACATGTGGTCAGAAATATATAGAAGGCCGTAGGATACTTTTTATTCAAAAGAAAGCACATTAACGTGTTCTAATATCTGTCATAGTGACTTAGACTTCCCGTGTTCTGGTTAGTATATATCCAGTAACCAAGCATGTTGTTAAGGTTGCGTACTCGATTGGGCCGCGGCCACGACGTATTTCGTGATAAATACACTAGTTTTTGGATTGTCGTATTTAGAAATTAGTCACGGTATATACCGCAGCCAAAAATTGCAACCCGATATAACGTCGATTCATTGCTGAACCTTGGTATATCGTTTTTGTTTTAGAATGTATAGTTTTTACCATCAGTCAGTGCAGTCACTATGTCATATAAAGAAAAATATATACCTCGTATCATTGTGTGATTTAGGAAGAAAATATGAAAAAGTTACTTTATCTCTCGAAATCTCTAAATGCCGTTGCAATTCATTCGGGAAGACATGGTCACTAGTGAGCAATTTATTATTTACTATTTATCAATAATTGAAATAACGATCTCAGTATTATTTTACTGTGCCGTATTACTATAGATAATACTATATGCCTTTGTTGCTTTGTGATTTAGAAAGAAAATACGAAATCGTTACTTTATCTTTCGAAATCCCTAAATTCCGTGGTAATTCTTTCAGGAATTAGTGGGTAATTTATTTTTTACTATATAAGAGCAACCTTTCTGATTTATATTCTACTAGATAGTAATCTACCATTAACATATATAATTGAAGCATTTCTTTAAAAATATGACTATGAAATACCAATAATTTACTCCTTGTTTCTTTGCGGTAGCCTCTTGCATTACCCAAGTGATTACTATTATCCAAGTAAATATAAGAACAAAAAACCGTACGTAACATTAAGTATTGTCTTTTAGTGTTTTAAGTCCAGTTGAACGAGTAAATTGCTTTAAAGAATTACACTTAGTAAATGAAGAAAACACTCATAAAAGGTTAATACGAACTATGCATTCTTTTAAAATTGTTGGAAGCCTCAATAAACTTTACGTGTGATTCGCGTTTTTTTTTCACCTTAAATGTACAACTTCAGTTTTATTATCTTACAACAGAAAAATGTCGGTGAAAATAGTTACAAAGCAGAAGCAATCATCATTACTCCGGGCTTAACTATGTAATGGCAAGCAGAGTGGTTAGAAAAATAAAAAAAGGCAAAAAGGATAAAAATAATGAACCTCAAGAAGACCCACCAGCCATAGTAATTACACCACCACAAAAAGAAATGAAAATTAAAACTAAAAAGGTTGGTACCAAAAGTATTCCTAAGGAGATGGATGTGCCGATCACTACAAACATGGCAGAATTTGATGTAACGCAACTAATAGCTGAACTGTCTCAGAATACTAAAGTACCGAAAGAAGAAATAGAGACTATACAGAAAAAATTGCTCCAGCAAGCAAACGAAATATTGAAAGTAAACGCTTTCGCTAATTCTCAGCCCGTCACGGAACCACGAATTATAGACTGCACGCAAAAATACAGCAACAAACCCGTTTACGGACGAATTCCAAACGCACCTAATAGTCGTAGTACAGACAGTGTATCTAATCACACTGATCAGAATATGCGTCAAACTAGCATGGTTGCTGCGCGCACGGACAATCAACTCGGTGACACTCAACTAGTTCCAGAAAAGTTACAAGAAATCGCCGCACTGCCTATTGATAGTGCCGGTAGAATGATAAACAGCGTCCAGGGAAATATGCAAAGGGTCCCTATAACAGCGGCGGAGGCGGGAAGAAGTGTATTTTTCTACAAAACGGGTTCTGCAGCGGCCCGTCTCGCTGCCAGTGCGCGCGCTGCTCCGACAAGAGGTGAATGTCTTGTTTCGTTGTCAAACAAAATACACAATTTCTACGGGTCCGATCACTCATTTTGTATCGTTTTATTATAATGTACTGATGACTTATTCACCGGCTGCATCTAAGGTATATCTTTACGTTTAAATGGTGTGTTGTGAATGGACGAAATTCGAGAACTTTTAGACGATACCGATGACTTTATTGTGATTTTAACCGTTATATTTAATCTGCTGGTTCATTGCGCGCCTCAGCCGTTCGGGTATGTGTCCTTGATTCATTATTTGTAAACGCACGCCCTTGTGTCTCACTCCATTGTATATTCTTAAAAGATAGTGACCGACAAACGAGAGTATTAAGACGTTGAATTTTAAAATCCGGTTCGAATTCTTTATATTACTGTTATTTTACAAGAAAATCTCGCAATAAACTGTGCGTACGGCTTTGAATCGCAATTAGAGCTTTTTGGGCACGTTTAAATAGAAAATTGCTGGCGATTTTGGGACCAGTTGAAGCACGATCCGTTTTCTGGGTGAGATACGGACATGAATTTAAATTATTTTTATGTGTAAAAGGATATTTAATGCTTATAAGGTTGTACTTTTATTACAAGACTGATGTAATTTGATTGCAAATTAATATGTACGCAACAATTGTTAACGTATATTTTAGAATCTAGATAAATATGCAAAGCAGGTAATTAAAAAAATCATCTAGACCAGCGGTGGCCAAACTTTTTCAAAGCAAGTGCGCAATGTAAGTTTTTTATAGGGCAGTGGGCGCATGTTGTTTTTTTTGAGGTGTTTATCAAACATTCATAGAAGTTCAATTTAAGAAATGGTATTTTAAATTAGTATTTTCGAAATCTTGCAGCGAGTGCATTAAAGATCAACCGTGGGCGTGGGGTTGACTACCACTGACGTATTATGATATATACTTATGTTTATATGATTCAAAATACTATTTTAGTGAATGCTACTAATAGTTTTTTTGAATGTTTATACATTAGCGTTATATTAATGTCAACATTACCTGTGATCAAATGTTAACGTATGTAGGTGCCTTTATGGCGTACGATGCAGATAATATTGTATTTTTTTTTATTTCCAATAATTTTAAATCGTCGTGTCTAAATTCTCTACGTACATATTATAAGGTTTGCGACATCGAAACTCGACAGACTGGAACAGGTAGCTGCCATGACGTTTCACCATATACATATATGATGGATGTTAGAATACACTATCAATCACTACATACTTCAGGATTTTTTACTCTTAGTGATATGAAAGTCTAAGATAACATTCATCAACGAGGAGTTGAAATTGGTTTAGTTTGATTAACGAATGTAATCTTAGAATTATTTTTTAATTGAAAGTCTTAGAGAAATTATAGTTTGTTTATAGACAATTGATATATTTAATTATATGCCGTACTAAACTTTTTTAACAATTAGTAATTTATTGGAAGTAATAAGCATAATAGTTTTATTTTAGACTAGCTGTGTCGGCGACTTCGCCCGCGCGAAACCTTATGTAAAAAACAGCGATTAATAAAGTCATCTGAATGTATTAAGTCCATTTACGTATCTACTTTTCTCTTGTACTTAAGTGGCGTCGTCATTAAAATTACAATAACTTTTGATAGAGTCGACCGATTTTAATGAAATGAAATGTTACTCGAAGATATGCTTTATAGTTTTCTTGTAGTATGTTTTATCATGAACGCACTATGTTAACAGTGATGCGTGTTCAAACAAACAGACAGACATTTCTAAAAATGATTGAAATGTATTTTATTACTTATTCATAGACACCTGCAACATAATTAAGAAAAATCTAAAAAGTACAGACACGTTAGATGTACATTCTTATTATATGTATGGATAGATAACATAAAACAGATATTCAGAATTACTCCGAATGCGACATCATTTACGGAAGTGACTGTGAAACCTCGGTAGCTAGAGATGGGGAAGTAATGAAACAAAGACATTTTTAAAGGCAAATTTACATTCTTATTATATGTACAGAAGATATAATTGCTTAATTAAGTATTACTAACAAGCGAGTAATGATTTGTTTATGTATGGATTAATATTTCGTACCAAATCGAAGTTTCTACTATCAGTGTTCCTTGTCTCATTAATATTGGCTTATTCGAAGCAAAAACCAATTCTTTTTAATGACAGACAAAGAATTAATTAAAACTAATTATTCATCGTCTTAGTAACATTTTAACAAATAAATAAATTATAATTTAAATTAGATCATAAAAATTTACGTAAATAAATTAAAAAAAAAACTTTATTCTGAAACAGCCGGAGCCCGCGACTCTGTCTTTGGGAAAGTAGTATAACCTTTATTATTGCTACATCAAACTACTATGTCTCATAAAATTTTTGTTAAACTTTATCAATAACTGCTTAAGTTCTGTGGAAATTTGAACGAATATAATACGCAGAAGACATCTATCGGCCTTGAAATGTGTTGTCAAAAATATATTAACTTCAAGTTTATACATATACTAGCTGACTCGGCCATGCGTTGTTGTGTCTCAGTAATTATATGTTAAATTATAATTATGTTAAACTATTTTCAAAATTAAGACGTGGCGCCATCTATGAGATATATATAACAATCGGTCCTGTCAAGAAACTAACTTAAAGCACTATCTCTTCGAGCCTGATGATTACAATTAATAACGATAATCAACATTGACAATAATTTAATTTGTAATTAAAAAATATTGAGGCTAGTAATCGAAATATAAATTATCCTATCTCTCAAGTTGTACCAAATTATACATAAATACAAACTTTCACGAAGATCCGTTGAGTAGTTTCGGAGTTCATCGTGGACAAACATCATGACACTAGGTTTGTATATATTTAGAAAGAACAAAATTTGTCGACGGTCCTTGAACGCAAGCCTCTGAATCATGTTGTCATTAAAGACATAATTTCAACTATCTCACGGATAAATCAAGTTCCAAGTTAATTTTGGATAACGAGCAAATGATTTATGAGTCATTCTTGACAATCCCCAACTATTTGCATTTCAGCATTCGTGAATTAGACATTGTAATTTTTTTTGCCTCTATAATTCAAAAATGTTTTGGTTTTATTTTATTGTTTTGCGACGGTTTATGTTAATTATAACTCTGCAATGAACTGGGGCTTTTGGTAAAGGATTATATCATATGCGGCAAACGAACACGTGGGTCACCTGATGTTAAGTGATCACCACCGTCCATAGACACTAGCAACACCAAGGAAGTCGCAAGTGCGTTGCCAGCCGGTTTTAGGGGGGAGAGGAGGGGAAGGGGAAAGGAGGGGCGTTAGAGGAGGAGGGCCTCCGGTACTCTCACTAACCGAACGAAACGCAACAATGCAAGCACTGTTAATTCACGTCGGTGTTTCTGGGAGATGGTGGTACTACCCCGGGCGAGCCGACCCATTCGTGCTGAAACCAGTAATAGCTTCAGCATGGCTCTACCACCTTTAAAGGTGGTAGGGCTTAAACTAATTCCAGCATGGCTATTTAAGGTCCTTAAGTTAGGATTCCATTGCAAAGCACAAGGCAGGGGCATGAGGAGTGTAAGCGACATCCCTTATCGCCCCATTATAGTGCTAGTGGGTACACCGTGAGGTTTTAGTCGGTAGGAGTCTGATATTACACATTCTCTCCCCTGGGAGTTTGAAGTTTCCTTGCAGGATTCCACCAGACAAAAATACATTAAAAAAAGACTCCATTGCAAAGCACTTATGGGTGTAATCTGAGAACAGCATTAAGAGCCAGTTTCGTAGATTTAACGTGCTACCTATCTCGGGTCACACGATCGTTTAATATTAGGTCTTTACCTATGAAATTGCCGTTTTGTATGAAAAAAAAAAAAAAAAAAAATGAAAAAATTTAACGAATTTTTTTCATGTATTTTTTATTTGTGTAATCGAAGTAATCACCCATGCAATCAGTGCATCTTTGCCAACGCAGTGGCAGTTTATTGATGTCCATTCTTAAAGAAATCAGCTGGACAGGAGGCAACAAATTCTTCAAAGGCATTTTGTACTGCCTCTCGGGTATTGAATTTTTTTCCCGCCAAGGAGTTATCCAAATTCTGGAAAAAGTACTAGTCTGTAGGCGCAAGGTCTGGTGAGTAGGTCGGATGACGGAGAACTTCCACCCCCAGTTCTTGCAACTTGGAGACCGTCTGCCGTGCAGTATGAGGTCGCGCGTTGTCGTGCAGGAGCAGCGGAGACGAGCGATTGACCAATGCTGGTTGGAGATGTGCCAGCTTCTCCATCATTGTGTTCAGTTTTTTACAGTACACATCTGCAGTAATGCTTACCCCGTTTGGTAAGAAGCTGTGATGAATCACACCGGCGCTAGACCACCAAACAGTGACCATCACTTTTCTAGGGGTAAATTTTCGTTTAGGGCAATGTTTAGCTGCTGAACCAGGATCCAATCAACTTGCTGAGCGCTTGCGGTTATCAAACAGAATCCATTTTTCATCGCAGGTAACAATGCGGTTCAAAATTCCTTCATTTGTGTGTCTGTTGAGCAGTGCAAGGCACGTCTCGACGCGTACTTCGCGCTGGCGATAATTGAGTTCGTGGGGCACCCATTTGTCAAGCTTTTTTACCTTGCCAATTTGACGCAAATGGACCAATATTGTTTTGACGCTAACGTCGAAAGCTGCTGCTAATTCAGACGTAGATTGTGTATCATCAGCTTCCACAATCGCCTTTAATTCGTCATTGTCGACCAAAGTCTTCGGACGACCGCGAGGTTCATTTTTCAGGTCGAAATTCCCAGAACGGAAGCGAGCAAACCAATAACAAGTGGTGCGTTGGTTTGTAATGTTAGCTCCGTAAACGTCGTTGATGTTGCGTGCCGCTTGTGCCGTGTTGCTGCCACGATGGTACTCATATTCCATAATTACTCGAAATTTTAACGTATCCATGATGACAAAAAAGATTGAAATGCGATGAAAATGTAACACTAATCAATAAACAAATGACTACTCTTGGAAAAAGAATTCCATGTTTTTCAAATAAAATTAATTTTAAATTAGAATTCTTAGCCAAACAAAAATTATTTTGATTTGAAATGGCCAGTACTGCAAAACGGCAATTTCATAGGTAAAGACCTATTATTAGGAGAGGTTATTGTTAAACTCTAAAAACTTCATTATCTCGAGCCATTTTAAATACTCTAACAATTTTTTTACACTTCTCAAAATAAATTATTATGTCGTCGTAAATCTTGAATCGATTTTGTGGTTTTCGCAAAGTGATTTGTTGAGATACAAAGAATATAAAAATTAAATTTATTGCTTTAAGTATTTCTATTAAGATAAATGCTGTTTTAAAAGCTACACAGAAAGGATTTTTGTGAAGCGATTAAGTTTACGATTACTAATTCTGAGTGTATGGAAATCTAATAATTAACATATTATACAAGATTATCAGAATTTAATTGAGATATAGTTTAGAGTTTAAGTAAGAAATATCAGGGAATTTATTTATGTACTAAAATTAATGTTGGTATGTCTATCTAAGAATGATATACAACACCGGTTGCCCAATCATCATTAAAGTTGGTACACTTAAGATTTTTTTCATGTAGAAGGATTTTATTGTATCTCCTCCGGTATCATTCACCGCTCAGGCGAATGTATTTTCAATACAAGTTAACGGTAATGGAGTTTAATTAAAATGCAACCCTTATTCAAGTCGTTAATAGTAAATTGTAGGATTTTAAGAAACTCGAATTGTATTTAGCGTAACCTTAAGACGAAAGAATTAATTGGGATTCAATTAGTAAGACGTCAGACATTTTTTCGGTTTGTATTATATGGATTATTTAAAAAGATACAGAGATTTCAAATCTCGTGCATATTTACGTTATTATTATGACTGTTTTAAAAAAAAATGATATCGGAGGTGAATTCTACAAACACTTTTGTCAGTTTCACATGAGATAATATGTCTTATAAAATAAAAACAAAAGAAGCTCCCTGTTTCGAGCACTTAACGCAGATGTTGGCAATCGGCGGGTACTAACAGAATCTACCTAATTTTTTTTAAATATTTGTAGTTTATTTAAACCCAACGACTTTTGTTTTTGCCCAAGTACCGAGTTTCATTTGTCGGTTTTTTATTCATATTCGAATAATGTTATATAGCGCCATCTGACAAATTTTTAAGGAACGAGTAGATTATCATTAATTGGCAACTTGTAAGTACCACAAAGATACGGCGCTGTGCCGTATTAAATTAAAGGTTACAACTCTTTTGTTTGTGGAAAATCGCATTTTTAAAATATAAATTTTTCCGGCCGTTTTCGAGAAATACTACACAAATCATTACATAGTATAAAACAAAGTCCCCTACCGCGTCTATCTGTCTGTCTGTTCGCGATAAACTCAAAAACTACTAAACGGATTTTCAAGCGGTTTTCACCAATGAATAAAGTGATTCATGAGGATCGTTTTGGTATATAATTTGTCAAGGATTTTTTGTATATTCAGGGCGGGACAACGTCTGCCGGGCCCGCTAGTTTACATATAAAATACTAACGTACGTACGTATCGTATACGTAACGTATCCTAACGTTTAGGAATTACTATAGCTCAAGTAATAATTTAGTTTTCGTCTGGAATACAACATACTGCGGAAAAAGAATTACAATATTTATTTAAGAAAATATTATTTTTGTTTACGAATAACTCAGTAATCTTCAATAAATCTGAAAACATTTCAACTTATCAACCCATTAGTGATAACGCAGTTTATTAAAGTTCTCAATAACTAATAAACATATTTTAGGTATTGACTTTAACCATTTATTAAAACAATATTAAAGAAAATATCTGAATACAGATAATAGATTACCTCAGAACTACAATGACACTTAATTGTCATTTTTTTTTCATACTCCTGTCATTTTGAAGTGTATCGCAGTCTGTATTGAATATAGAATAATATTATTTAAAACCATATGACGATACAAACATGCGAGTACACCGTCAGCTTGAAAGCAAAACGGATGGGAACAAAAACTTGCAGGTTGAATGCACCTGTCTTCTTAGAACCCCTGGCTTTTCCCCGTAAACAAAAATTAAAATCAAACTTCATATATATAAGGTTTAATTTTCCTTGCTAATAGTGCCTAGGGAAGGAGACAGCGATGTGTGTTTAAACTAAGGTGCGAAGAGTGCGTAGTATGTGGAAGGGAAATGCAGCTTTGTAAACTATGCAAGTTTCTAAAAACTTTTACTAATGAAGTTTATTTTTAAATTTATTTTATATAACTTATGCCGTAACATTATAAGTATTAAGGAATCGTTATGCTATGTCATCTACAGAGAAAGCCATTTGTAAATTGGCTATTTATTGTTACTTCACTTGGTAGCTGTTTTGATAATACTTATAATTTGGTTTCTAATTTATTTTGATGGGATGTTGCCTCACTAGTAACGTTTCAGTACACCACGTTAATTTTAGATACCTCACGGTTAAGGACAATATCATGACGGCAATATCATGGTAGGGCTTTATTTAATACCCAATAAGATTTTTTTAAATCTAAACGAAAATTATTTTAGTTAGCGAATGAATACTTTACTGCATTTTTTAGTTAGTACTTCGTGGCTTATTGTCACAAGGCATTTAATCCCAGCTAATCAGCGATATTGTTATCGTAATTATATCTTCTATATCTATACATATAATAAGAATGTAAATATAACGTGTCTGTCTGAAAAAAACGTTGCAGGTGTCTAGGAATAAGTAATAAAATACATTTCAATCATTTTTAGAAATGTCTCGCTGTCTGTCTTTTCGTTTGTATTTTTGGAAACGCATCACTGCTAAAGTACTGCCTTTATGCGAAAATCATAAAGCATATTCTAGAGCAACATTTAGTCTTGGTTTCATTAAATTCGGCCCACTCTACCAAAAGTTATTGTAATTTGAATGCCGTCATTCGAGATAAGTACGAGAAAAGAGTAGGTAAGTAAATGCAACTCCTCTCTCTTGATATTATATAATGTATAAATAATATCTAAAACACAGTAAACGAAAGACTGTTTTTACATTAAGTTCCACGCGAACGAAGTAGCGAGCACAGCAAGTCAAGAATAAAAGTTATTGTAGGTAGTGCAGTTATAAAAGAAGCGTAGAAAAAAAATAAAGTAACAAAATTTAGTAATTGCAATTACAGTTATTTAAAGTCAACATTTTTATTCTATTTAGTTAATTATATTGTCGTATGTTTAAATAATAATATATATTTTATTTTAAATCGCACCATCAGTTAGTGTATTCAACTCTCAGTTATTTCTCCTACCAGCACGGTTAGTTATCACTTCAGGTTGAAAATTTGTCTCCAGGCACATGCAGGTGTATTCTAGCAGCCATCTTATCATTTGATAGCGTATGAGACTGTATACTAACAAATACAGAATGTAAAGTTATGGATGAAATGGCTTAATAATCTTTTATGAACTCTTGGTAAGGCGTCACTAAGTCACGTCATAAGGCATTGACCTTTCACCAGCTGACGATTGCAATCGGGACAAACGCAACGGTATCGTTTGTGATGATAAACAACGTTTACAAAACTTTCTATAAAGATAGACATCCTAAAGTATTATTTTGATAATTTGTCGCCAAATGTACACGAAATACATATAAGAGTTATTGAGATATATATGCCTGGTACACATATATATTTCACTAACTTATATACATATGAATATGTGGCTTAGCTTAGATTAGGTCGCGAACTGCATGAACTAGGCAACAGCCCAAACCGAGGTGTGCCGTGCACCCTTGAGCTAGTTGTCAAAATTAAATTGGTTGAGTGCCTTAAGCGCTCGCCTTAGTAGTCCGGTGAAACTGTTAAGGCTTTACTATGCCAATAGCGTGATAGTTCGAAAAAAAAAGTGGATGTATGTATTTTATTTTTTCAACCAATCTTCTAGTAGATTTAATAATTGTCGAGTAGGCAATGGATATTACACGTTAGACTGCCTCGACTTTTTTTTTAACTTTAATTTGTAAACAATATCTTATATTATTTATTATCTATCTATATACAAGTTAACAGAACCGTTCGTTCGAACGATCTAAATATAGACATACTAATTCTCAGTGGTACTATTATATGTTTATAGTATGTAGTTTAATAGCTACAACGTTATTCTTTATCGCTCGTCTCTCGGGATCTGTAATAAAAACCACATAAACCCGCATAAGTGTTCTGCGAAACTACCTTAAGGGTATTGTCCTCACCTGGTTTTGAAAATTGAATACTTTACTATCGTCATTACATATTATAAACCAATTTCCTCTGCCACTTCTGTCTGTCTGTCGGTCAGTTCACGATAAACTCAAAAACTACTGATCGGATTTCCATGCGGTTTTCACCAGCAGATAAAGTGGTTCATAAAGAAGGTTTTGGTATATAATTTGTCAAGTTTTATTTTTATTATCAGGGCAGGACGACGTCCGCCGGGCCTGCTAGTATAATCTAGAACGAATGTTGATAGTTTTACTTTTAAATAAAACTCAAGTAGACTCATCCGACACGAAATACATGTAAGGGTTATTGAGGTATGTATGCTTGGTACACATATATGTTTCAATAACTCATATAAGTATGAATATGTAGTTTCGCTTAGGTTAGCTCAGTTAGGTCGTGAATTGCATGAACTAGGTAACAGCCCAAGCCGAGGTGTACCTTGCACACTTGAGCTAGTTGCAAAAAAAAAATCGGCTGAGTGCCTTAAGCGCTCGCCTTAGTAGTCCGGTGAAGCTGTTAAGGCCTTGGTAGACCAATATAGGCGTAGTCATTTCGAGAATAAAAAAAACAAGTAGACTCACTATCCCACAGTTACAATAGTCTTATTATTGAAGCTAGCTTTCTTATTACTCTATGTATTCGCTTCGACGTTCCGAATAGAACTCTCTCAGACGTTTTTTTTTTTTCGAACTACGCTATTTGCCTGATAGGCCTTTACAGCTTCACCGTACAACTCAGGCGAGCGCTTAAGGCACTCAGCAGATTTTAGGCCTTAGGCCTAGCCAACCAACTCGAGGCCTAGTGAACGGACCTAGTCTCTCTCTCGAACGCACGTTTATGTTCCTTTTAGTAAAAGAGGGTGGAAAACTTTGCAGCGGACGTCGTTACTCGAACGATATGACAAAGTTCGAGTCGGGCTATTTTCGTAATCCCATTGTAATCCATTCCCACGGTCGATGAGTCCTTGTTTATTTATTTGTATCTAATTCAGGTACAGATTGTAACATTAGATGAATCAGCAAGGGTTTTTTGCAATTTAAAAGATTTCTATTTTAAGTTCTCTATTTTAGAATAAATCGCTAATAGACGGCGCTGCAATATATTAAATTCTATACCATTCAACCGATCGTTATGAAAATTGGTATCTGCGAATATTTGAGTACGGAGAATATTTAAATGTCGACATTCCTATACATACATTATTTATACCAAAAAAAAACAAAAACGAGTAGAACCGCGGAGACAGTTAGCATTTTATATGATGTTTGACATGTATTATTAGATAAATAGTATTATATTAACTGCTAATATTATGTTGTACAATTTCATTACTATAAAAATAATTTTAAACGATATAAATTAAGCTTCATTTGTTTTAAAATTCAGTAATCCTCACTGTGAATATAATAAACTATTCGTTTGCATTTAAATTATCTTTAGCGCATATGCTAATATTACGTCAGATAATAAAATTCCGTGTTATATGTTTTGATGTGATTATTAAAATTATGTCACTGACCTGGTTATTGAACTAATAACCTAGCGTTGTTACTAACGACCTAATATCCGTCCTAGTGACTAGATACTATTGACCCGAACTAAATTACTGTTATCTGTTTATTATTGATTCGGTGTATTAAAAGGTAGCCGATAAACAATTATACTGTATTAATTGGAATTGGAATGGTCACATATTTGTAAATATTGCGTAGCCATATAGTGTTTATATAGTGCTTAGTTGTGGAAATTATTCACTTTGGTCAAGCGGTTTTTTTTTTCTCGAACTGTCTGCGCTATTGACCCAGCAAGGTCTTAATAGCTTCACCGGACCACTTTGTCAAGTGGGTTTTGGTGTCAAAAGGCTATTATAGAGTGGATGCCTGGAATCGTGCATCGTGCATCCACTAAAAACGATCTTAACGTGTAATGTATTAATATATATGTTAAAAAGATAAACTCGATCGAGTTTCTTGCCGGTTCTTCTCGATGACTCTGTTGTTTTCCGAACCGGTGGTAGTTTTGACGTTCATAAGTGCCTTCTTAGGGCCTAAATCGAATAAAGAATTTTTGATTTTATTTGTTGATAATATTTTATTGGTCTTAAGAAATTTAAATGATAAAGATGGAGTCACCAATAATGACGATATAATGTTAAAAGAGCTCCGTTGTTATTTTTGGTAAATATATTTTCAAGTTTTTATAAAATATTGCATATTTAGTTAAATGGATATTATGAGATCGGTGACAACGATCAATTTAACTGGATACGCCTGTGAGTGGATGAGCTAGTTGTGCTTTGTATTAAATGTGCCCCTATTTCTTTATAAACACACGTTTAACCGCAAAGTGGCAAGATCCATAGTAACGTTAAGCTGAGAATTACTTAAGGCAGATTCGAAATATATCATTAGTTCTCTAATATAAGATTTTCAACATGAGTATTGTATGTAATCAGACGAGTATTAGAAAATGACTCTAGAAAAAAATGTCATCTATGTTTTTTTTCTATGTTTATATTTTTTATTTATTACTAGTCGTCCCCGCGTCTTTGTTCAAGTGAAACGGTTGTTCTTTATCTTTATTTTCACTTTATTATAATTACTTAATCCCTAGAAACTTTTTATATGTTTCATGGGATGTCTGTTAAATTTTAGCAGTAGGTACTGGGGAAAAGCATTCCGATTCGTAGATCTGTAAATTAAAGGCCTATCAAAATCGGTCCACTTCGGAGATTACACTGGACAAACAATAGATAGTTCAATTTTTTATATGTATAAATTGGTTTTAATTTTTTTTCTTGTTGCAATTTTAATTGATCGTTATTTAGATTTTGTATATATTTTTTAAAATTTCTTCTGTTTTTAATAAACATTGTTAGTATATTTGTAGCTATCTAGGACTAGATTTGCTTGCGGTTTTATTCGCTTTAATAATGTAAAAGACAAATATTCTGTTCTTCAATTTTCCCCTCCAATGTCCTTTTCCGTAGCCCTGACGTGTGTTCAAAAATACACGATAATCGGTTGAATAACTAGGCGTGAAAGCATAGCAAAGTATTACAGAAAGATTAAAAATTCTTATGAATAGTTTTGTGAAAAAAAAATTTACAAAAAAAATAAACCGCCTTCGATGTAAAAAACTAATAAGGCCCTAAAAAGCGAAAAATAACCAAACGAAAAAAATATTGATATTTGCACTACCTAATTATATATTTGAAGTCGATGCCAACCTATATTCATATTATCATCTACATACGAAGTTTGGGTCCACTCTCGTGTCCCATGACATATCTGAAGTGTATACATATTTTATTACCTGCAACAAATTTGAAATATAGGTTGGCATCGACTTCAAATATATAATTAGGTAGTGCAAATACCAATATTTTTTATTTAATTTGGTTAATTTAATAATCAGTTATTTTTCGCTTTTTAGTGCCTTATTAGTTTTTCACATCGAAGACGGTTTATTTTTTTGGAAAAAAATTTTATTTCTCCATTTTTAGTGTCCATAAATATGTCTGGTTTCTAATTGGTTAAAATAACATCGGTTCCAATTTCACGAAAGTACGTAGGGACGAAGTGGGTGAAAATTAAATAAACGATATTTCACCCCTTTAGGAGTTGAATATTTACTTCAAATTTATATGGGACCACCTCTGAATATAACCAATTCAAATAAAAAAAGAATAATTAAAATCGGTTTATAATTGACGGAGATATCGATTAACATACATAAAAAAAAACTTTTTTCGAAGTCGGTTAATAACCTCCTTCTTTTTCGAAGTCGGTTAAAAATAGTCATTCTGTCTAGTCGCTGATTAAACATAAAAGAGCCACAGACCGAAATTACTAATTTCTTAGCAGAAACTTCATCTAAAATTTTGAAAATTATTTTTAGTATGTTGTTGTGTTATCTTACTAGGTTTAAGCATGTCATATATGGTTAGAAGCATATTTTAAAACTGCTTTTAATTATATATTATATATATGTTATATTTTATTTATATTATACTACAAGGCCCGGCGGACTGGTATAAAAAAGACCTTGAAAAATTGTACACCTAAACCTTCCTCATGAATCACTTTATCTACTGGTGAAATCCGCATGAAAATCCGTTCGGTAGTTTTAGAGTTTATCGCGAACAGACAGACAGACGTAGCAGAAGAATTCGTTATAATATGTAGTGATTTGGCCTATGTAAACACGAAAACGAAAAAGGGAACTAGTATCATTTTATCACATTAAAATGCGAATCGAGGGAGTCTTTTTTAAATATGGAAATATAGCCGATTTACAGCGAATTTTGTAAAGAAAAGCTCTTTAATTTCTTGTCTATTTCTGACCCCTTTTTATTTAAGTAGCGAAGTATTATATTAAATGTTACAATGGGATTCAGAGTGCTATGACGTTATATATTATTATTATTTACAATTTCTACAATATTTTTTTGTTTTCAGGTACAGTCGAAAACGTGCCTCCATATAGGATGCCACCGGCGCCGGAAGCTGCGTTGCCGGGTGCTCCGGCACCCTCCACTCAAGCAGCACTACATACCCACTCTGCAAAATTTCCTGTGAGTTGTTTTATTTTAAGAAAACGTTTTCTGGTGAACAAGCGTGTGGACCGTCTGATGGTAAGCGGTCGCAGCAACCTATTGATGGTTGCAACACCGGAGATATCACGTATACGTTTCCGATTTTTTTAAAACACGCTTACTACCCTCTTGTAGACCCCCATACTATAATCTCCTGGAAAATTTCAGTAAGAAGCAAGAATGGCTAAACGATTGCTTACATAATTTTTGAACGAAGCCCATACATATTCAGGCCCGGTACAGCTTCACTAATCCATCGTTTAAAGATATCTATAACTTTGCTACTAAGTGGACAGATAGGTATAGGTTTTCTGATCTACTTTACTACATCCTCTGTAACAGAATAAGCGTTAGTTATGTTATATTTGTTGGCGGTTCTTATGTACTAGAAAATGTTAAATCTGGAACGAATAACTGAGACAAGAGAAAGCAATGCACAATGTGAGTAACAGAAGTAAATAGAATTTATCGTGATTATACGGAAAAACAACAATTACACAGAAAAAGCTTTATTTTATGTTCATTGAGTCTTGTATTGTGTTTTTTTTTTCGAACTGTCTACGCTATTGGCCTAGCAAGACCTTAAGGACGCGCTCTTAATTTTTCGCGGTTCAATTTTGGCATCGAGTCCTACTAGACACGTACAGCTCACGCACACTGTCACAACAACTGATAAGCGGGGGATTATAGCGCACTTTAAACGACTTTGATACTTTTATAAAAAATATTACAATATTTTCTTATTATTCATGTTCTACTTTTTGTTATATTTGATACTATAGTATCAAAATAAGTTATACCGTCCGTTAAGTCCTTGCTAGGTCAATAGCGTAGTCAGTACGAGAAAAAAGAAAAAGCTTCACCGGACTACTATTTTGTATTGTGTAATAGGGATAATGGTATGAATACCGTGTAGTATAGGAGAAGGACACAACGACTATGATGGTCAATGTTTTAAGCAAATTAATAATAATCGAAAAGTATCGTTTTAATACAAAAAGAGAAAAAAATCTACAATAAGTGAGTTAATTTTTCAGTTAATTCGATATAATATCGATTTCATACGTATATCTATTTAAAACAATATTTAAAACACATGTGAAAAATTACGACCAATAAAGATTCTTACCAGTTCTATAATATGATTTCCGTCCGAATAACTGATAAAAAGATATTACCTGGCATAAGAAAAGCATAATTCAAACACGATTTAGCTCGCATCAAAAGAACCGCTTTCGTATAAAGATAATATTTACTGCGCTGTGGTGGTGTATCAAAGGAAAATAAAATCGTAAATCGACAAATAATCGGTTATTTTAACCGATAATACTTTATTTTAAAATTGATATTGTTAACTATTTTAAAAAACGAAACCGGAATTAATAGTTTACATGTAAGCCCCAAAAGATATTGCCGATTCGCCGGATTGTGAGTTTAAGCACCATGTCAAGCGGGTTTTGGTGTCAAAAGGCTATTATAGAGTGGATCGATATGTGATCGATGGTGATGTCTGGAATTGACTCATCTCTGTGCATTCACTATAAACGATTGTGACATGTAATGTATACAAAATCAATATCTTCTATACATATAATCTTAATATATATATTTCTTGTGTGCGTGTGTATGTGACTGAACTCCTCCTAAACGACTGGACCGATTTTGATGAATTTTTTTGTGTGTGTTCGTGGAGATTCGAGAATGGTTTAGATTCACAATTGGACCCGGCAGGTGGCGCTGCGATCAACTTTTAGGATTTTTTTTTGTTTTCAAGGCAGGACAACGTCCGCCCGGTCCGCTAGTAGGTTTATAAAAACAGTACGAAAACATACCGTTTTATAAGTGATCACAGCTGAAGTAGAGCCTCCGATAAACGTGTCGCAATAATACGGCGAAAGGGAAGAGTATAATGACCGAAATGACTCCCTTAAGATGTAGTTAGCCTTAATAATTGATACCAGTTCGTACAACACATTATAGTGTTGTAACTATAAAGTCACGACTCTTCGGTATTTTGGCGAGATACACAGACGTTAGCCGGAGGCATTATACTTTGAAATACGATAAGAACTCTTTTGTTTTTATCGCAAACTACTTCTAAACATGTTTGACTGAGTACCTACAGTTATCTTTACGAAATTAGAAATTATCTAGGAACTAGCTTATATCCTCGATCTTTATATTAATTTAATATAGCATTTATAAGGTTTTAGGACACTGTGATTTTTATAAACACTATGTGTTTACCAATGTATATTTTCTTGACGTGAAAAAGTGGGCAAGCGGTGTGGTACTTATCTTTTTTCTCTTTACATAAAATATATTATTAAACTATCGTGACATTTTTTTTTATCAAGTGCCTAAAAAGTAAAACTAATAAAATGTTCGAAATGTATCCAGTAGGTTTTGAGTGATGCCATACTTTAAAATATCTTAGTCTACTTTATTTTTTATTAATATACTTTATAGTTATTCATATACATAGAGTATATGTAAATACTTTATTTGAGATCTTCAGAATTTTTTTTCTCGAACTGACTACGCTATTGACCTAGCAAGGTCTTAACAGCTTCACCGGACTACTAAGGTGAGCGCTTAGGTCACTCAGCCGATTTTATTTGACAACTAGCTCAAGGGTGCACGGCACACTTCGGCTTGGGCTGTTGCCTGATATAGATCTTTAGAAGATTATTCTTATATCTTCAATGCCCACGATCTCCGTTTACAATGACTTTTTTCCGATATATTTAATAAAAAAATTATTATCCATGTTTCTGGATTCTTGTAAACTAATATTGGAAAAGTAGTTATGAAAGCTTCAAAGGCATCCGAGTTGTCAGTGTGTTCTAAAAGCATAAAAAAATGTATTCAAGGAAATAAATCTTAAATACTTAAAAGTAGCTATCTATAAATGGAAATGTTTTCACTACTTCGTTATCTCATAAAGGCTTAATTGAAATGACGATATGTTACAGACAAAAAATATGTAAAAGAAAGTTAAAGCAGAACACCACTAAAATGCTATAAATAAAAATGCCAAACCTGGTTTGTTTCTATGACGAAATAGGAAATGCGGTTGCTACCACCAAAAACATTTGTTATCACGTCGATATTGTCACATCACTACATAGTATAAAACAAAGTCCCCTACCGCGTCTGTCTGTCCGTCTGTTCGCAATAAGCTCAAAAACGACTGAACGGATTTTCTTGCGGTTTTCACCAGTAGATAAAATAATTCATGAGGAACGTTTTGGTATAAACTTTGTCAAAGATTTTTTTTTATAATCAGGGCGGGACAACGTCTGCCGGGCCCGCTAGTAAGAATGTAAATCTAACTCGTTGTACTTTTTCGATTTTCGTGAAAAAAATTGTTGCAGGTTAATAAATTATAAGTAATACATTTCAATCATTTTTGAAATATCTGTCTGTCTGTCCGGTTGTATGAACACGCATCACTGCTAATTTACTGGGTTCACAATAAAACCTCAGCAAGAAAATCATAAAGCATATCCTCGGGCATAACTTAATTTTTGTTTCATTAAAATCGGTGCACTCTATCAAAAGTTATTGTAATTTGAATGACGGCTCGAGGTAAGTACCAGAGAAGAGTACTAATCTATACTAATATTATAAAGCTGAAGAGTTTGTTTGGTTGAAGGCACTAATGTCAGGAACTACTGGTCCCATTTAAAAAAATCTTTTAGTGTTAGGTACGTAATTTATCGAGGACCGGTATAGGCTATATATCATCACGTTAAAACCAATAGGAGCGTAGCACCAATGAGGAATGTTTCAAAATCGGAATGTTTTTTTCCTTTTGAGAGCTTCGACTGCGTGTTAGCGCTAGCCTAAAGTAACTATTCCACGTGGACGAAGTCGCGGGCACAAGCTAGTCTATATACATATAATAAAACTCTAACTAGGCCAAATCTGTACACGAAATATTTTTTTGAAAATTATAATCGGGGTAGACTTTGTTATCGAAATATAAGCCAAAAATAATCCTTTTACAATTTTTGTCTGTCTGTCTGTCCCTGTGAACACGTATCACTCTGAACGTACTGAACAAATTTTGACGAAACTTGACACAGTGATAACTAATATTATAAAGTTACATCTAGGATATTTTTTGTGCCATTATACACAAGGGGTTCTCCAGGATAATGGATAAAAGTCAAAAATTTGTAGTTAATGAAATTCTTGACGGGTGCTATATATGTATCAGGCAGATTAGGTGAAAATTTAAGCTATATTTCATCTCCCTATGGTTCTTAGAAAAACAAAATAAAATGACCGTTGAGTTCCGAACCGACGTCTTCGTCGGTCCGTATAATTTATGCAGTTACGATATCCCTATACGTGTTCACAAGGACAGACAGACACAGGTATCTATGCAACACTGGAAAATTTTTGGTAGCTCATTTTTACTTTGTAAATAAAACGAGACTTTTTATTCTCTTCCAATTATATAAATATAATAAATAAAAATCAATTGACTTTACTATTTATTGTAGCTGACATTTTGATAGCGCTATGCAAATGACTTTTTTCGAAAGCTTTTGGAGCAATTACACAACTTTATTTAACTAAAAACTATTTGCTCTGAGACACTGCCAATACTGTAATTGCTAAAGCAGGTATTTAAATAAACAGTTCTCTTTATCGGTTTTTTTATATAAGATTATTTTTTCACAGATAGAACGAGAAGTGATATTGTCCTCCGGTGATAAGAATTCTAAGGTACCGATATTGCAAGAGGTGAGGAAACGCGGCAGACTGGGAGCGGTGGCACCAGACACACCTCCAAAAGCACTATCAGCTTGGGCACACACAGAGGTGGATACCATGTTTTTATTTTTAATCTATAAATCTTGGAATGGGTAGTAAAGTGGTAATAAATCAAAATCAAAAATACTTCATTCAATTTATGCCCTGAGAAGGCCCTTAGGGACTTCAAAACTACCACTGATTTGGAAAACCGCCCAGTCATCGAGAAGAACCGGCAAGAAACTCGATCTGGTTTATCTTTTCATGATACATACATATAATAGCAGTAACAGTTTGGATTTACTTGAAGAGGTTATTTTAATTTAGTTTTTTTTTTCTAAATGAAGAAATTATTGTTTAATGTTAATAGATGTGATTAAAAACACGTTAAGTTTTGGACTTATCTGACTAGAAAGTGAAGATATAACAGCTTTGTGAGGAGATGGACTTTCGAACCATATATGGCGATTACCTAAATCACTATTAGCTAATACACTAGGTTGTAGACTACCACATTTGTCTTATTTATACATTCGTGAAGTTTGGTTAGAATGAAGAAAAATATCCATTAAATGTGATTATTAAAAGTCATGAAATTATTGCTTTATTTAGGTGTAATTCACAACGTACTTTTAGCGAAATGTGATATTGAGAATCGTAATCTAACTCACAGGGTATTTATTATATACAATTCCATAAATGCCCAATACCAGTTCCATGATTAATGTGTTCCTGCTGCCAAAAAAGCTTATATAGTATAAAGTAAAGGATATGAGCTTCCTTCATTACTTCCGAAGAGAATTCAACATTTGGAAGCCGAACACGTAACAACCCTTAACTAGGACATCATAACTGTAGGTGACAATAGTTTGAAACCAACTACTAAGTCATGCCAGTGCTTCGAATACGAATTACATGTGTATTTATGATTGGCTTGTGTACATTTCTTGGTACATGTAGTAGTAGCTGAGGTTTTTATTTAAGTTTCAATATTTATCGACTTCTTTAAGAATGTAATAACTACTAATAAAAGTTGTGAAACTTATGATATAATATAAAAAATATAACTGTCATCATAAGAGGGGAGAGTCTTTGAATATTTTTATTTGGTTATTGTTACATCAGCAGCGGCCTTTAAACTAAGTGGCGTTTAGTCTTTACTGTTCGCGATAGGTGCTAAAAATACGTATTTATGTAATTTTCTATTTTAATTATTTGATAATAATGCAATTATAAAATATGACACAAATGATAATGTTACAATCGTCAAAGAAATGATGACTACAGTAACCAATACAATTCCCGATGGAAAGGCGAAGAAACTTAATAACTTTAAGAAAGATTTAGTATCGATTGTGCCTATAATCTAATAACATAAAGACCAAGTAAATAGGGTAGATTAACTATAAAAGTAGATTGAATCGAATTGGGTTAACGTAAGAATAAGCAGTAATTTTAAAATCCACTAGAATTGAATAGTCATTTCAGTTAACTATTAAATGTTATGGTATAATCTTGTGTTCCGCTTTCGAACCTCGATTAACAAGAAGTCGTTTCACTTCTATACCTCATAATTGGCATTGCTTTTGATCACTCAGTTTCGTATAAAAATGCTATGAGTATATATTCCAGTAAACAGAACGACAAACTCAGTTTCACACAGGACTGTGTCTATCAGATAGCCAGAAAGGCAATAACCCACCAATCCTTTAGGGGTTGATATACGTGTCATTCAAAAACGTTAACTTTATTGTATTTTTTTTGGTGACCTACAAAATTTTAGCTGTTATATTATACATTATTTGCAGACATCTTTACGTATATCTTATACATCCATATACCTATAGTCTACAATTCTTGCATTTTTGTTATACCATTATCACATTTCCATAAAATGTATCATTATCCTCCCAAACCAAGAAGAAAGTGAACTGAACATTTGCCTTACAATTATAATACCTCTTAGCGCATATTTATGACAGGATTAATTATTCCACTTTCATCACCAAAGTCAGTATCAACAATTTGCTGATGAGAGAATGCATGTAAGTTATAAACACAAATAAATACATTTCATACCAGCTTACAAACATTTGAGAAACTCATTTGGGTATACAATACTGAATTACAGACACGGATTACAAGTGAATCAACAAGTACCCTGAAGTGACTTTACTCCATGTCGTTGACGAAAATTCTTTACTTTCTAAATATGGTTTTAATGTAATTAAAATCTTTATGAAGGAATGTTATGACTCCAACGGGCATTGTACCAGATTACAGCTTTTTGCCGCGTAATGATAGTTAGAAACTGTACTTTATATCTCGTATTGAAAGTTGATGCGATGGTATAAAATAGAAAGCTTAAAGGTTTATCATCCTGTATAATCTTTGATTTCTTGCTTTACTGCATAGTTGATGCTTGTATTAACTTCTTTTATTTATAGTTTTAAGTATGCCTCGGTAACGTTTTTATTGTGTTGTGTTTTAAACATTGCTTCAACTCATTCTGTAAATGTTACGCATATGTAACAAGTAAATATGAATACTTTATGTTTTTAACAGTAATTTTTGCAACACGCATGGTCACCAGTTAACGGTCTAAAATAATATTAACATAAGCCCACTCATTCGTGTCAACGAGGCTCTAAAGAATATACGAATATCAACCTAGTTTATGCATGTTCCATGAATAGACGAAGGCCTTTTGCCAAAGAAATAACTATGTAAAACTGCATAATGGTCATAGGAAAATATTTCGGAATCCTTCAGGTTGCGTCACGTGACGTCACCTGATGATGATACTTTAGCTGATTCAGATAGTATTAAGAAATATATATTAATTAAAATAAAAGTGGAGGCAGTCATAAGGACTGCCGACAGAAGTGAGAACTCAAAATAATTGTAGTCTGAATTATTGACATTTCATAATTTGTATACCTAGTGAAATTATTCACATTAGTCGTGTTTTGACACCTACTGGAACTCCGAGCATTAATTATATGCATTTTTTTACAGTTTGTTAATTAATTACTACGTTACTACTAATTATACTACGTGTCACTAGTCTGATGACGCAAGTGCAATACATTCGGTCATACTTACTGGCATATCATGACGCGAAATCATAAGTTTATCTCCTACCAAAAGACACAGCTCAACGCGCCTAAAGACGTTTTTACTTTAATAATAATAACATTTATAAAGTCTCGAACCTGCCTGATATCAGTTATAAGAACTTGACAAGGATTATAAATCACAAACACTGCAGACCAAGGCACCCGACACTCACTTGGTGAGTCTATAGTACGATAAAAACTTCGAAACACATGGATTCGTCTCACTCAATTTGGAGAGCTTGGTATTTTATATCAGTCGGACGCTCATGTCCTAATACTTCCTTAACGCAATACCTTCGTTTGATATTTAATAGGGCTATATTACATGAAAATGGAAGTAACTTGTGGATACCTTGACCACCCCTTTCACTTAATAGCTTAGTATTTCCCTTTTAATCTGCGTAAATTATAACATCGGTGTTTTGAATGACTAATGTTGATGAAACCATTTGTTCTTACGTCTCACTTACTAGAAGATAATCTTTCATGTCCGATTATTAGTAAATAATATCAAACTTGATCATGTCGAGTATGTTACAAACTTTTGCAGAAACTGTATACGGTATACGGGATATGACGTCACTTGCTGATTCCCTATTCAGCAGTCGACCTTGGCACGGTCGTGCGGATGACTCATGAATATAAACATACGCATATTTATTTTAAGGTTCATTTTTGCATGAATAATAACTTCATGTTTTGCTGATCGGACTGACTTGGCTATAAGCCACTGACCGTAGAAATATGTATTGTAAAATATTGGCCAAGTGTATGCGAATACAAAAAAGTACTGAATTTCTTGTATATTATTTTCGTATAAAAATGATACTGCTTTTTTATATTGCTATCATATCATGGAATTTAGTTTTAAATGGACTACTTAGAATACATATTATTATGTGTGGTATAAGGTAGTGTTCCAATAATTCAGAATAGCAGATAATTGTCCAAGCAAATTCGTAAGTATAACATGAAGGCAAGGCGTTTGTGAATTCCTTGAGGTAGACTATATGAATTTTTTAAGCTCTCTAATCAAAATCAAAAGTACTATATTTAATTTAGGCCTTGAAAAAGCGCTTCTTACGCTAAAACTAACACGTGGTCGGATAAACACCCCAGATATCGAGAAGGCCTCGATCTGGTTTATCTTTTCATCTCTGAAACGGCTGGACCGATTTTGACGAGAATTTCACTGGCAGATAGCTAAAATTACAGCGGGTTACTTAGGCTACTCTAAATTAGACTAGCTGTTAACCGCCGCTTCGTCTGCAATGCTATCTCCAAAACGGTTGAACCGCTTTTCACGCGACTTTCACCTGCAGATAGCAAACATTGTAACAAGTAATTTAATCTATTTTAATTAAGACTAACTGTTAACCGTGGCTTCGCCGGCAGTGCTATCTCCGAAACGGTTCGACCGATTTTCATGGGACTTTCAATGTCAGATAGCTTACCTTATAGGAAGTAATTTAGGTTATTCTATTTTAGACTTGCTTTACCCGCGACTTCGTCCGCCTGAAATTTAGCAACACCGATAGAAGCGACTATTATTCGCTAAAAAATATGTTAATTGGATGGTACGAGAATAGAAAAAGTGATATTTTCAGATGAAACAAAATTAAATACGGTAAATTCCGATGGGAAGCGCTATGTTAGACATCCTGTAAACAATGCTTTTAAATGTAAATACACAAGGAGTATAGTCAAGCACGGTGGCGGTAACATTAAAGCTCGGGGGTATTTTTCCGGATGTGGAGTTGGACCCGTTCGGAAGATTGAAGGTACAACGGATCAATGGCAATACAAAAATATCTTAGAGCACACAATGATTCCCCACTCGGACGATCATTTGCCTGTAACCTGGATCTTCCAACATGACAATAACCCTAAACACACGGCCAAAAACGTCAAATGTTTCCTTAGCGAACAGCGTATATCCGTTTTAGACTAGCCAGCAAATAGTCCGGATTTAAACCCGATAGAAAATCTCTGGTATGTTGTTAAAAAGAAAGTCTCAAACAAACGTAACACCAGTCAAAACGAAATATTAGGTCTTTACCTATGAAATTGCCGTTTTGTATGAAAAAATTTTAACGAATTTTTTTCATGTATTTTTTATTTGTATTAATCGAAGTAATCACCCATGCAATCAATGCATCTTTGCCAACCCAGTGGCAGTTTATTGATGTCCTTCTTAAAGAAATCAGCTGGACGGGAGGCATCAAATTCTTCAAAGGCATTTTGTACTGCCTCTCGGGTATTGATTTTTTTTCCCGCCAAGGAGTTATCCAAATTCTAGAAAAAGTAGTAGTCTGTAGGCGCAAGTTCTGGTGAGTAGGGCGGATGACGGAGAACTTCCAACCCCAGTTCTTGCAACTTGGAAACCGTCTGCTGTACAGTATGAGGTCGCGCGTTGTCGTGCAGGAGCAGCGGAGACAAGCGATTGACCAATGCTGGTTGGAGATGTGCCAGCTTCTCCATCATTGTGTTCAGTTCTTCACAGTACACATCTGCAGTAATGCTCACTCCGTTTGGTAAGAAGCTGTGATGAATCACACCGGCGCTAGACCACCAAACAGTGACCATCACTTTTCTAGGGGTTAGTTTTCGTTTAGGGCATTGTTTAGGTGCTGAACCAGGATCCAACCAACTTGCTAAGCGCTTGCGATTATCAAACAGAATCCATTTTTCATCGCAGGTAACAATGCGGTTCAAAATTCCTTCATTTGTGTGTCTGTTGAGCAGTGCAAGGCACGTCTCGACGCGTACTTCGCGCTGGCGATCATTGAGTTCGTGGGGCACCCATTTGTCAAGCTTTTTTACCTTGCCAATTTGACGCAAATGGACCAATATTGTTTTGACGCTAACGTCGAAAGCTGCTGCTAATTCAGCCGTAGATTGTGTATCATCAGCTTCCACAATCGCCTTTAATTCATCATTGTCGACCAGTCTTCGGATGACCGCGAGGTTAATTTTTCAGGTCAAAATTCCCAGAACGGAAGCGAGCAAACCAATAAAAAGTGGTGCGTTGGTTTGTAGTGTTAGCTCCGTAAACGTCGTTGATGTTGCGTACCGCTTGTGCCGCGTTGCTGCCACGACGGTACTCATATTCCATAATTACTCGATTTTTAACGTATCCATGATGACAAAAAAGATTGAAATGCGATGAAAATGTAACACTAATCAATAAACAAATGACTACTTTTGGAAAAAGAATTCCATGTTTTTAATATAAAATTAATTTGAAATTAAAATTCTTAGCCAAACAAAAATTATTTTGATTTGAAATGGCCAGTACTGCAGAACGGCAATTTCATAGGTAAAGACCTATTATATGAAGCATTTGTTGAAGCATGGAATTGAATCCCCTTAGAAAAATGTATGTAATTGATTGAATCAATGCAACGTCGTTGCAGTGCTGTTATTGAAAATATCCCTACGCCACTAAATATTAATTATAACTATTGGTAGGCTGTGGATAGTAGCTATTTCGTAAATAACAGTACTAATTACTAATACTTAAAAAAATATTGTTTTTTATACTTTTGTGTTGTTGTTTCTAATTAATTGACCTTTATTGTTCATGCCTTAAAAGTGATTTAAATGTTTGTCCGTAATGTAATATTGAAACTGCACTTGTGTAGTGGGATTTATATTGTTTTTCTAATAAATGATAAATCGTTGAACATATTGTTGTCCTATTTATTGTTTAATTTCAAAATAAAAATGATTGTGGTGAAGTATCTTACATAATGTCAAGGACCGTTGGTAGTGTTTCTAATTATACGACCACCACTGTATCTGTATCTATAATTGTAATTTGAATTATATTGTCTTTTCGATCAATTTGGCAGGCATATTGTTTTATTGACTGCGCTTTCGATTACATAACTGAGTAACCATAGTAACATACAAGAATATTGTATCGAGTTCAATGAGCACTATTTAAATTGTCGAATATTAAAAACCGTTTAGACGGATACAAAGTTTTATATCTTGATTTATATTTATGCAGGATTTCAAAACGTCAGCTTATTCATTGCATATTATATATAATTAAATTATATTGTATACAGTTCAATATTATAATTATTAATTTATAAAAGTAATTTTGAAGACAGAAGGGGTCTTTCTAAGAAGATATTATACCATAAACGTATTACTTATTGACAATATGGGCATATTATATCATCATAATAACATCTTTAATTCATTGTTTCATTCGTTCCTTATACAGTGTAAGTGAGCACTGAGATAGTGATATGGTGGATTAAGGTTCTAAATATGTTGCTCCTGATAAACCTCATTTGACACACTGTTAGTATTTATATATGTAATGTATACGTTACATGTTACTGTAAGTGACGAGCGCGTCGTACTTACAATTGTTTTTAGAGAGCATTTCCATAATTGTGCATGGTCTCACAATTTTATATTTCTTTGAATCAAGCTGCGGGTACAGCTAGTCATATATATATTTAAAAACATACATAGGTACATTCGTTTTTGACGGATGCACATAGAGATATATTAATTCCCGACATTATCATTCACATATCGATTCACCGTATAATAGTTTTTAGACATCAAAACCCGATTTGTATGGAGCTTGAACTTACATTCTGGCAAATCCGTATTGCGCTTTGGGACTTTGGCCATCTTCTTCAACAGTTACTTCAGATTGATTGTCAAATTCATATATAGTTTGCTATCTAGATAGTGTGTACATAGTATTTTATATGATAAGATTTCTTCCTTTTTATTCAAGTTCTTTCCATAGTATTTCTACTGCAAGCCAAACAAAGGTCTTGGAATGTCCAATAGTGGATTTTATATTTTATTCATAATCTCGTTGTATTTGACTCCATATTTTGTAATATTGGCGGTGTTTTACGTAATACAGTTCGGTTATTGTGAACAAGTGAAATAGATGGAAAATAATACCAAGGAGCATGAATTCTGGCTTGCCACAGACACTACCTGGAAAGTTCTAACAAGACGGCCACCATGTTGTTAGTTCATAGAAATGAGCGCAAGAAACTTGTAATACCACCTTCTCGACAATGGCGCTACTACAAGATTGAATGCCAAAAATAAAATGTCTTCAACAGATTACTCTTCAGCTTAAGTTCTTAGATTTATTAGTAGTATGGAAAAAATATATCGTTTTATTTGTCCGACGATATAATATTATGGAAACGTAGTAAGACCTTGCCGATGGCACAAGCACCCTATAAAAATTCATAGTGCGGCTGCGATGTAACCCGGCTATTCTTACGTAGAAACCAACGGTTGTCGGCAGAGTTCTCAATAGGTGCGGTTTTGCTAGGGCGAATATATTTTTGTTTACTGACTGTCGGAACGCACCGTCAATGTTAGTAGATGAATAATGAGTTGCTATAATCTCTTTCGTAAGTAATATATTTTTAACATCGTTATTTAAATAACTAGCGGACCCGGCAGACGTTGTCACGCCCTCATTATGAAAAAATCTTTAACAAATTATATATTTAAACGTTTCTCGTGAATCACTCGATCACGGGTGAAAACCGCATGAAAATCTGTTCGGCAGTTTTTCGTTTATCGCGAACAGACAGACAGACAGACGCGGTGGGGAAATTTGTTGACAAAGCAGTCGCTACACTTCTAGTTCTATATATATCAGAATGAATCGTTATGGATGACTTGATTTTTATAACTAACATTTGGGCGATATATCACCAATGTAATACGAATAATAATTTTAAAACTATAAACAGCAAATACACTAATACTACTCAGAGCACAGTTATGGGATATCTGTAGATATATGAATTATCAGACAATTCAAGCAAAATGCCTTTAGTCGTTTTCTAGTATTTTACTAACTCTGTAGACGCTTTTAAGTTTCAACAACTCCACCGATCTAGGCGGCGAGCGCAGAAGACATCTAAAATGGCAACTTATGCAGAGGTAGCAAAGAGACTAAATTTCGCCTCTAGTTAAAGCAAAATATCTCTTTGGCCTAGCCATCGGTTATCGTTTAATAGCGATCAATCATTAATACTACACAGTACTGTCAACAGTATTCGTAATACTAGGTCATTAGTACGATTGCTTAGTTAATAGTACCATACTTAGACCATTAGTTAATAGAACGATTTTTTTGTTTTTTGACAAATAACTGTACCCGTATACATATTTAACAATTCTGCTCAGCGAGTATAGATGAATATTCTCGTACTTGAAGCAAAAATAAATAAATAGAAAGTACATTCTTAAGTGTAATTTATACTATTTCATGCAAGATGTAAATTAGGAGAATAAAAAAGTAATTCAGTGAATTTGTAGACGCAGTACAGATTAGCATAATCTTCATTTGAAATTGAAAAACAAACTCAAAAATTACAACCACAATAATCGTGACCATAAATCTTGTAAATGAATGAAAGTAAAAGCTAATAATGTGTGCAGATTGTACAATTCTGGGCGTAACATTGTTACACATCGATCATTAGTTTCCTTATATGCAGTCCTCTATTTTATAAACATATTTATTTAAAATGTTATTATATCAGCAACAGATTTTCTAACGTTTATAATTCGATTGGACGAATTTTAAAGAAAACATATAATTCTACTACTTCTTTTTTTAAACACTGCAAAAACCAATTGTAGAGCATTTTCAAAACAAATATTTATATTCCCTTCATAATTTTATATTACATTTTGTATTAAATGAAGCTATCATGATATTTTTATAGATAAGGACCTAGTGTCTAAGAAGTAACATTAAAAATAAATTGAAATCCATGCAGCAATTAATGAGTGATGCCCCCACAACGACAGAACTCTTTCATTTTATTTGTATAGAAGACTAGTGACCCGTCCCGGCTTCGCACGGGTGAACAATTGTTTTAAACATTTTAGTTAAACATATGTGGATTGGCTAAAACTGATCATAGTCTTTAAAATTTTGTACCCAGAATCGAAAATCTTACAGAAAGAAATGTCTTCTGTTCGAGCGTAGATGATTGTGCTAATCTAACAAAATGATAAGATAAAAAAAACTAACTGGTGAATTCATCTGTTTTGGTGCGTGATAGCTTAGCGGGAACTACTCTTTACTTTATCTGCCAAATTAAGTCACAGTTAAGCTAAACACTGGTGAAACAGGCCATAATAAACACGCAATTTTTAAAGAAATAACGCGGATATTCTGTGATTATTTTCCAAAAAGGCTTTTTATTGGTTCTGGTGGTTCTTCAATATTAGGAAGAAGTACTTTTCCAGATGCGCGGCACATATCATTTGCTTCATCACTCCATTTTGTAGCATAACATTTAGTACAAATATTATTGATTGCCCCAATTTGGATATTGTTCTGATGAACATAATCAATTTGTGGATTGCAACTGAATGCCGACCTACTACAATGAGCTAAAATTCTATTGCGCGACCAAGCCGCGCGGTTACCTACGCTATAGATGTGCGCGCCCCTCTCCCGTGACTCCTTCTTCGCCGCATAGCCCGCACGCACACACCACACCTCGGCAACGACACGATGCGATGCGATGAAAGTCATTTTATGGCAATATTTTTCATAACATGGAATACATTATTGAAATTTTAGTAGGGATCCCTATTTTTTCTAGTAAAAAATATAACCTATGTTACTCAGGGATAATGTAGCTTTCTAATGATGAACGAATTATCGAAATCCGTCTAGCAGTTTTTGAGTTTATTTGTTATAAACATACAAAAATACAACGTTTCCTCTTTATAATATTAGTGTAGATGTAGATAATTAATAGTAAATTAATCCATGTATTAATCAGTATCAATAAATACTTTTCAGAAGACCATCATAATTTGTTTAGTATTTTCTGGCTTTCGTAGTCTTTTAGTTATAATTAAACATCTATTAGATGATTCAGGGAAAAATAGCCAAATTACGAAAGAGACTTTTACAACTTTTTAGATTACAAATTATAAACAACGGCGACTACTAAGGGTAAAGTGTTAAAAGTGTTAAGTAATAACAGAATAATATTCGTCGTAGGTGAGCCGTACAACAGGCAAAGGTAACATAATAGGAACGGATCCCACAAGCAGCGTGCATCCGGTCGCCGTCACGGCGCGCGTTACACCCAGCCCGCTCACGCCAGTACTAGCAAACGGTTCAAACAAAAGGGATTTCTGTTCATAATTATGTTTTGTTGTGATGTTGTGAACTCGTGTACAGTGCTCTAAAATGGTTGAATTCGCCCTGGATAATGTTAGTTCTATTTATTCTATAATTACAAGTACAGTTAACACATTATATTGTGCTAAATGTTATAGTAAAATGTTTATGTTTATGTATGTTATATTAACGATATAATGATTACAATTAATTGATATTTATTTACAATATAAAACTTTCATAGTTCCTAATGTTTTTTTACCGTTTTTTTTATCTTTTTTTTATATTTTCTTACCAAACAGAGTTTATGTAGCTATTCGAAAATAAACTAGGACTTTTCCCTAGTTGTAGGAAATGATTTATGCTGTCTTTTGTATAATAAATCTCCAACACAACCAAAACGACAGGTAGGTATAAATTGATTTACAAATAAGATTATTACATAGATTAACACAAAACATATTCTATATCTAGACAATAAATTACACACAAACAATTTTACAACAAAACTTAAAATATTATAAACTGTGTAACGAATTTATGTTTATGAAATAATCGTAAAATATAATTAATACTTCTATAATCTTTATAGTTTCATAGGAAACATAAATTAATAGTAAATAAGGGAGCATTAATTTTACCAGCACCTACTTAAAAACAGAGTTAACGTGTGTACCTTCTAGTTTATATTTTTGTTTTCTATGTGTTGAATATTAAAAAATAGTGTATATACAACAATACTGTATATATAGGGTAACCATAAGACAAGGCTGCCTTGATTAGGGCTTCACAGACTATAAGTATCTTCTTAATCAAAGAACAACAAAGTCTTATTGTAATTCAACATTCGACAAAGTCTTATAGAAATTGCTATCTCAGGCATATTTACTTAAAAAATATATAGTAGGGTCATAACATGTTAACAGAAAAATAAGTTTAAAATTTAATTCTTAAAATGTTCTTACTTTTGTTTATTAATTTTAACCATTTTTCCTCTAAAAAAAAAATTGTTATATACCTGATTTTAAAAAATCATGTACCAAGTAATATAGATTTCAAAACACATAGTGAAAAATGCAACAAGTCATATACTCATTTATTGAAAATAAAAGGCAAAGGCATCAGAATTTTGTTGCGAAAATTATTTTAGATTTGTTATTATGCAGGCTATGTTACGTCAGTTACTTTGTTACAAGGTCTATTCCAAATAAACTGATCTATGTAATATAAATTAACTAATAATTATTATGATACTTTCGTATTAAATGCACCGTGTTCGCCGACGAACTGCCTCAATGGTTTTCAGACCTGCACTTGGTGACGATAGCGCTTCCCACCATATTCTCAATTCTGCAAGTCCCAACTGGGTCTTTTTTGTCTCCTTCTCTCGTAGGGCAACATGCTCCCCCTACTTCCCTTTTCGCAGCGCCAAAAATATAATTCAGTCTGGGAGAGGGCCACTAATTCCCACAGAATTGACCGTGCTAAGAGGCACGCCGCCTCATACGCCACCGTTCTATATCCTCGTATGATTCGAATAACCATGACTCTCTGTAGATTACGTAGAGCCATAGAATTGGCACCCGATACGGTGTCATACCATACTGGAGAGCCATATAAAGCCATCGACCTTATTACCCCCATGTATAAGGAGCGGCAGCTGTCATTTGCGCTTCCTAGGTTCAGGAGCATTCCCGCCAGCGCAGAGGCGCTGCACATGGCTTTAGGAACCAGGTCTAACCTAACCTAACCAAACCGAGATAAAAGAGCAAACAGTGGAAAAAAAACTAACCAAACAGATTTATTTTTCTCAATTTTCTTGTCTTGCTTACATTACACTTGTGAAATAAAGGTAACGTGAGCCGGCCGCGGGAGCGGTCGGTGAGCGCACTGCGTTGCCGTTAATACATAAGTACCATTTTGTATGTTACCAACTTGATGATTTTTGCGTTAAACCAAAACAGTTCCATCTCGGTTTGTTTAAGTTAGATTAGACTTGCATTAAAAGATAACGTTAGCCGACCGCGGTGCATTTAATACGAAAGTACCATTATTATTTACATTAAATTAAATTAATATAGTTCCAGTCAAATTTGGGTGCACAAGTCCTTAAAAGAGCAACTGAAATTTCATAAACTAGCGAATTTCTGACTGTTCTACCTTACGTTTAGAATTATTCTTTGATAAACAAGTTTTGTAAAACTAGTTGGGGAAATCATATATGTAATTTAATTACAATCACAATGCTCCTTTCACTCGAATGATGTACACTGTACAGGTCACAGTACTTACTATAACATAACGTTGTTCAAATTTCCAACTACTATCAAATAGTCTATTGTCTCAATATTCCCATCGCACAACAAGTAATAACATAGTTAACTAAACTCGGCGTTTTCTCAACAGAATCATCAAGCCGGCACATCGGCGGAGTTCAGGCAATACCACGAAAATTACACATACAACATGCACAATCAAAGTCAATTATCGAGGAACGCGACGTACGATTCACCAAAACCGCCGATCCCCGCCAAAACGTATTCAGCTAAAACAGACCTGACAAATAATTCACAACAGATAACTGTGACTGTCGAAACAGGGAAGGATAATACCAGAGACGCACCAAAAAGCAATAAATCTGTTAGTAAAACTTATCACACACTGAAAGATATGATCTCGAGTCGATTTAAAAGCAAAGAAGGTGGTGAAGAGAAGATCGAAGAAGCCAGTCTGAATAATAGCGAGGAAAGAAAAAGGCCAGAACCGGAGCAAACGACGCCAAGAGATACGGGGCCGAGAAAGATGGAGCAAGGAATCTACGGAAGGCCTGTTCCACAGAACAGACCAGATATGCAATACGGACATGGAATCGCTAACAACATGGCTTATCCTAGTCCGTCACCTCATCGGTTAGTTTCCACGTGATTTATATATCATAATACAGAATCACATCAGCCGAATTTGAAACCAAAATTTTCACAATTAAATTTGATGCAATTTGCACTATGAATTCTATTACAATACAATACAATTTCTACTCTTATTACTATCGTACATATTCATAGCTTGTTTTAGTCTGTTATTTTTTCAGTAGTTATTTAGAAAAGTCTAAAATTGCCTTTAATTACGTGAATCTGTTCTATAGACAACTGATGCAACAACAAATAGTGCAACAACAGATGCTGTTAAACCAACAAGCCAGATCTCAAGAGATGTTAGCTTCAACGCCGCACCGACCACAGCCGCAGCAAACGTTAGGAGCTGATGCTTTGTACCAGCAGTACGGTCCTCCGGGTCGCAGAAGCGCTGTCTATCAAAGAGAAATGGATGTCCGATCTATGGCAAATTTTACATCAATAAAGAATGGACCACACAATCAGGTAATAATCCTAATGATTTATTTATATTTTAGAAAAAAAAAGTGTGTTTCGTTCAATTTATAACGCAAACATTGTATTTCTTGTTACTCTAGCAATAAATCCTCTATATCTTGATGACTTTCTTGTAACGATTTTAGTGTTCCCATAACATGATAGGTCTTTTGTAGTCCAGGGAATTTTAGTGACCTATTTTAAGATGTTATTATTTCAATCCACCTATGATTTTGAAAATCTTTGCTCTCTTGTTAATTTAATACAGTAATATTAGTAAGTTTATATTTGTCTACGACTCAGTGTGTTCTCTCTTTGTTATAATATTTGATCCTTAAGAATTAGCTTGAATCATAACATAATAGGTCTTTTGTAATCCAGGGAATTTTAGTGACCTATTTTAAGATGTTATTATTTCAATCCACCTATAATTTTGAAAATCTTTGCTCCCTTGTTAATTTAATACAGTAATATTAGTAAGTTTATATTTGTCTACGTCTCAGTGTGTTCTCTGTTTGTTATAATATTTGATCCTTAAGAATTAGCGTGAAGAGATATTTTAGCAGGTCGGCATGACAACAACGATCAGTTATTGGTTATTATTATTATTATTATTATTTGGTATAACACACTAGCAGCTAATAAGCTGATGCGTGTGTATTAAATAACTTGGAGATATTCGTGGTCCAATCTATTCTTAAAAGAGTTTATGGTGGGAGCCATCACAACTTTCTCTGGGAGTTTATTCCAAGCTGTGACCACTCTGTTAGGCAAGAAGTGCTTGACTGAGTTTCTTTTTGCTAATGTTTCACAAAGTTTTAAAGGATGACCTCGTAAATGTTTATTGTCATTAAGCTTGTAAATATCTTTAAGACTGGGCACATCGTAATAACCAGTGAGGATTTTATACGTTTCGATTAACCTACCCCTTTGCCTACGCTGTTCTAATGTGGTAAGGCCAAGGTTTTTGAGGCGCTGGTTACTTGAGTTCTTATCTTCCATAGATATTTTTGGTTTGTATTGTGTTTATAAGTACAATGCCGTAATTTTGACTTGAGTAACTTATTTAAAAACTCGGAATTGAATTTTCTTATGATAATTACCATATATATACCTATTATAATTTAGTCCTTCCAAATTCACATGATATTTATTTCTTAACTAATATAACTACTTGTTTTACTGAGGAGACTACTCTAGTTGTCAAAATTCAACTATAATAAGAGGTACAAGAGGTTTTTGATTATTTTTTGTAAATGGTAAACATTTATTTGTTGTTAAAATATTGTAGATTATAGAAGTAAAGAGCATGAAGTATGACAATAGACACTACTAAATAAAGACTTCGATTCGTCTATGATACGGGAAAAAAGTAACTTTGTCCATTTTTTTTATTGATAACAATTGATAATACTATATTAAGACCAGTTTGTTATATGGATCCTAGGGCTGAGCTAAGAAAGAGATGGATGTAAAATGATTACATGTGGCAGAGATGTGAATATTAAAAAAGACGTATGGTGTAACTAGAAGAAAGATTAAGAATGAGTGTATGAGAGGAAGTTTGGAACTGTCTACCCTATTGGCCTAGTAAGACCTTAACATCTTCACCGGACTACAAAGGAAATAGGACCAGTCACAGAGAAGTTGAGAAGTAATAGGTTAATATAGTGCGGGTATACTATGAAAAGAGATGAAAGTCATGTAACTAAAGTGGACGAATGTACGACTAGAGGAAGACCCAAAAAGTTGAAAAGTTGTGAATGAATTGTATGAAAAATTATATGTGTATAAAAAGTATGAATACTGAGATGGCACCAGGCAGAGGAGAGTGGAAGAGGAAAACATGTTGTGTCAACACTACTTAGGTGAGATAAGAGTAAGATGATGATGATCCACAATCGTCAACAGCTATTTGACAAAATAAAGTAAATGGGTTGAGAGTTAGAGGAGTACAAGTTACTGTACTGTTGTATATTTGCCTTTTCTAAGGACTACTGTTTTCATTTGAATGAGTTACTATAACAGTTATTTTGCGGATTGGTCTCATTTGGTAAATAATATATTTGGCACGGATAGTACAGATAAATGTCGATGTAATTTTTTTTTAAACACGCAGAGTAAATTTTCGTGAGTTACAAAACTGTAATATATTTGTAACCGTTATGCACATAGTAATTATATGGATGCATTTAAAGAATTCGGTCGGGCGGATGTTTGCCAACATCTAGCATGTCGATTTTATAATTATTATTCATTACCTTAAACATCTGTTGGGATCGAAATATTACTGGATAGTGTTAGCGCTAAATTACCATAATTTTATAAAGGAATTTGTATTTCTTCTAGTAGATTTCTAATCATAAATTATCAGTAAGATTGACTAGTATTGAAATGTATTTCGAAAAAATCCTAGCGTTTTGATAAAAACCAACCCTTGCAGATTTATACTATTATTTATTTCATTATGATAGACTTCCAATATGACCTTCGTTTTATTTCACGGAAATTTTGGCTAACTTAAATTCTTAATATAAAATTTTAATCTTTTAATAATATTAATATCATTACATAAATTTCAAAAGACACGATGTTTCTTGATATCTGGCATGTCATGATATCTTATCCCTCTTAAATATTTTTATCAGTTGCAGTGACCTATAGGGCCCGTACAATTATCATATGAGTAGAATTTTAGTAATTTTAAACAAGTCCGTCTCCCTTTTCAGGCAATGCAAGCAATGCTCTTACTCCCCCCCTTCTATGCTTACATAAATATTGGAATATGTTTTACAAAATCTCTGGCAAAAGTTTATCGAAAAATAAAAAGTAAATAAAACATATACTCCGTTTTGTGCTTATGTAATACTTAAACAACTTTATATGTAGTAAACTGCACTTGTACCTAGGAAGACAAGCTCTGTCATGAATTGTAACGTCTTAATCTGGAACAATACAGTTATAATGTGGTTTTACTTATACTAACATAAATAAAGTAATGAGTATGCAAGACATATATAGGTTTCTCTACAGTAACCCTCCAGACTTGAGAATAAAATTGAAGTCTCTTTCTGGACTTACCTTCGGAAAGATTCTATTTCTTTTGAGGTTTTACGAGCAGATAACCTTTTAGGGATTTATCTAGATTACGTGGGGTCAAGCAGTATCTAAAGATAAAACTTAATAGAAGTATCTTAGAATCGGTAAGAGAGGAACATGACGGAACGGAAGAGAAAAAATGAGAAATTTCAAAATAAATCAGTTATCTAAAGATTCGAATAAGGTATTGAAATTAGGGTACCTACTTATTTATTATTGATGTTTACATTTTCACTGCGGGGCACTAACAGTTATGGACTCCTAGAATTATTTTTAAGCTGTAAAGTTGCTCACTTGCTATCGCAACGTTCTCCATTAAAACTCATATCGAAGTTCTCACTACAACACAAAGGGTCTATTCTCGTTTCTGAACAATTAAACTAAATTCCCACGTCCACAGTCGCAATTATAATAACAAGCGATTGTTACACCGCCGCACCGGCAATGCTATCTCTTGCACTACTAAATTCTGTAAAAGTGTTGCTTTAATCATTATCTATTATGTTGAATTTGTGTTCAATTGAGACGAAATTATGGGAATACGGGTCACGCGTAGACGAAGATAGTAAAATAGAAGTTAAAACATCTTAGGCAACCGATCTGATAGGTAGTTGTATTGAATCATCAGGGGTTAATTGTGTCCTGATGATTCATTTCATTCAGTTCTGATTCTGTTGACCTGAATGACTTAGTAAATGGATTTTTGTTTCTATAAAGCACTATTATTGTTTATTTGTTTGGAAATTTAACCATATTACAAAGTATAGTTTGTTGCTTCGGTGTATTTACTTTTAGATTGTTTACATAATTCATCATTACCATTTCTCTTCATAGCAACTCTGTATCGATTCCCATGATCTATACCAATAAGCAATCATTCATTAAAATACCCCGACATAAACTCTTATCTTCGTCCTTATTTATCGCTTAATCCAAACAGTTCCGAACGAGTTTACCGGCTTCCTTTAGCTAATTAGTAAAGGTTTAATCAGCGAGAAACTATCTTGGCTATATTACTGTATATAATATTATTATCACATGATACATCTAAACCTTCTCGGTTCGATAACTCTGCCGGTGGTAAATTGCCACTTCCGACAAAGGTCACTGATTCGTAACAATGACCGACAAGATTTCGACTCTTGCTCCTTCTACTTCAATTATCGTCATAATCTAAACAAATCAAATGAAAAATATTCTGTTCTATAATTTAAATACTGTTTTAAATATTTATATTTACATTTTATTTTCTACATTCATCATATGTGCAAATAGCATTAAACCCATAGGAAGCGAGATATCTGCAAAGAACCTATTTTTGTGACCTTTGACATTTAATAAAGACACGGACACGAGATTTCATGAGATTCTTGAACAACTTTTAGATTAGCAAAATAAAGGTGTATACGAGTTACAGCTTATTATCTCTCATTTAAGTAACTGTAAAGTTAAGCATAAAATAGTAAGTTGGATGGACGAATATGACTACGACACCCTTGAGAATCTTTTAATGAACATTAAGCGTGGAGCACGATAGTGACATAATCAAAGTTAGTTTGCTAGGTTTAGGGTTGTATTCTAATTATAAAGTCCGATTGGGGTAGAAATACTCACTTCAAGAAACTCATATAGATACTAATTCTCACACCAAGACACTCATTAGCACACATAACAACTTCATTCACTTCGGCTTTATAATGTTTTACACGCACATGCTCATTACCTTTTCCATATACACACACACCAAAAGCATAGAATCCAAGCAGATGAAAACATACACATCAGTTCTCAATTTGTTGTATATGCTTTAATATCTAATTATTTATAACTTTTATTCTACTGTATGTAATTCTTAATATGTTCACAATTGTAACTGTCTCCTACTACACCGTGTACACTAACGTAGGAGACAGGGAATCTTTCTATCTGTAAAAACGTAAGGATATTAGGTATATAGAGATAGGTATAAAGATTATTATTTTTTCTAGGTTGAAACTCCTTTTTGGCTTATATGACAGAACCAGTTATATAATGTAACAACGTAATCAATAGTGTATTTTCGGTAGCAGATAAAAGTATAAAAATTACCATTATAATGGTTATTAGCATTATAAAGAACTAGATTTTAAAAAATCCAGTCACATTTGAGATAACAATTTTTATAGAAAATAACATCATAAAGCTGTAGATAAACGAACGGCAACATTTAATTTTATATTTACCTTCGTATAATCTATCGTAAATAAATAAAGATAAAGATGATAATATCTGTTGAATTTATTGTAGCGTTCTTTTTCAATATATCTAAACCGTTGCTTAGAGGTACATTAGACCAGAATCTTTTAATTAAAGACTGTGTATATTTGATTTTCAATCTACACTAGCTTTGTCTGCGAAACCGTCCGCATGGAACCTAATGTTAAAAAAAACCGTGACTAATAAAATCATCTCAATGTATTAAGTCCATTTATTTATCTACTTTTCTCTTGTACTTAAGACGCATCGTAATTAAAATTACAATAACTTTTGATAGAGCAGACCGATTTTAATGAAACCAAGACGAAATGTTACTCGAGGATATGCTTTATAATTTTCTTGGTGAGGTTTTCGTGAATGCAGCATGACTTTAGCAGTGATGCGTGTTCAAATAAACATATAGAGACAGACATTTCTAAAAATGATTGAAATGTATTTTATTTTTATTAATTGCAACAATTTTTTTCACAAAAATCTAAAAACTACAAACACGTTACATATTTATTATATGTGTAGATTAAATATTAGTCGATCTGGTAGGATGTCTGGTTATTCAACTGAATAATTCCTTATCAATATTAATAAATTCAAGACTATTAATGTATTGCCATTAGACAATGTATATAGGTATATTATATGCATATCTTGTCACTGAATTTTTTTTAATAATATCTATTTTTAATATTGTAGAAGACAACTGTTTGTCATTTAGTGTGGTTATAACTCTAAAAAAGAAATGAATGAATTTACACTTTTTGTTATTCATATTCTGTGGTTGGGTATTGATATATGTTTTGTATGGAATAACTTACACAGTTAAAAGTAAATTATATTGATACATAATATCTGCCAGTACGTTCTGTTGTAATATTTTACATAAACTATAAAGTATTTTAAGTATAATATAACGAAATAGACAATTTTGAATAGAAATGACTTCATACAAAATTCAGTAGCACAAATATAATTGTATTATTTAAAACATGACGATCACTTTCACGTAATTATCAATATAAAAAATTACTCGTAAAATCTTAATATTAAATGTAATTAATGATGTAGTCATCATCATTAGAAATATTTGCTCTTTACGGCACTCAATTTGTTCCCATTGTTTGAATAATAAATATTGTGTACAAAAAAATTTTTACAAAAAAAAATAAACCGCTTTCGATGTGAAAAACTAATAAGGTACTAAAAAGCGAAAAATAACTGAATTAATAATTAATAAATTAACCAAATTAAATAAAAAATATTGATATTCGCGCTACCTAATAATATATTTGAAGTCAATGCCAACCTAAATTCATATCATCTAGATACAAAGTTTTGGTCCACTGTCGTGACCCATGATATCTGTATAGTATACATATTTATTACCTGCAACAAATTTGAAATGTACGTAATTTTTTTTAATCTTCATTTTAGTGTGCATAAATATATCTGGTTTCTAATGGGTCGTTCTAATAAATCGGTTCCAATTTCACGAAAATATGTAGAGACGAAGTGGGTGAAAATCAAATAAACGATTTTTCAGACCCTTAGAAGTTTAATATTTTATTCAAATTTATATGGGACCACCTCTGAATATAACCAATTCAAATAAAAAAAGAATCGTTAAAATCGGTTCATAATTGACGGAGATATCGATTAACATACATAACATATATATATATATACAACCGAACGTAGTAACCTCCTCCTTTTTCGAAGTCGGTTAAAAAGGAGCTTATATTATTTGAGTATAATCGTACAATATACATAACAATAAATTTTGATTCACATATTTCAAACATTGCTAACAATATATGTAAATAAATATAAAATAAATAAAACGAGATTTACAAAATGTTTTTACTTGATATTTATATTCCGTATTAACAATAATCCATATATTTATTGCAGTTTGATAATTCACATTCAAGACCCGATCTCAGAAGTCCACAACAATTAGAAAGAGAAATCGTGAGGCAAAGGGGCTTGGTAGAAGGAAGACGGACTGCTTCACAGCCTCATCTTCTTGACGAACCACACCAACAAAGACCAGAAGCGACCCCACCTCAAATTCATGACAGATCACGAAGAAATTCCCATAGTAACCTTCTGGAAATCGCTGAAAGTCCTCGACACGAAGAAAGAGAATCGGACGATGGAGGTTTCCGATCGAGACTGGCGGCTCAAAGTCGATCAAGTTTAGAGGAGAGAATACGGACCAGTGGGAGATCGATAGAGTCTCAGAGGATCCAGGAAACCGTCTACAGAAGAACACCGGAGAGTCACAGCCGTAGGACACCAGATTCTATAGGACAGAAGCGAGAAGAGACTTCGACGTCCCAAGTGGCAAATGACGAGATAGCAAGCCAGAAGTCTTCCGACAGCGTTTACCACTCAAGTGGAAAAGCTGAAGGTTATAACCCCTTGCCATCATCATCACGACAGACGCCAAACAGGATAGAAGACTTAAAGAATCATGGGAAAAAGGGGGCAGGATCCGGAGCTAGTTCTGGTGAGTAACCGTGTCTTTTTGATTTAAATTCTAACATTATAGAAATTTTATTTTTAGGGGCTTTTACTACATCGAACATATCAGCCACACTGTTCCCCAATCTTTTTAGCTCCATCAGGAAAGTCGCTGATGTGGTAACATTACCAAGTGAAAGGATGTATACTAATAAATTTTAAAAGGAGATTATGAAGGAAAGCATAGTTTTAATTGCCACACTATCCCTCATAGTATTCAATTATTGCTAAATTCAATTGCCGTGAAACTCAGAAAACTATTTCTCAGTTGAGAAATAAAATTCCTTAAAGTTGAAGACGGGCATTTAAAAATTATTATTTGGACTATAACTAGAAGTTATATTAATATAAATAAACCATTAGTATGTTTACATTCAATAATGTTATCTCAAATGTTCCATCTAAGTAGAAAAATATGTGACCTTTTTTAAAGAATATTATTTTTCTTGTTCCTCTAGACCAACTAAGCTGTAGTTTATGTACTAAATCAGCTGCATCTTGACAGATCTAAAGACTAAAACATATTAAATAACATATTTAAAAAGAAATTCCTAGATTCATTATAATCCGATTATGCATAAGGCATAAGTTATTGATGTCGTTAAAATACATATATGTTTATTTTGTTCAACAAATGAAATAAATATCGGTTTTATTCAAAAATATATAGTTTCTCTTTTTATGCTTACACATTTTAGTTATTTCTAATTTAATACCTAGCGATCAGCTCTTACACGCAATTCTTTAATGAGTATGAAATTATTAACAAATTGTTAATAATAACATTCAATAGGTAATTTTATTTGTGTATTCTGCATATCTGTATTCTCTTATAGGTTCTGCATTTATAAGAAGTTGGTTTAATAATATACTTGAATGTAGCAAATTGAAGATATTTTAGTTAATTATCAATAATAGGAATGCATTTTTTATTTAATTGGTTATTTAATTCAAAATTAGATGAACTAAATCGACTCCTATATTTTATACTAGCTGTGCCCGTGACTTCGTCCGCAGGGAGCCTAATGTAAAAAACATGGACTAATAAAGTCATCTGAATGTATTAAATCGAATTACTTTTTACGTTTCTCTCGTATTTAAGTCGCGTCGTCATTAAATCTACAATATTTTTTGATAGCTCGAACCGATTTTAATGAAACCATGACTAAATGTTACTCGAGGATATGATTTATAATTTTCTTGAAAAGGTTTTATCATGAACGCAGTACTTTAGCAGTGATGCGTGCCCAAACAAATAGACAGACAGACATTTCTAAAAATGATTGAAATATATTTAATTACTTATTCTTAGTCACCTGCAACATTTTTTTACAAAAATTTAAAAGTACAGACACGTTAGATTTCCATTCTTTTTTTTTTTTCGAACTGACTACGCTATTGACCTAGCAAGGTCTTAACAGCTTCACCGGACTGCAAAGGCGAGCGCTTAAGGCACTCAGCCGATTTTCCATTCTTATTATATGTATAGATTATTGATTTCTGCATTTATAAAAAGTTGGTTTAATAGTATTGTTATAGTTTAATAATATGCCTTAATCTAGTACATTGAAGGTATTTTAGTTACGTAGCAATAATTGGGATGAAATTTTTATTTCATTGGATATTTGATTCAAAGTTAGATAAACTAAATCGAGTTATATATTTTATATGGTATGAAAAGTAATTTTTAAAATGGAATTGTGAATTTTTATGGCTGTCAACTTTCATAACATAAATGCCTGTATATTTTAGAATCTATAGGTACCTCTTTTATACACTAGGTTTAGAATTTTTTATATACTTACAGAGATATTTTTATATATTCATATTTTATAGTGAGTGAGAATTGCTTTTAAATATGACTATTTATATTTGATAATAATATAATAATAAGAAGCTTCGAAAGTTTTCAATTAATCTCACATTACTTTCATGCAAAGGAAAAACTGAATACACATTGAAATTCGTATAGATCGCATATAGGTGATCATTATTATAACAACTAATAATGTTATTATTTACTCCTAAGACATCGTTATTCACCTATAAATTATCTGTCAATATTGTTCAAAGTAACAATGATAGGTCAGCGTTATCGCAACATGCGAAAGAGCTGGTATTATCCAAGAACAAATAAGTGTGACAGAGAGACCACTGAAAATCAATATCACGTTACGAATAAGGAATATTAACTTCATTACCGTGTACTCACCTTACAATGTAAATATATAAAAATTCATTGTCACGATGTTTGTCCACGATGAACTCCGAAACTACTCAACCGTTCTTCATGAAACGTTGCCATTTATGTATAACTAGCGGGCACGGCAGACGTTGTCCCGCTCTGATTAAAAATAAATCCTTGACAAATTCTATACCAAAACGTTCCTTATGAATCACTTTATCCACTGGTGAAAACCGCATGAAAATCCGTTCAGTAGTTTTTGAGTTTATCGCGAACAGACAGACGCGGTAGGGGACTTTATTTTATACTATGTAATGATTTGGCCCAACTTGAGAGATAGGATAATTTATATTTCAGTTAAGGACATTAATATTTTTCATATGCAAATTAAATTATTGTCAATGTTAATTATTATTATTAATTATGAGTTTCATCAGTCTCGAACAGACGGCGCTTTAAATTAGTTTGTTGGCAGAAAGCTGTAGGACCGACTGTCACAGATGTCTCATAGATGGCGCCACGTTTTAATTTTTAATTTCTTTATCAACTCTTTATGGTGCAAGTGTTTTATTTAATTCAACATGTAGTAACTGAGCCACAGCAACGCGTGACCGGGTCAGCTAGTAAGATGTAAATCAACAAGTTACCGAACAGCAGTATAATTGAGTGATATATGGACGCACTAGCTTTTGTTCGCCGCTTCGCTTGCATTAAAGTAGAATTAATTTGTTCCTCGCGAACAGTACATGGAGTGAAAACGTATTTAGGCGTGGTATGCTTTTGGCAGGAGATGAATATATAATTTCGCGTCATGACATGCTAGTAAGCGTGACCGACCGTATTCCACTTTCGCGACTTGCGTCAGTCTAGCGATGCGTAGTATAGCGGCCTGTGTACATCTAATATTGACATTTTTATCGAGATTGTGTCCATCATATGTTTGATAAAATAATAAACTATATAAAACATTATAATTATTGTTCGGTGTGCCAGTAGATGTGACAGAGACTAATTGTAATAATTTCAATCTATAAATTACTAGCTGACCCGTGCTGCTTTGTCTGCACCAAGTAGGTTACTACCGGTTTGAATTATAATTTTAAATGCAAAAAATCTTAAAAAACTTAATACCCGATTACAGCGACACCTGCAATTCTCAATTGTGAATCCAAACTATTCAGGAACTCAGTATACCCAGTTAGTATGTGAGAAATCTTTTAAAATAAGCCTAGCATCTATTTGCAGCATCACCAATAGGGTCGAATTTAGTTGATTGTTCTATAAGAATTTGTAAGTATACTTGAAATCCGCATCCAAACTTAATCTTGTCAAATTTATTTTACTTTTGACACATAGCCCATCATCTTGTTGACTGAGATATTAAAGTTAGATATATATGGTGTCGCGGACTTCTTTGTGGATGTAATGAATATTTTTGCCATAGAATTTAGTCTTTAATTTCAAACCGTTCAAGCAGCGGATGTCATATTATAGAATTTTGCTAATTGTAATTACATTTATCGTGATCAATTATTGAAAATATATATGTAGCAAAAAAAAGGAGTCTAATATACTTCTGTAACATGAAAAAATTTTCAAAATCGGATCAGTAATATCAGAGATTACCCCGAACATCCAAACTCACTAACTTCAAATTCAACTTTTTAATATTGGAGTTTAATAGATACGAATTCTACCAGTGTCAAGCCAGTCATGGGAGAGTCACTTTATAGGTAACTAGTATTAAAATTGTATTGTATAATTTAATTATTCCAGATTAGGCCACTGAAATACACAAAGAAAAACACAACACTTACAGACATCATGCCTTAAATACATATATATTTACATAATAATTACTGTTATTGCGTTACCTTAAAGTTTAATTTTGTTAAAACTTATAAAATTAGTCAGAGTTTCGGCAAAAAAAGAAAATACATACCATTGTGCTTTTGTTAAAATCTGAGGAACGTAGTATATTGTTAAGTAAAATATCATACAAATACAAAATTGGGGCAATTGAAAAAAATGTGTTCTAGAGTGCCTTCATCCAACCCACATTTACATATTGAGTTGTTCCTGATTCTGAGCTCTGCGAGATGGACTGGAGAGCACACCTCTACAGATAGATCGTCAGTCTACAGATAGTAGACGCAGCAAGCTTGTAACAGTTACGAAATTCATAAAACCATGGCTTACCCGGAATGTTATCGTGAATATATCCGGAAGCATATGATTTGCCATTAATTTGGTTGGATGCATACCAGTTTGAGTTCCATGATGCAAACAAATTAGTTTTGTTTGGAGAGGATACATCCTGAACATAGGTATTATAGTAATCAAAATATCCAGTCTGGATAGCTTATTTAGCAATAAGATCAACAGCTTCATTACCCTGGTTCCCACTATGTCCTGGTATCCATGACAGAACTACATAAATTCCTAGACAATGACGTTGATACAAATGGAATTTAATAATTATGATAACTGGGGACTCTAGAAAAAATCGGACTATGCTGAATAGTTTGTAAGCAACTCAGTGAATCTGTCAATATAATAGTTTGATCTAATTTATGTGATAGTACAAATTTGATAGTTTCTAATATAGCAACTACTTCACCTGTCGGTGGAGGATAAAGAAGGGTATTTATTACGTTCAATAATATTACTGTAGATGAAAATGATATACATATATAATGTCACATTGTCATATAAATAAATGTATTATTGCAAGCATACGGGTACATAAATGACATTGCCGAATGTCGCGAAATTTAAAAAAGTAATTAAAAACTTAGCGTATGCCATTTTGACCTATTGTGGCTAATTCGGAAGCCGATGGGTTAAATAGCTAATTATATTCAATTGAAATATGTCAAATAATATTGAATATAATATTGAAATGTAGAGTCAAAAGTTCCAATAAGAACAAAAGCCCCTTTCTTTCTTTAAGGAAAACAATTTTATTAATATATTAAAAACACACTTATATATATATATATATATAGATTTTTTTGATACAGAGACACTCTCGAGCGTCCCCAGAATACCCCCTAAATTATTCTCATAATCTGTTCAGTAGTTTCGGCATGCATAGCACACAAAGATTAATTTTTATATAATAAAATTTAAATAGTTTACACTTTAATTAATTTTAAAATTCAAAATTTAAAGTCCGTTGTTTGGAGATTTCACTTCTGTCGGCAGTACTCATGACAGTCTCGACTTTTTTTCTCAGATGAAAGGTACCTTGTGTCATTTTCTATATCCCTGATAAAGCATATTTAAAATTGCTTGCTAATTTGTTGAGTAGTTAAGACATGAAATCATAACAAACAAACTTTCACATTTTAATATTAGAATGTGATATATTGTCATCTATTCAAGCATAAAATTAATGTTCCACCACGAAGTTTTACATAAAAATACATGTAAAAACATTTTAAAGTATTAAATTATAAAACAAAATGCATCACTTCATAAATCAGTGTCTCTCTAAAATAAATATAATATACTTAATTGCATTAAGGTAATAAATTATGGTAGATATATTTATATGCATAATGTACGTATGTGTGATAATTTATAGTTATTTGATCACGAATATAAGAATTAAAATCAATGAAATATTGTTAAAACAATTAATCTGTTTTGAAAACACATTAAAATTTTACATACGAGTATATTATTGTTTGTTGGCTTCTTGATTATTAAAGTTTCTTTGCCACATTATTAATATTTATGTCAAAATTTATATATACTTTTTTGTTACTTTCTTATTCAGACTTCTTATAGATTGTCTTTTTTAATGTGATTTACCTTTGCCACGTAATGTTTTAACTATTATTATTTATTTACTAGGTTTTACTCGAGGCTCCGCATATATATAACATGTAAAGTGTATATAATATATATAAATACTAACAGCGTGTCAAATTAAATTTACCATTAGAAACATATTTGGCACATTAACCCACCATATAACTACCTCAGTACTTACTTTCACTATATAAGGAACTAATGATACTATGACTTAAAAACATTATTATAAAAACATAAGTTCATATTGTTAATAAGTAATACGTTTATGGACAAAATCTTATTCTCTTTAGATCTAATTAAAAATATAAAATGAGCTGAAGTCTTGAAATCTTCTATTAATATAAATCAAGACATAAAATTTTATATCTGTCTAAGCAGTTGTTTATATTTCACAATTTAAATAGTGCTCATTGAACTCGGTGCAATATTCTTATACGTCACTATAGTTACTGATTTATTAGACCAAAAGTGCGATAAATAAAACAAAATGACCAAAAAGACGTTATAATTCAAATGGCATACATATTTACAAATATTTCATTTATATTTATTCTCGGAGTCCAGTACAGCGCACGCCACAGGCACATGTTTACAATGAAGAACTTATTTTTGCTAAGTTTCATGCGAACGAAGTCGCCGGTAATCGCTAGTTTAAAATACAATTAGCTTAAATTATTTTCTATAAGATCAGTTATCAGCCAAAAGTCCCGTTGGAATCGGGCCAACTGTTTTGGAGATAGCACTCCGAACAAATTCACAAGTAACAGCTAGTCTATAATAAAGTAGCCTTTGTCATACGCTATAATTTCAGCTATCTGTCAGTGGAATTTCCGTCAAAATCGGTTCAGCCGTTTCGGAGATTACCCTCAACAAACAGATAAACATTTTTTTTTAAATTACATATTTGTCATCAGTACCGAGTATACTTTCATATCGAATCATTAAAAATTTGTTATTTTGATATTACATACAATCAATCCAGATTACGACAAAAATGGTGGACAATCATCCAACGTTGACTCAGGGAGAGGTAGTGTCGCGTACTCCAGCGGGAGAAGACCTGAAGCCAGTATACATGATACCTCTGCCGATTCTGATGCTGCAGGGTCGAGGGTCCAGCCTCAACCAGGTCCCAGCCAACCTCCTCCTGGGCAGAGTATAGGTACGTTTTAAAAAAAAAATTAACTTCATCATATAGGAGCAAGGTCTCAAAATCCTGTGTATTTTTATTAATACTGGATTTTTTTTAATGAACAGGGAATTTGTTTTTCCATTTTAATTTCATTGGAATTGTATCTAGAACTTCGATGATGAATGTATTATTATTAATATTTTTTATGACGAGCTGAGACTAAGGCAAGCTACCTAAGTAGGTAGTGAAGTGACTATGATCAAATAGTGCATTTAATTAGAGTACATTTGTTTTTAAAGTTGGTTTTATTTTTTATTCCAAATTTCTTGTATTCTGATATAATACCCTACGCAGTTTTCTATGATCCTTATATTATCATATAAATTAGCATACAGGTGCACAATCCGCCGATAATAAAGGGTTACTGTAGTCTATATCAATTGCGAACTTGGAATAGAGGTTTTGAGGTTAGTTATAACAACAAATTATTAAAGATATTAATTTTTTGCTAAAATAAGCTATTTTAAAAGTGAGAATAACAATATTTAAGAAGCGTTACTGCAACGTGAGAATAAACAAGCACATGTAACAACTTATAATGATAAGGGACGGTCCTTTATATTGGTCACACATACAATCACGGTACGAACGTCGAATATTTTATTATTTGATTTATAAAAACTAATACGATACAAGAATAGTATGGTCTGCGTTTGTTACCGCATGATAGAAATGAAAACTTATAAACATATTAAAGTTAATAGAGCGTTATTAATATTTATACATATAATATGAATGTAAATCTAACGTGTCTGTCCTTTTTTATATTTTTGTATAAACATTTTTGCAGATATAAGTAATAAAATACATTTCAATCATATTTTGAAATTCCTGTCCGTCTATTTAAACAGGTATCACTGCTAAAGTACTGCGCATCCATGATAAAAACTTTTCAAAATCATAAAGCATACGTTTGAGTAATATTTAGTCTTTGTTTCATTAAAATCGGTTCGGTTTATCGAAAGTTATTGTAATTTTAATGACGACGTGCCTTAAGTACAAGACAGAAGCAGATATTAATTAGACTTAATACATTCAATGACTTTATTAGTCGCTGTTTTTAACCGACGAAAAAACCTTAGGAGGTTCTCAAGTCGACGCGTTATATTTTTTTAAATATATTTTATGCATAACTTTTTACAAAGTACTCCGATTTAAAAAAAACTTTCTTTATTGGAAAGAGTATACCTGGTCCCATACACATTTTGAGAAAAGAAAACAAACCCAAGGGTAGAAAAAGGCAATGATTTATAGTTCAATTTCTGAGTTGTGCAATACAAATAAAAAAAATGAAGCATGTAGTAATTAGTACATTATAGCCTCCAAAATTATGAAATAAAAAAAAATTAACCAAAAATTAAACCACCGTAAAAACTGAAAAGCAAAAAATAATAAGCCATTTTTTATTAACCTTAATAACTAATTTCTAAAACTAATGTAAGTATACCTAAGTAATTTTGAGTCGGTGCCAAACAATCAATGAACAAAGATCACTAAAGTACCTTAAATTCAAACAAAAAATAACCAAATCAAATTAACAATGCAATGTGAAATCTCCAGCGATAAGCATTTATAATTCCAAAAGTACGCTCTACGCACAACCGACCGCTCGTAACGACGTTTGTGCCCGTTCGGGTTGCTGTCTCGCTGACTTTAACTTCGTAAACGCTCGGCATTTTCTGGCGCCAACTTAAAATTACTTAGGTATACTTACATTAGTTTAAGAACTTCATTATTAAGGTTAATAAAAAAAAGCCTTATTATTTTTTGCTTTTCACTTTTTTCGACGGTTTGATTTCTTGTTAAAAAGTTTTTATGTACATCACGTTCCACGCGAACGAAGCCGCGGGCAATATATCATCAAGTCGTATACAGTTCGTGTTCGGGCACACATATGAAATCAATCAATATTTTATGTCCGACTTTTTTGGCTCGTATGGATTTATAATCAGTCCAGAAGTAAGGGAAATTATTAACAGGCGGTGAAAACGAATGGGCAGACCTGGTTGAATGCGAACTCAGGCAAATCCTGGAGCCGAAGTTAGCCGGCATGAGGCTCGACTCGTCGGGCAGTTCCGACAGCTCTGTGACGCCTCCGCTACCTCCTCTATCGCCTTCCTCCGATATGCACAAGAGAAATAGGTAAGAGTTTATTAACAAATGTTTATTCACAGGATTTCGCATCTCACTCTTTTCTATAAGTATATTTTAGAACTTGGGAAGATATGAACGATCAAACTTTACATTTGCGTTCTCTATACTAAAAATAGAACCAAGTTATTTTTCTCTATTTTAATTTTAGGTTAGGTTGTTATTTTCAGATAGGAGTAGGTAATAATAATATTAAAAGTGTCTTATGGAGTTTTTGGCGGTATTGTCTTTTACTGAATACTGACACGTTAACGTCACTAAAAAGTGACATAAGGTATTTATTCATCGAAATGTCATTTCATTCATTCAGTTAACTCGGAACTCACTGACTGTTGATGACAAAACGAGATTCTAAAATAGCATTACTTAAATTTATAAATAAGTATTTTTGAATTAAAATAACTATTCACACGAATATCACAAAACTTAAAGTTTTATTGTAGTAAATATGTAGATTTGCACAATAATTATCTGTTTTGTTATTGTTATCCGCTACGAAAGGATATTCCAAAGTGAATTAAAATTTTGTTCCTTTGTTTTGTTCTAGTAATCTAATTACATACCTTTTACGTTCACATAAAGTATTTGAAAAGGCATTTTATTTTTTTTAATTTATACCTTTACCTTATACATATATACGCTGCTTACCATACTGTAGAAAAAATTGCCTTTCATTCAATACTTTTATACTACATACATACATACATACTTTTTTTTGTTCTTACTTTGCTGCTTTACCATATCTTTTCGTCTATAAATGTCTGCATTATACTTCGTAGTTCACAGTCCATTGGTATTTATCGCTATCATGCCGGCCTGTAAAATATATCAGGCTATATCCGCGGCGGGTGTTATTTCTAGTGTATGGTAGTCCGCAAATTCGTCAACATAATGACATTTCCAGCTTACCAGGCCGTTCCTCGGAGTATCCTGAGGAGAGGAGACGAGGTAGAGATTCACCTCGCTGGCACTCCCACAAGAAACATTCGTCAAAGCGTGATCATCATTATAAGAAGCATTGTAAGTATAATTTTATATTAGGACAGAGATTGTGTCAGGTCTAATCATAACTGTTATAAAAGTCGTTAAACTTGTCCATGTTGACGATGACGTCACTGTCGGATGTCCCATGACGTTACACGATCGCTTGGAATTAGGGAGGGAGACAATAAATACGCAGATATCTAGTTGACGTCATCATTCGTGCTTCGTACAAGGTTTGTATCGGTATTATGTAAGCAGGATTTTAGTCATTTTTGTCTCTTTTGCTGTCGATAAAAATAAACAAAGTTCTTGTGCCTAAAAAAGTAAATATAAATAAGAATATAACTACTGATGTAATCGTGGTTCAAACCGTCTCTTCTCCTACGTAGTTTAAAATAAGTAAAACACTCAATTCTAAGGATGAAAACGATACATCGATGTATCCGTTCATAAAAATCGATGTTAAAACTTCTAACATCTCTTCGCTTTGTATGAACGACATTTTAAGAACGATGTTTCGTGATGTGTAGCGTCATCTATTGTATTACCCACTCGCTTCCTCAGTCACACTCAGTCAGTCAATCAAAATCAAATCAGTTAATATTTTAAAACATCGATATATCGTTCATAAACATCGATGTTTTTATGAAATATGTTGCTTTCTACTTACTTCATCTCTTTGCATTGTATAAATGATTTTAAGCAATTGTACCATCGTATAGTCTTTTATTTTTATTTTTTTATATCATAGGAGGCAAACGGACAGTTGGGTTACCTGATGTTAAGTGATCACCACCATCCATAGACACTCGCAACACCAGGGGAGTCGCAAGTGCGTTGCCAACCTGCCTTGGGGGAGAGGGGGAGTAAGGGAAGGGGAGGGGAGGGGAGGTGGGTGGTTATATAATCGTGAATTGTGATATTCCAGTGTTTGGTCTGGATACGACGGACATGACGTCGACTACGACCCGGAGCCTGGACCTGTCGTCGCTGCTGGACGGCAGGACCGACAGCGACGCGTCCACCGGCGACGCGCGCGCCATCCGCCGCCAGCTGCGGGGGCTCGAGAACATGTACGCGGAGGTGCTGCAGCTGCTCGGCGTCAGGAAGCCCGCCAGCCTCGCCAAGCAACCCGTCTGGGACTCTAGGTAAATACCGCACTACCCTCAAACCGTACTTTATGATATATTTTTGGCAACCAAACTTCTACTAGGTTATTACTGTCATTGTCGACTACGTAATGATATGACAAGTTTTATACGATCGTTTCAATGTAAAATTATCCCTACCTCTTAAACGAAAAGATAGTAACATAATAATTTTTTCTTCTTGTTCTGGTAATGACATTGGAATGTAGATCCTAATTATGGAAGATTGAAAAAGTAAAGTCGAATATAAAAATTATTATAATTAATCAGATTGTCTTCAAAGCGTCGGTACGGAAGCATGTCTTCATTACCTTCAAGCTCTGTGAGCAGTCGCCCCGCGCGGGACAAGCGCCGCAGCTCCAACGAACACAGGAAGAAGCACGACTTAAAAGTAAGTATATATCAATACAAATACATATCAATACAAGTACAATAAAGTATTCTATAAGTACAATCGGAAGGCAGTTGTTCGTTATCGAGTGCACGCGCACTTAATAGAGTACATGACGTATTTTTGGCACTTATTTCTCGCTTTTATATATTTGTGCATTATTTTCTACTTTTTATAATCATTTAATATAATACTAGCGGTATTGTGGTACCTGCCGTGCTAATAAAAAATACCTTGACAAATTATAATATCTAAACCTTCCTCATGAATTACTTTACCTGCTGGCGACAAATGCATGAAAATCCATTCAGTAATATTTGAATGTGTCGCGAACAGATAGACAGATAAAGTAAATACATGGAAATATCGTTGTCTTATTGTTTCTTAAATAATAATGCTATACTTGACACTAGGATTTATATAAATAAATATTTCTTTTATTGTTATATTAATTAATGATACATTATTTTCATACGTAAAATTGAATTATCGTAACTATATTAAGAATATTTAATGAGGAAAATATTCAACAAAACAGGCAAGAAAAAAGTAATATCTAAAAACTGAAAAAGCCCCACGTTAAATGAATGAGAAAAGCATCGCCATTTAGGCACGGTTATTTTTTTTTTGTTTTTAAGCTATAAAGTAACGATTTGAACGATATCCGAGCCAAAAAGCTAACTTGGTAAACAGACACTCTACATGGGGACATACAAGTATTACGTAAGCACTAATTGGGGGGGTCCTTGATTTGCTTATTTTTGATGACATAGGGGATGGGGGTATCTGCGTTGTGATTACGTCAGCAGTATTTATTTATTTAACAAGAACATATAAAAAAATACTTATATAAATGTTTACGTAAGCATGGGGGGAGGGTAAGAGTATTGCTTACTTTTGCTGACCGGGGGAGGGGCGGCCAGAAGTTACAAAAATTCTGCTTACGTATATAATTCTTCAATGGCCCCTATATAGAAGAGAGTTGTCGTGGAGTTTGGTTGTATAAAATTGTGTGTGTTTGTGGAAGGGCATCAACAAGCGGTTCCAGAGGCTGGAGTCACATGTTGTGACCCTCGCTCGTTCAGTAGCGCACCTCTCCAGCGAGATGAGGACGCAGCATCTCGTCATGCAGGAGATGGACGCCATCCGAGCCGAGATCGCGGCGCTCAGGCATATGTATAAGTGAGACTCATTTTTTTTCTCGTACTGATTACGCTATTGACCTGGCAAGGTGTTAACAGCATCACCGGACTACTTTAGGTATTCTATACATATATATAAGTTTAACGTGTCTGTACTTTTTCGATTTATGTGAAAAAAAATGTTGCAGGTGAAGTAATACAATACATTTCAATCATTTTTAGAAACGTCTGTTTGTCCCTTTATTTGAATATGCATCACTTCTAAAGTACTGCGTACATGATAAATCCTCCCCAAGATGATCATAAAGCATATTCTCCAGTAACGTTTCGCCTTTGTTCAATTAAAATCGGTTCACACTATCCAAAGTCATTGTAATTTTAATGACGATGCGACTTAAGTACGAGAGAAAAGTAGATACGTAAATTTTTTTTTTTTTATTGTAGCTCGGCAAAGTGACTGTACTGTGCCTGATGGTAAGCACAGTACAATCCAAAAACAATGGCGACCACCGAAAGACATACTATCCATCGCCGGTCGCCGCTGTCATGCCGGCCTGAAAGCGACCCAGTCAGGGACAGACCCCCCCCCCTCCCGGTTGCTGGATATACACCGGCTGATCCCGGAACGCGACACGCCCAAACGTGTCACTATGGCGTGTGTTACACCTGGTGTACGGTGGTTGCGATCCAGTCGGGTACAGACACCCTACCACCCCGCCGACTTAATACGTTCAGATGATTTGATTAGTCACTGTTTTTTTACATTACGTTTATTTTTTACATTTATTATATTATATATTCGTAAATAATACTAAAAATGTCCCAGGGTTTAAAATCTTAAATTACTATCCAACGCATTAAAGTAAGCTTAGAGTAATTCTGTGTAAAATACATAACACCTTGCTATCATAGGCATTCACACTTTATTGCGATGATGGTCAGATCAGATTGATCAGAATTTTGTCCGACATTCTTATAGCTGTATTTTATATGAAAATTGCTCCTTTTGTCAGAATCGTAGCGTGGTGCATATACAATTTAAAATCTTCTTCGGGTAATCGTAATATTTCAAGTATATAATACAACTAGCTTCTGCCCGCGATTTCGTTCGCGTGGAATAGTTACTTTGAGCTAACGCTAACACGCAACGGAAGTTCTCAAGAGAAAAAAAAAACCCCGATTTTGACTCATTCTTCATCGGTGCTGCGTACCTATTGGTCTTAGCGTGATGATATATAAGCCTATAGCTGTCCTCGATTAATGAGCTATAGAACGCTGAAAGATTTTTTCAAATCGGACCAGTTGTTCCAGATATTACCTCCTACAACCTCAAAAAGTCATAAACTTTACCTCTTTGTAATATCAGTATAGATATATACTAAATAAAATAAATTACTGTAAAATACGAAATTTCAATTTCCACCATTTTTCTTAAAAATAACAATTACAAAAAATATTGAGTATTGACACTGGCAAATGTTTCCGCGTCGTACCAATCGATTAAAAATTATTTTTAATAACGTTTATGCCAGATCTCAACAATACATCCGTTCTGGGCACCATCGACACCTCGACCCCTACTCCTTCAGCAACCCCGACCGCGTGAAGAGGCTCACCAAGTTCTTCGGCGACGAGCCCCCACTCATGAGGCTGTTCCTCAAGAAACTTGGATACGAGGTAAACTTTAATCACCACTTTCATGCCCATTAACACCAAGTCAAATACTCACATCCACTTGATTAGTAAAAAATAATAGATGTTAAAACAAAAAAAAAAAAAATAAAAAAAACGAACCGCCTTACAAAAACGTGAACCTTGGATGTGTGAATAATAAAGTAATAAAATAATGACAAAATTCCACAGGACGGTTATTGTGAAGGGTACTAAAATATATCACAAAATTAAGGTACTCAAAAAAAATTTTTTTTTTTTAAACGTCTGTTTTAGTGTGGAATGCTCTATATATCTTTGAAGTCGGCACCAAATACAAATTTCTTTATATATAACGCAAACATATTTAAAGAGTATTTCAGATTTACATTTTTACCAAAGCGTAAATTTTTTGATGCTTCCTATTCGATTCTAAGGAATTCTCTGGTGTATTTTTGAACTCCAACATTCAATGTTAAGAAAATTAGAAACAGACAATAATCCCTATCCTATAAAAAAAATCTAAATCCGTTTACAAATGAGTCGTTACATTTCAAAATAACCTAAATCGAATTTTAGCCGTTCCTAATATATTTATGTTATTTTTTAAGATGTTCAAATAAGTATGAAAATCAAAAAAAATTAACTTCGTTCTTTGTTTATAGAAACTGGAAATCTTAAAAATAGACATGTTATATGAATGTAGCTACCGAGTATGTGATCCTCTTTGGCAGAACGGCTAAAACTTTTGTATATATTCTAAACAGAATGTCGTTCAAACAAATGAATGATCGCGTCTCTATAAATACCTTATATACTCATATAAATAAACAGTTCATTTTACGCACTCCGAATATTATTATTACGTCTAGAATATTCAGTCTAGAATCTTATAATATTGAGCCCGAAGCTCTTACATGAACGATTAAAATTGGATTTAGCTCATTTTGCAATGTAACGTAAGAAAATAACACCCGAACTTACTCCCAGATGCTCACATATGAATTCTACTACTACTTAAAAAGAACCCTCTATATAGTTGTTAGTATAAGAAATGTTGATTAAAGTTTATTTTTCAAAATCTTATAGACTATACAACACACGATCTGTTGAATTTTTAAAGAACTAGTCTTCAAATGAATATAAACTATAAGATAACGCCATCTATTATAACCTTTGCGAAGCCTTTTTAATGTATTATAGAAATAATTATTTGCTATATTTTTCAAAAACGCTTATTGTGAAGTGATTATTGTTATGATTTCAAAATAATAAACTTTCTAGTTTTTCCTACCATAGGATGTGAATTGAGTAGGAATTTATGAGATTTTTATCACACTGTTAAAATAATCGTTTTTTTAATATCATCTAATTGTAATTTATGGTTCTATTGTAATTTATGATTCTATGTGTTATCAAGAATATCATCCAAGTAACTTTTGTCTGCTTTTAAATATTTCTAGAAATATGCAGCTCTATTGGAAAAGGAGAAAGTCGGTGCCGCGGAACTTCCGTACGTTGGTGAAGACAAACTAAGAGCTCTGGGCGTACCCTTAGGTCCAAGGATGAGGATACTGAAAGAAGCTGGTATCCACCAGGACCTGCATCATATGTCTCGGGATGATCCTCACAATACAACGACTACTTTAGCTATAGTATAAAATATATAAATAATCATATCCTAATGAGACATGTTATTCAAGCGTATATTTATACAGGCTGAAAGTTTAGACAGTAGCAATATTAATGGAGGATACTCTGCAGTCGGTTCTCGTCTTAAATCAATTAGAAAAATAGGTACTTAATATTTGACCTGATTATCTAGAAAAATACAAGAATTATACGCAATCCTCTACGCTTCTATGTTAAAACACAGAGTCAATGATCGTCAGGTGGTTTTAGTTTCATTTGAAAGTGAACGTGGGAACATCAGGAACAAAACAAAAGGGTTTATTATCCGTTTTATTATCGAAGGTTATTAACTCCAGGTCGCCCCTTACAGCGTCGGGCACCGGTCATTGCACCTAGGTTTGTGTTTTATACTTTTCAAAGTCTTAAAACAAACTTTAACGTAGGTTCTCTTTGTTATTTATTAGTATTTGTTTTGATATTATTACGTTATATATTAAATATGACAATGAAGTATTATATCCTAGAATACTGCGAGTGTTTAACCTTTCTCCTGGTATATATAACTCTTCTGTCCGTGTGTATGTGACTGAACTCCTAAATGTCGCATCAAAATCGGTTTAACCGTTGCGTTGATTTTCTGGACAAATAACAGAAAGGTCAATTTTATTTATACATAAAGATTATGAAAACGAATGGTCTCATGATACGTCATCGCATTCCACAACGAATTAAAAAAATCTTATATTAAAAACATTACTCGTATTTATCTAACAAACGTTTACGGGAGATATTTAGTTTTTTTTTTTATAGTTACATCAAAATAGAATAGGAACTATATGTTTGTATACATAACTAACTGTGAACCGTGGTTTCACATGGGTTTAATTAATACAATTTTGAATTACTTTTTTTACGGTTTGTAGTTTTTAATCAATTCCGTACAAAACTGTTTCGTAGCAAATCATAGGCGTTCACAATTTTTCATACACTTTGCATGGTAATTGCTCGGCTCGTAAATTGCGTAGTGTAGTGTTAGGTAGTCTAGTACCTTCCTCAATACATCTACTGTAGAATACAAATTAATTAAATATAATTGTAAACGTCTGGTAGTTACAATGATTAACGGATTTAAACTAACAAAAAACAATCTCTTGACTTTTATAATATCATTATGAATTATGGTTGAAATAGAATTTTGCCCACAATCGGCACAAAACACCTCATATTTCGTACTCTTAATTTCACCATAGTTTCTGATCACATTATATTTTATGCTATTTGTTTATGGGAATTAAAATGTACTTTCAATAAACCGTAGATAATCCTTCCTAAACTATAGTTACTACTTATCAGGTATTTACCAGTCCATCAATCTTTACATATTCTAAATGATTTAGTTTTAAACTTGATTATGACTCTGTTAAACATAAAAACCAGCCCTCTAATTAAAATGACAAATTAAGATTGTATATCAGCTATAGTTTAAACTTAAATATACACCCTTCTATGAAGGTTTTGACATAATGTATATAAAGTAGGTACTATCCTTTCTTTGACAAAGACTCAGTTATGACCACAGATAACTGTAACAGTTATATGTCAAGAAAAATCCAGCCCCGTTATTTTACAATAACAGTTATTATAAATTGCTGTCAATTATTATGTTATTGAGTCGTTTGCTACTTTGTATCATAGTATAATTTATTACAGTTACACGATAACGAAATTCGTAATAATATTTTCAGAAATTAAAACAAAACATTATTCAAATTGGAATAGAGTATGAAATTATAAAAAGCCAATTTATTTACGTCAATAAGCACATTATAATTTTATAAAATCCTGATATTGTTTTTTTTTTACATGTACTCGTATTATAGCATTCATACATACATATGGTGGCGTTATACAGTAATACTTGTGCGAATTAACATTAAAACCGTCTCGCCGTTATCATTATCAATAACGGATAGCAGATAATTAATAACAGAATAATGAGGCATTTAATAATATGTTACTCATTGGGTATTCATTATATTATTGATTGTTGTAGTAATGATCATCTTCTATGTTAAATAGACAATCTCAAGTTGTTATTTTGAGGGCGAGATTTAATCATTTTTGCTATCTCTTTGTTAATTAGTTATTTTCATACTCTCCAGTAATATGCCAAAGAGATTATCCGACATATGTAAAAATAATGTATTTTAATATATAAATATAATAATCTGTTGTACAATACGATCGGATAATTTCAAGTATATATTCTTTATGTATTTGTGTTCAAAAAAATATCGCATTGCGATAATGGATAATTATAATTTAAGGATAGATTTACGGCGTGGTTAATGAACACGGGTTTTGTGTCAAGAATCTTAGACCAAAATTACATAACACATAAGCTATATGTTTAATTTAGGTATAAGCTTTGGCTATGCGTATGTATGTTTGTTAATTTTGTATATATAAATAATTGTAAAAGAAACAACGATTTTTGACAACGTATTGTTTATTATAAATGGTATTTTTTATATCTTTTTTGTACATAAGTATTTTTGAATAAAATATTTTTTATGTATTCAGCGTTTTGTTGTTTTTTCTGAGCTACTTATCCTACATAAACGTGTACAACGTGTACCAAACATATACATCTCAACAACTCTTATGTGTATTTTTAACCGACTTCAAATAAAGTAAATTTTCAAAAAAAAGTATTGACCGACTTCAATATCAATCAAAAACCCATAAGGCACTAAAAAGCGGAAAATAAATAGTTTATCAAATTAACCAAATTAAATAAAACATATGAATATGTGTGCTACCTAGAGATGTATTGGAAGTCGGTGCCAACCGAAAATCAATCTACATAGGTACAAAGTTTAAGTCCACTCTCGCGTCTCCGTAATACATTTCTACCTGGAACAAATTTGAAATTTCGGTTGGCACCGACTTCCAATACATCTCTAGGTAGCACTCATATTCATATGTTTTATTTAATTTGGTTAATTTGATAAACTATTTATTTTCCGCTTTTTAGTGCCTTATGGGTTTTTGATTGATATTGAAGTCGGTTAATACTTTTTTTTGAAAATTTACTTTTTATACGATTATTCATTGAGTATTCCCATTTTGACGCCAATACATTGTACAATATTTTGCGATATTAAAATAGAGTGGGGTGATAAAAAGAACCGAATCGCTGTGGTTGCATTACACAAAGTAGGTAGGGAGCCAAATTCAATATTTAAAACTCTCCATACGCTTGGTATTAGTAAAATGTTTGTGTACCGGGCTATTAATAGGTACAATGAGGTCTCCTCTGTTTGTGACAGAAAAAGATCTGACCGTCCACGTAGTGTTCGTACGATGAAGGTGGTCAAATCAGTAAGGGAAAGAATTCGAAGAAATCCTGTGCGAAAGCAAAAGATTTTATCTCTTGAGATTAAGATAGCACCTAGAACCATGTCGCGTATTTTAAAATATGACTTAGGACTTACAGCCTATAACAGACGTACTATTCATTTCTTAACTGATAATTTAAAAAAGAATAGGGTGGTAAAATTGAAACAACTACTGAAGGGACAACTACAAAAGGGAGGTCACAGAAAATTTTGTTTACGGATTAGAATTTTTTTACAATTGAGCAACATTTAAGAAAACAAAATGACTGTATCTATGCTCAAAGCTCTGAGGAAGCTTCCCAATTAGTCGCCAGAGTGAAACGTGAGCACTATCCGACTTCAGTGATGGTTTGGTGGGGTATCAGCTATGAAGGAGTGACTGCGCCATACTTTTGTGAGAAAGGTATCAAAATATCGGCACAAGTGTATCAAGATACCATTCTTGAGAAGGTAGTGAAGCCCCTTAACAACACCATGTTCAATAACCAAGAATGGTCCTTCCAGCAAGACTCGGCGCCGGGTCATAAAGCTCGGTCTACGCAGTCTTGGTTGGAAACGAACGTTTTGGACTTCATCAGAGCTGAAGACTGGCCGATGTCTAGTCCCGATCTTAATCCGCTGGATTATGATTTATGGTTAGTTTTAGAGAGTAGGGCTTGTTCTAAACGCCATGATAATTTGGAGTCCCTAAAACAATCCGTACGATTGGCAGTGAAGAATTTTCCCATGGAAAGAGTGCGTGCTTCTATTGATAACTAACTGGCTTCAACGTTTAAAGGACTGTGTTGCAGCCAATGGAGATCACTTCGAATAAGCTTTTTATATTTTAAATTGTAATATAAATATACATTATATATATATACATTATATAATATACATAACATAATATACAATAACATAATATACATTATATATACATTATAATATTTATAATGTATAATAATTTATAATGTGTAATATAAATTTATGTATTAAACTAACACACTGTAAAAGTAATAAATGTTATTTGCAATAGAAAATTTTTTTTTTCTTTGTTTCAGTATTTATGTCAAGACTAGGTATATGTAAGATACGAATATTAGATAACTTAATTACTTTTAGATTAATATTACTTTTGAAACGTGGTTGGTGTTTCATTAGTAATTGTACATTTTGTTTGTGTGATTTGGCGACATTGGACCCATACGTTGTTACCTGATATAGCACTTCCACTTACGTCTTTGTCACGACTCTAGACTATGCCTGATAACTGACATACCAACTCACGCTTCGTATTGCAACAAGATAGTATACATTTGCCGTGCATGTTTCTCTGTGTCGCAGGTTATCTTTCTTGTGTTATGAAGCCAAGCGCATTTATCAATATTTTTCTGTTCGAAACGGTGCAAATATTTTGATTTAATTGATAAATTACTGCCTAAATGTTATTTAACATCAGAATAGGCCACACTGATAATATTAATTAAGGCTCGTATAGTTGCTAGCAATATTTTTTTTCATACAGCAATATTTCTCATTTTGCTGGGGATCCTTGCACGCAATTTGGGTATCTTACAAGATCTGTATCCCAGCATATGTTAACAAATTCTGAAAACTTTATATTTCGATTATAATATTGTATTTTTAATTTTGGTTTTATTTATATTTTGAATAAGGGCCTCAATATTTTTTAATTACAAACGAAATGATTGATTACTGTTATGAATTGTAAGTTTTATCAGTTTCGAACAGATGACGCTTTAAATTAGTTTGTTGATAGGAAACTGTAGGACCGACTGTTATAGATATATCATAGATGGCGCCACGTTTTAATTTTGAATTCCTTTTTATAATTCCGTATATAATCACTGAACCACAGTAACGCGTGGCCGGTTCAGCTAGTAATAATATAAATATTGCCAACCAGAACGAATTCTGACCCTTAATTTTCATTATTCATATAAATATGGCAGTTCCATCCAAGATATTGTCAATTTTTATTCAAGCTGCACGATGATATCACTTTTATCCATATTCGCTGCCTTTTTAGCTTTGGGTTGTGCTCAAGAAGGATTCAACCCTTATGTCCGACCCTGCGAAGAAGGTAAGACTTTTTAATACAACTTTGGTCATTGCTATAATTTTTATAGATCCCATAACCCAACGCCAAAACGTAATTTTATTGTATTACTAGCTATGCCCGCGACTCCGTCCGCGTGGAACCTACTGTAAAAAAACAGTGACTAATAAAAGCATCTGAATGTATAAGTCCATTTACTTATATACTTTTCTCTCGTACTTAAGTCGCGTCGTCATCAAAAATACAATAAGTTTTGATAGAGTGAACCGATTTTAATGAAACTATGAGTAAATGTTATTCGCGGATGTGCTTTATAATTTTCTGGAATTTTTGTAATGGTTTTATTATTAACGCAGTATTTTAGCAGTGATGCGTGTTCAAACAAACATAAAGACTGACATTTCTAAAAATGATTGAAATGTATTTTATTACTTATTCCAAGACACCTGCAACAATTTTTTTTTCACAATAGTCTAAAATGTACAGACATGTTACATTTTTCTTTTTATATGTATACCTGCAAGATAAAAGAAATTTAAATACTTGAATGTATTTATATAATATATTATTTTTTATTTATATAGTTTTTTATACTATACTATATACTGTAATATATTATTGGTATCATTATATAAGCTACTCGTATTCTAGACTTAAAATCCTCACTAATATTACAAATATCAAGTGTCTTTTTATTTTACTCGCCGATACTCATGATTTCATCTACGTCGATTTATTATATCAATTGTTTTGTTATGTCTCAAAGGGATTAGGCAGCGTTTTCGAAGAAAGCTCCCAGGCGGCTTGACTTTGTTCAGCATTTCCAACAACTATCGTTAAATTTCAACCGATTTACAGAAAAATCTTGACAAATGATGTACGTAATCCTTCCTCGTGAATCACTGTATCTATTAGTGAAAACGGCATGTAAATCCGTTTTATAGTTCTTGAGTTTATCGCGAACAGACAGAAGCGGCGGAAGACTTTGTTTTATATTATGTAGTAATGATTCATCATCTTGTGTTATTATGAATATAGAAAATCATATATAACATTAGCGCTGGGGTCACTTGTAAAGGTGGTAGCCAGCACATGCTGCATTGCGTGCTAAGAAGGTTTCAAAATCTGTTGTTTTTAGTGTTAACCCATAATAACTATTCCACACGGACGAAGCAGTGGGCAGAAGCTAGTGTCGTAATAAAGTCGATTTGTTTTTTGTATATCCACAGATTACTTACAGAATTGTACTGTGTACGGTGTCCGGTATAATCCTTGTGGTAGTGGGGAGTACTGTACTCTCATAAGAGGGGAAGATGTAAGAGTAACATTTAATTTCATACCTCGTAAGTTATCAATTTATATTATTTCTATTGCCTTTTTCTAATTGTATACACTGTGTTATGTCATGAATAGCCTATTATAAATAAAATAATTAATATGTCAAAATACAATCATTCAGTATGACGAAACTTACATGATAAACATTATTAGGAGTATTCTGCGTTCTTTCCGGGCAGTGAACGAAAGTGAAACGTCACGATCAAGGTTGTTACACACGGGTATCGTAATTACTCGGCTCCACCAATCACGTATAAAAAATATATGTTTTTGTTATTATTTATGATTTGTGTATTAATTTTTATATTTAGAAAATTTCACTTCTATTTTGTGGTTCACAACCTATATTCTATACATGTATTCTTTTAATATGCACATAACAATCCAAAATAACAAGGATATATTAACAATCCATCGCTGGATGTCTTTGTCATGCCGGTCTGCAAGCCACTCGACAGTTGTATATACTGAGATGCGACAATCCAAAATAAAATCACTATTACCGGGTCAAGTGGATTGTGGTATTATTTTGTAAAGGACCCACCCGCATGAACTAAATACTAGAAACTGTAACACAGTTTGTTTGTCCCATGTTTCAAACTTAACAAAAACCAGTAATAGTGTTAGATTTTATAATAAAGTCCTAAAACATCTTACCGATTTGCCGGACTGTACGTTTAAGCGTCACGTCAAGCGGATTTTAGTATCGAAAGGCTATTATAGAGTGTATCAATATGTGAACGATGGTGTTGTCTGGAATTGACTCTTCTCTCACCATCCACTAAGAACGATTGTAACGTATAATGTATTCAAAATAAATATATGTTAAAAAAAATGTACCTGATTGAGTTCCTTGTCGGTTCTTCTTGATGGCTGGGTTATTTGCCGAACCGGTGGTAGCGCCTATAAGCGCCTTATTAGGGTCTAAACTGAATAAAGTATTTTTGATTTGATTTGAGCCACAGACTACATCCAACCAGCCCGCTTGATTAATAGATAAGACAACCTAGAATATACGTGCCACCATTTAAGGCGGTCAAGTATAAAAACACAGAGTTTGCATAATAGTAGAAATGACGAATTCTATAATCAACAAACACGTAGATTTAAACACGAAAAAACTAATATCATTGGGTAAACCCACGACTCAGCACGCATTTATTACTCAGTAATTATTTTTTCCAGATAATATATTATGTTTACTTACATATTATCATTTTTAAAAGTTCCATTACCTACTAAAGGTTATCTCTTTTAGAACTACATATACTTCTTACTGCATACAAGACTTAAATGAAAACCGATATTGAATAAGTATTTGTAATAAAATTCTTAAAAAAGCAGTTTCGATTTCTTTCAAACTGACTAAGCTATTGGCCTGAACAAGTCTTCATAGCTGCACCGGACTGGTAAGGCGAGTACTTCGCCGCTCAAACTCAATTGTGCCAAAGTGATCCAATCTCAGTTTGGGTTGTTGCCTTGGAGGCAATGCAGCGACTCTGTCTAAGCTAAATTAAGCTAGCTATTCATACATATAAGAATTCGTGAGACACACGTGTGTACCGGCATGTGAGTCACACGAATTCAAACGTGTATTTCGTGTCTGAGAACTAGACTAATCTAAACTAACCCAATTAGAAAATAAGGGGGAAAAACCCTTCCACCATATGTGTACCTATGAAATTTTACGACCTCAAAATATTATTGATTGATTCTTAAAGTTCATCAATAAGAAGAACGACATATACTTATGTTTATCAACCGATTTTCGTTATCTCTTCGTTGAGCAGCTATTGACAAGTTTAGCTTAATACAAAGATTTTGAAACTGGTTTTGTTTCATAGCGTCGACACGTCGAAATTTTTATTATAGGCCTCTATTCGACATGTTCCTTGCGTGAATAATCCACAATATTTTTACAATACTTAATACAGTTCTTAACGTTTTGAAAAGGAAAAATAAATCGCTAAGCCGCTCTAATATAAATCCAGACACAAATAGATAACATTGTTTATCATGAAATGTAGAAAAAAAATACCGTAAAAATCGACGTTTGCTTTTCTCGCGATTTAATTTATTAACATCTGATGAACCAAAATACCATTTGCAACGTCGACAATACCAGTTAAAAAAGAAACGTTCAAACAAGGTCAAAGATGTCACGTTGAATCGAAACAACGCAGGGTTTTATTTTTTGACAATTCGACATAAATTATTGAAGCTCGAATAGGATATTCGGCCCTACAAGCTATATTCACCGGTTTCTCTCGGATTACAAGACTATTTCAATAATTAAAAACTCTTGTATAGGAACAAAAACTAAAGACCTTTTTGTCAAAAAAAAAAAAAAAATCGAGAAATATTTTGTAGCCACAAAAAATAAGTGACTTTAGAAACGGGTCAACTTTCAAGTTACTACCGAAAGTCTTCTATACAAATGTATATTACGTTTTGCGTATTGATTTTCCTCCAAATTCGTCACGATATTTCCAGGTAAATTATATTTTTTTTAACAACTCATCAACATTTTTGTTTTCAAGATTTCTCGGCAGACAAGCTGAGTTTTGGAATATTTTGGGTACAGCCAACTGGACAGTATGTTGTAATCACTAATAACGACTCCACATATACTTGCGGCATTACATCTTGTCCTGCTCGAGCTGGTTCGTCCCAAACCTTGTCTTACGGTCAACAAATTCTGCCAGTATTTGCCAAGGTAAGTAGGACATTTTATATTTTGATAAGGGCTAACATTTTGAAGGCTTTATGGTGTAAATGATTGCTATGTCGCTGCCGCCGCGCTGAGTATTGGTAGGTTAGTAACCTACACAGGACGGTTATCTCTGTGATTCACAAATGAATGTTCCCAATCTGAATTTACTTTGCGTCTTTAATTGTTAATCTGCACAGAGCCTCACCCCTAGGGCTTTCCATGTATTTTGTGACTGAAATACAAGTATCAAGTATATGGTAACACTTACAATTTTTTTGCACAATTACATATAACAATCAGTATAATACAAAATCATGTGTCGGCGGCATTTTTAATCGTATTTCAATTACCAGTAGCGTCATTATTTATTCCCTGCCTTTTATTATATTCAAAATGTGTTAAAAGCTACCTTAAGAATAGTAAGACAAAGCGACAGTGCTATTGAAGTGGTACCTAAACAAGTCAACATAAGAAAATGCAGTAATTGTGTCACGTTATTTTTGATGTGAAAACTTCTGTTGGCGCGTTGGTGGTATTTTTGGCAGGAGATAAAGTTTTGATTTCGCGTCATGATATGTTAGTAAAGTCTGACCGAGCGTATTGCGCTTGCGCGGCTTGGGACTCGTAGTATAGCGGCCTGTGTACGTGTAATATTGATGTTTTGTATTGAGGTTGTGCAGCTCATCATATGTTGTATTAACTAATAAACTATGAAAAATGTATATAACTATTGTTCGGAGTGTGTGAAAAATAAATAAACAAAATTTCACTTAGTGAAAAATAACCATGTTTTTATCATGCAAAAGATTAATAAATATTTCTTATCCATAGTGGCTACGAATTACATACACTGTCGTACTATGACCATAGACTTGAATACAGTGTTCTAAACATATTGGCTTTTAAAATAGGGTGAACTTTTGACGACACAGGACAAAGCAATTTAATGTAACATTTACAAGTAGTAATCAATGATGGCTAATTGATGGCGTCGACTACGCCTCAATTGATAGAGGTTCCAATCCTTATAATGAGCCTGACATTTCAGTACAAGAAAACAGCGCGGTGAAATTATTACACGGTGGTAGAACATATTTTTACTCCTACTATCAAGCATATGCAGTCGAATGTTTCAAACACTGTTATTGATTTTTGCGTTGAAAAATTTGATGTTTTTTGTTTTTCAAATATTTGATATCTGCAATACATTATACAATAAAAAATATATAATTATTGTTCGGAGTGTCAACAAATGTGAAAACTAGAGTAAGGTTAAAATTTGAATTTACAAATTATGAATCTATAAGAGTTTGTGTGCTTGAAAGCCCTAATCTCTGATTTGAAAATTCTGTCAGTGTTAGATAGCTCATTTATCGAGGAAGGCTTGATATCATCACGCTAAGGCTCATAAGAGCGGAGCACCAGTGGAGAATGTTACAAAATCAGATTTTTTTTAGCGTTAGCAAAAAAGCAACTATTCTACGCGAACGAAGTCGCGAGTAGAAGCTAGTATTAAATAATTCAAAATATAATTGATTTAAGAAATTTAAAAAAATACACAGTTATTCCATTTTTATGAGTTTTCACTTCTGTCAGCAGTCGTTCTGTAGGCCTCTGTTTCTTCTTATTATTTTTTAAATGTTTTTCCATTGTACTTATATTTTTATTTCTAGGGTTCGTATGACGTCAAAATTAAAGTATGGAACGAAGAGGACGATAATCAAGTGTGCTGCTTCCGAACCATTGTCATGCTTGACGATCATTAATTGATAAGCTGGAGAGATAAGGTCCTAAGTAAAATGTTTTTTTTTGTAGAAAAATCGAAATAAAATTCACTTGTCTTTTTTTATTTATTCATTTATTTCACCAAATAAACCTACTAAAGCGATGACGATTGAATGGTCGTTACTCTTGACAATATCTCCCATACCCCATCCTATATCACTACCGCTGCGTTCCACTAAGCGCTCACAACGCTCTAGCTCACGACCGCGAGTTTTCCCGTTCCACTTACTCTCGAGCGTTACAATCGTAAACTCAAGTGGAACGCATAATAGGGCGTTTTGAGTGATCACGTAAATAATAGAAATGGCGATCTGGAAAAAATAAAATAAAAGCTTTAAGAGGTTTAGTTACAATTTGTAAGTCTTAACAGTAAATTTTAATTATTATTAAATTGATTGAAGTATATTGAAAATAAATGTATAATTAAATTTTTATATTTAACTAGCCGCGCGGCAGACGTTGTCCCGCCCTGATTAGGAAATAATTCTTGACAAATTATATACTAAAACATTCCTCATCAATCACTCTATCCGCCGGTGAAAACCGCATGAAAATCCGTTCGGTAGTTTTTGAGTTTATCGCGAACAGACAGACAGACAGATGCGGTAGGGGACTTTGTTTTATACTATGTGATAATGATTTTAGTGGAGTATTTAATTAATTTGCATTCACATAACATCAAAATGTCTTTTGCGGCAAGGGTAAAGTATTTGATGAAAATCATATATATTATTGAACTATGTTATAAAATTGTACAAAGCCTTTTATTTACTTAATGCTGTTTATATACCAAACTTTAATTATCATAAAAAAAGGATTGTGTGGTTTATGACACCACGGTAAAAGTGAAACTTTTTTTCACACTATAGACATTTAACTAATAATAGTCTATACACTACACGGTCAGCTGCTGCGAACTATACGCGCCGCCATATTGGCCCTGGCTGCTCTAACGAGCGCCTTTCACTTTATCCCTACTCCACGGCCGACCATCACGCGACATGCAACACACAGACAAAAAAGTTTGAGACGATGTAATAAAAGTTACACTTTAAAACATAAAAATGGCCTTCTTGTTCTAATAAAAAACATAAAATTATCATGACATGATTATAAATTAATTTCGACATAGAATTTAACGATTCACAACATTTTTCAATAGAATTTAAAATTTTCAAATCTTAATTAACATATTTCATGTAAATATATTAATAGATTTAATTAATCCATTAAATACAATGTTTTTAATGTAAATGTTCTTTACCGCATCAAATAATGACATTTTTACGGTTGCTATCTTTATTGAAATCCCGCCAATTTTGTCAACGCTCATATCGACCCACCTCCAGACATGGAGCGTCGCGAGCTTTGCGTGAGCGTATGTTATGACGTCATTAATGACGTTTATGGCGCGACCGCAACGATTGCGGTCGTTAAGTGGAACGGCTAAAAGGCTATTTATTGTGAGCGTTGTGAACGTCATGTGGAACGCGCCCTACATAATATAAAACAAAGTCCGAGCTTTCGTCAACATAACTTAGTAACCATAGTAACATATAAGAATATTGTATTGAAACCAATGACCACTATTTAAATTGTCAAATATTAAAAACTGCTTACACAGATATAAAGTTTTATATCTTAATTTATATTTATACAAAATTTCAAGACGTCAGATCATTCATTATTTACAATTCAACATTATAATTTGATAAATAATAATAATAAAAAAATTTGAAGACAGAAGGAGTCTTTCTAATAAGATATTAGACCATACACGTATTACTTATTGACAATATTATATCATTGTAATAACATCTTTAAGTCATTGTTTCATTAGTTCCTTTACAGTGTAAGTGACCACTGAGGTAGTTAGTTATATGGTTGGTTAAGGTTCCAAATATGTTACTGATGACTACTACTCATTTGACACACTGTTAGTATTTATATATCTAATGTATATGTTACATGTTACTGTAAATGGCGTGCGTGTCGTACTTACAACTGTTTTTAAAGAGCATTTCTATAATTGTATATGATTTCACAATTTTATATCTTTTTAATACAATTTAAAAAACGCGTGTGAAGTTGTGGATACAGCTAGTTTATTAAATAAAAACATAAACTGCTACTTAGGATGCCCAACTTTAATACATTAAATATTACAAGTTTTATGTTCTTTTCTTTTCATATGTAACAAGCTTTACAAAAATTTCGACTACCTTTGTGTTATATTGATGTTGTCGTGCCATGAGAAGTTAATACTTAATTTTTGTGTTAAATGTAGGAATTTTGGCAACATTATCCTTATATTATTTGTTTATATACAATAGAGAATGTATTGATTTTTTGGCAGGATCTTGGAATGCCATGTAGTGGTCTTTATATTTTATCCATAATCTTGTGATATTTGGCTCTACATTGTGTAATATTGGTGGTGCTTTACGTAATATAGTTTGGTTATTGTGCACAAGTGAATTGGATTGGAAATAATACCACGGACCATGGATTCTGACTTGCCACAAAAACTCACAGGAAAGTTCTAACAAGATGGCCACCATCTTGTTAGTTCATTGAAATAATATCAAGAAACTTGTGTTATCGTTACTCACTTGAGAATGGCAGTAATATGAATAATATATAGAATAATAATAAATAGAAGAATATGTGTTTTGTTTTTATGTTATATATTATACAGACTATACTTTAATATTAAAATAAATAAAAATTAAATATGATTAAATATTTCATGAGATTGCTATGATCTAATATCAACAGATAGATAGAAATACCTTACCTACTGACTTGCCAAATTACGTTTATGATGCGGCTAGCATGTTGAAAACCCTCTGTAAGTTAGAAGCTTCATTCTCAAGAGAACATACAGGTACAATCACCACGCTAGCCTACGACGTACTGGCTATTACAAACAGAGAGATATCCACAATTCTATATGTTTTCTACATACTATAGTCTTACAAGAACATTTCGCAAGTTAATGTTTCCTCACGATATTTTCCTTCACCGTCAGCCGATAGTGTTACGAAATGGAATGAATAAATAAGTATTCAAAACTCCTATTTTCGAATGAATAAAACTACATCACTCTTCGTTATGAGTAATTATTATTGACGATCAAGATCATAGACTACAACTGATTATAATATGTTACTATAGATATGAAAATTTCGCGGAAGACGATCAGTAGTTAATTTTTCCACACTGAAGCTGCATGCTGACATCGCGTGTGGCGACCATCCAGCCTTGCTTCGGAAGTGAGTAGAAAATTTTGGACTATATTTTTACACTTTAACATAACCTTCGATCAGTTATTGTTGATCGAGGAACATAACACACATATGTATTATTGTATTATTTTTAATCGACTTCTAAAGGTGTTTTAACTAGGCTCTATTTTTTGTACATGTTTGTTATCCCAGAACTTGGTAACTTATAAACCAATTGGACATTTGTATTGGGAAGGTGGTATTTTAATGGGAGTACATCATTTTCGTTTCACTACCATTGCCCTTGGGCTTCGAAAATATTGCAGAGAACTTCTCATACTTCAATAGGAAATGTATAGCTATCCATAGATAGATAGATTAATATATTTATAATATATTATAATAAATCTCCCTAGTCTTAGATTGTCATAACTATACCAAGTTCTCAATCACTATGTATTTATTTCTCATCACAGTATGAAGAGTTAACTGAATGTGATCAAAGACATTCTAATGCATTTTTCTAAATTGGCGTTTTGAAAGTCGATTCTATTTTTGTTAAAATTATATTTCAAACATTTACCTATATCCATTTTCCATACAGTATGCTTATAGCAAAAACATGTTAATACGTACATCGATATAATGCCCTCGGCGACAAGGTCATTGATAATTTCACACCTTAATCATCTCTGCTAGATGTGAACTGCCCTCTGATCTAAAAAAAATTGTTATAAAATTTGACAAATGACCCTGGGCAGGTTACTTGACCAAATGTAATTACAGTAGGTGGAGTAGATTCCTGATTAAGCGATAACCAAGAGAAGGCAGTCGAATTGTTGGAAGACCAATGGCAAAATGGGTTGACGACATCACAATTTTTTTGGAAAAATCTGGAGTAGACTGGCACAGAGTAGGAAAGAATGACGTGAAATTAGCCCATGATTATGATAGCTTCATTCAAAATAACGATAGTATAAGTAATTTAAGCTAAAGTAAGTTAAGTTTATTATAGTTGTTATTTATATGTCCACAGGTTCATATCCGATGTGTACAGTAACCGAGGTTCGAATTAATCCATGTGAGAGTGGCAAATATTGTACCCTTAAAAGGAGTGAAAATGCATCATGTCTTTTGACTACAAACCAAGTAAGTAATTATTTTATATCATAATACCGGGGCCGGCAGACGTTGTCCTGGCCTGAAGATAATAAAAAATCCTGGAAACAGAGCGCAACGCCACCTACCAGGTCCAATTGTGAATCTAAACCATTCTTGAATCCACCTGAACACATACAAAATCTTTCGTCAAAATCGGTTCAGCCGTTCAAGGAGAAGTTCAGTAATATACACACGGACTGAAGAATTATATATATAAAGACTTAATCATCGCGAATGATATTGGTCACCCCTACATAGACGAGATAATTTTATGCACGAGTCTTGTTTATGTTTATGCCAACAATAATATATTGAATTACATCATCTTTATTTTTATTTTATTTTTGGCAACTAATCTTCCAACTCATTACTGCGATTGTCGAGTAGGTAATAACATAACAAGTGTCTTGCGATAATTTCAATGTACTAACAAGATGGTGGCCTCTCTTGTTAGAACTTTCCAGGGAGTTTTTGTGGCATCTCAGAATTCATGCTCCGTGGTATTATTTTCGATCCACTTCACATATGCACAATAACCGAACTATATTACGTAAAATGCCACCAATATTACAAAATATAGAGTCACGTAACACAAGATTATAAATACAATATCAAAGCCACTACCTGACAGATCCTGCCAAAAACTCCATCATCATTATTTACAGTTTTTATTTATTTATTTACATTATTTAATACCGAGCCAGAGTTACCTACATTTTTAATGCAAAATTCTCATTATAGATTATGCGTATAATGATGATATATCTATGGTTTAACATTGCAAAAATTTACAGACTTGGACACTCGTACTGTTTGAGCCACTTCGTTATTATTGTAACCATTTCCAATTAAAGTTACAGCTATAGACTGTCTGGTCAGGTGAGCAACGCTGACATCGAGCACTATCATTTAAATGTATCAAATGAAGTTCCCTTCACATAAGGTCCTGAGTTTTTTTTTATTGAAACTGTTTATTCCGTTAACCGATTTCTTTTATTTTTCAGATTTCTCTGCCTCGAGGCTATTTTTAGGAATTTATTGGATACCGCCAATAGGAAACGATTTTGATATTGCTCTGGATAACGGCTGCGATTTCACCACCTGTCCTATTCAGGCTGGTTGACCTCTAACGTTGGTTTCAGTGGAAAGATTAGCAAGATCTATCCTAGAGTAAGTTGATAGGATTAGGATAGGACACTGTTTACTTCTTTTTAAGTTCATCATCATTTTCTATATTATATTATATTATGTTATCTATTATATATTCTCATCATTTGTATGCTAATCTAGCATTTATAAAGCATGATTTGATTTAAAAAAGCAACAGACCTGTTATCATTTAAAATATACTATGTTGTACATCTGTATAATTTGATTCATGAGAAATTAAATTTATTTCTACACATATAGAATCAATCTCAATATTACAACGGAAAATAGAATATTTTATGTACTTAACGGCACTATGTATATACCTCATTATACCTATATTGTCGATAGGTTTGTTATGCTATTAGTCCTTTCTTTTGGTTTTCAGGGCAGATTTACCATGAAATGTCAACTCTGGAACAAAGACGATTCGAGCCAAATACTTCCAAATAATAATACGCCTTAAAGAGTTATAGACATTTAAATGTACTGACAAAATAAAACATGTACAAAATGTGGCCTCTATACAGTATATATTAAAAGTATTTTTAAAAATGTGCTCGTTTTTTCTACATATTCACCTGTTCTTACATACTATAGGATCGCTGTTTCACTTTTCTAAGACTTTATTCTTAACTTCGATTTAGAAGAACATCTTAACTAGTAATATTATAATATGAGTATGAAAGTTTTTTATTTGTTGCACTTTTGTAGCTGTGAACTTGGAGCCCCAGTTTAAAAAAATATGTTATGAAGATACCATTCCATAGTGCTTCGTTTGTACCCGTTTGTATCGCTTTTATTTTACCTTATTTTTTTTTATTTTTTATTATTTTACCTCGTTTTTACCTAAAAGTGAAAAAAGTTATAGCATTTTCAAAATGTAACCCGCACCCCACTTTGAGATATCAAAATTGTATTAACAGGGTTCGATTTTAAATTATTCTAAATTATAATTTCTAGGCGTGTACCACTTTTATTTTTTCTTTTCCTTCAAACCCGAAAAACCCGAACTCTACATGAAATTCAAAATTAAAAAAAAATATCTTGATAAATGAAGTTCGTAATGGAAACATATGTACTTACAGGTAACAATTAGAATTTCCGCAATATCTCCGAAATTGCTTGTGCTTTTTGCTTGCTTGTGGAAAGCGCGGAAAGTACATTATCGATATAGCATTCAGCGCAAGGATGCCAGTCTTCGGGAGTAGTAACTTTACTCAGGACTGCAGTATTTTCAGTTCTGTTATAAATAGCAGCAACTACTTTATGTCAGATGTCTTTGACGCTTCTTTCTTTATCATAAGATCAATTTGAAATAAATATATATGTCGGGCGACGTTGAGGTAGCACTTATAAACGTATATGCGCGTCGTCTTATGTATATGTGCCGTGATAATAGCGATTAGTTCTCTGGTACTTGCATCACATTTATTAATTCGCTTATTCTGTATTGTTAAACTTTTTTTAACATAATCTATTTTTGTTCGTCAACTATTGAGAGATAAAAGATAGTTGGGTTTTTTTAATATTGACGTACGAACTGAGTCAGTGCAACCCCCCGCATTAAAATCACCTTTATATCGCACTTCATAGAGTACATAGTGATATTCTTCTCGTTTCGTTTCTAGTAATAGGTACATTGAATTCAAAGTTTAAACAAATTTATCATTCGTAACGGAGGGTCACGGAGTCAAGCAAACTGATTATAACTAACATACAATTAAACTAACATTTAAGGGTCTGAATTTCTTATGGGAGGGCTTTGAAAGTTTAATCAGCAAATTTTTATTGTGTCGAAAAATGGTGGGAGTAAGCAATGTGTGTCGGTTAGTGTTGAAATCATTGGTTTTCGTCCTATCATCGTTAAGAATGTCGATCGCGGTCAGTACTTGGATGGGTGACCGCCTGGGAAAACCGCGTAACGTTGGCTTTTTGTTGTATTTTTTTAATTAAGATGTTTCACCGTAATACAAAAGTTTCACTTCTATCGTGTGTCTTTACAATACACCTTGTTTTATTTTTAAATTAAAAGTTTAAAGTAGGAATACTAATAAAGGTTTTTACTGCTGAAACATATACATCCGTGTATACGTGACTGAATTCCTCATAAACGCTGGAAAGATTTTGATGAAGTTTTCTATTTGTGTTCATATGGATTCAAGAATGGTTTAGATTCACAATTGGACCTGGTAGGTGGCACTGCGATTTATCTTTAGAGTTTTTTTTTATTATCAGGGCAAGACAACGTCCGCCAGGCCTGCTAGTTATAATAGATAATATTATCTCATCATCGCCAACAGTTTCAACTCCCTATATCAAGTATCTCACTCTCTTACTCATTCACCTTATTTTTCTTGGCTTCCATATATCATCTATTTTTGTAGTATTCTTTTTCTTCCCTTCCTGTCCATTTGAGCTTATCTTTTATATTCTTTTCTATAATTTTTCTGAGTATATGTTCTCTCTGACGTTATTTGTAGTGTTTTATTACTTTTGTTTTTAACATCCGTCACTCACACTAACAACTACGATATATACAACTAATACACATTTCATTCACGCGTGTTCGTTACAAATTACAATGCAATACAAAGCAGCATTACCCAATAGCATAATTACTGACAATAGTTTGCAATAACGAATTTTGTAAAATAACACAGCAGCGTAATTCACTATTAATATATAATCGTTATTTTCACCTACACTGGTTATTAAAAACAATTTTTAAAATTAATTATGCTAAAGGTTGAATTGTGAGAATTGTCGATATTGAACAAGTTATATTGATATAACAATATTGTACAAGTACAGGAAAGTAGTTTTTAGTTTTGATAAGTATCGATGTATTTTATAGTCATAACTTACGCTTTTGTTCAAATTTTAGTGAAAATGCCACTCTATGTATCTTTACCCAGAGAAATTTCCTTATAACACCCGCAATATTCGCAAGCGAAGTAGTGTCTCTTTCCGGAGATGTTTTTTTTATTAAAATCGTCCCCCATTTGATTATACTTTACACTTTCTATTTATTTATTTAGATTACAAACAGACGTAACGTCAACATAATTGAAATAAGGCATATAGTTCAACATTTTAGCTAGATATGACTCTATTGACAGTTTAGAAGGAAATATCTATTATAATTTAATATTACATATTTTTAATAGTTAAGGTATTAAAATAGAAATTAAATGTATCCATTTAATGATAAAACAATTTTTAACCTAAATAAATGTTACCCCGATTAAACGAAATTCTAGGCCTTAACACTTCCACCGATAATAGAGTAAGTATATATAAGTGACTTTTGTGCAAGACAAAGAGACTGTGGCATCTACACTCGAGCTGTACAATGGTGTCGCTGTTCGTCATTTTTACCGCTTTCTTATCTCTGGGATTGGCTGAAGAGCAGGTGGCGAACATCTATCCCTGCGAGGAAAGTAAGTACAACATTGTTAATTATTATATTGATTGATTATACAATGATTCACATGTTTATAAATTACAGGGTAGGAGCAGAGTCTAATAATTTCTTACTTTATTATTTTAACTGGCAATCTGCCCCGGATTCGCATGAATGTAATATTCTAATGTAAGCAAACGGTGAAAACGCATTGAACATATCATTTTTTCGTCCCTAGTTCCCACTGCCTATTATAAGAACACTGGAAGAAAGGCCTATTTCTATTTGTCAACTGATTTTTATTTACTTTTGTCTAATGTCATTGACGAGCTTTAATCCTATTTAATATAGTTTAATTACTTAAAAAAAAAAATATCTCTTCATACCATCGACGATTCCAAGCATTTACTTATAAGTCACCAGTCGCCATACTTCACCCTTTTTATGTATACAATCTATAACATAGTATAAAACAAAGTCCCCTACCGCGTCTGTCTGTCTGTCTGTTAGCGATAAACTCCAAAACTACTGAACGGATTATCATGCCGTTTTCACCAGTGGATAAAGTGATTAATGGGGAATGTTTTGGTATATCATTTGTCAAGCTTTTTTTTATAATCAAGGCGGGACAATGTCTGCCGGGCCCGCTAGTACAATCTATAATGATGAATACAGTTTATTTATTATTTTATTTTTGGCAACCAATCTTCTAGTGGATTGTTACTGTTATTGTCGAGTAGGTTTTACAAGTACGAGGTATTAGGCTAAGGACTCACGAAGCGGTTTTTACCCGCGCCCGCCGCGGAGACGGAACTGCGGTTTTATTTCTAAACTCACGAGACTGGTTATTTACGCGGTTTACGCAGCCGTCACAGTTAAGATCATCGCCCGCAAACGTGGTAGGCGATAATCGCAAGATGGGCGATTGCAAGACAGGTGGTTAAACGATCAGTTGAGGTTCAGACCGCCAGGTCGCCCGTCAACCGGACGCAGCACGATTCTAGTAGTTGCCCGCTGGTGCAGCGGGAGCCGCAAACAACCGCGGTCGTAAAACGCGTCGTGAGATGTGTTTTAATTTTTTACATATATATCTGCATTCTATAAAAGCTGCGGGACGGCAATCGCGGCGGCCGCGGATAATAACCGCTTCGTGAGTCCTTAGCCTTACAAGTTTCTTGCGATCATTTCATGAACTAACAAAATGGTGTCTCTTTTGTTAGAACTTTCCAGGGAGTTTTTGTGGCAAGGTAGAATCCATACTCCATCAATAACCAAACTATATTACTTAAAATACCACCAATATTATAAAATATAGAGTCAAATAACATAAGATTATGAATAAAATATAAAATCCACTACACGACATTCCAATTTTGTTTTTCAACCATAACTGAAATACCCACTTGTAAGGTTTTCTTGATCTAATTATTTTCTTAAACTGTATATAATAATTACGGCGCAGGTGTCGATAAATAATATTTCAATAATTGTGTCGTAACATTTTAAAATGAGCTAAATCCAGTTTTAATCGTTCATCTGACATGTTTAATTTTTTTAAGATTTTCAGTATTTATACATCGAGAACAAAGTTCAAATTTTGCCGTTTATAAGGCTTTTAATTTTTTTTACTGATTTTCATAGTCTACATGTACAAAATTTGAGGATCAAAAATTGGATTTAGCTTATTTTGAAATGTAACGACACAATTAGTGTTGTGTATTTCATATTACGAATTACTATGGAAATAAAGTATTTTTGCATACTTTATTATTATGGAAAAGTATACACTATATTTATCAAATATAAAGTAGGATACGTTATAGTAAAGTAGAGTTGGTAAGACTACCTATAAGCTACAATGCTGTGAAGTTTCATTAAAGTCCTTTGAGCAGTTCTCTGATTTTTAATAGTAATAGGACAGCCGATAATATATTTTGAGTGAACGCTTCATCTTTCATTATTACTTACTGATGTACACAGATCAGTAATTGTTTACGCGATCAATTTAAATATAAGCTCACTGAACAGTTACTAGATAACGTAGGTTATCAAGGTTGAAAGACAATAACATATATAGGTATTCATAATTTTATTATCACTCGAACCAGGATTTTGCCGAAGTTTAATGACGGTAATTAAGTATATAGTGTATAAAAGCGAGATGTCTTAATGTTTACTAATATTATAAATTTCAAGAAATAATAATCATTTTAATTTGATCCTTTGAACGCGTAAATCTCTAAAACAACTACTCCAATTTGAAAAGTTATTTTTGCATTTTATGCTGTGCATTTTATGTGTTATTGAGAATTTTTACAAAGTACCCATCCTCGGCAACGACTCAAGCCAACGTTCTATCCCCCGGAGTGGAACCCTCGAGCATGCTGCAGTCGCGACACAATGACACTGAAAATTTTCAATCACTAGCTGAACAACACAACACAGTTTTTTTTTTGAAGTGAAACTTCTTTATCGGCGTTGGAAAAAATTTACCGTCACATTTTTCCGTTACGCGCCATCTTTTGAAGTGAAACTTCTTTATCGGCGTTGGAAAAAAATTTACCGTCACATTTTAAAAAATGATAATAAAATAATGAAAATAAAATAAAATAAAAAAAAAAAAATAAATAATAAAATAAAAAATAAAATAATAAATGATAATAAAATGATAATAAAATAAAATGATGATAATAAAATAAAAAGATAATAAAAATAAATAAAATAAAATAATAAAAATGAAAAAAATAATAATGATAATTAAATAAATAAAATGATAATAAAATAAAATATGATAATAAAATGATAATAAAAAATAATAAAATAAAAAAAAATAAAATAAAATAAAAAAAAATTAAAAATAAAAAATAAAATAAAATATAATAAAATATATAAAAAAAATAAAAAAATAAAAAAAATAAAAAAAAAAAAATAAAAAAAAAAAAAAAAATAAATAAAAAATAAAATAAAATATAATAAAATAATAAATAATAATATAATAAAATAAATTATAAAATATAATAATAACATGATAATAAAATCCTTTTGTTTAAACTTTATCTAATTTAACTTTATTTAACCAATTTCTGGAAAGTTGCATATAGATCATTTTGCGAAAAATAAGGCCTTAAACAAGTTTCACTTCTTACGTGTGTACACTAGTACACGCACACATTTTTTTTTTTTTTGCGTGTGTCTTGGTCACACGCAGCTCTCTTGTCCTCTGATATGGTGGTCAGAGTCTTTGTTCATCATTGTAGTTTTATATTGTTATTTCTTATTTTGAATTGTTTATTCTCTTACTATTATATTGTTACAAAATAGTTCGAATTTTTTAATCTTGTCTTTGTCTTCCATTAGTTGGTATATCTTTTCTTTTCTAATTTCCATTTCTATTTCTTGTTCTAGGTCATATATTTTTCTTGCAAATATTGGGCAGAATAATATTAAGTGCATTGGTGATTGGCTTATTCCGTCTTCGCATACGCAACTCGGGTCTTCCTTGCACTTAAAGCGGTGGAGATATTCTCCGAATGCACCGTGTCCTGTTATTATTTGGATGAACTTTTTGTCTAGGTGGTTTTCTCTAATTGTTTTATATGCTTTTTGTACGTCCGGGAAAAATATTTTTGTATTTTCTGCCATCACTTCCGTCTTGTATCTCTCACTCCATTCTTGAATTGACTTTTGTCTTGTTTCTCTTTTCACATATGAAATTGGGCATCGGTCATAGTGTGCCTTAGTTTTAAGGTGGAGTGCTGCTTCTTTTGCTAGCTCGTCTGCTCTTTCGTTGCCAGTTGTTCCAATGTGGCCTTTTATCCAATTTAGTACCACTTCTCTTCCATTTCGTCTGAGCTGGTTAATGGTTTTCCTGGTGTGGAATACTAAGGGGTGGTAATTGTTTTGGTCTTTTAAAGCTTCTAGAGCTGACTTGGAGTCGCTGTATATTTCTATTCTATTGCTTTTGTTTTTGGTTTGGAGTGCCTGGTTTATTACATATAGTTCCGCTTGAAACACAACACAGATTACCCCTTCATACGTGCAAACATACAAACGGTAGATACACATAGTGGAAGGATTTTATTATTTTTCGCTTATTTTCGAACTGGGTTAGTTTAGATTAGACTAGTTGTCAGATACGAAATACATGTTTAAATTCGTGAGGCTCACATGCCGGTACACATTTACATCACATTTACATTACATGTACACATCTAATAGCATGGTGGCCTAGCAAGCTTGTTAGAACTTTCCGGGGAGTTTTTGTGCCATCTCAGAATTCATGCTCCGTGGTAATATTTCCCATCAATTTGTGCGCAACATCCGAACTATATTACGGAAAACATCACCAATATTACAAAATATAGTCACTTAACACAAGATTATGAATAAAATATAAAATCCTATACATTCCAGATTAAGATCCCGTTAACAACTAGTTATGTTAGTAATAACACGGTACACTCAATCGTCCCAACCATCGAGAAAAGCCGGCAAGAATCTCATATCAAAATGTTATGTATTCTTAAGACAATTAATATTGTTATTATTATATATTAAAGGATTATTCCACGTCACAGGTTCGAGTGCATGCACAATCAATGAAGTCCGAATCGACCCTTGCAACCGAAACAAAAAATGCGTCATCAAACAAGGAACGGTTGGACGCATGACCGTTGACTACACGCCAAGTAAGTATTACTATATGCTAGATATTACGTGTATTGCGCCCGAAGTTGGAAGATGTCTAAAATAGAGTTGTCCTAGGACGCGCGATTGTTCGCTTATATACCTCACAAAACGGCGGATGAAAATATCTAGAATTCTCATAGAAGCCGAAACAATTTATGTACTACATAGTTTTAAAGCTATAGATAGGTAAATATATAGTTTTATATAGACAAATCAAACATAATTACTTAATAAAAGTCCTACCACCACACTATGATTCCATCACGATGTTTTCCTTCATCGAAAGCTACGACATAGTTTCAAGTATTCGAACCTACGTTCATCGACGCTGTGTCCGAACACGCTATCAACAAACCATTGTTGCTAAGCCTTCATCATCATCAAATGTGCTCTTGAAGATCGATATATACGCGTACGTTAGCCCATTATTAAGGTAGAAGTGTGGTGTAACTAGAAAGGATAAGATTAAAATAATGAGTATATCAGTGGCAGTTTGAAAACAGCACCAGTGACAGAAAAGTTGATGAGTAATAGATTAGCATGGTATAACATGTATGACGAGAGATGAAAACCATGTAACTAAATAAGGTTTAAGTATCATAGTGGACTACTATAGGAATAGAGGAAGATCGAAAAAGGTATGGATGGAATATGTGAAAAATGATATGCTTATAAAAGGTGTGAATACTGAGGTGACATCTGACGGGGGACAGTGGAAAAGGAAAACTAGTTATGCCGACCCTACATAAGCGGGATGAGAGATAATTACGATGGCATACGTTGGCTCGTATGTCATTAAAACTTTTTGTAGACTTTCAAGTATCTACTAATTGAGGAACAGTTTATTAAATACATTATTATTATCTAGATTTCGATGCTTCGAAAATGGTGTTTGGCTTGTTTTGGGACAACGGAGCAGAGGTTCCTTTCCCTGATTTGTCATCGAATAACACATGCGATTACACGACCTGTCCATTCGTTACTGGCCAGACTCAAAAACTTACGTACAGCCTTCCCATTGGCAAAAGATTGCCTAAGGTTAGTAAACATCTAATTATAATCTAATCTGAATTTTAGGGTAATCCTTCAACAATATTAGAGAAAACCATATATTTATGTACTAGCTGACCCGTGCCCACTTCGTTGGGCGATAATAGGCATTATCAAGCTACAACTTTTCTTTAGAACTCAATCATATATCTCTCATAGTTAAGGCAGCGTTCGTAAGAAACGTTTTCGTTCGACCACTTATAGATAATATAATTAGTTAATAGCTTCTGCCCGCGACTTCGTACGCGTGGAATAGTTATTTTGGGCTAAGACGCAGCGGAAGCTCTGAAAAGGAAAAAATACCCCATTTTTAAATATTTTTCATTGTTGTTCCGCTTCTATTGATCTTAGCGTGATGATGTATAGCCTATGACACTCACAAATAATGTGGCTTTCTATTGGTAAAAGAATTTTCAAAATCGGTTTAGTAGTTCATGAGATTACCCCTTTACAACGTCAAACGTCACAAACTCACAAACTTTACCTCTTTATAATATTATTAGTATTAGTATATTAATATAGATATTAGATATATTTCAGGACGTATAAAAAGTCTTACAGGTATCAACATGGATACTTATGTACTGTTTCTTATTCCTTTGTGTCCAAATTGAGGAACATTTACAATATTACTCCACTAGTCGCGTTACAATCAATAGGACAATAGCTTTTTCTTGAACTTGGCCTAGATAAACTAATTGGTAAATCGAATTTCAATTCGCTTATCTAAGAGCCTAAAATCTCCTATAACAATTGGTACTTAACAAAATGCATCTCATAATACAAGAATTAATTTTACTTTCCAGGGCACGTACCTGTTCAAATGTAAATTCTGGAATGAAGAGAACTCGAGCCAAACCTGCTGTTTCAAAACAAATGTCGAGATTAGAAAAAGAAAATAAGTAAATAAAATATAAACCATTTATTTTGTTTTATTCTATATATATCAGTTGGACGATGTGGGGTCAGTTTTATTTTTGATATCATTCTAAATGACATAACCTTTATCATATAATTGATTGCAACCGACACCAATTAAGTATCAATAATAAAAGCTTTTACCTTGAACTGAAGTTACAGTTATACAATACTGAATATAGATAAGAATATAGAGATATGAACGGTGGACAAATCCAAGCGAGAATGTATCTTGCTTAGTTGTCAGCCGCCATTTTGTGGAACAAGTCAATAGTAGACAGCCAAAAGTAATTTAGTCTTAGATTGTACTTGTTACAGCTATTTTATAGAAAAACTATATTTGTATTTGAGCTGTTACTTCGCCAATTGGCGGTTCTGATATACAATTACATTTTAGTGATAACTATAATCTGCTCATAGCGTTAAAAATCACTCTTGAACTATGTTTATGAAAGAATTACTAAATCTGGTGTAGTAAGAACTGTTACTAGAGTTCTCTGAGTACAATTACGTTAACAAGTCAGCTTTTAAGGCTTCTCCAAAGGGAACGCCTCCTTAGCGCGCGTCAAGGCGTCGCGTACTAATGTTGCATACTAACGACGCGCCACGTTATGTTGTACTACTCAAGTTCTAACTTGGCGTTCGTACACAACGCTTGTATGCCTTGACGTACGCTAACAACGCATTGTGTTTTGCGAAGCCTTTATTAAACAAGCAACTAGGAAAGGTTCGTTTTACGCACCTCCCAAAATACACAGCAATTCTACCTCTAACACTTTTAAACTTACAAAAAAAACTATTCGTTTATACACTTCTACTAATTGTGAAGTAAAACAAGTAATGATCAAATTTTATAATTATATTATCAACTAGCTGTGCCCGCGACTTCGTCCGCGTGTAACCTTATGTAAAAAACAGCGATTAATAAAGGCATCTGAATGTATTAAGTCCATTTACTTATCTACTTTTCTCTCGTACTTACGCCGCGTCGTCATTAAAATTACAATAACTTTTGATAGAGTAGACCGATTTTAATAAAACAAAGACTAAGTTATTCTCGAAGATATAGTTTATGATTATTTTGGTGTTTTTTATTGTGAAACTTTAGCAGTGTTGCGTGTTCATACAAACAGTTAGACAAACATTTCTAAAAATTATTGAATTGTATTTTATTTCTTATTCCTAGACACATGCAACAATTTTGTTCACGAAAATAGAAAAAGTATAGACACGTTAGATTTGCATTCTTATTGTATGTATATAAGTAGATATAGACTAACTGTGCCCGTGACTTCGTTCGCATGAAACTTAATGTTAAAAACAGTCTATTGTTTACTGTGTCTTAGATATTGTTTACAAATTATATAATATCTTGAGTCTGTAAGAGATTTAATTGCACTTACCTACTCTTTTATTGTACTTAACTCGAACCGTCATTCAAATTACAATAACTTTAGATAGAATGGACAGATTTTAATGAAACAAAAACTAAATGTTACTCGAGTCGGAGCTTTTGGTGAAAGAAAACATCGTGATGTAACTATATCATGGTGGTTGGGCTTTTTCTAATTCCGCCTGGCTAACTTTTTTATTTATTTATTTATTTATTTATAAGACACACATCACAGATAATAAGTAACTATGTTTACAATTACAATGTGTAGTTTATTTTTTGTCTGCTATATTATCCAAAATATATGCATGCACATCTATGCTTAATAAATACAATCATGAAATCCCATACGAGTATGCTAACTTAATTATATTTTATTAATGAGAGAATCTGTGTTTATAAACTAATACTACGAAATTTACTCAGACTAAGATGAAATATGTCTATGTTGATATCGGCACAGCAGGAGACACAGCCAGTAACAGTATTGTATGAGCGACACATGTTAGCAATCGGATTATTAAAAGAAACATTATTTATATAAAAAGGAATATGAAACAGTCTACTGCAACGACCCCTAAAATTGGTGTTAAAATTAAGCAAATATGACGTTTGAAACTTTCAAGTAGAAAATTTATCAACAAGCACCTGTTGGTGTGTTCCGACAGCGACACTTGGGAACCAGTTCTTCTAGGTTTTGATGGTAAACATACCATCTTCGATGTGTGTAATTTAACATATATGTCAACGCTGATGAGACCGTGTAAGGAAAAATTAAGCGTGAATCGATAGGTGGCCCTTACCTATGAATTAAAAAAAATAACATAAAAAAAATTTCTGCGATTAAATATCGTCTTCAAAAAGTATAAAAAAAATCGAAACAAAAACAAATTGCTCCTTTAATAAAAGATAGAAGTAACTTAAAAATTCAATTCTGTGGATAATTGCTTTAAAAGTCTGACCATATTAAACGTTCAACTGAAATTTATTTTGAAAATAAATGAAGCGTTTTAATTTAATTCTAAATATAAGTATAAGTATTGTAATTATATTGCTATTTGTTTATTAAGAAATATCACAATTGTTGTAACAGAGATATGTTTAAGTAGGCATTAAATACACGTTGTCGTACCTTGAAAAGCTTAGCTTCTTACAATTTCATCTGCCTACATTGATAGGTGAAGTCAAGCCAACATTTTAGTTCTTCACTATCGAAAGCAGATACATTTTCGTGGACCCCGCTTACTAATTATGAACCTCCATTGACTTGTCACGCCAACGTTGACCCCCGTCGACTCTCCCGTCGACCCCCAGGGGTCCACCTGGACCACTTTGCGTACCTATGATGTAAACCAGTTTTTAATCTACCTGAACACACACAAAAAAAATCATCAAGATCAGTCCAGTCATTTTGGAGAAGTTCAGTCACATACACACGAACAAAAGAATTATATATATAAAGACGTTGCAAAATACTATCAATACAAATGGAATAACAATATAATAAGATTTCATCGAAGACTTTTAGGATTCCTAATGATTTATATAATTATCAACTTTGTAACAGTGTTAGAATGTGATTATATATGTACAATATACTTGTACATCGGATACAGTAATTGTTTGGTTACTTAAATACAAGATTTTATTGTCTTAATTTTTTGTTTTGCAGTCTGACCATAGCGATGTTGCCCAAAATGGTAGCTCGTGCAGCTTATAGGACGCCTGGCTCCCGAGTGCTGGTAGCGGAACACACATACCAGTGCTTAGAGATAGATATTCAATTTGTGGACTAGCATAAAAAAAAATGTGCTCTGTTCGGTTGGGAATTAAATAGTTTGTCCTCGGCTGCCACCCTTATTTTATGATGATGACAAAATATGATGATGGGGGTTTTTAATGCTGGCATAATCGTATAAATCAGTAAAAGAAACATTTGCGACTTTATTACGATTCTGTTTTATCTACACATATTACATATGTATTATGTTCGCATTACATTATCGCATTAGACTTCGGAACGGCGATCAATAAACTCATTATTATAATATACATAAAATACGGTTCAAGTTAGTGTCAAGTGAGATATAATGATGTTTGCTCGTGTCGTGTTTATCGCTTGTCTTCTCGTTATCTCTGAAGCTGAGTATGTGAGGAAAAAAAATTGCAAAGATGGTGAGTTTTAATTAACTATATAATGTTACTTATGTTACGCAATTTTAAAAGAGATCCGTTCAAACTACATTTGTAAAATTATCTAAGCTTTAAAAAGGTAATTTGAAAACATGGAAATATTTGCATTGAATGCCATAAGTAAATGTTAGTCATGAAAAGTTTAATTTTTATAACTTTTAACTCTCTGAACTCTGATGCGACACATCTGTTAATGTTGAACTTGTTTGTGTTTTAATACAAATCAACTACCTCAATAAGATCTTTCTAAATGTCAGACCTGCTACACAGTTTTACAAACGACACACCATTCATATGAATAATGACTCATTACCACAGATTTAGGGTACCTACAAACTAACCCTCACATACCGTTACTTTAACTTGTACTACTCCGTAAAGAGAGGGGTCTACAACATGATTCGGCACAAGACTCAGCAATTTACGTCTCAAAGTATCAGCCTATTAGCGACAGCCGATTGATCCTAATATTTTGTACAATTATTTTTGCTTATTTACTTTTCTCTCGTACTTAAGTTAACCGATTTCAATGAAACCAAGACGAAATATTACTCGAGGATATGCTTTACGATTTTCTTGAGATTGATGTTTTATCGTGAATGCAGCACTTTAGCAGTGATATGTGTTCAAACAAACAGACAGACAGACAAACATTTCTAAAAATGATTGAAATGTATTTTATTACTTATTCCAAGGCACTTGCAATATTTTTTTTCGTAAAAATCTAAAAATTACAGGTTACATTTACATTCCTATTATATGTATAGATTAGCATAATGATGTCACGATACATGTAATTTTATTTATTTGTTACAGTGGACGTAACACAATGTACAGTTCGCAGCGTTATAGTGGACCAGTGTCCGAGAGGACCTTCATTCTGCGTTATGAAGACGAATAAAATATACGGAATGAAAATAAGTATGAGTCCAAGTAAGTAAACTTTATATGAGCTAACGTTTTAGTGGGTAGTATTTTTTTTATAACAGCACGGCAGAGTGACTGCTCTATGCCTGATAGTAACTATGCCACAATACAATTCAAAAACAGCGGTGACCACTGAGTGACACGGCATCCTTCTCCAGTCGCCGCTGTCATGCCGTCCTGCTTAAATGTCTTTTCACTCAAACTTGTAAGTGGCCTAGTTACAGACATACTTTGAGTTGAGAATTAAGTAAGAATTTCCTCAGATAATTACGATTTAAAAACAGCAGGAGCCGTTAAGATGTGAAGTTCTGTATATCATTTTGCAGCAGGTATGCAGGGTATTTTGCAGGGTAAGGTTTAAAAAGTAATTTTATTTGATAAGTACTATTTCCTACTTGTTGTTTAGTTGTTTCTGTTAAATATTTGTTGAACGTTTTACAGACTTCTCGGCGTCAAAATTGAAATTGGCAATTTATGGAGATGTTCAGAACAACGGCACATTTGTGACAACTTTTACGAAACCAGTTGACGGTTGCGGGTTTCTCTCCTGCCCCTTGCAGGCTGACGAGACACGAATATTCGATGTAGACCTCATCCTGAACAAAGAGGCTTCCGTAAGACTTACACTTTTTATTTAAATACTGTTCGACGATAGGCTACAGTCACATCTCATAAAAAATAAAATCAGTACGAAGATGGTATGCATGTGTTTAACAAAAACTTATTCATTGTTTTTTGGAAACCCCTATATTGTATGATTCTGCAAAACGGACATTGATGGTGCGTTTTATCCATATGAGTCACATAATAACCGAAGATGCAAGCATTTAGAGTAGATAACTAACATTTATGAAACCCAAATACGTCGTCTCATAGTCCTGAGATGAAATGCATATTACTTCTTGAGCATATTTAATGAATTACGGCACATAATATACCGCAAGAAAAACGACCACATGCCGATGTTTCAGGCTTTGCATTGTTACACCTACTTGTGATTAATAACAATGGATCGTTGAGCTCAAAATTTATAGAGTACATAGCAGTCAACTGATATTTGATGAACAAGCCCCAAAGATTACAGCAATATTAAGCATACGGCTTGGCTATTTTTAAGATTTACCGGAAAATAAGTTCCGAATCGATGAACTTCATTGGAACTTAATCGTAATTTTGCAAATTACATTCGTTTTCTTTCTTTACTAATCAATTTCTTGGATTGTCTCTGAACAATTAAGTATTTTAATATATTTACCAGATGTTTCTCGAAAGCTTTTGGAAAAAATACAAAAAGCTGGATAAATAGCAGGCCTAGATCAAGCGAGAACATTTTATATTCCGATACTTACATGTTATAAAAAACTTATTACTACATAAAAAAGTTGGTTTGAAATAATTCACATCTTGTTATACTGACGTACCATCTGTTTACAATGTTATTATAAATGTGTCGTATAACATTTCAGGGCAAATTTCCAGTAAAGTTTAAAATATGGAATGAAGACGAAGAATCCCAAGCCTGTTGTTTCACATTCACAGCCAAAGTTAAATAAATAATATACTCATCGTACATTACCGACGTCGCGATGCAATGGTATGTGGCTGTTGAAGAAAAACTCAATTATGGGAACTGAAACAAAAATTACTTATTTAGGTACTGCATAGAATAATAAATAATTTCTACAATAGGTTTTTTATCCCAGTAAGACATTGTATGATTAAATGTTAATTTTATCCCTCTTTTATTAATTGCAAATATATGATAATATTCGAATGTATATTTTATTTAGTGTTAACAATCTACTCCGACTTAAGTGACCTAGTTATTTGAAACATATGTGCTATCTAATCCATTTTTTTCTTTTTTGAATATTAAGAGATATAAAGATGCTAAAGAAACTTTTAAATATATTCTCTAATTTTACTAAAATAAATCCCCACTTTATGACGCCCTTCCTTGTTCTATTCCACGTCCTACTAACCTTATGTGCTTCTCAGATTTGGTTAATAATAGCCTTTTATTTTTACATGCTTTGTCGTATTTTATTAAAATTAACAAAGACAAACTTCAGTCAGATAGTTTATCTATACATTGATTTGTATATATTTTAGCTGTTTTTGTTTTGATAAATAACTCAGTCTGGATATAAAATATATACAAGTATAAGCTATGCTGACCAATATTTTTTGATCAGCCTCGTTCGTTCAAAACTACATATGACAGATAGTGAAAACTCTTTACCTAATTGTCGTCAAAAATTTTTTTGATATCTTCCAAAAAGCTTATTATGTACTAGCGGGCCCAGCAGACGTTGTCCCGCCCTGATTATAAAAAAATCCTTGACAAATTATATACCAAAACGTTCCTCATGAATCACTTTATCCACTGGTGAAAACCGCTTGAAAATCCGTTCAGTAGTTTTGGAGTTTATCGCTAACAGACAGACAGACAGACGCGGTAGGGGACTTTGTTTTATACTATGTAATGATATAATACTAGCTGATACCCGCGACTTCATCTGCTTTGTTTATTATATCAATTATTTTCTTATATTTCAAAGGGATTAGACAGCGTTTTCGACGAAAGCTCCCAGGCGACTTGACTTTTTCCGACACTTCCAACAATTATCGTCATATTTCAACCAATTTACTAAAAATCTTGACAAATTAACCTTTCTCGTGAATCACTCTATCTATTAATAAAAACCGCATGAAAATCCGTTCAATCGTCTTTGAGTTTATCGCGAACAGACAGACCGACAGACGTGAGGGAGTTTATTACGTATTGTTGCGGAGGAAATTCTTGAAATGATTGTTAAAATCATATCAAAATCCGCCGGGTATTTTAGAATTAAGGCACTCAAAATATTAATTAACTAACTGTACCCGCAGCTCCGCACGCATTTTTTTAAATTGTATTCAAATTCAAAATTCAAATTCAATATTAAAGAAATATAAAATTGTGAGACCATGTACAATTATAGAAATGCTCTTTAAAAACAACTGTAAGTCCGACACGCACGCCACCTACAGTGACATGTAACGTATACATTAGATATATAAATGCTAACTGTGTCAAATGAGGTTTATCATCAGCAACCTATTTGGAACCTTAACCCACCATGTAATTACCTCAGTGCTCACTTACACAGTATAAAGAACTAATGAAACAATGACTTAAAGATGTTATTAGAATATATAATATGCCCATATTGTCAATAATTAATACGTTTATGAACTTATATATTGTTACAAAAATCCCTTATATCTTCAAAATTACTATTAATAATTACAATGTTGATTAACAACAATGAATGAGCTGACGTCTTGACATCTTGCATTAAAATAATTCAAGATATAAAACTTTATATCTGTCTAAGCAGTTTTTAATATTCGACAATTATAAAGTAAATTTTCAAAAAAAAGTATTAACCGACTTCAATATCAATCAAAAACCCATAAGGCACTAAAAAGCGGAAAATAAATAGTTTATCAAATTAACCAAATTAAATAAAACATATGAATATGTGTGCTACCTAGAGGTGTATTGGAAGTCGGTGCCAACCGAAATTTCAAATTTGTTTCAGGTAGAAATGTATTACAGAGACGCGAGAGTGGACTTAAACTTTGTACCTATGTAGATGATATGATTTTCGGTTCGCACCGACTTCCAATACATCTCTAGGTAGCACACATATTCATATATTTTATTTAATTTGGTTAATTTTATATACTCTATATATTTCCGCTTTTTAGTGCCTTATGGGTTTTTGATTGATATTGAAGTCGGTTAATACTTTTTTTTGAAAATTTACTTTATTTTTCCATTTTTAGTGTACATAAATATATTTTACTAGCAGTGCCCGCGAACTCCGTTCCGCCTTAAGTATATTAAAATATGCGCATTTTTGCGGTATGGTATCTATCGTTATGATACGCGATATGGTTTCAATTAGTTGTACAATAAGTAACGTTTGGTACGAACGCAACCTTATCAATAATCCGCTATAGTTTCTACCACCAACTCGGCTACCATCGCTTCACACATAATACACCTTAAGTAATGTAATTACAATGCTTGCGTCATGTTGCAACACAGCAACGAACATAAGCACAAGAGCCTCCTAAGAATTGAAGAGTTTTTTATAATATTGGTGGCAAACGAACATACGGGTCACCTGATGGTAAGTGATCACGGCCGCCCATGGACACCTGCGACACGAGAAGAAACACAGATGCGTTGCCGGCCCTTAAGAAAGGACTAGGCTCGTTTCTTGAAAGTTTTGTTACTTTCTCGCTGATCCCATAATCAGAACCTAACCAAACTCTCATCAAACTACCCTTGAAGTACATCCTTTCCAATAAAAAATTAATCATCAAAATCGGTTAGCGTGATATTGAGTGATTCGTCTATTTGTCGTGTACATACTTAATGATAATTTAAAACTTATACGGTTTTGCACTGGATGCCGTTGTCGGAACTGGACCAAATTGGAAAAAAATGGGACCACATGGGAAGTACCAGCTTTCAAATAAAAAAAGAATAATGAAAATCGGTTCACCCAGTCCAAAGTTATGAGGTAACAAACATAACAAAAAAAAAATACAGTCGAATTGATAACCTCCTCCTTTTTTTGAAGTCGGTTAAAAATAGTGCTCATTGACTTGGATACAATATTTTTATATGTTACTATGATTGCTGAGTTATGTAGACGAAAGCGCAGTAAGTAAATCAAAATGACCGAAAAGACAATATAATTCAAATTACATACATAGATACAGACATATGAATTACAATTATATTTATTCTTGGAGTCCAGTACAACGCACATCTTATGCACATGTTTACAGTGAACAACATACTTTTGCTAAATTTCATGCGGTCGAAGTCGCGGGTAACAGCAAGTCTAAAAAAAAAATAACTTAAATTACTTCCTATAAGGCCAGTTATCTGCCAGTGAAAGTCCCGTGATTATTGGTCAAACCGTTTTAGACATAGCACTGCGGGTGAAGCCACCGTTAACAGCTAGTCTAAATTAAAATAGATTAAATGACTTTTTATAATGTCCGCTATCTGCCAGTGAAAGTCCCGTAAAAAATGATCGAACCATTTTGGAGATAGCACTGCGGGCAAAATCACGGTTAACAGAGAGTATAAACTAAAATTGCTGGAATTACTTTTTATAAGGTCAGCTATCTGCCAGTGAAAGTTTTGTGAAAATCAGTCCAACCGTTTTGAAGATAGCATTGCGGACGAAGCCGCGGTTAACAGCTAGTCTAATTTAAAGTAGCCTAAGTAACCCGCTGTAATTTTTTCTATCTGCCAGTGAAATTTCCTTCAAAATCGGTCCAGCTGTTTAGGAGATTACCCGGAACAAGCAGACAGACAGACAGACAGACCGACAAAAAATTTAAAAATTGCATTTTTGTTATCAGAAGCGTGTATACTTTCATACCCAATCAGTCAAAAATTTTATTTTGATATTACATACAGACACTTCATTTTTATTATGTGTATAGAAGAAGATAACAGATAGATTATAACGAGTTCTTCCACTGATGAATTGCAACTTTGCTAATGTATTTAATGAAGGCGCAACAAAAAATATTACACGTTGAAATAATATTATAGGAATACTACAGATAATACTATGCGCATTATCTATTATAATTTAAAAAAGTAAATAAAGTATTTAAGTTTGCTAATGTACCGAAACACATCGCACTCAACTCTCGTGCAACTTCTCGTAACCATTGCTATTCTAATACAATATACTTTACTACATTATATCTTATAATGCCTGTAATAATTCTTCAAGTGTCATTTCCTTTAATAAGATTTAATTTTTATTTATTTGTCAGGAAATTTAACAACGATTTGTCTCCTCGAGTACCTTGGTTTAATAAGATAAAATTAAGTATAAGTTAATATAAACTATGGATTTTTAAAATAGTTACCTTAGCTGTTGAACGATAAGAAAAGTCGTAACAGGCCGTGCGCACATCCAGTTTCATTATTTTTAACCGACTTTAAACAATCTCAAAAACATGTATTTCATTTCTGATGTTTGTTACTTCAGAATACTCCGGTATTGATAAACCGATATGGAAAATAATTTATTATTTAATGGAAAGAGAATCCTTTCAAACGGGTTCCGTTATAATTTCATTATAATCGGACGTTGGATTCCGAAGATACATGAGGCAATTCATGGAAATCCAGTAGAGAAACATAGTTTTATAGTAGAGATTTGAATATGACAATTTAAAACTAAACCAACTATGATCAAACACGTTTTGGTACATTTTTGAAGTGAAAACTTCTTTAGGCGCTTTGAGCGGTATTTTTGGCAGGAGATACATTTATAATTTCGCGCCATAACATGCTATGTCAGCATGACCAGCCATATTACGCTTGCCTCAGACTAGCGACGCGTAGAGTAGGGGCCTGTGTAAATGTATTATTGATATTCTGTAGCTCATCATACGTTTCATTGATTAATAGACTTTATTAAAATGTATATAATTATTGCTCCGAGTGCTAATAGATACGAAAACCACACTAATGTTAATAATTTTCATAAATAAATCCTGAAATTGAAGTATTGTCATTCATATTATAATTAATATGAAAATTCAAAAGAGAACATATTTATTTCATTACTTTGAGTTTTCACTTTTTCATGACTACTTCGACTGTCATTTTTTAATAATTATTAAAAACAAAATGTTGTTCTTTGCTACTTATTACTTATTACCACATTTCACCTTCGACCAGAACGCATACGAAATTTATTTTTAAATGTTAAACTTGGTAACTTTGTCGCGTGCGTCGACCCCTCGCTTTTTTCTCAAAGGTCGTCGGTTTGATTCCATGACCCCTTAGAGTGAAAGTGGCTATTGCTCGGAGGCAATAAGTTATTTCCTGCTATTATTCTATAAGCGTACAGTGAAATAAAATATACTAGCATATTATTTCATTCAAAACAATAGCAATTTAATGGCAATTAAAAATCAGACTCTATCGCCAATTTCTAAGACTAGTTTACTTAGCAGAACTAATGTTTTACTCAGTCAGATTTATACTTACTGTTACAAATAACATTACTATTTTGCTACCCCTTTTACCTTCTGTTTATATTTATAAGTTATTCCTGGAGCTTGTTAAAATATGTGCGACAGACTTTTCACACTCCCATAATGTTAGTAGGAAAGGTTGCAATATATGTCAGCATGATGTTTGTTATGTGACAGGTAATTAACTTTATGTGAATACGAATTTTATAAACCTTTCAGTTGCAAATTTTATATGGCAGACAATTTCAGTTCATCGTTTGGCGTCTTAGATCTAGACTCGCGTAAGCCCTATAGATGGAGTCAGGGCATCCGAGGTCGTTCGCCCGTCGCATTCCGCAAATAACTTCAGACCTGTTCAGTCCCTGTTAGAGAGCTTACTAAATGCTTTTCGTCCTATAGAGAACGCTCCGTTGTATTGAGTTGTATAAATTATATAAGGTTTATCTAGCAATAACATTTTACATCTACTGTCTTTGAATGAAAAGGATTTTAAAGAACGTTTACTATTGGATTTGAAGTGCGATACGAAAAGGGGGCATTCGCAGCTAAATCCATTAACAGAAAGAAACCTTTCAGCGATCTATAAAAATTTCGAAATACATTGATTTTACTCTATTACAGAAAAATCGCAATGCTCTGGTATCTTTATTTTTAGTACGAAGTACCTTACCATTGGAGTACATGATTTTACAAGTGATAGCTACGAGACAGCCGATGCTAGGGAAATAAAACTCGCGCTTTAAAGTAATCCTGAAAATAAAAGAATATACAATTAATAACGAAATTTTTTTTTAAATATAGATTACTGAATTTTAAACTTTGAGTTTTAAAAAAGGAACAATATTTTTATTTTTTTTTGTCCTCATCTTCTATCTTCATCAAGAAGAGATTTGAAAACTGAACAAGAAAATACTTACAAACGTCCGCTTTGGTGTGGCACGCGCCATGTATATTTTAAGTATATATATTTATAAGTATTATGTAAAATGTAAATAATAAGTTACCAATGACATTTGAACTCTTATATCATATTATAAGGAATGTCTCTATGTATCTATTGACTAATAGTGGTAAATGTAGAATGACACGAGACCAGTAAATATAGAAGAGAGTAGAACTTCACAATTTTGGTATGACCATGAAACGAAGTAATTACTTTTTCTGTAGAAGAGGAAGGAAAAAATGTTTGTATAAATGGTAATAGTTATTCGATATACTTAATTTTAATACATTACATACATTAATATAATACATACAAAAGTGTTCTAATTTGCATGACCTAGATTTGAAATTCAAATACCAAATACTATATTGCTAAATATAAGAGATCACAGAACAAGTATATTATGAAACAATAAGGCTGTGAGTCACTCGACGCTCGCTACATTCTTCAGATGGTCACCTCTATCTATCTATACTTCTATACTAATATTATAAAGAGGTAAAGTTTGTGAGTTTGTGGGTTTGTGGGTTTGTGAGTTTGTGACGTTGTGACGTTGTGGCGTTGTAAGGGGTAATCTCAGGAACTACTGGTCCGATTTGAATAATTCTTTCAGTGTTATATAGCTCATTCATCGAGAATGGTTATAGGCTATATATCATCACGCTAAGGGCAATAGGAGCGGAGCACAGATGAAAAATGTTTCAAAATCGAGATGTTTTTTTCTTTTTGAGAGCTTCTGCTTAGTGTCAGCGTTAGCCCAGAGTAGTAACTATTACTACGTGGACGAAGTCGCACGCAGGGGCTATAATCTATATACTAATATTATAAAGAGGAAAAGTTTGTGACGTTGTAGGGGGTAATCTCAGGAACTACTAAACCGATTTTGAAAATTATTTTACCAATAGAAAGCCAAGTTATTTGTGAGTGTCATAAGCTATATATCATCAACGCTAAGGGCAATAGGAGCGGAGCAAGAATGAAAAATGTTTTAAAATCGGGGCTTTTTTTCCTTTTGAGAGCTTCCGCTGCGTCTTAGCCCAAAATAACTATTCCACGCGTGCGAAGTCGCGGGCAGAAGCTATTAACTATTTATATTATCTACTAGCTGTACCCGCAGCTCCGCACGCGTTTTTTTAAATTGTATTAAAGAAATATAAAACTGTGAGACCATGAACAGTTATAGAAATGCTCTTTAAAAACAATTGTAAGTATGACACACACGCCACCTACAGTGACATGTAACGTATACATTAGATATATAAATCCTAACAGTGTGTCAAATGATGTTTATCATCAGCAACATATTTGGAACCTTAACCCTCCATATAGCTTCCTTAGTGCTCACTTACACAGTATAAAGAACTAATGAAACAATGACTTAAAGATGTTATTAGAATATATGATATGCCCATATTATCAATAATTAATGCGTTTATGAACTTATATATTATTACAAAAATCCCTTATATCTTCAAAATTACTATTAATAATTACAATGTTAATTAAAAACAATGAATGAGCTGACGTCTTGAAATCTTGCATTAAAATAATTCAAGATATAAAACTTTATATCTGTCTAAGCAGTTTTTAATATTCGACAATTAAAATAGTGCTCATTGACTTGGATACAATATTTTTATATGTTACTATGATTGCTGAGTTATGTAGACGAAAGCGCGGTAAGTAAATCAAAATGACCGAAAAGACAATATAATTCAAATTACATACATAGATACAGACATATGAATTTCAATTATATTTATTCTTGGATCCAGTACAACTCACATCTTATGCACATTTTTACAATGAACAACATACTTTTGCTAAATTTCATGCGGTCGAAGTTGCGAGTAACAGCAAGTCTAAAAAAAAAATAACTTAAATTACTTCCTATAAGGCCAGTTATCTGCCAGTGAAAGTCCCGTGATTATTGCTCAAACCGTTTTACACAAAGCACTGCGGGCGAAGCCACGATTAACAGCTAGTCTAAATTAAAATAGATTAAATGACTTTTTATAATGTCCGCTATCTGTCAGTGAAAGTCCCGTAAAAAACGATCGAACCGTTTTGGAATTAGTACTGCGGGCGAAGCCACGGTTAACAGCTAGTATAAATTAAAATTGCCTAAATTATTTTTTATGAGATCAACTATCTGCCAATGAAAGTCTCGTGAAGATCGGTCGAACCATTTTGGAGATAGCACTGCGGGTAAAACAACGGTTAACAGTTAGTATAAACTAAAATTGCTGAAATTACTTTTTATAAAGTCAGCTATCTGCCAGTGAAAGTTTTGTGAAGATCAGTCTAACCATTTTGGAGATAACATTGCAGGTGAAGCCACGGTGAACAGCTAGTATAAATAAAAATTGCTTAAATTATTTTTTATAAGGTCAGCTATCTGCCATTGAAAGTCCCGTGGAAATCGGTTCAACCGTTTTGAAGATAGCATTGTGGACGAAGCCGTGGTTAACAGCTAGTCTAATTTAAAGTAGCCTAAGTAACCCGCTGTAATTTTTTCTATCCGCCAGTGATATTTCCTTCAAAATCGGTCCAGCCGTTTTGGAGATTACCCGGAACAAACAGACAGACAGACAGACCGACAAAAATTTTAAAAATTGCTTTTTTGTTATCAAAACCGTATATACTTTCATACAATTTTTATTTTGATATTACATACAGACACTTCATTTTTATTATATGTATAGATAATAATATTATAAAGAGGTAAAGTTTGTGAGGTTGTAGGGGGTAATATCTGGTGAGTCAGAGAAAAATGGTCGAACGAAAACGTTTCTTACAACCGCTGCCTTAATTATGAGATATATTACGTCTTTTTACCTATGAAATTGCAGTTTTGTATGAAAAAATTTAAACGAATTTTTTTCATGTATTTTTTATTTGTATTAATCGAAGTAATCACCCATGCAATCAATGCATCTTTGCCAACGCAGTGGCAGTTTATTGATGCCCTTCTTAAAGAAATCAGCTGGACGGGAGGCAACAAATTCTTCAAAGGCATTTTGTACTGCCTCTCGGGTATTGATTTTTTTCCCGCCAAGGAGTTATCCAAATTCTGGAAAAAGTAGTAGTCTGTAGGCGCAAGGTCTGGTGAGTAGGGCGGATGACGGAGAACTTCCAACCCCAGTTCTTGCAACTTGGAGACCGTCTGCTGTGCAGTATGAGGTCGCGCGTTGTCGTGCAGGAGCAGCGGAGACGAGCGATTGACCAATGCTGGTTGGAGATGTGCCAGCTTCTCCGTCATTGTGTTCAGTTCTTCACAGTACACATCTGCAGTAATGCTCACCCCGTTTGGTAAGAAGCTGTGATGAATCACACCGGCGCTAGACCACCAAACAGTGACCATCACTTTTCGTTTAGGTGCTGAACCAGGATCCAACCAACTTGCTGAGCGCTTGCGGTTATCAAACAGAATCCATTTTTCATCGCAGGTAACAATGCGGTTCAAAATTCCTTCATTTGTGTGTCTGTTGAGCAGTGCAAGGCACGTCTCGACGCGTACTTCGCGCTGGCGATCATTGAGTTAGTGGGGCACCCATTTGTCAAGCTTTTTTACCTTGCCAATTTGACGCAAATGGACCAATATTGTTTTGACGCTAACGTCGAAAGCTGCTGCTAATTCAGCCGTAGATTGTGTATCGTTAGCTTCCACAATCGCCTTTAATTCGTCATTGTCGACCAAAGTCTTAGGACGACCGCGAGGTTCATTTTTCAGGTCGAAATTCCCAGAACGGAAGCGAGCAAACCAATAACAGGTGGTGCGATGGTTTGTAGTGTTAGCTCCGTAAACGTTGTTGATGTTGCGTGCCGCTTGCGCCGCGTTGCTGCCACGACGGTACCTACTCATATTCCATAATTACTCGATTTTTTAACGTATCCATGATGACAAAAAAGATTGAAATGCGATGAAAATGTAACACTAATCTATAAACAAATGACTAATTTTGGAAAAAGAATTCCATGTTTTTAAAATAAAATTAATTTGAAATTAGAATTCTTAGCCAAACAAAAATTATTTTGATTTGAAATGGCCAGTACTGCAGAACGGCAATTTCATATTATTCATATTCAATATTAATTAAATATTTCAATTTCAGACCTATTATAAAGCTGAAGAGTTTGTTTGTTTGTTTGGTTGAACGCGCTAATCTCAGGAACTACCAATCCGATTTGAGAAAATCTTTCGGTTTTAGATAGCTCATTTATCGAGGAAAGCTTTAAGTTACATATCATCACGATACGACCAATAGGAGCGGAGTACCAGTGACGAATGTTTCAAAATCGGGCACATTTTGTTCCTTTTGAGAGATTTCGTTAGCGTTAGTGTTATATACGTTGCCATGGTAACGTAGTAAGTTTCTATCGCAAACATTTTCAAAGTTTATTTTGTTTTCCTATTCAATAAGTTTATTCTACTTTAGTTTTATTTCCAATATTTTATTTTTAATCTATTACGTATTATAAAAATAAAGTTTGTGTATGTACAATTAAAATAACAACTTTTTGATGAATGGATATGGCTACAAATGACCAAAAAAAATGTTTTTATGTCCTGTCTATATTTTCATATTATTATATTTTGTCTGTTTGTTTGTTCGTTCCGGGTTATCTCAAAAACGGCTGGACCTATTTTAACGATAATTTTACTGGCAGATAGCCGAAATTATAGCAGTTGACATATTCTATTTTATTTGTCCGCGGCTTCGTCCGCATTGCTATTTCCAAAATGGTTAGACCGATTTTCACGGGGTGTTCACTGGTAGATAGCAGACTTCATAGAAAGTAATTTAGGTTTTTTATTCGCCTTCGGCCGCAGTGGAATATCCGTAATGCTTGAACTGATTTTCACGGGACTTTCACTGACAGATAACTCACCTTAGAAGAAGTAACTTAGACTATTTTATTTTGTTACTCAAGACTTCGTCCGCAATATCCTACTATCTCTTAATCGGCTGGACCGACTTTCACGGGACTTTTACGGGCAGATAACTAGCGGGCTCGGAAGAATTTATCCCGCCCCGATAATAAAAAGAAAACCTTGACAAATTATACCTAAACCTTCCCCATGAATAATTCTATCTACTGGTGAAAACGGCATGAAAATCTGTAGTTTTTGACTTTATCGCGAACAGATAAACAGACAGACCAGAGGACTTTGTTTTTAACCGACTTCGAAAAAGAAGGAGATTACTATGTTCGGTTGTATGTATTTTTTTTAGGTAGGTATGTTAATCGATATTTTCGTCAATTGTGAACCGATTTTAATGATTCTTTTTTTATTTGAATTGCTACACTATGTAGTGATGAACTGCTACCTGTGCATTCATCCGTGTGAAATTGTTCAAAAATATGTTACAACCGCGTGAGACGTGTGCTTTACTGGACTCCAAGAATAAATATACATAATTGAAAGTCTTATATTTGTATGTAATATTAATTATATCATCTTTTTGGTCAATTCGGCGGCCATATTGTGTTATTTACCGCGTTTGCGTCTACATAACTCAGTGATTAAAGCAACGTATAAGAACAACTTAAGTATATCGACAATATGGGCATATTATATCTATATAATAAAGATTTAAGACATATTGTTCGATAATGTATAGCTTAAAATTTTCATTACTTTCTTGTATAGTGTTAGTGAGCACTGAGTGTGGTATATAGTAGGTTAAAGTTTCAGGTATGTTGCTGATGATAAATACCACCCCATTCGATATACTATTAGTATTCATATATCTAATGTACACGTTACATGTTACAGTAGATGGCGTGCGTGTCGTAGTTATAAATGTTTTTAAAAAAGCATTTCTGTAATGTACACACCTACTTACAATTTTATATTTCTTTAATACATTTTATAAAGCGAGTGCGGAGCCGCGGGTAACAGCTAGTCTAACATAAAAGCCGGAGAATAAAAAAGTATTAGGCAACAAATTTCCAACTTCGAACCTAGTTAGGCGATAGAGAATAGACACTATCATGATATATTTGCCTTTTACCGTATACAGAAATGTTATTAGCCCCTAAATGCATATCGTTGCCAATTGTCTTTGTTGTTTGTTGTTCTCTTTTTACTGTTATTTTATATTTAAAAACCCTGAGCGTGTGCGTTTTTTGAATGCATGTTAAAACCATAGATAATATAACCTTACATGTAAAAGAAAAATTTGGCGTTACTTTTAGCAGGTAAGTTACATGTTTTGTTGTTCTTATTTTAAAATTAGTTTCAAAATTCAGAACAAAAAAGCATGCATTTAAGGGTTAAATGCATATGTTGCCAGTTTTATTCAGAGGATTAGATTATATTCACTTTGCTTTCTATTAAAATCAAAATAATGTTAAAATTAATTAAATGAATCGAGTTTTACATGCTACAAATTGATCTATGGCGCCAAATTGTCGCATCGTGCGTCGCTCGCGTCAACCGGAATCCACAGAGTATTTACATATTTCGCCGCACGCGCGTCCAAAATGGCGCTAGTATCACTGTACGAGGTGCTGCGTATGGACGTGTCGCTCTTTACATGCTAACTAAACTTTACGTAAATGAACTAAAAAAATATTAAACGAAAATACGGCAAACCAACTTCGTGATTGTGAAATATTGTGTACAAGTGCTATATTAACAGTGTTCTGTGTATTTGTTTTAGTTTTATCGTGATTTCTGAACTGAAACCTTGTTTTAAAACTTGTATTCCAACGGACTGTTCGCGTCGGAGTTTGACGATATCATCCGTTTCTCTGTGAGTAAAACGTTTTGTTATGGTGTTTCGTTGTTTCATGGTGAAATTACTCTGTTAACTCATTGTCAACAGGGTAATTAATAATAGAAAACAATTTCGTTTCAAACAATTTACTGTAACGTTCAGGTACATAAAGATATTTTCGTTTTTTTTTATAATAGAGATACAGCTGATAAATAAATATACGCTTATATACTTACCATTATTTTATGTAATTTAAAAGAAGATACGCCTACAGCAAAGTCCGTAACTGCTAAATGATTTTCTTTTCTTGGATATTTCTTTTTCCTTTTGTGGTATGGTCAAATACATATTACCTTATTCTTGCTGTCGAGTGCAAAGGGGACTAAACAATAAATTGTCGTTATTGTTTTTACATCTACATCCACATTCACATTGCGATTTAAAAGTGTAGGTTAAACTACAACGAAATACATGGTTCGTATAAAATTAAAGCTGGCAAATTAAATCGATATTTGTAATAGAAAAACAAATGACGAAGTTTAATTGTATCCATAGATAATTATGGATTATTACTGCCATTTTTGAGTGAATTGCGACTATAAGTTGAAATAGTTGTCAACAGATTCTGTGCTCCCATATTAACCTCATCTTACAACCTCCTTACTTACCGAACTTTTTGGCCGATCTGTATATAGCTGTTAGTTCGGGCTTGCGCATAATACTGACAAGAGTGTAATAGAAAACAAAGTTTAATTATTGTTATAGAAATACTAAAATTGCCATTTATTTATCCTTAAATTGTCTGAATGTTTTACAGATGTAATATAATACTTATTAATACCTAAATTTGTGTTCTGCGCAACTCTTGTCACATCAGTCAAAGAGTTTGGCGCGGATTGTACTATTGAAAAATACGTAGCTAGATGAACCCTCTCAGAGTTCTAGTCGAACCTTTGGTCACCCTACAACTAAATTAAAATCTTTATCATATTTATTTAACATAATATTATAATTTAAATGTAGGGAACAAAATATAATAATGTGATATGTATGACTCAGAGACATTTGGTCACGCTTCATCTGCTATATTGCACGTATTAGATATCATAAGAAAAAACACGCTGGCTGAAGTCCGAAACAGGTCTAGATATGTAAATATAATATCGTTGTATATAATTTTACAAGTCTCGAAATTTCTTTTGATTAATTAACAGCAAGAAATTTAAAATACGTTAATAAGAGCTTATGGTAGCGTTGCGGCATCTACACTTGAGAGTTCATTTTTGTCTGGACTACGCTTGTAATCCTTGTCATCAGTTCTGCCGCCCAAAGAAAAGGGGCACGTGTGTCGTTTTTACAATATTAAGTCTTATATAGCATATTCAAAATCAAGACTAGTAGTATATTTTTGTTCCTTTATGAGTTTCTGTTATAAAATTACACTTAAAAGAACCTTTTAGGCCCTTATTTTCCTTAAAGCAGGGCAGAGTTATAATTCCGTGGCAGAATCCTATGGTTTAAAATGAAAAATGTCTGAATACAATGGAAGGTTATAAACATTTACATTTTATCTTTATACATTGCATTGTCGTATATATAACTTGCAACTTGCATTAATATTCAGTATACGATTTATGTCTCTGGTTAATGACGCATCAAGGATTTTCCAACTTGTCATTATAAAATAAGAGAGAAGGTAATTTAGCCCAAATTTTCGTAATTTACTAGCATTTATTTCTGAATTAGAACAGTGAACGTTACTGCCATAGATAACATTTAAATATATACGCGATTATTAAATAAAAATTAAGCAAGTCAAAATGGACAACTTTGAATACTACCTGTTTCAAAATAAAACTGGCTTTGCACTACGAAGTATGGTATATACTAGCTGCTGCTCGCGATTTTGTTTATAGAAACTGTGCGTTTTATTGGAATTACTCGTGAACTGTATTTTGTGATTCCGTCATTACCACGTAGCTATAATACTTTTATCGATATTAATTTACATCTGTTAAATTTTGTCATTACTTCTGAACGTTTATGAAAATATTGTATTTTAGACCATTTTAGACTATATTCAGGCACTAATTTAGGCAAAAATCCACTTCTTGCCTGTAAATATCTTATATAAATCGGTTAAGCCATCTTTAAGATTAGCCTGAGGGAGTATATGTACATCCTAGACTTTAATTTTATTGATATGGATTCTATATAAATACATATTAACAATCGTTCTGTCAATTGAAAAAATATTTATAATTTCATATGGTAAAGGGTTCCATTTTAAAATCCAATAAACGATCATCATCAGGTTGTAAGAGACCCACGGCATGGCCATAGGATTTTTCCCGCAGGAAGGTATGGGCATAATCATCTTGCCCACCCATGACGTATTGGCGATTTCAAACTCCGAGAAATTCCGATGATTCTATATTTTCCCCACATGCCTTGGTAGATGCTATAAGAACGCTGCTCAGATTCAGGTTTCCTCGCGATGTTTTCCTTCACCGTCAGCCGATATTGTTACCAATTTGAATTAGTAAATGTACGCAACTTCCGAAACATTCGTTGGTACATACCGGGGTTCCAGCCTGCAGACATCGGATTGATATTCCACCGGTTAAACCACTAGACCACCACAAGTACTATACATAATACTAGCCGACCCGGCCACGCTTTGCCCGGTTCTTAATTCCACAGAATTAAAATTGAAAAAGAGATTCAAAATTAAAACGTAGCGCCATCTAAGAGATACCTATTACAGTCGTTCCTACAATTTTCTTTCAACAAACTAATTTAAAGCGCCATCTGTTCGAGACTGATGAAAATTACAATTAAAAACAATAATCAACATTGACAATCATTTAATTTGTAATTCAAAAAAATTGAAGCATTAAATCGAAATATAAATTAATAGGTATATAAATGCTAACTTTCATGAAGATCGGTTGGGAAGTTACGGAGTTCATAGTGAACAAACATTATGATACTAGATTTTTATATGTTTAGATAATCTTATAATATACTAGCTTCTGCCTGCGACTTCGTCCGCGTCGTATAGTTACTTTGGGGTAACGCTAACACGCAGCGGAAGCTCTCAACAGGCAAAAAAACCCCGATTTTGAAACATTCTTCATTGTTGCTCTGCTCCTATTGGTCTTGGCGTGATGACATATAGGTCATAGCCTTCCTTCCTTGATAAACGAGCTAACACTGAAAGAATTTTCAAATCAAATCCGACCAGTAGTTCCTGAGATTAGCGCGTTCAACCGAACAAACCCTCCAGCTTTATAATATTCATATAGATATAATATTATAATTCCCGTAGAAGAAAGCCAGCTTAATGTCAGGTAATGAAGCGGCCATACTAGTTTGCGAAGCCGCCGGCGCACCGCCGCGCGGCCTCCATTCTTTCACGTATACCTTATGGAAATTAAATGAACGTGACTGAGATAAAGATATACTAACAGGTTAGACATTACTTTAAGTTAAAAACATGAATGGTATGTCACGAGGAAAGGTTTATGATTAAAAATGTTTATATTCTCTACTATAACTTAGCATTTGTCAACCATACAAATTGATCCTTAGTGGAAATGACACGTACTAGGAAAGGGACCATTCGAATCTTACGTAAGCACTGATGGGGGCGGGTGGGTTCTTTATTTGCTTATTTTTAATGACATTATTTATTTAACCAGAACAGATTTAAAAATACTTATATAATTTTTTACTTAAGCATGAGAGCAAAGGTCCCACACCTTTGCTTACTTTTGCTGATCAGGAGGAGGGGGCGGTCCGAAGTTACAGAAATTCTGCTTACGGCCCCAAAGGGGTTATCTTTTAAATGCTGTGGAAACCATAACTACATACTTGGTAACGTTTACCTTACCGTTATGAGAATACTAAACTGTGTGTCCGACTGTATTACCATTTGAATTGTAATGTTACGGGGGCAGCTAGTGTATATGCATTTGCTGAGAGGTTTACAAAGTGGCATGACTTTGGATCGAGATAGAATAGCAGATATCTCGATGGTCGCCGTTCTTGTGTTTGTTTGTCATGCTTAGGTAATTTAAAAAAATATGTATATTTCAATGTTTCTCATAATATTGTCAACAGACTGAGGAAGTGTGAAGTAGGATATTTACATTAAATGATTCTTACTTACCAAGAAAGCAAAACAGTATTGCGGCCGATCAAGCATCGCGCAAGCATAATTTTTGTGATTTCTGACTGAATTTATTTACATTAAATATATGATAGATTATTAGATTAGATATGGCTTACCCCAGTCTTCATTTGTTTTGTTTTTTCAGTATATTTAGCGTGAAAAGTATATACCTAAGGTATAAGCCTATACCTATACCTAAGATCCTAGATTATTTATATGCCAAATTTCATTACGATCGGTTGACAGCTTTACTCGTCGAAATGGTAACAAATAAACAGACATGAGTTGTTTCTGCATTTTATAATATTAGTGTCAATGTAAGTAATTGAAAAAGCTTAGTATTAGCTTTTGTTTATTTTTTTATTAAATGCAATTTACTATTGATAGTAAAGAGGTAACTTTATTTCGTTATATAATTCGTCTTGCTTTTATGTAAAATTGTTTTTTTTTATCAATTGGCAATTGGCGATCTAATATATGTGAACGTCGATCTTGTTTTAGACTATAATAATAGATTGTAGTTTAATCTCTTCGGGTATAATTAGAATAGTTCATCAAGAACGCGGATTCGACGCAGTCTGGGAACGTTCTCATAAAAACATTTAGGTAAACTGTCGAAACGTTTAATATCTCGAGGTCAGAATCCATAACGTGAGCAGTTAACGGAGCGATAGTAAGCCAGAATGGCACGACCTCTATACACGTCAGCGGGTTGAATGCGAACGGAGACGTGCGAAAACCCGAGGTAGCTGACCGGTCGCCGATTCCCGCTAAAAACGTGATCTCACTATACATTTTTATATGCCAATTTCATAACATATTTATTACTGTATAAGGATATCTAAATATATAAAAAAAGAGTCGAGGCAGTCATAAGGAATGCCGACATAATTAAAAAAGCAATGTAATAACTGTGTTCTCTTTTGAATTTTTAAATCAATTATTGTATAAATTATTTAAATTTCATGATTTATAAATTGAAAATATTATCATTAGTTTGCTTTCCAAATTTATTGGCACTCTAAACAATAATTATATACATCTTTATAGGTATAGTTTTAAATTAATCAAACATACGATGGACTGCACAATCTCAATACAAAATATAAATATTAAATGTACACAGGGCGCTATACTACACGTCGCTAATTTGACGCAAGCCGCCCAAGCGGAATACGGTCGGTCCCGCCTATTGCCATGTCATTACGCGAAATAATAAATGTATCTCCTGCCAAAAAAAATACCGCTCAACGCGCCTAAAGAAGTTTTCACTTCAAAAATCAAGTGTTCAAAAACCACGATAAACTCCGGAACTACTCAACCGATCTTCATGAAAGTTTGCATTTATGTATAATTTGGTCCAACTTGAGAGATAGGATAATTTATATTTCGATTAATGAATAGCCTCAATATTTTTTCATTATAAATTAAATAATTGTCACAGTAATAAATAAATAGTTGTAGTAAATAAGTAGTAGTCAATAAATAGTTGAACAGATGACGCTCTAAATTAGTTTGTTTACAGAAAACTGTAGGACTGACTATTAAAGATATCTCATAGATGGCGACACGTTTTAATTTTGAATTTCTTTTTCAACTTTTCCGTTCTTTACCTCGACAGTTTTTAGGCAGATTCATTATCCCATAATACCAAATAGTTTATAATAATTTTACTTCAACGTTTAATAACTGAGGAACGCGTGGCCGAGGCGGCTAGTAATAAAATAAAGATCCATACACATTATGTCTACTTATATCGTTGAAATGATTATATCTGAGGTCGATTTCAAATAAGAAAACCACAAATCAAATTTCGTTATACCTATTTCAATGTCTCTAACTTCAAACCAGTTTTTATGTCATGAAGTAGGAAAAGTATACGTTGCTGGCCTGATGGGCCTTTACAGCTTCACCTGACTGTTTGGATGGGCACTTAGCTTTATAATAATTGCATTACTGTTTGCTTGTTTGTTACATTTCAATTTTTCGTTAAATTTAAAGTTAACAATTCTAGTACTTTCCCGTTTATACTTGCGCAGTCTTGAAGCTTCTGACTCTTCCCCTTTGTCAATCGACATTACAGCTTATTATCGCCTCTTTTTGACTTCCGACGTAATTTATGGATGCCCCTTTCGAATGGAAACCGAACAGAGCGATCATCGCTTCTTGGATGCAGAGGTATGTTTGACAGTGGTGCTTTCGCAATCAAACCCGTCGCGGGTTTTCCCTATTCGTTGTTTCATCAGTTTTTAATCCTGTTGATACATTTTTTTTTCAAATGTATATATCATATCTAGTATGAGTCATTGCTAAATGGAACCGAATATCTAAAAGTTGTATTTGCTTTTTTTTACTCTTCGAATTACGCCGCGTTTAATGTCAATTAATTCGTGACAAAAAAATCATTTTATTTGGCACATCACTACATACTATAAAACAAAGTCCCCAACCGTGTCTGTCTGTTCGCGATAAACTCAAATACTATTGAACGGATTCTCATGCGGTTTTCACCAGTAGATAGTGATTCATGAGGAAGGTTTAGGTCAATAGGTATAATTTGTCAAGGTTTTTTGTTATTACCAGGGTGGGACAACGTCCGCCGGGCCCGCTAGTTTACTAATAAACCTAAAAACATAAAATACAATTCCAACGTTATATTTATAGTATCAAAGAGTCAACGGAAACTCCCAAAATTTTTTGTAAAAAGTTACAAGGTACACGCTGCAAAGGCATTCATGATAAATAAAATCACAGTTACAAGTGAGAAAAAGGACTTATATTACAAATGATAGCACTTGTAACTTGTAAAATATACTTATAGTTTTGATAAACGCACTTTTGTAAAACGTGACGTGGTGTAAAAGACACCGATTTTAAAACATTCTTCATTGTTGCTCCGCTCCTATTGGCCTTAGCGTGATGATATATAGCCTATGCCATTCACAAATATCGTGGCTTTCTATTGGTAAAATAATTTTCAAAATCGGTTTAGTACTTCCTGAGATTACCCCCTACAACGTCACAACGTAACAAACTTTACCTCTTTATAATATTAGTATAGACAAAGGGAGCGCTTTCCATGAAAGTTCCCAGGCGGCTTGACTTTTTCCGACATTTACCGTTATATTTCAAACAATTTACAAAAATCTTGACAAATTATGTACCTAAACCTTTCCCGCGAATGATCTATTAATGAACCGCATATAAATCTGGTCAGTAGTTTTTGAATTTATCGCGAACAGATAGACGCGGCGGAGAACTTTGTTTTATAATATATAGTGATAACAGATTTTCAGACACTTCTCAGTATTTACTTGCCCGTACTCTATAATAGTTTAACTGTCTATGAATAAAAGGACTCCATCGCTGCAAAATAGTAAAAAACTTCACGTCGTTAGAATTAATATGTAGTACTATTTTTTTTATTTTAATAGTATTTTTTGCCGTTATAAACAGAGTATACATACTTCTTTTTTTAGTAGACCTCTTTCAAACTGATTGTGCAACTGTAGTTATTCTTCAAATGGTCGAACGTTCTACAAGAATAAAGTTATATAAATAGTAATAAAGATATTATTTAGATAATTTACCACTGATAATAATACTGATAAACCGTTCGACTATATATAACTAGGAAGTGACGCAAATCGGAGTCAGTATCAGGCGTGAAGCTATCTTATCTCCGGTATCGATGTAAAATGAAAGTTGTCTTAGAAGCCGTATGAGGATTATTGGAAAACATTCCCTGGTCTGCATTCCAATAATCGCTAAGTTTATTCAATTAACTATTTTATATCATGTTTTTTTGCCTGATATTGTTTTCACCATTGGTAGGAATGTTAATGAAGTATTTCCTATTACCTTTAGCAATTATGTTTCAAAATCAATGTCATTAATAAAGTTGGCTCGATATTTTTTTTAATATGACCAGATATACTTTTCATACATTTATTCTAGGAGAATGATGGACAAACTGGAATTGTTAGTAAAGGAGATAAGCGTTTGTTCTCGCCGTGAATTTGGTTCTTAACGATTGCTTGTAATTCTTGAATATCAGGTGAATTGTAAAACAAAATAAAAAATTATATATATCAAGGTTTAAATATAGAACTGAATTGTGATACAGATCTCAACATTGATAGACCTATAGAAAAATTAACATTTCGTAATTATTTTAGCAGATAGTAACAGAAATATTGAAAAGCGTAGAAGATAGTATTAGTTTTTGATATTTGGTTGATTTAAATACTAGAAACTGTGACGATCTGATCGTCCCATGTGTCAGACTCTCATCGAGTCTGACCAGTAACAGTTTTTTAGATAATAGTGGTAGCTTTTACACAAAAGTCTCAAAGCATATTACCAATTTGCTGGACTGTAAGTTTAAACGCCATGTTTACGCCATGCGGACTTTGTTGTCAAAATGCTATTATAGGGTGGATCAATATGTGAACGATGGTGATATCTGGATTTGATACTTCTCTGTGTATATCCGCTAGAAACGATACTAAGGATAATTTATTTTAGATATATGTATAAACCCGATCGAGTTTCTTGCCGGTTCTACTCGATGACTGGGTTGTTTTCCGAACCGATAGTAGTTTTCACGTTCATAATCGTCTTCTTAATGCCTAAATTTAATAAAGCGTTATTTATTGACGGTTGTTTCACACTACGTACTTCGAAACATGACAGCAAAATGTTTTATCAAAATTATTTGACCAAATAATACGAATTTGTCAAAAAAAATCGATCTTCTTCAGTTAATCGGTTTTGACCAATATGCAGATTTGCTCGCCCCTAGTAGACACGTTTTAAGGACTGCTAGTAGAACAAACCGGTAATCAAATAGGCAATATCACATAAAATGTGACCTGGACATACTATCTCGTTACCGTGTGTGGGTAGACATATGTGCCGCCATGTTTGGTTGAAACTCGTCTGAAATGTCTTTAATGTGGCAACGTGCACCGGTATGGTCGCGACCGTGAAATTGTTGTTTGATTAGTCTTATCTTCACGCTCTCCCTGTTCGGGGCTAGGCTGAGTTAGGTATCATTCTTTTAAAATATGACTATGGAGAACTAACTAAAACAAATAATTTTGCATTAATCACAACAATGTTATCATAATTAATGCGAATTTTAAAGTCCCTGGCTCGTCTTGTTCTCTCTGAATACTGTATTGTTCGCTATTGGCCTAAATTGGCGGTATACGCAAAGGTATGAGGTGTTGTAATTCTCTTCTCAGGAGATTAGTTGTATAATTAGTAATTATCATTAACTGATATTTAATAAAACTGTAGTTTTTATTATACTTTATAGGTTTATCGTTTTACTGTGACGGAACTGACTCTCAAGCTCAACTCGCGTTTGGCGACTGATTTTCATTACGAAGGTTAACTATGCGGGCAATTGAAAAGTTCTACCACAATGCTATATTTAGTCACGATGTTTTATTTCACCAAAGTTGTTGTTTTCCCACTTACTACAGTACTACAAGAACATTTCTCAGATTCAGATTTCTTCACGATGTCTTTCCTTCACCGTCAGCCGATAGTGTTACCAATTTAAATTAGCAAATGTACACGAGTTCCGAAAAAAAAATGTTCGTACATGCCGGGGTCCGAACCTGTGGGCATCGAAAATTATATTCGATCGGTCAAACCACTAGAGCACAACGACTTTTTAGGCTACAAGAGGCTATTGGCTTATAATAAAGAGTACGTAGAAAAGCGGTCTAATGTAGGAAATATCAACAAGTACAGGGAAGTAATCTCACCGAACCGGTATAAAACTATGTATCTTGAAATGTTTTTATTTACCCCAACATATTTTGCAGTCCATAATAACCTTCTCTACAGGTAGTATGTTTTATAAAACAGGTATCGAAACCAGTTGTAGCAGATGTCGTTAATGTTGTTTTATTTGCCGTACCACTGGGTAAACCATCTGTCGCTTCCAAATGATCAATTATTTAACTTCATACTGTATTTTTTGTTACCAATACATATTATAAATTCATTTACTTATGTACACAGCTTTGTATAAAACCAACCTTGGAGTAAAGTCTACACTCAGCCATGGCCAGGATCGGTTATATGCAAACGTAATAAAGAAATATAATATTTCGTATATGTTATAATTATTTAACAAGAGTTATTGATGAAAAAGAGTGAGTTCGTACTAATTTTTAAATTTTGGGATATTATTTTATCCGTTAATGTATTTTACTAGATTATAGTTATGTTTTGTTATTGTACTTGACTTACTTTGTGTTTTTGTACGGGGTTATAATACGCGTGGAGTACACTACTTATCTAAACTGATAACAATATCGTTCATGTTAGTATGATGACTATTATTTTTAGAGCGTCAAATAAATAATTTATAAAACATACAATATATTTAATTATCATGGAATCGTATAAACGGAAATCGCTTACGATATTTAAGTTTTCATAGTGATATTTTGCAGCTCATCGTATCTGATTACTAAACTTTATAAAAATGTATATAACTATTGGTCCGAGTGCCAATAGACGTGAAAACCAGACTAATATTAATAACTTTAATATACAAATTATGAAATTTAAATAATTTACACTATAATTAATTTAAAAATTCAAAAGACAACACAGTAATTAAATTGTTTTCAGTTTTCATCTCTGTCGGCAGTCCTTGCGACTGCCTCGACTTTTTTATTTATTTAATGTATATTTACTTAATCCTCCCAGCACCTCTCGGAATGTTGTAATTAGAATTGGCAGGACAATGTCTACCTAACGGGTACGCTAGAGTACATATTAAACTGTTTAAGTAAAATTTAACAGTACCACACACAGTGAGTACTTGTTCACTATTGAAGCGTGTACAAAAGTAATGTATTCCAACAAACCGGCTTGCGTTCTGAAGGCCATCACGGAGACATATTGCATTGATCGCAGATTCATTTTATATAATCATAAAAAAAGAAAACGGATCAAGTCTGCTTCAGTACGTTAATCGGTTGAAACCGACGCGAATTTTGCTTCGGTAAAAACTATTCTTAAGTTTATTTCAGGATTTTGGTAACAGTCTAGTTTCATTTATAACAATATACATTTTTTTGGTTCTCTTATAGATTGACTAAATTACAAACAGAATATTAATCATCATATACTTCTAGTATATACTTGTAGCTGCTGGATGTAGTGGAATCTGTAAGATGCCCCATCATCAGCCCGTAAAGGCACTTCAGGGCCTCTTCCCGAAGGAAAGTATAGGCATAATCACCACGCCAGCCCACGACGTATTAGTGATTTTAAACTCTGAGAAACCCACAGTTCTATGCTTTCCCACATATAGTAGTACTACAAGAACATTTCTCAGATTCAGGTTTCCTCACGACGTTTTCCTTTACCGTGAACCGATAGTGTTACCAATTTAAATTAATAAATGTACGCGAATTCTGAAAAATTCGTTCCTACATGCCGGGATTCGAACCTACAGTAATCGAAATACAATTCCACCGGTCAAATCACTAACCACCATGACTCTTTAAGATGATCCTGACTTGAGATTTTAACTTACTACTAAAAAGTACCCATTCACCATACCGTGAATTTCATTCAAGGTTCTGATCAGTCCTTTTGCGTTTCAGCGCTCCACCGCTGAGATATACGTCGCTTGAGAATGTTATAGTTATAGTAGCTTTTACTCACGACTTCACTTGCATGTTTTCGCCATCAACGTGTTATTACTGGCCTCTGGGATACGAGTCTTTGAGGTCGGTTGTACGTAACAATAGGCTGCATTGAACACTTAGCATCAGGTAAACTGTATGCTTGTTTGCTCCTTCCTCCAGATCATAGGGTTTTAATTAACATGGGTTGAAAGTTTTGCTCGAAGATAGATAACAAAGAGAGAGTATTTTCAAATAAAATAAAATCAAAAATACTTTATTCAAATTTGGCCCTGAGAAGGCACTTCTGTACGTTAAAACTACCACCTGTTCGGACAAACAACCGAGTCGTTGAGAAAAATCGGCAAGCAACTCGATCTGGTTTATCTTTTCATCATACATTATATTTTTTTACGAAAATAATAAAATAAAAAAATATCTTTTCATCATACATTATATTTTTTTACGAAAATAATAAAATAAAAAAAAAAAAAAAAAAAATAGTTTAGTAGTAGTTAGTAATAATACTAACTATGCCTACGACTTCGTTTGCGTGAACTGCAAAAAGCGGTCACCGTGATTTAACTATAAAAAATAGATTTGTATTTAAATTGTGTTCTGTATTGTATTGATTACCATTGATTTAAATAAAATATTGTAACAAAATGTGTTGGTAGTTATTTTGCTTCGAATTGATTATGTTTTACTTATTGTTATAATATTTTCCATAACTCAGTTAAGTTATGTAACAAAAGATATATTAAAAGCGAGCCAGAGAATTAAAATAAGATGATTAAAAGAAATAATCTTGTATATCGATAATGTGGCTTTCGAATTATAACACACAAACAGAGAGGTAGTCAAAAAGGTGTTCCTTTTTATAATATACTAGCGGATCCGGCGGACGTTTATCCGCCCTGATAATTAAAAAAAAACCTTTAAGACAAACTATGTACCTAAACCTTCCTCGTGAATCACTTTATTTACTAGTGAAAACCGCATGAAAATCAATTCAATACTTTTTGAGTTTATTGCGAACAAACCGACAGACAGACGTGGCAGAGAACTTTGTTTTATAATGAGCATTATTTATTAGTCTGACTATTTATTTTCTTAATTAATTTAGAACCATAAATTAATACTCAGTAACCTCTGAAAATGGTGCTGCTGTTTAACAAGTCACCTGTATATAAGGAAATATGACTAACAGAAATATCGAATACTGATTTATCTAATTTTGAGTTTTGTTCTAATTCATTGATGACCACTAAATGATGAGGTTCTATTGGCAGTTGCTACCATCCCGGGTATGAATATGTAAAAATCAATGCACCACAGCAAATTACCCCCCAAGTCCCAACGTGTCTCTAAAACCAACTACACAACTGTGTTTAAAACTACTCAACAATATTTATGTATAGTTGCATTAAAGATAAGATGTTATCGGCGGTATACGTTAATATAAAAGTTAATTACTCTCGGCTTTCATTACTCTATTTACTGCTTCTTTGTAACATACTTTCACGGCTTGAATCCCTCGAGCGTAACCACCTACCTACTTTGGTTTACCTTCTAAATATATCAGATGGTATATTTGACAGTAGATATTGAATATTTTATATAACTGCCAACTAAGGTTTCCCCATATCGTCAAGCATAGTTTTTAAGTCTTTAACTGATAGTGCCATTTGCGACTTAAATTCTCCGAAGAATCGAATAAGTAAAACAGATATTATTTTCGAGAAAACGAATGTCCTGGTGAGGCATCATTAAAGTTATATTTATATATTTAATCTTTATTTTACGCCATTATATATATACACTATAAGACATTTCAAATTATGTGATTAGTACAAATGGCGCCCTTATTGCTAATAGCAATTTTCCAGGCAACCTTTAGATGGTTATGTTCCATGGAGTAGAATAGGGGTGATTTAGGGTGTACAAGTAAAGTAATTGCTGATTTCAGCATCATCATCTGCTCCTAACCGTTATCGGTTACAGCGACCGCTAAGAGAAACTTAACAGTCTATGTCTCCGTACCTTGCACGTAAATGACTAGCATATCCTACCTTCGCGGTAAACGTATGCTCACAATTGGGACAGGTTAACACACCGTTATTATAATTATATTGTATAGCCTTAGGTGGTATGGCTCTAGTGGTCAGTAAAACAAAACTAGTAGATAACACATAAATTAGCTGCACGTACACTGTAACATACATAGACTACATAATGTTAATAATGCATAAATATTAAAGAAAACAAAGTGTGTAATATCATAATGAGAAACCTTAACAAAAGTGTGATAATAGAAATGCTAGCCGGTGGTCCCACTGGTGCATTAATGTAACTCACGATACATTAATGATTGCAAACACCGAGAAATCCACAGTACTATATTTTTCCCACATATTACAAAAACATTCAGACGATAGTGCTACCAACTTTAATGAGTAATTATAAACCCCGAAAAATTATGTAGTACAGGTTGTTCTCTTCTAACATGATCCTTCAAATAGTACAATATTTTTCTATATTTGCCTGAATAAAGGTAAGAAAACCACATCATTAGAAAAGTTTTGAGTATGATGAGGGAGATAGGAGTAGGAAAGACCGAAAAAGGTATGGATGGATTGTGTGAAAAGTGATATGTGTATAAAATGTGTGAATTGAGATAATATCTGTTAGGGGAGAGTGGAAAAGGAAAACATGTTGTGCCGAGCCTACTTAGGTGGGATAAAAGTAAGAATGTTATGAAAAGTTGCAAAACAAAAAACAATTTTGCAACAACATAAGTCAAAAGTATCAACAGGTATTTCAATCGATTACATATATCAACGAGCTAGAAATGTCAATCGCTCTCGTAACATTTCATTTGAGAACGTTCATAAGATCGTAATTCACCTGGTAACAGAAGAATGTACAGTGAAACGAAAGGTGTGCCGCTTCGATTCCCGTGCCGCGGTCGCCGGTCCGTGAGGATCTACTTTCGCCATCTGTCACATCTGCATACAATGAAGAAGCTCGAGGACATGAAATTCGCGATTTAATACGAGAAAGCGATTAATTGATCCACGTCCATTTGGCTGTTAATACGTTTAGAAAGAAATTATTTATTTTTATTTATTACTAGCTGTGCCCGCGACTCTGTCAGAGTGGAACCGAATGTAAAAAAAAATTTACTAATAAAATCATCTGAATAGATTAAGTGCATTTACTTATCTACTTCTCTCTCGTTCCTAACCCGAGCCGTCATTCAAATTGCAATTAATTTTGATAGTGGACCGATTTTAATGAAATAAACAATTACTTATTAATATAATGGACGCTACTTTGCTCTTCCGCCTGTTATTATATATATATATATATATTGTCAAGGATTTGTTTTATGATTTTCTTTGTGAGATTTTATCGTAAACCCAGTACATTTCTAAAAATGATTGAAATGTATTTTATTACTTATTCCTAGACACCTGCAACAACTTTTTTCACGAAAATCGAAAATAGTACAGACACGTTACATTTACATTCTTATTATAAATAAAAAAAAAAAAAAAACAACAACAACAATTTTTCTTTTAAATATAATATTTATTTTTAAAGTGAAAACTTCTTTAGGCGCGTTGAGCAGAGTTTGTGGAAAAAGAAGAAAGCAGAAAAACTTTTGGTTTCGCGTCAGCGACGTGCTAGTAAAGCGTGACTGAAATGTTCATGACGTATTGTGCTTACGTCAGACTAGCGCTGCGTAGTATACAGGACTCTGTGTATATGTAATATTGATATTTTGTATTGAGCTTGTGCAGCTCAACATATGTTAATAAACTGTTTAAAAGTATATAAACTAGCGGGCCCAGCGAACGTTGTCTCGTCTTGATAATAAAAAAAAACCTTGACAAATTATATACCTAAATTATTCCTCATGAATCACTTTATCTACTAGTGAAAACCGCATTACAATCCGTTCAGTAGTTCTTGAGTTTACCGCGAACAGACAGACAGACAAACGTGGCAGAGGACTTTGTTTTATACTATGTAATTATTACTCGGAGTGCCAATAGATGAGAAAACCAGACTAACATAATGCTAATAATTGGAATATACAAATTATGACATTTAAATTATTCAGACTCAGAAATGAATTATTCATTTAATACAGAACACAGTTATTCCATTGTTTTGAATTTTCACTTCTGTCGGCAGTCCTTATGACTACCTCGACTTTATTTTAAATTTTTAATATGCGCCTTAAAAATGATTTACACACTCCTGTTCAATGGCCACATGTAAATGTTACATTGAAATACTTATTCGCACAACAGGTCGGGACTGAGAACAGACGACTTGATTCAATCACGCTCCGTCATATAATCATGAGCATTGTCTCATATTAATCAAACGTTTCAAATAATATTGTTCAGAGGCTATAAATGTAATGACAATATATACAGTCCTTATAGACAATATATACAATCTCTTTGGCCGCTCCGAATATAGTCCTAAGTTTCGGGCTTGCGCATAATATAGTCAAGGTATAGTATAGTCAATTCAAATTAAAGTTAAAATATTATTATAGGAATCTAAAATTGGCATTAATTTGTCCTTAACTTCTCTCCACGTTATACATATAATAAGTATTTATACCTAAATTTGTGTTCTGCGCAACTATATTTAGAGCGATCATAAAGTTTGATGCGGACTATAGTAAAGCTCTGTGAGAATCTTTCTATAAGATTCATACTGTAGACTTTCATTACTGTTAGTAAAATATGCTATTGCTTTAAGTATGATTTACTTATTTAGTACTAGCGGGCCCGGCGGACGTTATCCCGCCCTGATAAAAAAAACCTTGAGAAATTATATACCTAAACCTTCCTCATGATTCTACTGGTGAAAACCGCATGAAAATCCGTTGAGTAGTTTTGGAGTTTATCGCGAACAAACAGACAGACGTGGGAGAGGACTTTGTTTTATAATATGTAGTGATATTTAAATCCAAATTTATATAATATACATCCATAATTACATGTCTGTTTGTCAATTTTGAAACTTTCTATTTTTCAACATTTTAATATTATTTTTTATTTATAGCTATTGAAGATATCTAGTGTTATTAATATATTAATAACCGTTTTTCTGACCATCGATGAATCGAAGTCTTTCTTCATTCGCCATACTTCACAATTTTTCTACTAAACTACAATATTTCTACACGTAGGCAAAAATCCTCACCAATGTTGAAACTTAATTAATTGTGGTCGAATTTCGACCATTAGTATGATTAAACTGCTTATATATTACATACGATTAAAATGGTTATTTATTGCAATAATATACGGGCGAGTCTTTATTAATGACTAGCTTTTGCTCGCGGCTTTACTCGCGTTTATATACATTTTGATAATAAAACACAATTCAAGTTACTCGTTGATAATGTAGCTTCCTGTGGGTGAAAGAATGTTTAAGATTAGTTTTTTTTTACGTTCATTCATTACAAATAAAAAGTCTAATCTTTTCGCTCTGTAATAGAAGTATAGATATAGTCAGGGCTGTAGCTAGAGTCGAATTTGAGGTAGGGCAGCATTGGTTATAGGTAGGGCGGAAGTAAAAAAAAAAATCATAATTGATCTGCCCTCGAATGTCACAAACTGTGGTATGTTGTTCAGAAAAGTTTAGATTCCTATCGCTACAATTTTTTAAATCTCAAACTATGAACAAACCCCCCTAGCCACAGAGGCGTATATAGATGATTGTGTTCTCTTCAAAAAAAAGTAAAAATATGTTACAATTGTACGTAAAGTCCTCGTCAACCTTTCTAGCCGCTCTGAAAATAGCAGCAAGTTCTGGCTTGCGCGTAACATAGCCAAGGGTTTAATACAAATCAAAGTTGCAATATTATTATATGGATCTGAAATTGGCATTTATTTATACTTATCTCGATGTTATAAATAAAATACGAATTAACCTAAATTTGTGTTCTGCGTATCTAGGTATATTCAGAGCGGCCAAAAAGACTGATGCGGACTGTACTTCGTATGATTTGAAATGGTCAATTCAATTCGCAGCTATCATAATTCACCAGTAAAACGGGCGAAAGCGCTAGGTATGAATAAAATATAATATGACACACTTAGATCCCGCCAAAAACTCCAATTGTACATATTATTATTGTATCTCGAATTACCTCGAACATAACCTCAAACGTGTTCAAACTATAAAGCAAAGCTGATAAATATCTAAAAATACACTTGAAGCAGTAATTATGCTTGTCATTTTAATTCATAATAAATTCTGCTGACGTAATCTTAAATCTACGTAGGTACATAATTAGGTAAGCATTATGGAAACGTTGGCGCCTGCATTGTGTTTTTTTTTGTGATTCCTGACGGCACAATGCACTCCGCCGACGCACGTCCTACACCCGCTACCTGTGCCAGGTAGTTAGGGTTACCTGTATATAAAAAATAGATAATATACAGTAAAATGAATAGGTAAATATTCTTACTCCTACTGTCATTTGTTATATTTTTAATCTCTAGAAAAACATACAGCTAAGTACAAAATTAATCTATACGTATAGTCATTAATATGCCATTTACAAGTTTTTGCATCTCGGTTATAGAAAATATATAGTAGTCAAAAGAAAATTAAGGTGTTAATCGAAAAAATTTAAATTTAGAAGTCATTTTAGTCGTTGTAAAAATGTAAATTGTATTGAATAAACCAATAGTTTATTAGTACTGTTGCCTACTCGACATCATATATAGATGGCGATTATTAGAACAACTAATAATGCTATTAATTATTCCTACTCAATAAAACAAATGATTCAAGACTTTATTATCTAACTGTTGATTATGCAATATCTATTATTATTTACGTTAACAGTGATCAATAGGTATTATCGCGACATACAAAAACTCAAGCGATATACTAAAATGAATGGGGGTGAGAGGAAGAGCATTTCAGGATTCACACACTCAAAGTCACGATAGAAAGAACAAATATTAATTTCATTTATCATTGTTACAAATTTCAATACGATACAAAAGAGAAAAATTACGTAACAGCGGTATAACTGCTAACAGTTTATAACAATAATAAAACAGTGTTATTCATTATTGATATATTATAATTGTTATTACCATGTATAGACAATATTGTTTATGCTGTAAATAACAGGTCATGAAGATATATAATTTAAAAGTAGCATAACTCACACATGTAATACATTACGTGCCATGCCATCTGCACGGTGATAAGAATGTTATTTCATTTCTTATCAAAAACACGCCCTTGTAATTCGTTTTTGTTGCGTGGAACTTACTTTTGACATAACGTTATGATTTAAACTTGTTCGCTCACTTCCTTGTGTTGTAAATGGTAAAAGATATAAAAATATATTTATTTACAACGCAGACCTCTCTCATTTATTTATATGAGTTGTTATATTTCAAAATGAGCCAAATGCAACTTTAATCGTTCATATAACATGTTTATTTTTTTTACTTCCTGTTTTATACACCGAGAACGAAGTTCAAATTTTGCCGTCCATAAGGTTTTTAGTTATTTTTTTATGATCTTCATATTTTACTTGTATAAAATTTGAAGATCTTGAAAAATAGCGTATAATGTTAGGAACGGCTAAAATTAAATAACGACTCATATATTAAAGTTGCAAGACTGTAAAAGCTGATTTTATTTTAATATTGTCTAGACACCAGGCTGACGTCGCCAACTGGTCCAAGTAATTATCATAATTTTCAAACTTGATACTATAAGAAAGAAAGTAACAATGTCTGTGGGTAACATTTTAAAAATTAAACTATTAAACCGAATGCAATGAAAATTGTCATATATATAGTTTGGGCCATGATACACGATCCTGAATGTACAAAAAACAAAATCAATAAAAAAAATAGTATCTTATTATTATTAAAAACGAGAACATTTGTGATAATGGATAAACATTTGTTACTCGTTTATGCAGAAACTACTGAACGTATTTTGATTAAACTTTAATATAGCTTATTGACTAGAATAACACATGGGCTATAATATAATTTATGAAGATAGGGCTTAAGTTGGCTAAAGTATAACTATAAGTGTTAAGTGAATTGGAAAAAATCTTTCTTCTCTGAGTTATCTCAGCGTGCATTGCATAAACTGTTAGTTACATGAATATAATTTATGGTGTAAAGTAGAGTTACAACGATAAAAAGGCTATTATAGAGTGTATCAATCTGCGAACGATGGTGAAGTCTGGAATTGACTCCTCTTTGTGCACATACACTAAACGATTGTGACGTGTAATGTATTTCAAATCTTTATATATTTTCTTCTGTACGTGTGTATGTCACTGAACTCCTCCTAAACGGCTGGACCGATTTTGATAAAATTTTGTGTGCGTGTTCCAGTGGATCCGAGAATGTTTTAGATTCACAATTGGATCCGGTGGGTGGCGCTGCGGTTGAATTTTAGTTTTTTTTTTTATTATCAAGGCAGGACAACGTCCGCCCGGCCCGCTAGTATGTTAAAAAGATAAACCCGATCGACTTTCTTGCCGAAAAGGGGGTGGTGGTTCCGATCGGACAGTCGTTCGAAGTGCACGCGTCCGTTGTCTCTCTCAAGATATTTTTTATCTCGCTCTTGCGCATCGATCCGTCTCTGTCGCGAGTGTGATAGTGTTCGAGTGTTATTTCGAGTGTTATATCGTGCGTCGTGCTTCGCTTCGCGTCGATATTAATTTCGTTGTTACGTTCTTGAGAGCGCCGTGCGTTTCAGTCCGCTTCTAATTACGTAACACAATTCAATCGTAGGCGTCCCATTCAGGGCGCAGCAAACCGCACTTTTCGGTGCGAACCGGTCGACGATACAAGACCAGTCGTCTGGCCACGCGTGGATACCTGACGGTGTTTCAACGAAGCGTGTGGAGCGTCCTGCCCGCTCGCCGGAGGCCCCGTGGTCTACGGCAAAGGTAGACGGGCCTGGGTAGCTTGGCCTTGGCGAGGACGCCTAGTCAAGTCCAGGTGTCGCCCTCCCACCCTCCTGATCCCCTCATTCCATCCCCGAGTGTCTGTTTGGGCGTAGCCCGGTTTACCGGTCTGCGTTCTCGGCCTCGGGCTTGTTAGGGCTTCCCCCTAGGCAATTTAGGTTCTTACTGTGAGGCATTGCACTTCGCCCACAGCTCTCTTGGTCCGGACTCGGGATAGTCCCGTAGTTTCCGTTAAGGCGTGCCCCCCTGCCCCCTCAGGCCCCGCGATGGCCGCAGCAGAGTTCGCAAAGATATATACCGATTTTTTACTATCGCGCGGTCCGAATCCAAATCTCACGGAATCGCTCGAGGACTATATTAGGTTAAAATGTGTGCCCCGCGCGGAAATCGCAACACAAAATTCGTTCGCGGCTCTCGAGTCCGACTCGGAGTCGTCCGTGGATTCGCCGGATTCGCCGCTGAATCCGGCGGATCGAGCACCCGTTCCCGCGTCGAGCTCCAGCTCGGAGACCGGCTCCGATATGGAGCTGGATGAGGCGGCGCCCGCCGTGCCGACCGAAATAACCGCGTCGATCGCGTTCCCCGCGTCATCCGCGGCCTCTGCGCCTTCTGCGCACGGAGATGACGGTTTCAAGACCGTCACTCACATCAAACGTACTCGCGGCGCGCGTTCACCTGACTCCGGTTCCGACTCGGGTTCCGGACGTCACAAGGGTAAGATTGTTAGACCGAACAATCAGGTAGATGGCGCTCGGGCGCCTAAAATCACGGCTATACCGGCGGTCGCAAGACCGTGTGCGAGCAGAGCCAACCCTGTCTCTCTCTCGCTCCCTCAGAGCGACGCTTCGGGTTCCGTAGAGCCCCAAGCGAAGAAGCCCCGCCCACCGCCTCCTGTTACTATACAGGACAAGTCTCAGTGGACGTCGATCTCCACGAGACTAAATCATTTAAAAATCTCATACACGTCCGCCCTTAATACTCCGGCGGGCATTCAAGTTAAGGTACCTTCTGTACAAAACTTTCGCGATCTAACTAGATTCCTTCGGGAATCTAAGTTAGCGTATTTTACGTACGCTCTCGAGGAGGAACGCCTCCTCCGAGTAGTACTCCGCCGCGTCCCAGCCGAGATCTCGGTTGATGACGTCACCGCCTCCCTTAAGGAGGGTGACTTCCCCGTCCGTGAGGTACACCGAATGTACCACCCACGCACACGCGCCCCCTACAATATGGTCTTGGTTCTCCTCGACCGTACGGTAGAGGGGAAGGCTATTTTTAGCCTCACCTCCGTCTGCGGACTCAGCGGCATCACCGTCGAGCCCCCGCGAAAGACCAACACCCCGTCGCAGTGTCACAACTGCCAGACTTACGGACACTCTGCCCGTAATTGTCATCTCCGCCCCAGGTGCGTCAAGTGCCTGGGAGACCATTCCACCAAGGAGTGCGGGCGCTCGGCCGGCACTCCGGAACCTCCCAGCTGTGTTCTGTGCGGTAATGCGGGTCATCCCGCGAACTATCGCGGCTGTCCCCGCGCACCGCGCACACAGCGCCCTCGTCAGGCGCGGCAGGTGTCCAGGGCACCTGCGGCCGCCGCCCGCCCTCCGCCTCCACCTCTCATGTCCGTGGATGCCTTCCCCGGCCTGCCGGGCGCCTCTCGCGCCCCGGTAGCGCCCGCGCCCACTACGCGCGCGGCACCTTCTGTGCCGCGCGCGCCGCAACCCGGGCGGGCCCCTCTGGCCCCCTGGGCCCCCCGACCCCGGCCGGAGGCTCCTATGCCTCAGGCTCGCCCACCACAGGCGCTGCCGGCGCGCGCCTCTCCCGCTCACTCTGCGGACCTCTCCGAGATCGACTGGGTCTACCAGTTGCTCCGGGAGCACGACCTCGAAGAGGTCTTAGCATTCCGCGTGGCCATCAAGGCCGCGACAGGGTTGGGCCGGCTCGACGTGCTAGCTCAGTACAGAGGCATCGCTAAAACGTTACAGCGCCTCTCTCGATCCGCGATTGATTTAACATTTAAATAAAATTCGCGGCATTAAACAGAATAAAACCGCGCGGTCTATCACTTTCGTTTTTTAACGCGAGAAGTCTTAGGGCACAGCGCGATCTAGTAGCTGACTTTTTACGCGACAATCAGATAGACGTTCTCCTCGTCCAGGAAACGCTATTAAAACCGATAATGAAAAATCCCGCGATCGCGAATTATAATATAGTTCGAAATGACCGTGTCACCCGCGGGGGTGGCACATTGATTTATTATAAACGATCGCTCTACTGTATCCCGATGGATCCGCCCGTTCTATCCAATATGGAAGTGTCAGTATGCAGATTAGGGATGACCGGTCATCCATCCGTAGTGTTAGTATCCGCGTACCTCTCGCCGAACAGAGAGTTGCTCAAAACCGATTTGCAGGCGTCACTTCAGTTAGGCGACTCCGTCATCATAGCGGGGGACCTCAACAGCGGAAACGTCATCTGGAACAGTCCGACTACTTCTCGCAACGGGAAGATACTCGATAAACTAGGTGACGTCCTCGCGTTTGACGTCATAGCCCCTCCGGAACCCACTCACTATCAGGACAACTGTCGGCCGACAGTATTAGATATAGCTATTTTAAAGAATGTCACGCTTCGGTTGCAACTCATACGAGTCGCACACGAACTTGACTCTGACCATCGCCCGGTAATAATGCAGCTAGGTAGTCCGGATGACGCCACTCCTCAGTCGGTGAGGGTGGCCGATTACGCGAAACTCGAACGGTATCTCCGAGATAACCCGTCAACAGATATTTTAGACAGAATTCCGGACGTGTTGGTGTCTAAAGCCGACGCGGATCTGGCTATCGATTCCCTGGTCGACTACCTTCAGACCGCCGTCAGGGAGACCTCGAGAGAGGTGCAAGCAGCGAACGATCGCCGCTTTATACTCCCGGACGACGTGAAGGCGTTGATCACGGAAAAGAACGCCGCGACTCGGGCTCACGACACTTACCCGTCCGCAGAGAACCGCGATCGCCTACGTCTTCTACGTAAACAAGTTAAGGCCCGTATTTCCGAAATCCGGAACGACAGATGGGACAGGCTTCTGGAGAGCATCCGGCCGTCCCACCTGGCGTACTGGAAGCTAGCTAGAGGAATGAAGTCAGACGTGACTATTCCGATGCCCCCTCTCGATAGAGGCGCCGGTATGCCTCCCGCGTTCGAAAGTTTAGATAAGGCGGAGTCTCTCGCCGCGAGCCTCGAAAAACAGTGTTCACCGAACACAGCTAATACTGACCCTACACATATTGGATCGATCGAGTCCTCGGTAGAGCAAGCACTCGCGTCTCCGCCGGCGGATACCCTAACCCCAGTCACGTTTAGTGAAGTCTCGGATGCCATCAAGCGGTTAAAGCTTAGGAAGTCCCCAGGTCCCGATGGGATCAGGAACGAGGTACTCAAGCTCCTTCCTGATCGTATCATAGCTCTACTGGTCTGCATCTTCAATGCGGCCATGTCCCAGGGTCATTTTCCAGCCGCCTGGAAGAAGGCCGTAGTGATAGGAATTCACAAGTCCGGCAAAAAAGCAACGCTTCCCGTTAGCTATCGCCCTATCAGTCTGCTAGATACGCTAGGTAAACTGTACGAGCGGCTCCTTCTGAACCGCCTACAGACTTGCATATCAGAATTAGATCTGTTGCCACCTGAGCAGTTCGGATTTCGAGCTGAACACTCATGTACAAATCAAGTGCACCGCCTCACGGAGTACGTTTTTTCTAAGTTTAATCAGGATCCGGATCCTAACGCGTATCCGACCAATGCTAACCCGAAACGCACAATAGCAGTCTTCTTCGATGTCGCGAAGGCCTTCGACAAGGTCTGGCATGCAGGGCTCGTCCACAAATTAATACAATTTCGTGTCTCAGATAGGTTAGTTCGCATAATCCGCGACTATCTCACAGATAGGTCCTTCCGCTATAGAGTGGAAGGTGAAAGGTCCTCGCCCCACCCGATACGCTCAGGTGTGCCCCAAGGGTCCATTCTGGCACCCACGCTCTTCAATCTGTTCGTCAGTGACCTACCTCAGCTCCCGGGGGTGGAGGTGGGTTGCTATGCTGACGATACAGTTCTCTACGCCTCTGGATGGCATCTGGTAGGTCTCAGGAATCGCGTCGAGAAAGCCGTCGGCACACTCGGTGCCTGGTTTACTCGATGGCGTATAGAAGTCAATCCCGACAAAAGCGCCGCGATATTTTTCGACCCGATCTCTAATAAATACGAACGCAGGCTCGCGCCTATTAAACTATACGGGTCAGTGATTCCCTGGGCCAAACAGGTTAAATACCTAGGAGTCACGTTGGATAGACGCCTCACGTTTACTCAACACACGAAAAGAGTCAGGAATAGGGCCGCTATGGTCTTGGGTCGGTTACACCCGCTAGTTTGTCACAAGAGCAAAATGTCCTTAAGACATAAGCTCACACTTTACAAAACTTGTATTCGTCCGATTATGACATATAGCTCACCCGTTTTTGCGCATATGTCCAAAACTAACTTCTTATCATTACAGCGTATTCAAAACCGCTTTTTACGTAAAGCCACCGGGGCTCCGCGATACGTCCGGAATGAGGATCTCCATAGGGACCTGGAGATGCCTTCTATCTGGGCGTATGTAAAATCACTCACCACCAGATACTTTGAAAAAGCCGCGAATCATCCCAGCCCGTTAGTGGTATCCGCCACGAACTACAAAACCGTACCGGACGTACCGCGTTATAAAAGACGACCGCGTCACATTTTTACCGATCCTCCCGATAAGGAAATAACGTCAGCGAACGATCAGTACCAGCCTGTCTCTCAAAACAGAGCGTGTTCACGCCCACGCCCGCGTAACCACAGATCACGCCGCCGTGGTCTGGGGGTAAATTTCGCTCCCGCACACCAGAGTAGGCCCCCCTCGGCAGCGGCTCAAGCCTAGGTCCGTTCCCTCGGCGGGGAGCCCTTGAGTCCGCTGCTCACGCGATACAGTGACACAAATTTACATCACTGCAACAACACTACACATATCACCTCCACACACGTGCACGCATACACGCTTACACAAAAAAAGTGGAAGGGTTTACTTTCTTTTTCCCTTTTCGAACTGAAATAGTTTAGAAATTTTCCGATACAGAATACACGTAAGAGTTGTTGAGATATGTATGCTTGGTACACATATATGTTTCAACAACTCATATATGTATTAATAGTGTAGCTTAACTTAGGTTAGCTCAGTTAGGTCGCGTATTGCAACGAACAGGCAACAGCCAAGCCGAGGTGTGCCGTGCACCCTTGAGCTGGTTGCCCAAACAAAAATCGGCTGAGTGCCTTAAGCGCTCGCCTTAGTAGTCCGGTGAAGCTGTTAAGACCTTGCTAGGTCAATAGCGTAGTCAGTTCGAAAAAAAAAAAAAAAAAAAAAAGACTTTCTTGCCGGTTCTTCTCGATGAGTGGGTTTTTTGTCCGAACCGGTGGTAGTTTTGTCGTTTATAAGCGCCTTTTTAAGAACTAAATTGAATAAAGTATTTTTGATTGATTGGTTTAATGCTCATCGCTTCAATACTGTATTTTTTTATTTGACGTACGTATATATATATATATATATATATATATATATATATATATATATATTTATAATTCATAATCGGTTGTAATTCACTCGAAGGTGATTAGCTAGATTCCTTCTGTGTTTGTATGCTGGTAACCAGCCTAATATCGAAATACACTTCTTTTCGAAAACGGGCATATACTTATAAACTGGCATTCTTGAAGACAACTATGTGATTATACATATATTAGTGATTATATATTACAGACATTGAATTCTTACTTATGAGTTTTAATATATCACGGTGCTTCTGGTCAGGTTATTGTTTCTGCCCAACAGTGAGACCTTAGCACTAGGATTCTAATAAAATAATATGTAGCGACAACCCTAATGACATATCAGTACCTCGCAGATAACTGGCGCCTAAACACTCAAACGCGTGAGAGTTAACACTGAATAGTTTACCTCTAATTAACTGTTCAACACATGTTAATACTAATCACGAATCATACAAAAATATTCAGATACTAAATATTTGTACTTCATATCCAGTTCCCAATAATTATAAATCGTAGTATATCCATCGCGTTGAAGTGTTGCCAGGTTTTATGATAATGTATAGGTTTTAGCGTTTGACCACAATCTCATCAGGGTCTCCAGAAGCAGGTCTAGAAGGGGCTCCAGACTAACCAACACCTGTGTCTACTATATCGACGAGACTGACTACACAATTAGTAGATTCATATCATAACATGTTAAGTAAAATAATAATAATAGTTTAGTTAAAACGATTTTGAACATAATTAATAAAATAAACGAAAGCTGAAAAAGGTAAGGACCTAGAGTCCTCAAAGAAATCACCGCTAGGCGCAGGCGCAGTTTGTTTGGCGGCATCTATCAAAGCGCACTAGGTCGTCGGCGCATGCCGCGTAACGCTAGTAGAACGAGTGGCCGACAAAACAGTTTGAATCTTATGTTTATACAGATAGGGTTGCAAATGTTCTTGAGTATTTCGTTAATAGTGCAAAGTTCGTGTTTTGCATCGCCACGTCTCACCACACCAACAATTAGGTTTACCCCCGCCTATAGATGTTTCACATCAAAAAACCTAGGTGATTAGATCTCAAGTGCAGTAGTCGGAACATATCTACTTGGCAAGAAATTTTCAAATTGAAGGTGGTTGGTAGTAGGCAGCTGGGTTTCTGTCTGTTTGCTTGAACACGCATCACTGCTAAAGTACTGCGTTCACGATAAAACATCATCATAATTATAAAGCATATCCCTGAGTAACATTTAGTCTTTGTTTCATGAAAATTGGTCTACTCTATCATAAGTTATTATAATTTGAGTGATGAGTCGAGTTAAGTACGAGAGAATAGTAAATGAACTTAATTCATTCCGATGATTTTATTAACGTTTGTTGGTGGTAGAGCCACGCTGAAGCTATTATTGTTTTAGCTATTACAGTATGAATGGGTCGGCTCGTCCGGGTTAGTACCACCCTCTCACAGAAACACCGACGTGAAGTAAAAATGCTTGCATTGTTGCGTTTCGTTCGGTCATTGAGAGGGCCGGAGACCCACTTTCCCATCCCCCTCTTCCCCCCAAACACAGGCTGGCAACGCACTTGCAACTCCCCTGGTGTTGCTACTGTTTATGGACGGCGGGGATCACTTAACATCAGATGACCCGCCTGTTTGTTTGCCACCTATGATATAAATAAAATAATCATTGTTTTCTACATAGGGTTCCATGCGGATGATGTCGCAGGCAAAGCTACTTCTTTTATATTCCCATATATAATATTGTCATCTGTAATGATAACAATATTCCAATCAGTGAAATGTTTTGTTTGTTAACAAACAATCGTGTAATTAATTACGTGAAATATAAAAAAAAACTATAATTTAAAGGCCAAAATGGAGATTAATTCGCAATTCATATTGAATAAGGTCACATTTACATATAGGTACCTTCATTATCGATCAATGCCTAGGCTATTCCGGCTTTCATATCTATATGACAATTCATTTGTTGATAAAAGGTCAGCTTTTGCGGTCGATTTGTGTAATCAGTACACGTCAATACTGGACGTCCTTGAAAATGAATCTGTGTTGCTAATACAATTAATAGTGAAATGTTTTGCTATATTAATACGATGTGTACATATTCTGTGTGTATTTAATAGTTATAATGACGTCACAACTAATAAGAGGCAGTTTTTTGCGGGATCTTAGTCTGTCATGTAGTGTCTTTTATATTTTATTGACGAGCCCGGCGAACGTTATTCCACCCGGATAATAAAAAAACCTCAACAATTTACATACTTAAACCTTCCTTATGAATCACTTTATCTATTGGTGAAAACCGCATGAAAATCCGTTTAGTAGTTTTTGAGTTTATCGGGAACAGACGTGGCAGAGGAGTTTGTTTTATAATATGTAGTGATTCATAATCTTGTGTTATGTGGCTCTATATTTTTTTAATATTGGTGGTGTTTTACGTATTAATGTTCGGTTATTATGCACGAGTGAAGTGGGTGGGAAATAATACCACGGCGCATGAATTCTGAGATGCTACAAATCTCCTCGGTGGTTCTAACAAGAAAGTGGGCCACCATCTTGTCAAAAATGACAATTATTATCACAAAACATTTGTAATATTATTACTTACTCGACAATAGCAGTAACAATTTAGAAGATTGGTTAATTAAACATTAAGTTAAATAAATAGAATAGACTAATGAGAGCTGTCAACGTCACAAACTGTCTAAAGAGCCTTATTCTGTGGTAATGTTTATGGTGTAGCACTGTGGGCCTGGGGTAAAAGAAAAACACCTGGCAGCAGTGCAACCGTTTAATATCTATCCGTTGGTAATTGTTTAGACTAACGGGATAAACAAAACTTAATAATTAGATAATTAATCAAATAATAACAAGATAGCACACTTCTCATGGAGTGGGAAAACCAGGCTTGTGTAGAGGAAAGGGATCCACCGAACTTAAATTAAGAGATTATATCAAGCTTAGCTGCTAGGAGCGTCTGCCGCGAACACCAAGTTCCGAGGATCCAAAGGGTCACTAAGGGGTCATCAAGGGGGTGCAGGGTCAGCGAGCGCTCGAACTGGCTGGACAGCTGAGCACCGCAATACTCGCTGCAGTCTGCTGAGTCTCTAATTCGGCAGCGGGCCTCAGTAATTAAAGTGAAAAATTTCCAAATGGAAAAATCCCATTCATCTGAAAACGACGGATGGTTGGGATAAATAATCGCCACGTTGACAATTATGACTGCACGAACGTGGAGGTATTTTAAAAAAATAAATTAATAATCATGACCCGGTGTCACGTTCAGCCCCCAGAAAACACTGTGGGGTTTCGGGTTCATTAGCTTACGTTCACTATTAAATTCTACACCAATCAAACTGGCACACGATGGTTGAAAAACATGTCCCACGGGTGCTACGTCACAATGAATTTCCAACAGGTTATAATACAGACTTTAGTTGTTAATTAATTTGAATCTACTACATATTTATGACAACAGCGGCTCAAATCACACGTGCTCAACACGAGACGAACTAATAAATGTTTGCTGGGTGCTTACCGGGGTTTTGAAGAGAAAACACATGACGTGTCGACTAACGCGACCACCGTCCTGCCGGAGAATCGAGTCTAAACCAAGAACTCCGGAAACTGAGTGAACACTCGCGCTGCCTTCAGCACCAACACTTGGCCGCAGCGGAGAGGAAAAAACAACTCCTTACTCGGGCAGCTCCCAAAACAGGAAAGATCGTTTTCCAAAAAGCGATGCCACGGCACCCCGTCCGTCAGCTGACAGCTCACGGGATACCAGCGTAAGAAATCAAATTTTGACGATGCGAGCGTCTGAGATAATCAAATAATTAACGAATTTGAACTAAATCAAATGTCACAATTACAGATTGTAATGATTAACGTTTTAAAATTATTACGGACTTTTAATATATAATGAAGGTAATGATTTTAATTAATTTGACTACACTTATGGGCAAAATAAAATCTGAGCCCGGCAATACCCCGCAACAGACTATTAATCCGTGAAGAAAATCACCGTATGAGCCACAGATAATTATTTACTACTAATTCAGATAAAGAAATGTGATATTAATAATAAATTGTCTGTGAAATGTGTAGTGTTGTAAGGTTATTATTAAACAATTAAATGATGTTATTAGATTCAAACACGGTTGGAATTTACAACGTGACAACGGACTGACTTGATAGTCGACTGATCTATATCTAGGTGTCATTTCTATAAAAATGGTAATGATGCGAAGCGACGACGGTTTAGTTGATAGCTTGTAGTCGGGCATTGCGTCGATGGACGTAGGTTCGTATTCTAGCAAGTGAGTCGGAGCTCTCAGTAAAGGAAACCATTACAAAAAAGTTAAATTCGTATTGAATACTTGCTTTAAAAAGGTTTCGTATTAAATGCACCGCGGTCGCTGAATATTCGCCATCTTGCTCTTTTGTCTCGCTTTGGTTAGGTTAGGTTAGGCTTGCGAAAAAGAATAACGCGAACTTGCCTCGAGCGAGCGCGGTGTATTTAATACGAAACCTTTTTAAAGTAGGTATTCATTACGAATTTAACTTTTTTATAATAACACCGATAAAGTTTAAAAATGAAAGGTTTTTCCATAGAATTACAAGTTTATCTTGATTAATTATCGGTTATGTTATTCTACTAATTTTAAATTGACTGTTACATATATATTATTAGAGCTTAGCTCCTATGGAGAAGTGTGATTATATATAAATAGTAATTAGAAAGATCCTCTATCTGCGCGTAAATGTCTCTTCAAAACCTGTGCAGCTGTTTTGGTTATTAGTTCGAACAAACAGACATTTCAACTTTATCTATATGTACAGATAGATCTGTTTGTTTTGCCGAACTGAACGTAGTTCATTGCAATAAAGTAATTGCAAATGGTCCATATATAATAAATAATATACAAAATCAATTGAAAACATAGTTCAAAGTATAAAGATTAGGTTTTTTTTTGCATAAGTATACAAATGTATAAATCACGATAACAAAATTTCCTATTGATATATATCGTTATCGGTAACGTTTGTGTCGTATGTGTTACAATCATAGGTAATATACAGCAGCTTGTTCAATCTACACGGGAAACTCATAAAATATTATAGTGGTCGCTATTTTACACTTCCGCCTGGAATAGATTGGCAGCTACTACGTCTTACTGTAACAAAAAACGTTTGATTCTATTTGTCCGTGTATACCCGAAAAAGCTATACCTGAAACTAGTAATAGAAAGAGAGCGAAATATTAGTTATTAAAACACTGAAAAGTATTGAAAGCGCGGTCTTTGGTTGACGGTTGACACTGTTGGTATGTAACTATAAATATAAAAAATATATAATTAATTAAAATATGTTGCCGTTGAACGTGTAATAACCACAATCGACTGCAAGTGTTTCGCTACTTCACGGAGCATCTTCAGACTGACGTTGACTCTTCCGATGCGAGCGGGCGAATCTCGTTTTTTGTTGCAGTACTCGTAAGACGTGGTGGTAGCTACCACTCAATTCCAGGCGGAAGTGCAAAGTAACATCCACTATAATTTTTAATGATGGATTTCCGCAAAGTAACACCTTCTTCATGCTAGTCCATAGTATCTTTGTTTATACCACACAAAGTTATGCAATATAAAGGAAACATAAATTTACAAATAAAAACTTCAAGAAGTAAATTACCAATTCCTCCAAAAATAAAGTTTCGTATTTTTCACGAGATAGACTTCATTAAACATATACCTATAATAGTAGAAGAAGATAGACACTACCTCATACATTAGTTGTTTTGTTCACATGACTCCCTTGTGTATCTACTAAAACTGTAAACTGTATTTGTATAAGTATATAATAATAATCACAAAGCCGTTTGAATTTCTTGATGAATCTTCTCCAAGAATGCGCTGTTTTCCGAATCGATGGTAGTGTTGTAACGATCGTAGCTAACGATCAAAGTAGAGATTGAATGTAGCATTTTTGATTTAATTTAATTCGTGCGTAGACATGCGATCAATATCGTTTGCATGGATGGGTTTATTGAACAAGCTGTTGACATAAGTTATTAGGTGATCTCGAACGTCATTATTGTGTAACCGATGTAACGATGCGTGAAGTGTCTATCTACTTTAGCTGACCGTATTCATTTATAAAGCATATATACGTTTCTACTTACCGGTTTATTTTAATCTCTAGTTCTGTATTTTTCGTGTGACACTGCGTTATTATTTTTCAAGGTGTTTTGTTTTTCTCATGGAATTTTCCTTTATCTTCATCGTTAATATTCCAAATTGATTCCAAAAATTTACTTCCGACACTTACCTTAATCTTTGCCATCCGAGGTATTAAAATAGAAAAGATAAGTAGATGACGACGCCAGTATATTACTGAATCGCAATCACCAAGCATATAGATGTTGATAAAGGTAAAAACTTACTTACAAAAGCTACTTTCTTTTGGTTTGTCGATCGTGACCAGAGTGTATACCAACTGCCAAAAGCCTGTATGTAGGCTGGCAAGACGACTGCAGATGGCCTGGTGATGGTTTTTTATTGAACTGTGCTTAGCATCAGGTACAGTACCGTTGCTATGTCGTGCAAGAAAGAAGAAATATATTATCGCATAGAAAAGGGTTATGAGACTTGAGACAAAAACGTTGGCGTATTGACGCACGCAACGAAGGTCAAAGATCGGCGCTGTTTTTCAATGATGCATCAGATTTTACCGATAATCTTGGAAATAATACTTTTTTATTTAATTCATTCTATATTTAGATAACAAAAAAAAATCCAAAAATATAACGTTTTCAAAAAGATTCCAAATTATAGATGACCCAAAACGAAAAATCATTGAAAATATTCTCATCTCTTCTCTATTGTATATTATTTATATATGAATGTTAGTATATCTCCGACACCGTTCGACTGACCATCACGGAAGTTGCAACACCAAAGTGCTTCACGATGAAGATTTTTATGTTATCTATGTATATTCCTATAACTCGTCACTAACTCTACGCTGCATTTTATTGCTATCTTTATTGTAGTTTAACAAAGAACGACGTTGCGGACGGTTACTATTCAGAAAATTATACAATAAGGGTGAGTTACATATTGTATGTAGCATTTGACTACAATCTCATCTGATGTTAACACAATCTTACTTGACGTTAAATGAGTTATGCCCGACTCACAAAGACCACAACCCCCATGGTGTTCTTCAAACATCTTTTTTAGTCAGGATGAGAGCGCTACTTCTACATTTCATTCCCTCGAAAGGTGGGTCGGGTAGTAAGGTGGGCTTAGAAAAACTCTTACCATAATATTATGGTTTTATTATGATATTTGCTTTTTCAAATCAGACCAATATTTCCGGAGATTAGTGCGTTCAAGCAAATAAACTCTTCAGCTTTATAATATAACTAGCGGGCCCGGCAGGCGTTATCCCGCCCTAATTATAAAAAAATCCTTGACAAATTATATACCAAAACGTTCCTCATGAATCACTTTATCCACTGGTGAAAACCGCTTGAAAATCCGTGCCGTAGTTTTTGAGTTTATCGCGAACAGACAGACAGACGGACGCGGTAGGGGACTTTGTTTTATACTATGTAATGATATGGCGACGTCTGAAAGTGACGCCTATCTCTGTGCATCCACCAAAAACCGAATGTAGCTTTATATGTCGTTATGCTTTAATAATCAAAAAATATGTTATGTAAAATGAAAAGATAAACCAGATCGAGTTTCTTGCCGGTTCTTCTCGATGACTGGGTTGTTTTCCGAACCGGTGGTAGTTTTGACGTTCATAAGTGCATTCTCTGGGCCTAAATTGAATAAAGAGTATTTTGTTTTGAGTATAAAAGTATAGATTCAACGTCAACCTGCTTATAACAGAAACCGACCGCTCGGCCAAGGAACCGGTCGCTTATTGCCCACAAACGCCCAGTATTATCATGCACCGGCCTCAATACAATTTCATAGCTTGGTTACGAGAGCGAGTTTTCAGAGCGCGAGATTAATTACAATAAGCATTTTTTTATGATCATACTTATCGGGTCATCACATTTACATTCAGTGATACCATTTAGGTATTTATTTATTTTAAATTTTTTAAGAAATTTTTAATAATTTAAGAAGCGTTGATATCTTCACTTATGTTATAAATAGGAATGTGAGTTAGTTTTTTTTGCATATTTTTGCGTACAGGTTGTTAAGGATAAAAAATTGACATGGGTTATCTTTTTTTACTACTGTAAAAAGTCCTGGATCTGTCTGCAAGTCTGGTCTAAATCGGTGCAGCTGTTTGGGAGATTATCTCGGATAAAAGAAAAACGCTTGTAATTTAATTGATACATGTGTATAACATATAATCTTTTCCCAGTGAAAGTGCAAGTGTGTCATCAAATTCGGTTTATGTATATAGTTTAGTTCTATTAGTATATATAATTAGTCAGCCGGAAACAGGCTAACATCAGAAAAGGAACTGACTTTCAAGTGCAATTGATGAAATAAGGAAAGGTGTCAAAGCTACAATTTTTTTACTTTAAACGGAATAAATAACTCATGAAACATCCTTATTTTTTAATCCAAACACAGTGCATTATATTTTATGGTAAGAACAGTACAATCCAAAAACAACACCGACAGATCCACAAGCCATCGACAATCGCTGATGTGATGTCGATCTGCAAACTTCTCGGCAGATTGATCCTGAACGTGACACATTAGAAGAGTCTTTGTGGCGTCTTTATCACCATATGCTTCATGGAAGGCATCCAGTCTGGGACAGATCCAGACATAATGTGTTTCAATCGTGCACTGCAAATGACGGCCCTCTCTGTGAATCTACCAAAAACGAATGTAACTATCGATGGTTGTAAAAATATGTACCATGAAAAATAAACCAGGATGAGTTTCTTGCCGGTTTTACTCCATGACTAGGTTGTTTATCCGAACCGTTTGTTTTTTTTTGTCTATTTGGTCGCTATTCATTCGCGCACAGACTTATTAATCCTGCTACACAGGTAACGATATATTGTAGCGATTAATTTGTACATATCCAATTGTAACTGCCGCCGATGGACGATAATCTGCAACGATTTTTCATAAACACAATTGATAAATTTGGGCAAACTGGTTGGCACAGCTTAATATCACTCCTATATATCGTTACGTGTGTAGTAGACTTTACCCTAATATCCATAATTTAACTGTTCTTATGAATAAATGTCGTACGTATCGCGTTTCTCAATACAAAGCGAACGGTCAAGCGGTCACTACTCCAATTGAATGTAAGAAAATAGTTTTTGCAACCGTCGTTTTTATGACCACGTTATCTAATTGTGAGGGCGCTTCAAGATATTAACTTATTTACAGTCTCGTTCGCACGCGGTCTTGCGTGGTATAATCCGACGCATGTGAAAGTGAAGTGAGTTTAGAATGATAATGATGGGTCGTTTTTAATTGTTCATATGGTGTTTATTTTGTCTCACAATACGTAGGAAGTAGATAGCACTGAAAAGTTAATTGATAGTCTAGATGAATGGTCCCTTAACTTTTTTGTCTCATAGATTCCTTACCAATTATTTTTGCATTGAGTAGACCCCGCAGTTATATCAATGGATATTTAATTTTTTTATATCATAGGAGGCAAACGAACAGGTGGGTCACCTGGAAACGCAACAATGCCAGCACTGTTACTTCACGTCAGTTTTCTATGAGTCGGGTGGTATAGGACCCCGGTGCAAGCCGACCCATTCATGCTGAAACAAGTAATAGCTTCTGCGTGGCTCTACCAACTACAAAATGTTGATCGTTTCGTAAATAACAATTTTATCAAGTTAATAATAGAAAATTTTGTTATTTTCAGATAATCGCAATGTTGTAGTGAACACGGCGTGATGATGAGGCTCGACGCGCCAGAGAAACAGCACCGCTATCACAACTTGCTTCACGATGACCACGCCAGTAAGTACAAGCAAAAGTTTAACTCCTTGATGATACAGGCGTAGATTTGTGAAAACAGAATTCTAATGTAGTAACAGATGGTTCACTGCAGTATATGTAGCTATGTACGTACGACTATACCAAAAAGAACCACAGTCCCAAGGTCAGATATAATAGTTTACTACCCTGTAGTCTCTCATTCTAGTATAAGTTCAACCACTTTTTCTGCCTCATCGATCTAATTTAAATATTTGATGAAGATCTACAACTACGCCTCAAGTATACCGTAACTATATAATTTAACGAAACAGTATAAATGAAGTTTTAAAAATTCTTTTTTTTTAATATTTGTTTCTTACATGGTATGTTTATAAAAGATGTGAATATTGAGATGACATCTGACAGGGGAGAGTGGAAGAGGAAAACATGTTGTGCCGACACTACTTAGGTGGGATAAGTTTATAAAGATGATAATAATTAGTTTCTTTCAAAGCTCATCCTATGCTAATGCTGAAGAATTAGCATCCCGTAGTCCATTTGCGTGGTACACTAGATTCGTGGTATCTCAGTTCTCGCACTATGTTTGGTAACCCTAATTATGACATACAAAGTCGAATTGAATTACTTTGGAAAATCAACTTTTACTGGTGACTAAATATATGTATAAGTCGCTGTTAAACTTAAAAGGGCAAGAGCCCTTGTTTTCGGTACAAATCGAAACAGTGTTGAAATTATATATTTACTAAAACAAAAAATAGATAATTCAAAATTTCCCTAGGCAAATCTAGTTTGTTACAGAAGTGTATTTTGAGGCTAGATTTGAATTGAGATGCAAAAGATCATTCCATAAAAGTCTTTCTGAACGAGAAAAGTAAATAATGTTTATTAAAGAAGTTCTGTTAAAAATTCAAAGGCTGCAACTAGAAATCACGTAGCTTAATGTTTGAACGAGTCCCAAGGCTTGGCTGATTAGTTGTCAACTGGAAGCGAGTTCCACAGTTAAATCAATTAGTACTTGTTACTAACAGGTATATAATTACTCCATATTAATAAAGATTTTCCTCTAATGCAAACTGTTACTTGACCTTCTATTTTATTCAAACAATTGCCAACTACCATCAGATAGTACGCGAAGGTCTCACGCCTCATTGGCTTGTTGAAATACAGTATCTAGCGTTTATTGTTATTCTGTTCCCATGTTAAAGATACCGCGCGTGCACTTTATCTAACATTTCATTATTTCCACAATTTGAGAAGCCAGAGACAAGTCAATAATTGGTTGGTACTGTTAAGTACTGAATTGGGACGACTCGTGTTCCATAGTTGGTAGCAACATTGTTATTCAGCTTATATATGGCCATGTTAATACTATGTCACAATATATAGATAAATTAAACAATTAAATTATAATATATTTTCTAAAGCCTTCCTGACTCTACACTAATTAATATAAAAAGGTAAGTATAAATGACGATATTGTTAATTAAAACAATGTTCAAACAGCGTAACTAAGAATACAAAACGAGGTAAAGTTTCTTTAGGTTTGACTATAGTGTCATCAACTTTAAGTGAATTACACCAAGTTTCGAGGGTGATTTTGGTTATGATTTGAGCGTGACAAGTAACCAGCCGGTTGATAGGAAATGCCCTATTACCATAATAACGGTACCGGGTACAGTCGCTAAAACTGCTTAAAAACTCTATAAAACTTATTACAAATTTATAAACCGCTAAGTGATTAAGAGGAGATATTTCCGTTTTATAATTACAAATACATAAGTACATATATATAGTAATAGATCAGTCGCACCGTCTGTCGGAGCGTGACATGGAGGGCTCACAACAAAACGCAGGATGCAGCCGGCCGGAAATCCGTTGCGGTGACAGCCGCTCTATCAGGTGGCTATTATATATACTAAGTTCGGTTAAATTTAATAACAAAAAACGTAAACGAACAAACCGACGAAAGCACTTAAATCACAAGGTGTAATCCTCAGGCTTGACGTCCTTGAAATTACTGTCTGGCAGATTATTAATAAGCTTTGGAACTTTATAGTATAATAGCGGGCCGGGTGGACGTCGTTCTGCCTTCATAATAAAAAATCCTAAAAGTCAACCGCAGCACCACCTACTGGGTCCGATTGTGAATCTAAACCATTCTTGAATCCACTTGAACACGCACAAAATATTTTATCAAAATCTGTCCAGCGGTTTAGAAGGAATTTAGTCACATACACTAACAGAATAATTATATATATAAAAACTATTATCTAATAACTTTTGTTATTCTACTAATTTATGTACAGTCCTTTTTGAAGTTCTTTCTAGATAAGCATTGTATACAAGATAAGTGTAAAAGCATAGACTGATATCAAGACTACGTGTCGTATAGATATATGAGAATTTCCTAACCAAAAAACAATTAACTATGTAAGCTTGAGAATATAATAAAAAAATTTGAACTACAAATTATTCCATTCAGTCCATACATACTGTTATCACATCACTAGATAATCTGAATATGTAATCAATGTCATTTGATACCTTTATTCTAGTTACAACAACTAGTGACCGTGGCCTGGCAGCCATATTGCCAATATGGCCGCCCACGTGACGCGTGCACATAGAATATATCCTAAAATAGGTATTACAATTTATAATTGTTATTATGCGGTACATTTTATACAATCCAACGGTTGAATCTACAGTTATTTTACATTCATACGTTTTGGTTGTGAATCGTGATGTTAACAATATTGTTTATTATGTGTTTATAAATACAGGCGAATGACCCGTTACTTGACCATATACAAAAAGATTTTTTTAGATAATATACTTTTTATAAATGGCTGTGAAACTTAGTTTCCCTCATATTTACTAACTGTTTAAAAGGTGTTGTTTATAGTGTTTTTTTATCTTAAATAGATAATATTGGTCTTTATCAGTCAGTGACTGCGAAACGTGACGACCAAGAGCCGTTAGCTTAAATTTCCCGGTAACATCATTACATAGTATAAAACAAAGTCCCCTACCGCGTCTGTCTGTCTGTCTGTTCGCGATAAACTCAAAAACTACCGAACGGATTTTCATGCGGTTTTCACCGGTGGATAGAGTGACTGATAAGGAACGTTTTAGTACATAATTTGTCAATGATTTTTTCATAATCAGGGCGGGACAACGTCTGCCGGGCCCGCTAGTTATATTTAAAAAATGTAAAATAGCTACAAACAATGATGGTTAAAAAAAGTTGGACAGTCATAAGGACTGCCGATAGAAGTGAAAACTTAAAACAATGAAATAACTGTGTTCTCTTTGAAATTTTCAATCAATTATAGTCTGAAATATTTATCTTTCGTAATTTTGTATAACTGTTGAAATTATAACAATTAGTCTGGTTTTCACATCTACTGGCACTCGAATTACACTAATTTTTATACAGTTTATGAATTAATCAAACATATGATGAGCTGCACAATCTCAATACAAAATATAAATATAAGATGTACACAGGCTGCTATACTACACGTCGCTAGCCTATTGCAAGCGCATTACCGACCGTCTTATTAGCGTGTCATGAGGCGAAATTATAAGTTTATCTCTTGCCAAAATATATCGCTTAACGCGCCTAAAAAGTTTTCACTTCAAAAACAATACACGTAAATGTTGCAATACCAGGAAAAGGCTTATATTGCGAGTTTAAATGCCAAGAAATCCGTAGTTCTACATTTTTCCACTACAATGTAATTTTACAAGACGTTCACTTGACTAATTTACATATTTTGCAAGATTAAAGCAATACCAGAAATTGGTATATCACTTTCGGAACGAGTGGTGGTGTAAGTGACGAATTCAGGCATAGGTCACCAAACTTAGCAAAGCAACATATTACTGTCTTTATATAAGTAATACCAAAACAATTCCTCCAAAAAGGATGTAGTGGTATTTGATTTTTTTAAGACGATATTTGGCATTTCTTCGATCGTCTTACCCTCGGGAATATGTAACAAGAGGCTCAGTTTCCTCATGTTTTTCTTCACCATCAGCCGATATTTTTATTAGTCGACCTAATTTGGTAATGAACACGAATTCCGCAGAATTCCCTCTTACGCTCGGTGGAAATCTGTCCGCAAACATCAACGTTTTCTATAACCACAGTTGTATAAAGTTTATTCTCTTCTAATCTAATATTATGTTATTTGTTTTAAAGGTATATATATCTCTTTTACACTTTCCTCAAATTGTGTTGGCATAAAATAGACAATGTCCACATAATAATATACTTCGTATTGAGTTCATTGCCGCAGAGTGATAAGAAAACAGTAATTATTATCTCCTATTAAGAAATACTCATTTAGTTTGTGCTTGATTATACAGTTAAAATGTTATTAATTAAATTATATTTTTACAGTTATTCTTAAATGAAACGAGTAACGTTCTAATCGACTTGTTTCATTTTGTAATACACAAAAATAATTTAAGTTCTGAGGATAGTATTTATTTATGCGAGCGAGTAGGTATCACAGCGGCGACCAAGGATGGATTAATTGATTTATTTGTGGTCACAGCTGTTTTCAAAACGTACTGTTTTTATATCGGTCAAAGGTTATTAATGCCAATTAATAATTATGAATTAAAATCTTTTAAAAACATTAGCTGCTCTGTCTTAGTGATTCACTGGTTAACGAATTAACTAGAGAAGGAGCGATACAAGTTCTGATACATTACAAAAAGGTTTAAATCTTTCTTTTTTTGTACTAGAAAATTTGGTATTTCGCTGGCAGCACGGTCAATATACGTAAGTGGTTCTTTGTTCGTAGAACGTGCCCCGGAGTGGCCTTAAAAACCGGCGCGGGTGGTATAGACCTGTTAAGAACGTGTCTGCATACGAGCGCATCCTTCGCTGCTATAGTTGTCTATACTTCTATACTAATATTATAAAGAGGTAAAGTTTGTGACGTTGTGAGTTTGTGGGTTTGTGAGTTTGCGACGTTGTGGCGATGTAAGGGGTAATCTCAGGAACTACTGGTCCGATTTGAATAATTCTTTCAGTGTTATATAGCTCATTCATCGAGAATGGTTATAGGTTATATATCATCACGCTAAGGGCAATAGGAGCGGAGCAACAATGAAAAATGTTTTAAAATCGGGGCTTTTTTTCCTTTTGAGAGCTTTCGCTGCGTCTTAGCCCAAAATAACTATTCCACGCGTACGAAGTCGCAAGCAGAAGCTATTAACTAATTATATTATCTATAATCTATACTAATATTATAAAGAGGTAAAGTTTGTGGGTTATAGGGGGTAATATCTGGGGAGTCGGAGAAAAATGGTCGAACGAAAACGTCTCTTACGAACGCTGCCTTAATTATGAGATATATATGATTGAATTCTAGAGAAAAGTTGTAGCTTGATAATGCCTATTACCGCCCAACGAAGTGGGCACGGGTCGACTAGTAGGAAATAAAAAGAAAAGATAAAAAATTATATCCACTTCCATATATGTTATTGAATAGTGTTAGGTTATACAACAAAGCCCCAAAACATATTACCAATTTGCCGGACTGTAGATATAAGCGCCATGTCAAAACGTCACCAAAAGCGTGAAGTTTTTGTGTCAAAAGGCTATTATAGAGTGGATCAATATGTGAACGATGGTGATGTTTGGACTTTGCCTCCTCTCTGTGCATCCACTAAAAACGATTGTAATATATTTTAAGATTTACTTAAACCTGATTGAGTTTCTCGATTTTCTCATTTCGCTTTTCTTGACGACTGGGTTATTTGTTCGAAACGATGGTAGTTTTGACGTTCATAAGCGACTTCTTAGGGCCTAAATTGAATAAAGTATTATTAATTTCGATTTTGAATAAAAATAAATACATATCACTTAAATATATATACTTCAATCGACCTCCGGTGAAATTGAAGAGTTATCACAGAACATAATCTGAAAAGGATGCATGATAACAAAGAGCTACAAGGATTGACAAAAAAGGAAAATTATCTGATAAGATGAGGCTATCTCGGATCGAGTTGTTGTCGAAGGTCACGAGCGGTTTCAAATGGTTATTGAATAATAATGATGTCAATATTGCATCATCGTTGAGACCTTGGCGACTACACTTCGCTAGGATTTACTTGTTAAGTCAAGCAATTATGGATATACATATTTGTATTTTCTTTGTTGTCAATTTTTATTTGGCATTTGTCTAGTTTCCTTCTTACATTTTGAAGAATGTAGATTCGTAATACAGTCACATTGTAAATACGTGAATGGAGAATAAAGGCAATAATATAAATATCTATAATCGTTATATATAAAAATCAATGTTTGTATGTTTGTCCGCTATGCATGGCGAAACTACTGATCAGATTGTGATAATAATTCAGTAGCGTATTCTGTGGACGCCCGAGATGGTTCCTGGCCCAAAAACTCTATATATGTATATGTAAATGTTTTTTTTAATCAAAAAAATTGTTTGCCTTCAAGAGAGAAAGGGTTTGTTCTTCTTATTGAAACTTTTCACACTACATTTGACATATTTTAATTACATATCAGTTATCACAACTAATCTATTCCATTTGTATCAATGTCATTGTATAGGAATATATGTAGTTCTGGCATGGATACGAAAACATAGTGTGATTCAGGGTAATGACGTACTTGATCTTATCGTTAAAAAAGCTATCTAGACTTGATATTTTGATCCCTATAAAACCTATGTTCAGGATTTATCCTCCCCAAATAAGATTGCCAACCCAATTACAGGCAAATCATATGCTTCCATTCAGAACAACATTTCTGGTAGGTAAGCCATGGTCATATAAGTTTCGTGATTGTTACAAGTTTGCTGCATCTATGAAACCCCAATATTAAAAAGTTAAAGTTAGTGAGTTTGGATGTTTCTACTGATCCGATTTTCAAAATTCTTTCACTGTTAGAAAGGTATATTAGACGACTTTTTTTATACTATTTTTATATATATTTTATTTGAATATTTAAACTAAATTTAAATCTTTGAGCTCTCGTATATTGTGCACGTTAGTTTCACATCTAGTAGGTTACATTAGTAACAACTTCATCGTATCAGAGTTAACAGAATCAAACTCTTTTGTAACCAGTTTTGTGAAATAAATTTAAAAAATATATATATATATATATATATATTATATTTTTTTTTTCAATAATTGATCACAATAAATGTAATTAAAATTAGCAAAATTCTATAATATGGCGTGTGTTGCTGGAATGATTTGAAACAAAGTTATAAAATACATAGCAAACTTCATTACTGTTAGCTTTACAAAAAAATACACCACACATATATCTAAGTTTAATATCTCAGCCAAAAATATATGAAAAAGAAAATAAATGTTACAATTACTAAGTTATTAGATACAGGTTCCATATATACTTTCAAATTCTTATTAGAACAAAGAGCTAAATCAATATGAAAATTTCATGGAGATTAAGTTTACTTTTTACAGCATGTTGATTGATGGAGTTGGCTAGAACATAATAACATAAAAACTATAAGCCGGTAAAATTATTGTGTTGTTGCGGGGATAGTAAATGGGGCGCGGAGGTGAGGGTCAAACAAGCAATCCAGGGGATATCGGGCAGACGCTTGCTAATATATATAGGATAGTTCGGCAGGTATCCCTACAGTAGGGTTCTAAGGTTTTTGCGTTTGGAAATAAAATCGGAATAGGTAATAACCGATTTGACGCAGACGAAGTTGCGCGAGTCAGCTAGTATAATATAAATGTTTTAAATGCAATAATCTCAATCAAAAATCTGAAGTGTAACAATTAAGTTAAATGATTATGACAGTTGCTCACATTTAAAACGATTTTAACATCTAAGTATATAGAAACCCAAATTTAAATATATAATGAACTCCGAAACTATTCTATCGATATTCATGAAAGTTGGCATTTATGTATAATTTGGTTCAACTTAAGAGATAGGATAATTTATGTTTCGATTAATGGCCTCAATATTTGTTAATTACAAATTGAGTGATTGTCAGTGTTGATTATTGTTATTAATTGTAAGTTCAATCAGTCTCGAAAAGATGGCGCTTTTAATTAGTTCGTTGTCAGAAAACTGTACGACTGACTGTTATAAATATCACATAGATTACGCCACGTTTTAGTTTTGAAAATAATTTATCATATTTTTAATTGAACATAGAATAACTGAGTCACAGCAACGGGTGTCCGAGTCAGCTAGTGATTAATATAATAAATGAAAGCAGAAAAAAGGTGCGGACCAAGACTCTACAGAAATAAAAAAAAAGTTTTAACAGTCTCCGTGAATAGAAAATAAGTATATAACATAACAAACTGATACTATTAAAGCTGTAAAAATCTTTAGTACCATTTTATCTCGGCTATGAAATGTAAACAATCATTATTTTTATCGTGGTAGATCGTGTACGTACATTTAAAAATATTTGCTTGCCGCATTTTATAACGCACAATGATCTCATGTTTGTAAAATATGTAATACGTATACTTGTAGTACTAACTTGTACTAACTTAGACGACCTATATGACATTGTGACATAATATAGAGCAATCAGTCAGAGCAATAGAAGCCATTCATAGACAATATTTAACGTAGCTACATTTAATGTTTTTAAATTCACCGAGAGCCCTAATTCAAGTCGCGAATTATATTCTTCAGTACAATTACTAATACTAACACCTTTTTTCATATAGGTTATAGATGTCAATTTCCTATAGGAATCTTAAAAGAAAAAAATATATATTGAGCAGGTTTTAATACTAAAAAACCGCGCTGTCGTGTACACTTCCAGCCCATAGAATTATGAAACCGCTTACATTTACGTTACTCTATGCTTCCAGCCAGTGTTGACAGTTCCAGAAATTGCTTTTTAAACACATTTAGGCTCAATTTACAAGGTCGCTTATTCAAAGGTCGTTAAAAAATGTTCTCATAAATCAGCCGGCAAGAAGTATCCACTCATATCAAGTCGCTTTTATAACGTTAAACTTCTCTTATCTTAATACGGGTTTTAAAAGCACGAGTGTGTACTTTATAGTATTCGGATTGTAATTTAGCACTAAAATATCTTATTCCCAAATGTTGAAATGAAATAACCAAAGTATAAAATTATCTATTTAACTTGAATAAGTGGGAAACGTCAATGTTTACGGAAATTTTGTCGACCCGACACTCTGTTTTTGGCCAAGACGACGATAAGCCAACAAACAGACAAGAGGACAATTGATTATTTGGGGGCTGGCTGCTGCTGCGGGGGTTACCTGGCAATTGATTTATGTCGGATTGAAAGCCGTATGTCATCAAAAGACGGCGACCTAATGAAAGTGCGAACTATCTGTGGCGCGATCTCTGAACAATAAACTAAAAAATCTTGTGTGATGAAATATATTTCAGTAGTTAGTTTTGTCGCGAACAGTCAATGAAATATAATATTGTGTACTTAAATTATTACAAATGATGTTTAAATAACATGTTTTTTATTCTTACCTATTTTTAATGAGACATGACTAATGCGATGTTGTTTATTATTTGAAGACGTTATGGGATTTCCCCACGATTACAGCAATCATGGTTTTTTATTTATATTGCTTCACTCAATTCACTTGATATATATGATACATTACGATCGTAGTAACAATTCTTCGTAGATTAGGTTTCACCAATAGTCAACATTATGTCGAATTTAGGTTACCACGAAGAAAACCACTGCGTAACCGGTCTATTGTAGATATGTTTTGAAGCAGATCTCCGTGACGATTCAAATCAAATCAAAAATACTTTAATCAATTTAGGCCCTAATAAAGCGCTTATGAACATCAAAACTACCACCGATTCGGACAAACAACTCAGTCATCGAGAAGAACCGCCAAGAAAATCGATCGGGTTTATCTTTCAATATATGTGTATATATATTACACGTTACAGTCGTTTTTAGTGGATGCACAGATATCAATTCTATACATCACCAGCGTTCACATATTGATCCACTAATACCTTTTGGCACCAAAACCCGCTTGACATGGCGCTTAAACTTACAGTCTGGCAAATCGGTAATATGATTTGGGAATTTATTGCAAAACCTAACACTGTTACTGGTTTTACTGAGTCTGAAATATGGGACGACCAGATAGTCACAGTTTCTAGTATTTAGATCGTGCCGGTCTATTACGAAATCCAGGTTTACAAACTTTTTGTAATTCTAAACATGGTAGTTTTTGCTCTACTAAGTATTATAATTTACGTGTTTCTTATTTGTTCGTTGCACTTGGCGTAAAAATATTTGTACTCCAACGTACCAAAAAAAAGTTAAACCTAGTCTTTATGCTTACGAGTTCTGTTTTTGAAGCGATGATGGCTTAGTTGATAACGTGTGTCAGACAGACAGGCGTCCAGTGAAGGAAAACATAGTGATGAAACAACATAACACGGTGGTAGGGGTTTTCTAAGTCTGCCGTCCGCTAACTGCCACCGTCTAGTTGAAAATTTGTCGCCAAGCACCTGTTGGTGTGCTTCAGCAGCTGCACTTGAGAGCCAGAACTTTAGCGTGTTTACCGTCTCAGACCACGTCGTTATTTAACATGAGATGAGATTGTGGTCAAATGCCAAATTATAAAAAACGCCGCAGTGCCCTCTATGTTATCTTCCAATCTGAACAGTTTAGTTTAGTAGTAAACAGATTAGTTGGCAACGCACAAAGCTTTTCAACTCATTCAAGAGTAGTGGCAACGTTTATGGCTATAAAACTGCAGTCTTTTGTTTATACATAGCGATTTTTATGTAGCAAGTGACCACCAGGTTGATTTTCACTTAATTAGTTAAAAATATATTGTTTTTCGACGTAAACTTTTTATGCTATTACGATGGAAGGCATAATAAAATTTACATCTATCAATGTTTCAAATTCTTAGGTTTTAAAGAGGCGGTTGATTTATAAAAAAAACCTATAGGGAAATAGATAGATAGAAAAATTATGATATTTTAGCATTCCAACATTTTTACGCCGACCACTAACGCTTCTAATGATAACTGTGTGTTATGAATACAATTAGATGTTGTAATTCTTTTTAATGCTTAATAAGTAAGCCATTCAGTAGATTGAGAGAACTAGAGTTATCGGTTTCGCTTAAAAAATGAGCTCGCTCACTCAAAAGAGAATCTCGCTTAAAAGACAGTGGATTGATCACGCCAATGCTATAGAATCGACAGATCAGATCAGATCATCGATGGAAAAGTTCAGACACTCATTTAGGTGATGTTTGGTTATTCTTAGGCACAGTTGAACAACTAAGATTGCTTCTGTGACTGCCTGAATATGTGGTCGAGTTGTAAGACTCAGATGACCTTATGTAACATATACAGTTTAATGGTATATTTATGTACATACAGAAAACTTTTTCATATTTATTCACACGGCACATTTCTTGTAATCTCTCTGGAGCTTCAGTGTTAATCAGGTTATAAATTACTTTATTAATGAGATTTTCTTTTACTCTGTCAATTAAGGAACATGAAAATTAAATCAGAGTATTAAAAAATAATGTTTCAAAAATTTGTTCACTTTAATGATATTGCTTACATGATTTCATGTTATCACTTGTATAAACAAGGTCATTTATATAATTAGAGGTTTCGAATGTACGCAATTAATATTCATTAAATAGAATTATCATATCGATTAATTAATAACTTATTTGCCAACGCGATTTTATATTAAATACAAAAATTTAATTATGTGCTGATGTTCGTACCCGCTCCTTGTGGTGGTGGCCTTAGTCAACAGTATTCTTTGTTATAAATAATTCAATAGGTTATCGTAGATCTTCGTCTATTTTGTAAATATTCTGTCTGTATTACCGTGTATGACTACTGAGTAGTACTTTCAGCTACTTTTCAATACGATGCGCTTATCCCTGATTTAAACTTACATTTCCGCGGTTTACCTACACTCTAAAACCTGAAGAAATTGGGACAAAATTACGGTTGTCTATGAGGTTCCTGTCGTATCCTTTGAAACAAAGTTCCAAAGCATATTACCGATTTGCCGGACTGTAAGTTTAAGCGCTATGTTAAGCGGGTTTCGGTGTCAAAAGGCTATTATAGGGTGGATTAATATGTGAAGACAACACCATCGTGTCTTGAATTGGCACCTCTCTCTGTGCATCCACTTAAACGATTGTAACGTTTAATGTATTTTAAATGGATATATGTTAAAAAGATAAACCCGATCGAGTTTCTTACCAGTTCTCCTCGATGACTGGGTTGTTTGTCCGAACCGGCTGTAATTTTGGAACCTTAAGTACAAAACAGTTACTAATATAGTAAACTGAATATATTTAGCATAATTACTATCTACTTTTCTGTCGTACTTAAGTCGCGTCGTAAAATTACAATATTTTTTGATAGACCGAACCGATTTTAATGAAACAAAAACTAAATGTTACTCAAAGATATTCTTTATAATTTTCTTGAAAAGGTTTTATCATGAACGCATTACTTTAGCAGTGATGCGTGTTCAAACAAACAAGCAGACAAACAGTTCTAAAAATGATTGAAATGTATTTTATTACTTATTCCTAGACACCTGAAATATTTTTTGCACAAAAATCTAAAAAGTACAAACACGTTAGATTTACATTCTTATTATATGTATAGATACAGATTTCCCATAAGAAAGGTAACATATTTACATTAACACTCCTTCGGTTTGTCGCTACATGTAGAATAGGTTTCATTCAACCTTCCACGGAACTGTTTATAAATGTCAAACACCTCGAGTTAACTACACGCATGCGTGTCCATCTCCAAGCATATATTCACTCTCTTCCCATACCACAAAGCTCACTTTGATTTGTTTCATAATTTCCAAGTCGACGCATGCGCGTCTCCCAGGTTCCAGCGGATTTCCCACCACTTTCCACTCTGTTGCGAAGACATAAGGCTTTGTTCTAGATTAAAAATAACAGCGTCCTTTGTTTAATCAGCTGGTGTCCTCGATTGATAATTCAGTTGGACCGATGTTACCGTTCGGCGCAGCATCCGTGTGTGTAATGTAATTGTTTGAAAAAATTGTGTAAAAATAGTGTATGGAAGTGAAATATTCATATATCGTGCGGTCGTATTCGTAATTCACCCATTTGTAAACACGTGCAGTGGTGCGACGCGTTGTTATCAAATATTCAGTGGCTTGGTGCATAACAAATACGCAATAGATTACCCAAACAGCTCTGTAATTCCATTTTTTTTATTGCATTGTGTTTTTAAAACTACTTGATACTAAATCACTTATCTTACAGTTTGTACCTTAACTTTGAAAATCTAAATTTTGTTACAAAAACAACTCGTTAGACGTGTGACTTCAACCACAAAATACGTAAAAAAAATCATAAATTCCTGTCTTTAATAGCTTTTGCTGATTGAATAGATACGTTTTGAGTGTAAATTAATATATAACCATAGGAATTGTGTTATCCATTCAATATAGGAATAAAGGAAAATAATCCTTGAAAAATGTCATAAATTGACAACAAACGTGTTATAATAAATGACTTGAGTAATGCGATACACCGGTCAACCTTGTTCAATGCTTTAGCTAATCTTGTGATATATTTGTGTGTAGGGAAGCCATCTCTGACTTGCATCCACCTAATCGAATTAAGTGTATCATGGTCGAGATAAACTATAGCATTGTAAATAAATCTGTCATTTACTTATTTAAGCCTAGAATTTAGGGTTTTAAGTATGGTTTGTATGAAATTGAGGATTGGTTTTTTCTATATATTCGTAGGGACTGTGAAATGAATGATATTAATAATGCAGATTAAAATTTTAATTTAGTGAGGAAAAATATTGAATATGAAAATAAAAAAGAGATTTGCATACATATATGTACATAAAAATAATGATGGTAAGTAGGCATGGTATAGGAATCATTTACCCGTATAGTGAATCTTTCTTAGTTTATCGTACTTCGAGATCCTCTTGCCAATATCGTTGGTTTCTGTTTTAGAATTGCACTGTTATTATGCATATGTATTAGCATATATGCCAAAGTGTCATCGGAAGGCATATAGCGCTGATTTTAATTAGAACCCATAACCAGCTATTGTGTATCAGAAAGATTACGTAAGAAAAATAAAAAAAAAGCATTATTCTGTCACAATTTGTATTTGGTATCTGTTAGGCAGGCCGGCATGACAACGGCGAGTAGCGATGAGTAGTGTTTCTCTCGATGCTCGCCGTTGTTTTTAGTTTATAATGTACTTACCATCAAGCATAATGCAGTCACTTTTACGTGCTACAAGACAAAAAAAAAATTCAAAGATATTTAGTATTTGCAAAATAATAAAACTTATAAGACTACCTACGACACTACATTCAAAACTTTTAATTTGTGATATTCTTTATTCATTAGAATATGTATCTAGTAACAATGATGTTTGTCCGTAAACTCACGTAACGTCTAATGTAAATATTAAACCAGATGTAAATCTAATTTATAATGAAAAATATAGATCTTTTGAAGTTATGTCACGTCAAAACTAATGAACATATATCAGCATAAGTCTACGATCATGTTCAATTGATCATTTGCAATGTTTTTTAAATGAAAAGTGTAATGGACAGCGAATCGGCCGTGTATCGGCTAGTTACTAATAAAGAAAGATGAATACAGGTTGCAAAAAATTTATATATTGACTCACAGATGCCATACTTAAATGCTCCCACAATTAAAACAACTCGTATCTTAAAATCCATTAAACCGTTTAGGCTAGATAGCTTGTGAAACACTAGAAAACATTACCCTACTTTTGCGCGGTCGCGTAATTATTCAATATGATACGCCAATTAATAATACTTGTCAGATTACATACCATATTAATATAGATAACATCATAACCAAAAGTTCAATAGATTGTCTCTTTTCGGGTCCAGTAAACTCGATTAGAGAATAGTTTTGTTTTCGTTTTGTTATAGAAGTTAATAATGCCGATTCACTCAATCAAATTAAACACCATTACTTCGCAGAATTCTAGTACTTTTAGCTTCATTAGAGCTTCACTTTGCTCAGCGGAATGTTGCTAGTCATTAGCAGTAAAGATTTTACCATAATCTCGAGTCATTTTTTTTGTAAAACTGCCGGATAACTTTATGCTTTCAAATCTTTTTTGCAATTAATGGTGAAAACAGTCATCAGCGAAAAATTTACGATCAATCGATAGTCGCCACTGGTTGACCCTGAAACGCGATAAAAAAGGAGTGAGACACTGTGCCGCATTTGTTATCACGATGTTTAAAAGTATTATACTAACCTCGTAATATCTATAAATGTAAAGGTTATGATGATTCTTAATCTACGAATGACATCATCAATGAATCTATTCGCCTGAGATATGATAGTATCGTTGTCTTATATGTATGGCACCTGTTTTTCCTTGTTTGTACGATTGTACGTGATGCTACGCTACATTACAGATTTCAAATATAAGTTTTACCATCTATGGTTGACTTTATATTATTTTGTAGTAGTTTTATAGCTGTATTCTTTGTGATTTGTTTTTCCAAGATTATAGCTAATATAAAGTGTTATTTATAATTTTTAAGTGATCATATTCTAACATTTGGATGTAATAAAAATTTATAAAATACTAAATGTGCCCGCGACTTCTTGCGTGTGAAAACAAGTAAAAACAGCGATTAATAATCGTCATCCGAATGTATTAAGTCCATTTACTCATCTACTTGTTGTCATTAAAAGCACAATAACTTTTGATAGACCGAAGCGATTTTAATGAAACTAAGACTAACTGACTCGAATATATGCTTTATAATTTTCTTGAAGAGGTTTTATCATGAACGCAGTATTTTAGCAAGGTTGCGTGTTCATACAAACAGACATTTCTAAAAATGATTGAAATGTATTATATTACTTATTCCTAGACACCTGCAATTTTTAAAAAAATAAAGTAGTTAGTAGAGTAGTTAGATTTTACATTCTTATTATATGTATAGATAAGGATGTCTAAAAACTTTGTCATGTCTGAGTGGTTTATAATATTTACACAAAAACTAATTGAATTTATGATTATCATTTGAACTTCATTCAACGTTACTTTGCAGTTCCGTCTGGAATCGTTTGGCCTTTGCCGTTTCTTCTTTTCTTTGTTGCAATGAGACGTGGTAGTGGCCAATCAATTCCTACCGGAACTGCAAAGTAACATCCAATGAAATACTTAAAAATAACATCTTTGTCGATCAAATGCCATATGACGTTATGTGGTAAAGTAATGTATATGATGTAATCTCAATTTTTGTTTTTATTTTATGGTATTTAATAGCCTTTAAGTTTCAATTTATTTGAATAGCCTTTGATTAACCGTGACTGCAAAAAGACAAACTAAATGTTACAAGGAATAAGATAGAAAAACTTGTATTTTTATATTATAGTTCAGGTATAATATATTTAGGAGTTTTTGGCGGAATCTTGAAACGTCATGTAGTGGATTGATATATTTAATTTCTAATTTTGTATTATTTGACCCTATGTTTTGTAATATTAGTGGTGTTTCACGTAATATACTTTGGTTATTGTGAACAAGTGAATTGCATGAGAAATAATACCACGGGAATGGATTGTGACATGCCACAAAAATTCCCTGGAAAGTTCTAACAAGCGGGCCACCATTTTGTTAGAACATTGAAATGATCACAAGAAACTCATAATATCACTAACCTCTGACCGCGACTTCGTCCGCGTGGAATAGTTATTTTGGGCTAACACTAATTTTAACTCGCGACTTCGTTTACGTGGAAGGTGAAAATATTTTAAAAAATACGTACGTTAACCCCGACTTTGGAACATTCTTCATTGGTGCTCTACGTACTATTGGTTTAGCGTGATGATATATAGCCTAGGGTGGGTCAAAAAAATCGATTATTTTTTTTTACAAGTGACAAGGAAAAATGGGTTGCTAGACACCTTACAAAATTTCTCACCAAGCATGAGCTCTTAATTTTAATAGGAAGATCCTCCGCATCGCAGTTTTGTATTTTTTTCTCAGTCCAATAGAAAAAAATTCATACCTCATCATTTATCGATTGAACAGAAAAATGTTCCGAGAGAATTTTTTAGGAAATTTAATGCTCTACAAAAAAGGTAACTTATATTTTTTCCGTAAACCTCACCATTTGAAAGATATTAAGGATTTAATTTTGATTATTTTAAGACAAATTTCATTTTTGTTTATGAATTTTATAACTCGACAATAAGAAGTGACTTTTACAAAAAGCGCAATACAAATTTTTGTTGGAAATTAACTGCTCTATAAAAATGGTTTCTTATGTTTTGGCGATGAAATTAACCGTTCAAAAGATATTCATCATCAAACTTTCATGTGTACGGATTTTAAAAGTTTTTGATGAGATATTCGAAAAATTACAATTTATTTTATAATTTTTGAGAAAATTTACACGAATTTTGGTTGTTATCAACTGAGAAACTTCAAAATATTTTTTAAGTTTTTATTTATGTTTAAGTATATTTGTCTCCATTTAAAAAATAAATTGGACATTATTTATCGCTTAGTTAAATATTTATTAATAAAAAAAGCATAGTTTTCATTATACATATATTATGATATGTTTCAGTATCAGAGAAAAACAATGTCCAATTAGTTATAAATAAGTATTTTATTTCAATTTTCAAACAAGTTTTTGTTGCAAGTTGGGTAATTTTTTCGATGCTCTTTGACAACTTGCAATAAAAATTGAAATTGCTCTTCGTTTTTTGTTAAACATTGGTTATATTCACTTACTAATGCGACATCTCGCTCTGCCACATCATTAACAACTGTTAATTGTGCGAAAAATTCATATGAAATTTATAAATTAAATTGAAATTTTTCGAATATCTCATCAAAAACTTTTAAAATTTTCGACAAATGAGTTATCTAACATTGAAATAATTTAAAATCAGACCAGTAGTTCCTGAGATTAGCGAGTTCAAGCAAACAAACTCTTCAGCTTTATAATATTAGTATAGATTACCTACTCGACAATGGCAGTAATAATGTGCTAGAAGATTGGTTGCCAAATATATATATATATTCATAAGAATAAATTTAATTCATTTGATAAACAGTCGAACAGCCTTAAATAAGAGTAATGGATGTCCTATCAATTCAGGCAGGCGGGCTGTTAGTGTCCGTCGCTTTGTAAACACAATGGATCGTTTTCGACGCCATTCGAGCGAGACGTGACGTCATTCCCTTGTCAATGGACGCTAATGTCCGTCATGTTTACAGTTGAATTTTGAAGGTCATTCGAATTGTTTTTTATTTATTATTTTTCTTCTATACTTGCCTTGTAAATACTGATATAGTTTAATCCAAAAACGACACTGGATTGTAGGAAGTTTGTACACCGTTTCGGACTGTTTCCTGTACGGGTTTGGGTTCCTCCATTAAATATGTGAGGCGTATTTGCGAATTTTTTGACCACCTTTCCTCCCTGGTGAGATATGCTTTGACGCCCCCGCCCCCCACGTGAGATTTATTGGGATTCGGCTTGACCCTCTGCCCCCAAATACCTCACGTAATTATTAGACGCCCTCTTTACTCTTCGGAATTAGTTAAGAACACTCCCGGAAGAATGGATTTTTTACATGACCATTAAGATAATATTTCCGAGAGATTAAGACGTTCATGTAATTATTGATACTTGTGTGCGTAGTACCGTATTTTTTGTTTATCATTTAGTCATGAATAGGTAAATCACTGCTGAATAGGTAGACGAGTCTTCTTGTAACATAATACATGTGGGAATCTTGAACGTTTCTAATATTTTAATGGTGGTTTTGTTCGCCGCAGTTTTAAACTTTTATATCGGACTTCTAAATGAGATATTGTTATTGAATACATGCCTTCATTTCTTCAAACTTCATTTTGTGCAATAATTCTTAAACTATTTTATATTAAATAAACTAAAGATAACGTTTAATATGTAAACTTTGCAAAGCATGAAATAGGATGCTTTTTATTTATTGTTTATTTAAATAGGATATCAGGGTTGATCATAGTCATATTGTATAAGTAATTTCATATATGACTAGAGATATATTTAAAGTCATTTGCTAAAAGAAACGTGTAGTGATCTTTAAATAATCTAGAGAATTGGTCAGAACGACCCGCCCGTGTATCTTTATTTCCTTCCATAATATGACTAATATGAAGCTACGACGTATCCTTGAAAATATTTATAGCTGACAGTAAAAGTTAGATGTACCTAGAGTTGATTCTCATCCGAGTCTCCCCGGATCTATTATCCTAATCTGCGTCCCCACGGCAAGTCTAATTAATTAGCAAAAAAAGAAAGCCAATTTTATTACAGGGCACAATTGCCCAAGCACCGTTTTTGAAGTAAAGATTCTTACAGAAGGTCTTTGGCAATCTTTTTCTGTGACAAAAACTAGTGGGGGTAAACACGGTGTTGAGTAGAGCGTTGAAAACACTGGTTCTCGTCCGATCACAGAAGTTAAGCAACGTCGGGCGTGGTTAGTACTTGGATAGGTGACCGTCTGTGGTCATCGCGAGGCGTTGGCTTTTTGTTGTTGTTGTATTTTTTTAATGTACATGTTTTTCTGTAATACAAATATTTTGTTTTTATCGTTTGTCTTTACAACACACTCGCTTTGAACTTGGTATCAGTCATATGTTCAGGGGTTTTCAAGTTATTTCCATGCGTCAACACTAAATGACAGCAGTCCTAGGTATTGATGGAAATGAATTAGCATTACGGTCACGTTCAGACGAATCCCACAATATCACGTTCGGTTTATAATCGTCAAAGTGCATGTCAGGTGCGCACGCGCCGCGCTGTAATGAGTTATCGTTTGTCGTTAGAAATTGAATTGGCGTGCTGACGTCACGTCCGGTCACGAACGGACACGGGATTGTTGTCTATAGACACACAGATTTCGCAATATTTTCCATGCGAACCGGCCGGATGCGGGTGGTTATTTCGCCATGCCCGTTATGGTGTAAGCAGACATTGATTGCGTTATAAGAAGTTCAATTTCTAAACCGGAGGATCGCATGAAATACGTGAGTCATATTTATATATACTAAAAACATGTCCAACGCCTTGCTATGCATATATGTAATAGCTTTAATTTTTAATAAATATGTTAGCTTTATATTTCCTCGATATGTTTTGATTATAATTGAACTGTAGATGAACCCAGTGTGCACAAAAATTGAGACAATAGAAATAAAAAATAATCAACTTTAAGGACCACTTGCACGGGAGAATTAAATCCAGTTTTAATTTTAAGTTCAGTTTCGTTTTATCAAAATATATGGAACTGTCAGTCTTAAGCTGTAAATAAATTTTTAACACAAGCCAGCCTCAAGTATTTTAATACTGAGTGAACAGAACTTTCTAAGGTGTAGGTTTTGATTGATCCACAATCTTTAAAATGTTTATTTCTATTTCATAATATTTCAGAAAATGTATTTTTACTGAATATTTACTTGAACGCCAGTGCAGAGATGTAAAAATAATACAAGCATGAGCCTCTTGAAGACGTAATAAAAGAACGTTTCTTATAGCCGGAGCAATTTCACGTATCCTTAGATCGAAGGAAAAGTCAAAATGGCGAATCGATGACGCAACGATATATGTATCGAGCGCGAATGAGAAGGAAATATCCGTATACGAAACGTCTAGACTGAACGTCGCCGGACCGACCGTCTCTCTCGCAATATGGAGCGGAAATTATAATATTTGACTCAACATTTCGTGTCGTTTATGTTCTGTAATAATGTTTTTCCTGCGGATGACCAATATTATTTTCTCAGGGGTTCATTATAAATGCTTTAAGGATGTATTTGAATATTTTTTTAATTGTAATACTTTATAATATGATTAATGTGATTTTATTAGCCCCGGGGCTGTCCAAAATCATAAGGGTTTAAAGCTTCATGTAAATGAATGTGGATCTAGCGATGCACTGGTCAAGAGACTGTTGGCACCACAAGTTTTTAAAAAAATATTTCGTATTTGTTACAATATATGAAAAACTTGATTATTACCAATTATGTAACGTATTTTTTATAATTGCCTAAATATATAAAAAAAACATAACCCGACATTTTGAGATCTGGGTCTTAATAATCAGTCAGGGGTTAAGCATTGAATAAGTATTTTTTTATCATCTTTTGTTTATTCAGTTATCCTAGGGTTGTCATCCGTACTTTGTAATAAAGTATTGCACGTTATTTCAGGCAATTATACTCTACATTTATGACAACAATACTACAAATGATTTATTCCAGATAAGCATTTTCTCACGGCCTTTTTCGGGATAATATAGATTTAGGCTATGCCTCGAGAAGGCTATGCTCGTTTTTCAGGATAAGAAGGCATAGGGTACATTTTATCCAGAAAAAGTGTTGTTCCCGATACATCAATCAAATCTAATTAAACATGTGCAAAGTCGCGAACTGAACTTCAGTATGTACTTTACAATATTATTTACGATAATTCGACTTTTCTACTATTTATAGTATACAAAAAGTTGATCGTCACTTAGGACCTATTCACTCGTATGTCTTCACTAATATCTTACGATAGCAACCAATTCAATGTAAGTATTTGCTAAAAAAAATGACAACCCTAGTTACTCATACCGGAATAAAAAGCACATACATTCTAATAAAATCAGATGTTACACGTAATTAATTCAAAGTGAATGTAATAATCGACGATTCACCGGACGTACAAACAAATGTTCTATATATGTAATACGGTAGAATCAAAGAGCTTATGTTGCATTACTTTTCTACAGAAGTTCTCACGCCGGTCACTTTCTCGTATGCGAATGTTCTCACATTATATGTTCCATTGTTGTTTATTATTGTATATATTTTTATCTCACCCTAACGTACGATCTTGTTTCCGAGTCTTATTTATGTGGATTAAATTGTTCTAATTTCTCATGCAGATTTTACGTCTAAGATATATTTATTTCTTGATATTCGTATACGAGTGTGTAATGTAGCTTTCATAATACAATTGTAACCTGGTTTGGGACTTTGTAGGCGTAAATTATTATGTAAAAAACAATTTCCTTTTTTTATTATTCAAAAGGTTATTATTCATTGGTATCGCCTCCAGAAATGAAAACATGTATATATATGACTAGCTTCTGCCCGCGACCTCTTCGGCGTGGAATAGTTAGTTTGGGCTAACGGTAACACGCAGCGAAAGCTCTCAAAAGGGGAAAAAATGATTTTGAAACATTCTTCATTGGTGCTTCGCTCCTATTATTTTTACCCAAATATATAGCCTTTCTCGATAGATGAGCTATCTAACAATGAAAGAATTTTCAATCGTACCAGTGATTCCTGAGATTAGCGCGTTCAAGCAAGTAAACTCATCAGCTTTGTAATATGTACATATTAGTATAGATTCAAAACAAAACATGTTCATTTAGAGTTTTAAGTAGTAAAAGTTAAAGTTAGAAGAGAAAGTTAGAATAATAAGTAGAGTAATAAAGATTTATGTTGTTTCTCCTATTTTATAGCCAAGCATAATTGTAATTCGATTAAAAACTAGGAATAAATTAAATTTTAAGGCGTCTACGTTTCATGTTTCATTCGTATTACATTGTTTTAAAATCTATTACATCTTTATACTAATTACATCACTAGGTAAATTCTTTCTAGAATGTATCGAACAAACAATCTTGTTTCAGTCAGTGTTTTGGTAGTCATTTGGAGTCCACAGTGGCTTATTACTCAAAACACGACATTCTGGACTTCTGGACAATTTTTTTTTTCAAAGAGACAACTGCCGCACTAATAATGAAACCCCCTGTATGTAACTTGACGAACATAATTAACGGACAATTATCGTGTTCGAGATACAAAGTCGCAAAATTCAGACCAAGGCGAGGCGGCCTCTTAAACCATAACGCTATCTGTACAATCGAATACTAAAAAACAAGTCATTAACTAAAGAAAAGAATTGGTGATTATTTCCGTAACAGAAAGAAGAAATGCACTGTTTCTAGACCCACCGGTTTATATTGATCGTTGTCAATCAGTAAATCTTTGGAATTTAATTGAACTGACATCAGATGGGAACACTAATCAAAAATGTCAAATATTTTCCAATAAAACTGCAAAAAATATCACATACTCTATATTTATTTCTTTTTTTTTGTAAAATCAAAAATATATTTTTTTTAAATACCCTAATACATTCTTTATATAAATTATGTATGTTATTAGATAAGAATGTATTGTTAGTAGAAAAGTTCATAACACAAGTCAAGCCTTTGTTTATTCTAACATTATGTCAACCGCAATCTTGCCATCGTAACTCCGCAGCTAAACAATACCTAGCAATTAAGGTTTCCTATTCACCGGTCGACAAATTATTTCACAACACCGGTCGTTGCGAATGTCGTTGTTTGATTATAAACAGTGTTGCGTTAGATTTTAACAGTTGTATTAGTACATCTGTAAACTGGCATGTTTATGTCCTTGGTGACAAGTCAACATTCAATTAGGTTTATATGTCTATATGTTAAGTCTATATATTCTTTATGCCATACAAATATTTATAAATATAAAGACAATGATAGAGGTCTGTCGTTCTGCGTGCATCTCTTAAAAACTACTGGATAAATTTCCTTAATATTGTTGAAGTTATACTTCATTTGGCGCGTTAGGGAAAAATGATGAGAGTAAATTTTTACGATGCGCGCGCACACCGACATGAAAAACCGACACCCTGAAGTTAGCTATAGTCAACATTTTGTTTGTTTTTATTTGTTATTTGTATTTCTTTGTATTAAAACGTTCAATATATTACATACCTTTTTTCTATTCTTAGTGTCGTTTTTTTCGTTTGTAACGTAGAATAAAGCGAAAGTAAAATTTTTGAAAAGATTTTTATCTTGTTACGCCAAAGAAGTATAACTTCTAACGCGTGTACACACATACTTTTTTTTAGTTTAACTCGTCGAGAGATTCTTATTAAAAAAATATTTCAATAGCCAAAGTTATTATAGTTTTAAGAAACTATGATTTTTGTAAACACAACGCGTTCAGCGATATTAGTTTTCTTGCCTGGAGAAGTGGAGCAAACGGTGTGGTGCTTCTGTTTTTTCCTTTATATATAAAATATATCGTATCGATAATAAACAACGCAGACAAAGTCACGGGTAGTGCTAGTAATATATGTGGTTATATCACTTGGTTTCGATAAACTGTTTTAGCAAATAGATGATTTTTATAATGTTTTAAAGGGGAATAAACAAATGGTATAAATATTGTTTATAAAATACGAGTGATATGCGGTTAAATATTCCTAAAATGAGTGCCCGGATTTTATTGTGTTTGTTTTTTAATGAGGTCTCGTAAATACAAATTCTGCCAGTGTCAAGTCAGTCATGTGAAGTAATTTTGTTCTTCCATATTAGACTACTGAAACATGAATACGACACTTATAAGCACCATACTTTAGATAAATAGATATTTAGATAACGTATTTTTTCTTATATTGTCAACTTAACGCGGGGTGATTAGATTAACTAGATTTATGCAGACGAGTGTAAAGACAATGTTCATCGCTCGAATACTGTACTTTTTTTATTTGAAGCCGGTATATAAGTTATAATCCACCTGCATTTGAAGGTTTTTAGAACTCTTCAGGGAGTTTTTGTGTCATCTCAGAAGTCATGCTACATTGTACATTCCATCAATTTCACTTGTGCACAATAACCGAAATATATATATATATATATATATTACGTAATAATATATGCCACCAATAATACAAAATATAAGAGTCAAATAACACAAGACGGCCAATAAAATATAAAAGCTACTACATGACCGACTAAGGTCCCGACGAAAACTCCACGCGAGAATTTATGAGGCTTGGGAGTTTAACACGAAAATAATTTCATCGGTTGACTGTATTTTTCAAAGTGCTAAATATAGCGTTTACAAAACACAATCGTAATGAATTTTAACGGTGTGGTTTACCACAGAGGCACTTGTTTCTTAACATATTAGATAACATATTGCAAAACCCGTGTATAACAGTGAATGCCGGCCTTTACATTATAATAGCAGCTCGACACAAAAATGTAAATTGATTTAAACACCGCGAGTCGGTCGGCTCGCAATGGACTCCAACGCTCGCTACTTAATTGTCGTAAGATTTTTTAAACCTAATGATGACTAATTACTAGTCGTTTATTATTGTTACGTGCGTTAACAGATGTTGCAACATTAAATAGTTATGTTAATTTTGTTTTTAGACTTGTTTTTAATTTGTTGGACAAGATGTAGGTTAAAAATGTAGTAAACATACCCGCGTTTACTGAAAAAATGTTTTATAATTAAAAACATACGTTTCAAAGTATAATTTATACATTATAAATGCCAATTTTTCAAGATATCGAAGTTATAAAGTATAATAAATCCGATGTAAAAGAATAAATTGAGTTATCAACATTTTTAACCATTGTACTCATATAAAACTAGCAAACGCACGCGGAATCGTTCGCTCATTACAATATAAAATTTAACAACAAGAAGATACAAAACCAGCGACACGTATTGTATTGTAGTAATTATTGTAGAATGAATAGCATAGTGTTATAAAATAGTACTTATCTATGCCAACTTACGTGACGATGAGTCAAACAGTGGAGTTTATCCATCTCAGATATAATTCTTTTTAAGGTTTAGTAATAAATTTGATTGCGATTAATAAGTGAGATTCGACTCCTTATGGTCACTTTTGTTTTTGTGATCAACAACAGATATGATGGTGTTTTATTAACATTTATAAGTTGTTTTATACTGTTTCTTGTACATCGTTAGGTAAAACTCAAATAACGTTACGTATACCAGTTCTAGTATAGATATATTTCTTAGTTATTTATGTATTGTCTACTTATTTAAATGAAGTATGAGGGAAACAAGACGATTTCAAGTATTGCGTTGTCGACAAATCACAAGATCTCTCTACCATCATACCATTGCCAGAAAATTGATAGAATATAAAAAAGTATGAGACAAAAACTAGATTTTAAAAAAACGTCGACCAGCTTTTATGCGAAATTTTACGGGTGTGGCACGTGGCCCCCTGACCCACTTGCCACTTATTATATTGACCCACCCTAATGAATCAATCGATTGAATCGCTTTTATCTTAACGCTAAAGAGATACGATAGCCTTAATACTTAGACCATTCGACTCTATCTATAATGTATCTGCTGATTTGAACTTCGGCTTCTATCAAGTATCTTATTCACGGTAAATTCAATATTATGAGATAACTTAAATACTTGAGACATAATATCGTTGTTTTGAAACTCCGTTTCCCTGAAAACAAGTCCTACATTAAAAGTAATATATCCATATAAAGTCATGAAAGTGGCTTGCCATATTTGAACGTACTTTTTAAAATCTTTATAAGGACTAGTGTTTAACATTAATGTCACCTGCATAGGAACTGACGATGTGGTCGAATATGGTTATGCGTCAAGAATAGATCGACTGACTCTGAAATAGGACCGTAACTTAAGGGTTGTAGTTATTAGAAGGTGGTCATTGGAAAATATCATACTGCGTATGTACTATATGTTTGTGTATATTATATATACATATAAACATGATCGATTCTGTCATAAGGTGAAAGGAAAGGAAACATTCTATTAGGCGCTTTAATAATAGAGAATATTAATGGACAACACTGTTATTCTCATATTTCAATATTTTATTTGCGAGTAAGTGGATAATTTGAGTTACCTTTTCCGATAGGAGGTTCCATGTTCGGACGCACAACTGCTAGATATATACATATATCTTAATATACAAAAATCAAGTGTCATGATGTTTGTCTACGATGAACTCCGAAACTACTCAACCGATTTTCATGAAACGTTGGCATTTGTGTATAATTTAATTCAACTTGAGAGATAGGATAATTTATATTTCGATTAATGGCCTCTATATTTATTAATTACAAATTAAATGGTTATCAATGTTGATTATTGTTATTAATTAGTTTAGTCAAACTCGAACAGATGGCGCTTTAAATTAGTTTGTTGACAGAAAACTGTAGGACCGACTGTTATAAATATCTCATAGATGACGCCACGCAAATACTTTATCACAATTTTAAGTCAACATGTAATAACTGAGCCACAGCAACGCGTGGCCGGGTGAGCTAGTGTACAGGGAAAGCAAGGGACGCGATATAATCGCCTCTCGATCCATCTTGAAATTAACCTCGTGCTTGCATAATATATTAAGGCATCTATTTTCCTTAAGATTAAGTATGTTATAGTTACCGATCTCTATCGCCTATAAGCTCGCTTTAAATACGTGCTTGACAGAATAATTTTACAGTTATCAGCGAATCAGGTTTTAATTTGTTCTTATATGAGCATAAAGGTGAAGATGTTCCGGCCGAGCATATGCACCGTTATTTGACGAATTCCACGGATAACTCGTATTTTTGAAGGCCTTGGGAACTGTGTCGGAGGCCACTTGTATATCGTGTTCAAATTTTTATGTATAGTTCCTGATAGATTATCATATTTTTCCTCGTATCAATATCCGAGTAAAATTTAACAAATATCATTCCAACTATTTCTTCAAAAGTAAATATATTCCTGTATTACTTTATTCAGGACAGCAATTCATTTTCAATAGGTATGGAAATCGGAGTGCATATAAATATACTTCTTTATTTGTCTTTAGTAAATACTCTCGTCTTAAAATCTGTTAGTCGTTATTTATTCTATACTAGCTTCTGTTCGCGACTTCGTCCGCGTGTAATAGGTACTATGGGCTAACGCTAACACTCAGCGCGGCGGAAGCTCTCAAAAAGAAAAAAAACTCGATTTTGAAATATTCTTCATTGCTGCTCTCCTCCTATTGGTCTTACTTAGCATGATGATACCGCGGGCACAGTTAATAACTCTTATAACGTATCAACATCGTGTTGGTACTAAGTCATATTTCTTAAAATATCAACACTAAATTGGGAATATAATTAAATACATAATATATAAATAATTAACTCGTTATTTTGCTTCCATCTTATCTAAGAAATAAATAAGCCAATTACACTGTTACGTACCTAATGTTTTAAATTACTCAACGTGACATGCATTTATTTGTGATGACCTTTTAAACATTACTAGTAGATTATTGATAATAAGGTGTAATTACGAATATGTACCGTATCATATAAACGATAGTGAAAATGGAATCTTCGAGAAGTTCTCGAACTAGCGACTCCCCGGGGGATACCATGAACGACGTCTACGTGGCCTGGCGTAAGTAAAGAAACTTCTAGAAGAAGCTTTGTCCTAACATTTAGTAGAGGACTACTAGTCTTACACTCAGTAAAAACTAGTTAACATACTCGCTTTGCTGTTGTATGGAAATAATAATATGCATCTTATAATTTTATCCGCGGTTTGGATTCTATAAAAGTCATTATGACAAACACTTACGTTCCTTTCAATATTGAGGATTTTTGAAGTGAGACTTCTTATGGCATTGTAGAGAAAAATTTTCGTTACGCGTTAAACGTAAGGTAGGTATCTATTTATGTGTATTTGCTAAGTATAAGTGTCTGCCTGGGTGTAGGAGTATACCAAAATTAGTAAATATATAGTTAAGTATTTATACTACAGGACTTCGTATGGTATATAGTTTATGAAAAATCTCATATATAATTTAACTAGCGGGCCCGGCAGATGTTGTCCCGCTCTGATTATAAAACAATCCTTGACAAATTATATACCAAAATGTTCCTCATGAATCACTTTATGCACTGGTGAAAACTACATGAAGATCCGTTAATTAGTTTTTGAGTTTATCGCGAACAGACAGACAGACGCGGTAGAGGACTTTGTTTTATACTATGTAATCTATATATATATATAAGAGATTCCCACCTATATATTGACTCATCACGATATCTCTGGAACCATAAGGCGTAGCGACTTGAAATATGGTAGGAATATTCCTTTCGCCGAGTAGAGGTCAGCTAAGAACGGATTTTACACCCACAAGGGGGGTTGCGGGGGGGTAATCAGGGCGGGACAACGTCAGCCGGGCCCGCTAGTGTTACATATAAGCCAAAGAAGTTTCACTTCTTTTTTGAAGGTGGTAGAGGCACGCTGTAGCTATTACTAGTTTCAGCATGAATGGGTCGGCTCGCCCGGGGTAGTACCACCCGACCAACAGATCCCCGACGTGAAGTAACAGTGCTTGCATTGTTGCGTTTCGTTCGGTCAGTGAGAGCGCCGGAGGCCCACCTCCTTCTCCCCTTTCCCTTCCCCTTTCTCCTTTCCCTACCCCTCCCCCATACACAGGCTGGCAACGCACTTGCGACTCCCTGGTGTTGCTAGTGTTTATGGACGGTGGTGATCACTTAACATCAGGTGACCCACAAGTTCGTTTGCCTGCTTTTGACATTTAAAAAAAACAGACTGGTACACGCTCTGTTTTTTTTTTATAATTGCATCAGTAGCTCCGGAGTTTACCTCCTATATCTAGGTTCGCAAACTTGATGTTAATGTTGAATTTATGCTATAAGGTGCAGTAAGATCATTTCACTGCCTCAAGTGCGTCAACATATTTCACTACAATATAACAAATGAAACAAAAACAAGTATGTGTGTACATATGTACGCATGTAAGAAGTTATACTTCTTTATCTTAAAGAAAATGATTAAATGCAATATTTTAATTAAAAAATGGCTTTAAAATTAATTTTCTATATATCTGTTTTCAGAATCAAGTAGGATACTAAAAAGAAGTAGAATAAACTATTTATCAAATAATAATGTGATAATAATAATTAATAATGTAAACAAATAAAAAGAATAGATACCGACAGTTAATCTCAAATCACTTAAAAAGGTGTATAATATAAAAATATCTCTTTTATCATTCGTTTACTCATAATAAATTATCATTCGCCACTATTTGCAGTTTAAAATCACACACAAATACACGTTTATATTTATGTATGAATATAATTTTTTATCTCCACTGATATATAACGCATGTTGTAGATTCTATGTATTTGAATAACTACCTTGAATATAGTTATCAGTTCTCGCAAAAACTTTACAGCCAAATACTAACCAACTTCATGGTGTCGCTTTTAGGCGTCGGTGTGCGCGCGCATCGTAAAAATTCACTTTCATCTTTCCTAAACGTGTTGAAAGAATTATAACTTTAAAAAATATGAGTTTCATATAGGCATTGGAATAACAAATCTATTAACAATATTAATTAAGTATAAATTACACAAGGACGAAACGAATTGTTGGGTATGGACTTTTTGTACTAGTTTTGTAATAGTAGGTAACTTAGTACTCGTCTAGCTTACTTGCTTGGATTGGACTATTACTTGTAGTTAAAAAATCTATTGCAAACCATCCATTTTGTTTTTTGTTCAAGCAATTGCAGTTAAGACACATTTTAAAATTTATCTTGTTGTCATCTTCAACTGTGTAATCAATTAGCGTCGGTGTTGCTATAAAATATTAGGTAATAACATTAAAAATATATATGACGATAGATAACTTAGCTAAAGAACTAATCGAGATAATATTTCGAAAGGTTTTATTGAATCAGTTCACATTTATTAGTTTTACTTTCAGTTCCTATTATTTAATTAACATGGTATACACATTATATTATGCGTATGTTATATAACTCACGTTTAAAAACTCGTACGAAGCCTTCGCAATTGGTCGTACATTACACAATGCTATAGTTGCATATCAATGTTTACTTTCGCTGTCTCAATTCACCGAAGAATAAAGAACGATACATATGTTTACAACTCATTTTAGAGTTCTTCTGTCTATGAATAAACAATTTATAAGGTATTAGAAAAAAAACAATAAGGTATATACGACAAAGGTACATCTAGAAATGGATCATGATTTTTATGAATATCAAGCCACGACCTTATAATGTGATGCTGGAAATCATAAATGCTCTAACAAAAAGTAAACGTATTCTACGACAGAATCTATTATTTGAGTAAAACATCTTGAACAAAATCTATAAATGTGTAAAAGTAAAATTAATTCCCTTTCACAATTTTGAATTAAATAAAGCATTTTTGTCACAGATATAGCTCTAATCAGTCGACATCAGCATAACAATTGAAAAAAATAGGTAATAAAAGGTGTCCTAGCCCAGGTACACTGAATACCAAACGACGAATCTGAAAAAACATTATTACAAAAAAAGGTGACTTTAGTCTCCAACTGAAGAAACATCAGCTGCAAAAAATGTTACTCCAGTCGGCAGTTGTAATAAGGGAAATATATTATAATTCATTTGAATTAGCAAAATACCATCACCAAATACTTATCCGGCACAACTGTCCTTACGCTTACCTTTGATAGCGATAAGTAACTTTTTAAAACGTTCAGTTGAAACATCGTGAACAGTGAGCCATTTACAAGCTCTAACACTAATTTGATAAAGGCATTATATATTCTGGAGTAAAATAATATAATGATATGTAAACATCTAACAGTGGACTGGAAATCATTTAGCAGATCAGTTATACAAATATTGTCATGCTTTGAGGCATAACAAGAATTTGCAATTTGCAGTAATCGGAGAGCCAATAGAGGACAATGCGAAATATTTGGAGAGCCTAATAGACATTGCGATACGTTTGCAATAATACTATCTTTTTTTTTCAATGTTTTTACCTCTAAGTGTTGTGGCTTATTTAGGGCTATATCAAGTAGCGGTTTAATAAAAATTGACAGAGAAACCTGCCTCGTGAAGCCAACTCGTTCTTGACTTGATTCTTCATTCGGGCAACTCACCCGGCTATTGTTTCTGATACAATGCAATGTCGACACACTGTCGAACAGTCGAATTTGCAAACCGATGCCGTTTTGCCTGACCTGAAAGCTAAGTAGGTGCAATGACGTTTCGACACGCGACTGGTCATGGCTTAAAATCAAGTGTTGCATAACTTTCCATACTAACTTGTTCAATCTTAATAAATATATTAATTTTTATTGCGCTATTAGAACTTTCAGGGCATTTTTTGGTAGCTCAAACTCTTCAGCTTTATATATTAGAAGAGGGTGGTGACATTATTCTTTTCAGAGCATTTCCTTATAACTTTATTTAGTCCCTACCTTTAAAACCTCCTTATATAACGTGATGAAAGGGTGATGACATTATTATATTTATTTATTTAACTTTTCAGATGAAATGTTAGAAGGCGAGGGCGCGGGACTGGCGGCCCGCGTGGCAGAGTTGGAGGTGCGGTGTGCAAGACAAGCTGAAGAACTTCTCTGTCTCCGGTCTACCCTCGCTGATGCATTGCGGAGGCTCAACGCGCTCGAAGGCCGAGCACCACCACCGCCGACCGCTCACAGAAACGGTGCTTACATAGGTTCATACTCATCCATCATTAATGGACATAATGTTGGCGAGGAATGTTAGAGTTACAAAAGAGGAAGAATGTTCATCACATCTTAGTATAAGTTTCCGTATTTCTCATCATTATTAATGTCACACTCCCTAAAGGCATGTTTTACAAATGTGAAACACGATCATTTGAAACTGCTTCATCTAAAATACTTTTTGCTTACAGTGAACATAAGTAAAAATACTTTATTTAGGCACTAAGAAGGCGCTTATGAACGTTAAAATTACCACCGGTTCGGACAAAACAACACAGTGGTCACGAAGAACCGGCAACAAACTCGATCTGGTTTATCTTGTAAACGCATATATATTTAAGACAACGTTACAGTCGTTTTTAGTGAATGCGCAGAGAGGAATCAATTCCAGACGTCACCATCGTGCACATATTGATCCACTCTATAATAGCTGTTTGACACCAAAACCCGCTTGACTTGGCGCTTAAACTCACATTCCAACCGTTAATATGCTTTAAGACTTTGTTGTAAAACCTAACACAATTACCTAAAAATCTGGTACTGGTTTTACATGGGACGACCAGTTAGTCACAGTTTCACGTTTCACACAAACGTGTAGTCCTTAAAACGTGTACTAAAGTTAATATATATGTATTAACAAGCCACCCTTTCACTGTCCTCGGACAGTTTTTTACTGAGAGACGCCAAACGAATGACGAAATCGTTAGGTTTAAACAAGGTTCTTACTGACGTTGATCTGTAAAGTCTCATATATCCGAATTTGCTCAATAGAAGTCCTCGAAAGTATACTTTTAAAGTGAATATTAAAAAAATACTAATAATTACTATCCATAGTCTTACTTAATATGAAGGGACGATATAGTTGTACGATTACACGTACATTTCATAAGAAATTTTATTTGTATGTTGCCCCACTTATTATGCGCGAATCAGCACATTTGAATTGAATTATATTTATAGAATTCTTTGATAGTCAATCGCGTTCATGCACTCAATTAGTTAGTACAAAAACACTATTCTAACACAGTAATAATATAATTGGGAGCTAACAAACAACAGTATTCCCACAAACGGACACCCGAAACATGTAAAGCAAGGACTTGCTTCTCACCCCTACATTAACCGCAAAGAATAACACACGAACTAAAAATGCATATACATTACACATATGTATTTATATCTGTGCATAATTAGATGAATATGTAGTTAACTAGATTTCATTGCGGAATTGTACTTACGGCAGCAAGTCAAGGTTCAGTCATTTTGGCATTTATTTACTTGTCGCCCTTTCGGATCACTGTCTTCCACGATCGGCACAACACTCAATAAAGCTTGGCCTTCAAGTCTATAGTAACTCTGTAAAAAATACGCAGGATAACATTTGACGTCCAAAAGCCGATGAGTGTTAAACCTTATCAGACATCTTAAAACTTTGTGTTCATCTTCATCAAACTAAACATTATTATGTTTAAAATCAACATTATAATTAAAGACATATATCTTTTCAGGATCAACAAGTACACCGACCAGAGAACTACGGTTGAGACAACCCTCCTACCGTGAGACCGCTAAAAGGACGTCCAGTTATGGATCCAGTGCATCATCACTACCGCAAAGGTAAACTATTTGCATACAACAAAATTTTAAACAAAAAAATAAAACTGACTTAAAAAAAATCTATTCTAGAGCATGATCTATTCTGACCAGAGTCAAGTAGGTACCTACTTAGTCTTAGATTGGCATAAGCGTACCAAATTCTATAATTTCCTATACGATTTTGTGGAGTTTCCTTGACTATCTTCAAAGTCCAAGGTTCAATGCTAATACCACTAGGCTCCCGCCGTCGACGAACCACGCGGCGGCGACGGGTAGGCGATGACCTCCGGCCGCCGAAGATGGGACCTGGGGGCGATGGACACGGGCATGTCCGTCGCCCGGCCAGTTATACTGCACAGGCCCATATGATGGAGGCGCATTGTGCCGATGCGGTACTCCCACAGTTCGTCAGGGGGATCTAACACTGACTCCATCTTGACCCCTTAGACCGTAGTCGGGGCTCCGTAGAAGGGGCCGACACCTGTCCGGGGAGCAGACAGTGTCGATTAGGCAGTCTCTTCTCCCCCTGGCGAAAGGTGTAAGAAAATACGAAGGGGTTTTGGTCCGTGCGAATCGGACATAACCCATCCTCAGTTGCCCGGTGGGATGGACATTCGTTAGGGACCTCACCATGTAAAAAAATGTTCAATGCTAATGAAATGAAAATGATACTTCTTTGAAAATGCCCCTGTCCATTAAAAAAAAGGTTATCCAAATAGGTTTTTAAAGTACGAAGTAACAAACATTAAAATAAATACGGCCGAATTGATAATTTTGAAATCGGGCAAAAATCCATTATTAATCTGTAATTTCTTATATTTAATTATATTACAATGTATGTTAATTAGTATTTTAATGAAGCTACGTTTTCATTTCATTCAAAGTGATGGATAGGTTATATAATTGTTTCTAACGAAAACTTAATTACTCTATTAGTCAACTCATTTATAATATCACGTATAAATTATTTGAAACCGTCAATTTGATTTAAAGAGCATAGATTAGCCGATATAATTTAAAATCGTACATAAATTATATTTAGCATCTGTAGAATTATCCAACGAAGCATTCACAAGTCACAATTTATTAATATTAAGCTTTCGAAAAGATTTATGACGAAACTATAATAAATAAATTGGAAATCCGGAGTATCTATCCGTGATTTCTAACTTGTATTTAATACAGTTGTGAGTCTTTTAAAGGTGTAATGAAAACTTTGAATCTATTTCAGACGAGGTCCTCAACACCAATCGACAGGATCATTGCAGTCAGATTCTCCAGCATCCTCGTCATCTTTATCTCCCGCGCCATCTCCGTCGCCACGCGCAACTCCTGCACCGCATCACGCACCGCAGCCTCCTCAACCTTACAGGTACCTTTAGGCTCAAACTTCAACTACCGGCGATCAACATCAATATTGATAGACTAGGGTCGACTGAGAAAGGTTGCAAGTATATGTGATGTCGGATTGTCGTCTAGGTAGATTTAGGTGACTCCCGCTAAAACGATAAAACAAAATAATGCGAGGTTGTTCTGGCCTAATTGTGGATCAAATAAACTTTAGTTGTTTATTCAGTACATTTTGATTTAGTTATCTACCTAATAAAACAAAATCTGTGAATATTTCTATATTGGCAAATTGGTCTCGAGATCGACCGTTTAAGCACTCTTGATTTAGGGCAACTAAACACTACAGGAGAACTTATACCAATTTGTTTTACTTATATCACGGCTTGATGTTAAGAAGCTAACGACTCATCGACAGAAATCACAGTCACAATTCTTTTTCATATGAATAGAAGCAATTTCCGTACTAGAGGTCAAATACTACTATCTCGCTGTCCAACAGAATGCACCACTTGTCGATGCACTTGATTTGGTCTTTTGAGATGTAATTCGATAGCCCGCGATATGTAAGTAAGCTGTAGTAAGGTAAGGTAAGTAAAAGTAAGGTTTTGTAGGTGGTAGAGCCACGCTGAAGCTATTACTGGTTTCAGCATGAATGGGTCGGCTCGTCTCTGGTACTACCACCCTCTCATAGAAAAGTGGCGTGAAGTAACAGTGCTTGTATTGTTGCATTTCGCGCGATCAGTGAGAGCGCCGGAGGACCACCTCCCCTTTCCCCCTCCCCATCCCCTCTCCCCCCTCTCCCAAACACAGGCTGGCAACGTACTTACGACTCTCCTGATGTTGCAAGTGTCTATGGACGGTGGTGATCACTTAACATCAAGTGATCCGCCTAATCGTTTGCCTCCTATAATATATATATATTAAAAAAAATAGTTTTAATTAATACATTTACTATAAGGCAATGTATCATCTCTGTAATACAGTTGTATTACCACCTCCTAATAAAGTATATCTTGCTATACTAGTAAGAGAACAATAAAATTCAAGAACTAACAGTTTCTCTTCGAAAGGACTATTTTTCAAATGTGTACATTTAGCAAATTTAGTTTCTTATTAGAATTCCCGTCGGTCAAGTAAATATACGTATAGTAGTCATTGGAATAACCAAATCCAACTTGAGAAGTGTTACTACTCATGTATTTAAAAAAGTTTATTAAATATGTAAAATTGTAATACCACGATATCAGAAATTGTAATTCTAGGAGAACTGATAATAAAATAAACAGCATAAAGGTTTACACTTTGATCTGAATATCGATCACTAAACTTAAAAATGCAAGGAAAGGTCTATAGAAATTGAGAACAGGCATAAACTCTTAGGAAATTAAAAAAGTAAGTATTTGGTGATAAAGATGAAATAAAAATAAATATAATTAATTAATGTTGTATCTATTATTATTTTCATAGGTATTATTCGATTGTTATTTAAGTTTGTAAGGTCATGTCTCAAATTCGTGTTAATCTTTTCTATTCAAGTTTAACATAGTTATCGAATTAGTTTGAACTATTATGTTGGTTCGATAAATAGGGCTTAAAAAATAGTAATTAAAAATGAGAGATGAAATTGAAATGGAATGAGAACAAAACGGAGAAGCTGAGAGGATAAGAATAGTGGAGAAAGGGAGGATAGTGGTAAATAATAAGGGGGCATAACAGTACGTATGAATAAAGAAATGGGTCATCTTTTAATCCAGATAGCACGCGTAGGCCCCGTTGTAAGTCACTTTTGCGAGCTATTACTAGAACTATAAAATAAAAATATATGCACAAAAATCGGTCTGATATCCCACTGCGTATTCATATGTTTAAAAAAACTAATCTATTCACAAAAACAAAATTGAAGTGTCTTTTTGTAATGCTAAAATAACAGTTTTTTTTATTAAATGGATACGAAAATATATACGATTCTTTATAACAAAAAAACAATTGTCAAAATTTTTGTCTCCTTGTTCCGGCTAAGCTCCGATACGGTTGGACCGATTTTGACGGGACTTTCATTAGCAGATAGCTGATGTTCTATGGTGTAACTTGTACTTTTATTTTAGACCAAAAACATTGTGTTTTCATGCATATATAATAAACTATACAAGCAGGAACCAAAATTACACGCAACAAAATCTTTTTTAGTAAATTCCACATACTTAAAGTCGCAGGTAACTTGAATAATTAACAATAATATTAAACTAATTAACATTTGAAGCGGCACGCGCTCGTTTATTTAGAATATGTTAGACATAACCCGCTTTTTTTATTTAGTGTTAGACTGGCGTTTGGCCTCGAACTGAGATACCACCTGATGTTAAGTAATTACGTAGTTGTTCACGGTCGAAGACACACGGTCAAAAACGGTTGTCAAATGTATCTATTGTGACACATCAGTAGTCGCTCAGGAACTGATTTATAACTGTAAAATCTCAATTAACCACGCGAATACTAAAAAGTGATCCACCACTTCATCATTTTTTTACTTAAATTAACGTTCAATGTAGAATTCGATTTAATTTCACGGATTTAGAATTATCAAGAGGAGAGGAAACAAATATAATGAACTAGTCATTATCCGTTCTAACTTATCTTCTGCTATGGACCCTATCCGTGTTTGCGACCTATTTCTTTGTACTTCATAGGTTTTAGCGTTTGACCATAATATCACCTGATGCTAAAGACGGTGTGGTTTAAGATAGTAAACACTATAAACCTAGAGAAGGCACTGTCTCTCAAGTGCAACTGCCGAAACACACCAAACACACCGACAGGCGCTTGGCGATTGATTTTCCACGTGGGGGTAGTAACTAGTTAGGTAAGCTTAGAAAATGGCCTACCATCATAACATTGCATTGCAATGTATACATCGTGGGGAAGCCTGAAGCCGAGAAATGTTCTTGTATTACCGCCGTATATTGCGAAAACATATAACTGTGGATTTCTCAGAGTTTGAAATCAATACGTCGTGGGCCAGCGTGGTGATTGTGTACAAACCTTCCTTCGAGAAGAGGCCTGTAGCCCTACATTGGGTATTTTACAAGTTGATGACTTAATCATTAAACCAATAAGACGTACGTTGTTAAAGGAGCCAGTTACAATAACGATTTTTCTCCGATAATTGTGTTTCATTTCACAATGTTTCTTACGTTGTGGCAGTAGAATACGCTTTTATTCTCAAACCTACAGCTTTAAATCGAGTCAACGGACTTAACACCCTGTTTTTTTACTAATCTTTTTAATTTATTTTGTAACGCGTGTCACATATCAGTTAGTCACCACACCCTTTTTTTTTTTTTAACGTGGGGAAATCCCTTATGGATACCCACCCTCCCGGGGGAGAGAGTGGGTTATGTCCGACTCGCACGGACTAAAACCCCACGGTGTACCGACAGACCGTTGTGTGGGGGCGGCAAGGGATCGTTCAAGCTAATCAACCTTGTAGAGCCGCGACCACGGTCCGCCCGGCGGAAGGAGACCGCTGGGCTCCTACCTATAAAGGGACAGACCGGGTACACACCGGCTGTCCCCCCTCGTCCGCCGGACCTGTGCAATGAGGAGATGGGCCCCCCGGCCCACACCCTCAGGTCCGGCTACGGTGGCGGGAGGAGTTGGGCGAATCGCCGCCTCCTCCCGCCTGTCCTCCTTTGGCGGAGAGGGCCACTTTGAGGATCTGCCTCGCGGGCCCTCTCCGCCTCCTCCTTCTGCGAGATGACGTCCTCGCAGAAGGAGGACATCGCTCGCCACGCCGGTTCGCTGCCGAGCATGGCCGAGACATCGCTCGCCACGCCGGTTCGCTGCCGAGCATGGCCGAGACCACGCTCGGCAGCGACAAGTCAGGTCCTACCGCCGCTGCCAGAATGCGGCGCTGCTCCCCCCACGCAGCACACTCAGACAGAGTGTGCTGCGCGGTATCTTCGTCAGCGCCGCACTCGTGACAGGCGGCGGTCGGCTCCCTGCGTGCGATCCGGTGCAGGTACCACCCGAAACAACCGTGTCCGGTGAGTACCTGCACCAGTCGGAACGTCAGGGAGCCCCACTCCCTATCTAACCACGCCCGCAGGACCGGGCGGACGGCGTCTACGGTAAACCGCCCGAACCGCTCGTCCGCCAGGTCCTGCTGCCATCTTTCGACGGCGTCTGCTCGGAGACGCCGTCTCTCCGCCTCAATTTCCCTGGGAGCCGGAGGCTCCCCCCTTCGTTTTCTCGCCGCCGTGAATTGGTACACGGCGGCGAGAACTCCTGCCTCCAGCTCCCAGGGTAGGGAGCCGGCGAGCGTGAAGGCCGCCGCAGAGGACACCGTCCGGTACCCTAGTCACCACACCCTGTAGCTATCTATTACTACTGACCTCAAACAAGACAATACTTCTGAGGTCGAAACAGGCTTTGATGTCAAAAGGCTATATAGGTAATAGTATATGTGAACGATGGTGGTGTCTGAAATTAACAAAAACAGCGAAACACAGTTGAAACTAATGTACTTTTATAGAAATATGCACTTTAAAAAGATAAATACGATCGAGTTTCCTATCGGTTTTTCTCAATGAGTGGGTTGTTTGTCCGAACCAGTGGTATATTTGCCGTATATTCTCATTCTCAGGGCCTAAATTGAATAAAGCATTTTTGATTTTGAAGTGTAGGATGGTAGCGTGTCTACACCCTACAGGATCGCTACTATTACACATCTGGTAAAAACCCACCACTGCACAGTGACCCCGTTTAATACGTTATTTTTCGGAATCAACCAGTCTTTATCCAGCTGTCAAGAGACTTGCAGTCCGTCATAATATAGACGGCAGTTAATATTGTGGATCTCTCATTGGTCCCAGTTGTTTTTAGATTGTACTATACTCACCATGAGATACAGTGCAGTCCTGTTGTCGTGCTTTGATAAATGTGTCGTTACATTTCAAAATGAGTTAGATCCCATTTTAGGCGTTCCTAAAATTTATATTATTTTTCAAAACCTTGCTTGCAAAGTATGAAGATCATTAAAAAAATTAATAACCTTACGGACAGCAAAATTTCAACTTCGTTCTCAGTGTATAAAAACTGGATATCTTCGAAAAATTAAACATGTTATATGAACGATTAAAATTGGATTAGCTCATTTTAAAATATAATGACTTAAATAAAGTATTCTGTTTTCACACTTTTCAGTTATCGTATAATATTTGCGTGTGTATTTCGATTACATTGTCCTAATAATAACGCATTACGGATAATCGACAGCAGAATAATGATCTCTTCTATAATTTGCTGTACATTGTTGATTATTACAATAATTACCAAATTTAGACCGTTGAAGAAATTGGCACGACACGTGTCTCAGTGCCTGTCGCCAATTACATCCTTCAAGCCGCAACGAAATTTGCACGACTTCAGACTTCATATGAGTAAGGTTGTTTTACAGATTTGAGATACTATCCCATCACCCTTCATAAGTATATTTTGTGGTGCCGCTAGTATGATGTGTTACACAGTAGACCGCTTGTAGACGCGTAGTGCTTGTCTGTAGATCTCGGAACAACTCCACGTCGAGCAACCAAAGTGTCTCCCCTGGCGTGAACCTGACCAAGAGGTGGAATTCAACAGGTGATTTCAATGCGCAAGGACTTATTTGCAATAGCAGGTCAGTGGGTACAATGGTATTTACAAATTTTCTCGTACAAAATTAGTGTAATCTATGTAAATTGTAGTATTTATAATATCAACATCAAAGGCGGTAGAAAGGCTAATTGACTAACAAATTTGATAGTAATTACATATTAGTCAAATAATCTTTTCACCGTCAGTATAATTATCGATCAAGATCTGCGAATATTTTAATTCGGTGAAGGAAGATGTGCTGGGCAAGGAAATACACATTCTATAGCAAGTAGTAATCCGCTCTGAAGTTGGTGTTTTATCGTTTCTATGGTTAAACTGGCAACATTACTATAATAAACATTTAGTCTCGTAAATCAATACTCAACACGTTCCGCGCCACGTGTACCACCAGTGGTACACGTTAAACTTGATCTTCAGGCCACGTGTACTACCAGCGGTACACTATTTGATACTGATTGAAAACGAAAGAATTACTTACTAATGTCATGCTATATATGAGGTTGTAACGTAATATAGTAGGATAAATACGTAATATAGTCCGGTGAAGCTGTGAAGGCCCGTCCCACCAATAGGGTAGACAGTTCGAAAAAAAAAAGTAAGGTAATACGTCTATTTTTTGTCAAAATATCAAATGGCCTGATAGACATGTCAGACAAATATGGCTTGACATGGAACGTGTTAACTGAAATACTTACATACCTTACTTACCTTATTCAATAATGTTATAAATTATCCAGAATTTGTCTAAATTACTGGATATTTCTTATCAGCTTTGGATACTCTGTACATCGATGATGTAGTGGCGTAATTATACCATCTGAGGCCCGTGGTAAATTCATTGAATCATGCCCCAATAAAAATCGTCACGGTGTGACGTCACTCGAAGCCTTTCGGGTCACCACTGCCACCCTATAGTTACGCCACTACACTAACATTAGTTTACACAATAGATTTGTGATATAATTAAATTAAATTATGAATAATATTGTAGTGCTATAAAGTTATGATTTGGGTACATACGACGAAGACGTTTAGGTTAGGACACTTTATTATATTCAATGAAAGTTTACTTTTTGGAGTATCATAAAGTGGACATATAAATATAGAATACAATATATAAACATTACCATCTATAAATATTAATTTATAAACCTCAAAACAATTTTATATTGACGAATGACCATGAATGACAATGACCAATAAACCAGCGATGTATAGAATGCGTAATGGGTAGTAGTAGGTCTTTATTCCCGTAACTGGCGTCTGAAGTCTGCATTTCATCGTACGTATAGCGCCATCTAACGGTAGAATGTATTACTATAAAACGATAAATAAACAATATATTCGTACTTAATATATTATTGTAAAATGTTCTTTAACAATACCATAATTAATTCAGTGTAACATCTAAAACATTGTAAACTAGATTACATAAATTCGATTATTCCGTAATTCGAAGATTCCGTAATTGTGGCAGTATTATTTATACTAATTATGTTACCACACAATATACATAATCTATACTAATATTATAAAAAGATAAAGTTTGTGAATTTGTGCGTTTGTGACGATGTAGGGGGTAATCTCAGGAACTACTGGTCCGATTTGAAAAATTCTTTCAGTGTTATATAGCTCATTTATCTAGGAAGGTTATAGATATATCATCACACTAAGACTAATAGGAGCGGAGCACTAATGAAGAATGTTTCAAAGTCGGGGTTTTTTCCTCTTAAGAGCTTTTGCCACGTGTTAGCTTTAGCCCAAAGTAACCATTTCACGCGGACGAAGTCGCGGGCAGAGGCTACTATATAATAATATAACACATCGATTATAAGTTATATTATTTGAAAGGATCAAAATTTTAATTCCTAACTGGAATTTGTTGACATAATAGCCTTTATGACGTTTTCGTTGTTATCTTCTATAGCTGTTCTTAGGTTGTAACCCAAAACGTCCCGCCCCGTAGCGCTCACGTCCCATGGATGAATCTAACATGAAGATTAAAGATAATGTACGGTATCATGATTTAAGAAGATACAAACGCGGACTAAGCCGCGGGTTGATGCTAGTTACATATAAATCCACAAAAAAACTAAATAAAATTTGAATGATCATTTGTGTCTGAGCGTATATTGTCGCTTTCGACTGTTCCCAAATCCTAGCTTTATTCTGTACAGTTTACTCACAAATAATTATGAAATAATTATCATTCATATTAATAAATGTACATACAGTATATAATTGATGCATATACTTTTGGAGTAGTTAAAAACACCGAGCGAAATAATTTACGTAAAGAATATTATACAAGAATTGACTGAAAAACTATATATGTAATATACATTACCAAGAATACAGCATAGTTTTTTCATTGTACAGGAAATGAATGACGAAAATCATAAAAAAATAGTGAGTTTTATATAAACTATTGGCTAGTTTTAATTTAGACGCTTCAACGTCACACCGTTTTGTATAATGAGCAGAAGAAACAATAGACTGTCGAAATTAATTAATAAACTATACGTCATTATTTAATAATAAATAAAAATATGTTGTTTTCACGGTAATGAATTAGGGTTGCCAACCGGGATGGAAAAACGGTATTATTCGGTATTTTGTTGACAAAGTTTCAGGTTTGATTCCAAAAAAATCAAGTTATTCGAACACGTACTAAATATTAGTCGCATTAAAATTGTGTTTTGTGTTTTTTTTTTCAACCCTGATTCTATGGCAGGTTTGGTGACCCTAAACTAGGCGCTAAGAGACCATAGACAAACAATATTTCCGCACGCATTTCCATGTCTCCTCATTGTTTTTGTAATGTAGTTAGTATTCTTAGTTGTGTCTTATGTTACTGCTTAAACTATTTTTATTTTTTTGTTGGTTCTATAGATTCACGACCACAAAGTCATTGTTAAACTTATATTCTAAGCCGTCACAAAATGGACCTATATTGAAGCACGGGTGAGTAAGATCCGTCTGTACGCATATCACCGGTGATGGGTTAACACTTTGGGTGCTTGTGTCGATTTCAAATTTTCAGGCTTCGGTTTTGGTGCACAAATAAACTTACAATTTTTATATTTTTTATATAAATACGCACAATTAAAAGAAAAATATAGACGATATCACGTACAAAAAGCTAGTCTTTCATTAGGTAAAGATTTTTGAAAAACTAAACACTTAAGCCTTGGTACTTCCCTATGATATTTTTTATAAAAACAGTAAAGATAAACTAAATCAGACAAAATGATAATCAAATCAATTATTAATTTATGGTAATTGCTTCACTGTATCTGGTTCTCGTATACTTAAAAACGTTTCGTGTGTGTTTTATTTACTGAAAAATAATGTTAGACAATTGCATAATCTGTTTTTGTTAACTTAAGGAAAAGTAAGACAAATGTTTCAACGGCAACAAACAGTTTCCTTTTAATAAAGAAAATCGTCATCACTTCATTGCTATTGCATGACAGTGACTCATTTAAAGACTAGATGTCAAAACTACTATATACAATTGTTAACAACTCTACAATAAACATAATATGCTTCTATTCGCTTATAAGGTAATAAGAGTAATCAACAAAACCCGCAATGTACACCGTTTTAATGAAATGTTCGACTACAACACTATGTACATGATATTTACATTCTCGTCCGGCGTTGCCCTCACGCGCGCAGTCTGCGAAGGTTTTTATCAGACGCCGGCTGTACGTCGTGAGATCAGTGCCTAAAACCGGTTTATTAAAAAGTTCGCGTCCGTGAACTCGATTTCGTTTTCGTATTTGGAATATAAAATTAAAAGTTTTATCGCCATGGATGACGACAGGTAACAGATTAAAAAAATAACACCCGTCGCGTATCTATATATAGAGCGAACGTTGATTAATTATTTGTTTTTTTTCTTATCTATCGAGCTCTATGTTCGGTAATTGTCGAGCTCGTTACGCTTATTTTAATTAATTTCTCATTTTATTTTTAGATTCTTTACCGTATAGTTGGGTATTCGGTGGCTTACGCGTGGGTGTTTATTTATGTGGGCAGAAGCGACAAAAAAAGCTTTTTTCAATACAATAACGCAGCGACAATGTCATTCACCTCAATGTAAGTTGCTTGGGTGGTTTAGCAAAAAAATCTTGGCAGCCTGAGACGACGTCTGTGCTATTTAATATGCGTTTTGTACTTTTTAAATATATAATATACTAACGGTAAAATAATGTTTACTAAAAATTTTATGTTGCATGTTTAATTTAGTTACTAATATAAACTAATACATTTTATTGTTTTATTTTTTATTAATTTTTATTTTGGATTTGTGACTTTAAATTTCTACATATTAGAACTATTCACTTATTGTACAGTGTTTGTGACCATAGGATAATTCGACTGTTATTATCAAAATGTTACAAGTGAATTTATGTATATCGCAGAAATATTTATAAAAAAAATATCGTTACAAACCATTTTAAAACATTAGTATATAAATATTAGCCAACAAAAGGTAAAAGGTGACACAAATGATAATATTGTTATTGGAATTGATTCGAACGTTAGAAATAAACAGACATAATGTTTTTACAGTAATACCTACTGCATGTTTTAATATTACGCTTTCCGTATAGTATTTAACTTAAATTAATAAAAATAAACCACATTCTTATTAAACTTATATTTAACAAGTGGTACTATACGTGATTTGGCTTAATAACTTACATGCATAGCAAAACTCATCCGTTTTTTTTTGTTGGTAAGCATCGTAGCGTGAACATAGTTAACTAGGGCCCGTTTGGTGAATGGTCAAGTATAGAGGTTACTAATTTGCAATTACTGTGTATGTGCTAGAAAAATATATATAAAATTTCCTCTCAGTTACGAATTTAGTTGTTAGTAGTAGAAGGTCCAACTTTCGTAGGACTGCGTCATAAATTTATGACTCATAAATAAAACCTGATAAATAAGCGGTATATCACGGAACAAAGAAATAGACTTCCTTTGAACGATAAAAAATAAATATTGTATCTTGATAAGAAAAAAGTTTGTTCAAACCATAAATGCATGATCACCGTTGGTTTTAGACTGCACTATGCTTAGTGCTTACCGTCAGACACAGTGCAGTCACTTCGACGCGCTACAGTATATAACTATTTTTCAGTCATTATCCTATTTAAAAAGAATATCAGAAAAAACAAATCTTGGTTTTTCAAAATTTTTGAGTATATGAAAGTATTATTATTATAGTTTTCACTTTTAAACATCCCCTGTATTTATGTTTTTAATATAATTCAATATTAAAAATGACATTAGTCTCTAAACACAGTCAAAACAATGTCTTGAAGTAATCTCATTAACCCCTCAGCTGTTTTTTTAAGACACAAATCTGAAAATGGCGGATCATGCTTTAAAAATTATGATTTTACATTACATAGTATATATAACCTGCTATTGTACAAATTTTGTAATAAATACGGTATTTTTTTTAACTTATTCGGCTAACAGTCTGTTCGTCAATGCATCATAAGTTCTACATTCGTTTGTATGAAGCTGAAACCCTTATAGTTTTAGACAGTCCTGGGGTTAAGTATATTCAAGTATTTTCATATGACACTATAACACAAACATTTGAATCCAACATGTTGGATAGAAGAAACTTTAGACCAATTCATTCGCCAATGTTAAGACTAGCAAGTTTGTCCCCAGCACGCACACATGCCAGTACAACGAAGAGGACGGATCCATGAGGATGTACCTCCGTGGCCGACCCGTCATCATGTACGGACCTAGCGACCGGGAATCCTTGGATCCTAGTAAAGTGGCGCCACCACCGCAGAACAAACTCAAACTCGAATGGGTTTATGGATACAGGTATTGTATTTTATGATTAGGACAGCCTGTAATTTGCACATTTATCAACCTACTAGCAGTGCCCGCGAGTCCGTCCGCGTGGAACCTAATGGAAAAAAAACTGAAAAAAGCAGAGACTGATAAAATTATCTGAATATATCCAGTCCATTTACTTATAAATCTATTTCTCTTTCGTACTTAAGTCGTGTCATCATTAAAATTACAAAAACTTTCGATAGACCGAACCGATTTTAGTGAAACAAAGACTAAATGCTACTCGAAGATATGTTTTTTGATTTTCTTGAAGAGGTTTTATCATGAACTCAGTATTTTAGCAGTGGTGCGTGTCCAAACAGTCAGACGGTTCTAAAATTGATTGAAATGTATTTTATTACTTATTCCAAGACACCTGCAATATTTTTTTCACAAACATCTAATAAGTACAGACAAGTTAGATTTACATTCTTGTTATATGTATAAATAATTATAGAATAACATAGTCCCCAAATTACGTTAACGTCGGAAGTGGGAGGAAAAAATGTACATTTTACAAATGACTTGAACTTATAGCTCTTGTGCATGATTTGTTTATTATATGCTATTTTTTACCAGCAGCTTCGCTCATGTTGAAATATTTGAATGTTCCTATGTCAATGTGTACGTGAAATTATAAGACAATTTGTTGAATAGTTAAGGAACGAATACTTAACAATCAACATATAAACTGACATTTGCATGTGTGTGCATTTCAGTAGTTCAAACACATTTCACTCATTATTATCATAAATCTCACACTTGCCTCACTCGGAATACCGTGTAACACAATAGTCTCACATATTCAGTTAACTCAAATTTTCATATCATTACATAGTATAAAACAAAGTCCCCTAGCGCGTCTGTCTGTCTGTCTGTTCGCGATAAACTCAAAAACTACTGAACGGATCTGTATGCCGTTTTCACCAGTGGATAAAGTGATTCACGAGGAACGTTTTGGTATATAATTTGTCCAGGATTTTTTTATAATCAGGGCGGAACAACGTCTGCCGGGCCCGCTAGTATTACATATGTGTAATATATGTTAAGTCACTGTTGTTGTAGTTTTCATTGTAAGAAATTGTGATATCTGCAATACGGTTTGTAACTAGTGCAGACTACTACTAATATTACTGTAAATTATGTAGGCATCGACTTGGAACATTAAAATATATTATTATTATATTAGAACTTTTGTATTTTAATAATCTCATTTCAACGGAAATAAAAGTGATCAATAAACATAAATAGATCAATGAAAAAAAGGCTTCACTATTAATTCTGGTTAATATTGAATGAGCAAGCCCATGACTCGTTATCGATTGTATCGTCTAGCAAGGTCATGGAAACTGTCGAGATATAACTACAAGTGATCCAACCACTCCTTACAAACTGTGAGTGACACACCTTATCTGTGATTAGGTTGTGATAATGATACACAACCACGCTATGATGATGTAGTGAGCAGCAAACAGTTATATTTGTGTTTGTTTTCCTCCAGCAATATTGCTAGTAATGATTATAATAATATTCGTCACATATGTGATATTTATAATTCTTTACTTCTGCCTGTGTTTTAAATTCTCTAAAAGTCATTTAAATTACAATAACTTTAGAAGGAGTGAACCGATTTTAATGAAACCAAGACAAAATGTTACTGTTAAAATCGCTTATATATCAGGATAACATAGGGTTTATACATATAAGCCGCAAGATAACAATAACCGTGAAATAAAATCTTGTTATCGTAGAGCTATCCTGACGTGCGCTTTTTATACAAACACAAGCGAAGTCGTGGGCGGCTACTAGTAAATTTCTACAATTATCCACCAAGGGTGAATAGTATAGACGATAGTAATTACCCTTGTTTCAACCTTATGTCGCGCCCCAACGACCTTCAGCGGTCACCTCCACTTATGGGAATTAAAGCCATCAGTCGTGTTGGTCGTACAATAGTATTGTTATGTCTAATCACAATGAATTACACAACTAAAGGAGTGTTTTTCAAGGAATTAAATATCGTTCAGTATTTACTCGTGTTTTTAATAAAACTTCTCGAGATCTTCTACGATTATTTTTTTCTACTAACTCTAAACGGTATTAAAAAGCTGAAGAGTTTGTTTGCTTGAACAAGCTAATCTCAGGAACTACTTGTCCCATTTGAAATGTTTATTAGTTTGTCACGCTCTGTAGCTTATACAGATTAGATTCGTATTAATTGTGTAAGTGACATAATCTATATCATATTTTAAGAGAATTCTGGAAAGAAAAAATCGAAGGATTTTCAGAAACTGGTTTTGTTTTTGTTTATATAATTTACTCATCTTCTTCTTTCTACCCTTACTCCGCCAAAGTTCCTCTGATATACTCATTATTAATCTTATCCATTCTGGTTACACCACACGTCCATCTTAACATTCGCATCTTTGCTGCATGTCATTTTTTCTCATCCGTCTCTTTCGTAGCCCTTTCGAATCCATATAACACAGCTGGTCTTATTATAGTTTCACACACATATGTTTACATCAAACTACTTGAAGGTAGTATATACTAAAATAGCGTTGCATGTCGAACCCGTATTGTGAAACTGTATAAACCACAAAGAGGATTAATTCAGGGTTAAAGAGCTTCGGTTTTAAACGTTTCTATCTAAATATAGTAAACTATTGTCGCTTTAAGGACAATGCATTCGACCACAAACGTAACCGGAGAACTTATGAATACGACTATTTTGGTCATGCACTCTTAGTATATATGTTTAAACTCATGGCCGTATAAGGATTCCGTTTTTGTTTAATTTTCACAGCTGGTTTTATTTTCTTCAGCGTTTACTTAATTATACTACAGCGATTTATATCTACATATGGCGTATTAATGTCAAGGACAAAGTGAATAATCAGGATTTATACTGCCCGGGCAATATGAATACTAACAACTCAATTACTTATTTAAACTTCGTTATATATCACATTTAGTATTCTCTTTATAGTCGATAATTTTGATTGTGCGCTGGATTGCCTCGATTAGGTTGGAACGACGTATATAATTACCAGAAATAAATTAACCAAAAAAACAAACATATTTTGTAGTTTCTTGTATGTACGAAACGCCAAAGTTTAAAAAAATTATGATTTCTCTAAAATGAGGGAATTGTGTTAATGACTTAGTCCGATTATACATGGTGCTTTTGTTTTTTTTTCACGAGGAAGGCTTAGGTATAAAATATGTCAAGGTTTTTTTGTCCTGGTGGTCCGTGTGGACCACTTTGGGAACTAATGGAATAAGATATTGCTATTAATTAGTTTCAATATATTTTAAAAATCGGCACGTCACAAAACATTAACACAATAGATATTAACAAATTATCCTGTCATGTCTCCGTTGACTAAAAGTCATTGGACAATTTACCAATTGTGTGAGACATCTACCTTGCGGTGGCCTCCTACACTATACCAAATGATTTTACTTAAATTACTCGCAATGGTGACATATTTTTTGTCCAGTTGTTTAATAATAAAGCTAGATTTTAAACTAGCTGGATTTACGTTACATTTTTGTATATTCTGATTCCGAATGATCAGCAATATGTGAGTTAACCAAACAGGTGTTATACATGTGTGATATTGAACGAATGGACAGTTAGATAATAATGGTCTCGTGTTACAAACATGCCAACCGGGAAGATGTATATTGCAATTCCAAATATACTCCTTAGAGAATTTAAAATGTTATAAAATAAATACTTAATTTCTTATGTTACCCACACATATTACTTTGTATTAGAGCTTTGGAAAATGGAGCGATGTTTGTTATTCTTTTACGTAAAAACCTCTCTTTGGATTTTGATGAAACAATACAATAATATAGGTTATATATAATAAATATTATATATAATTTAAAAAAAAATCTAGTGGGCCCGGCGGACGTTGTCCCGCCCTGATAATAAAAAAAAAACAAATTATATACCCAAATACGTTCCTTATGAATCACTTTATCTGCAGGTGAAAACCGCATAAAATTCCGTTCAATAGTTTTGGAGTTTATCGCGAACAGACAGACGTGGCAGAGGACTTTGTTTTATAATATGTATATGACATAGGCTATAACTTATAAAAATATTGTTCATTGACAAAATATAACAATATATATCAAGTATGAAACAAATTTGAAATATGAGGGCTGTCCGCTGCTGCATAAACAGTACACAGAGACATAAACGTAGGCGAATTCGTTATTCACTTCAATAGGCATTCTTTATTATGTGGATTGTAACTTATTATATATATACATTCAAATAACATAGTTACAGATACCTTTTAGAATTTGTTGCTCTCTCGAAATGACTTACACTACATCTTAGTATAATTTTAATCAGTTCTGATAAGATAGATCATTGGTGTTATTTATGCACCTAGCAACGGAAACATTGAGCATCTAGAATTACCAGTACTAAAACCAAATTATTATTTAGAAAATGATTCATTATGTGCTTCTGCCTCTCCCATTGTGCATCCAGCGTCATGATATTCATTACGAATACCACTTGAGTTCCATTGGTTAAGTAGGTAATCATACTGTTTGAATAACAACGATCTAGCTGTCGTGTTGCAATTACCTTAAAAGCCCATTTTACTTGATTAGTCTTGTTCTATGTTAATGTCGATGATTAATTAAAAGGTTTTAATATATTTACATAGTATTTGAATAATTAAATGAATGAATCGCATAGTGAAAAGTGTACGTCAGTAAGAGTCGTTGAAAAGTATACCAGATATAAAGAAATGATCTTATAATTCCATTACACCGATATAATATTCTCGATAATATTAGTAAGTAAATAATAATAATAAGTGAAATTACTTCGAATCCATGCAAATACAAATCTTTTGTGTATACATTTTATAATACCCATTTCTCTGTCGACTGCTAAAGCCATCTTGAGGAAGTCTGTACATTCAATAAATATTCCTCATGATACCTCCAGTAACGTAATAAAAATTGAAATAGGCTCAATGCAATACAAGCTAAAGATATATAGGACTAAAGAGTCTTAATATTTTTTAATACCGCGATAAGCGATACGTGTAAGGTCACATTAGTTTAGCACCAATCTTGGTGGCACAGCACTCGATCAGTTTTTATTAGATTTATTAAGGTACATTATTCCGTAGGAGTCATGGATACACGTGTATACATATTCATGTATAAAAAAAATTAATTGTCGTTTTGGTCCAGTTATATTAATGCGATGTTAATTTAGTGTTTTTTTCTATGTAGCAGTTGACTTTATGTTGGATATTGTAATAATCAGAGTAGAATGATGGAGCGATTGTTGTGGTTCGTTGACCGAGCGCAACCTACCGAGTATAAAACTATTAGAACCAACACGCAACTGTATCGAGGTCGTAGCAAATAACGCAGCGTATTACCCCATTTTGAAAAACACAGACCGTTGACACTAAATACTTGCTACTGGTTCTTATATACTGTGTTAATCACAAGTAACATACATGTAAGTTAGTGACCATGTTGTAGCCCGATCTGCAACTTTCTAAAAGTATTAAAAGTCGTAATATTGCATTTCTGTGTAGCTATACCTCGCTGTTTTACTTTTTTTTATACTACGACGATAGCAAACAAGCATGCGGGCCGCCTGATGTAAAGTTGTCACCGCAGCCTATGGACGCTTGTAACATTAGAAGTGTCACATGCGCGTTGCCCAACCTTATAATCTTATAACCTGACTTTTCATTTTACTCATGTCTTTTGCCGTCTACTTTTTGCCTACGGTGATGTTAAATAGTCAGTAACGTTCTTCAATAAATAGACTATATAATTATATAAGGCCTTTTCCAATGTGACTGGTAGATCTAGAGATTAGCGCGTTCAAAATACAAAAAAAATATTACATTTTTAATATTCGTTGATATTATCAGGGATTAATTTTCGTAAGTGCTTTTTCAAGAGTTTAACCTTATAAAAGTATATTTCATTTAAATTATAGAAGCAAAAAATTATACCAGACAAGGTATACTAATTTGAGAATTTTCATTTACTTATTCGTGTCAACCCTACCCAACATTAAGCATAATCATTACTCAGGTGTTCGACGAAGCGTGATTTGCCCTTGAATTACTGGGTTTGTTTAGGATGCAGTCTCGATTTCCTGAACACCGTTGTTTATTAGTCTTTTATATTGGATACTAGCTTTTGCTCGCGGCTTCTTTTGCCTTAATGTAGATTTTGTCTATTCTTGCGAGAATAGTACTTCTCTAAATGAAAGGTATATGCCCTTGTCTAAAAATTTCATGATAAACAGTTGTATAGTTACGCCGTGAAAAGGTAACAAAGAAATAAACTCGCATTCCCATTTATACAATAGTGTCAGGTTTTGCAACAGATTCCCAAAGCATACACCATATATTGCCGGTGTCAAGCGGGTTTTAGTCTTAAAAGGCTATTATAGAGTGGATCAATATGTGAACGAGGGTGATGTCTGCAATTGACTCCTCTCTGTGCATCCACTAAAAACGATTCTAACGTATAATGTACTGGAAATATACCTACATGTTAAAAAGATGTAGTTTCTTGCAGTTTCTTCTCGATTTGGTTGTTTGTCCAAACCGGTGGTAGTTTTAACGTTCATAAGCGCCTTATTAGGGCTAAGGCATACGTTGAATAAAGTATTTTTGATTTTTTTTACTTAGCATAATTAGATGTTCTACTGTGGCTACATAATAATACAAGTCTATACATATAACAAGAATGTCAATCTAAAGTGTCTGTGCCTTTTTTGAATTCGCGAAAAAAAATTGTTGTAGGTGTCTAGGAATAGGTAATAAAATAAATTTCAATCATTTTTAGAAATGTCTGTCTGTCTGTATAAACACGCATCACTGCTAAAGTACTGGGTTCACAATAAAATGTCACCAAGAAAATCATAAAACATATCCTCGAGAGTAACTTAGTCTCTGTTTCATTAAAAGCGGTCCACTCTATCAAAAGCTATTTTAATTTGAATTACGCCTGGAGTTAATATTATAAAGGGTTTGTTTGGTTGATTGAACGCGCCAATCTCAGGAACTATTGGTCCAATTTGAAACATTTTTTCAGTGTTAATTAGCTAATTTTCGAGAAAGGTTAAGGGCTATATATCATCATACTAAGACCATTAGAAGCGGAGCACCAATAAAAATGTTTCAAAATCGTTTTTTTGTTTTTGTTTTGAGAGCATTCGCTCTGTTTTAGTTAGCAAAAAGTGACTGTTCCACGCGGACGAAGTCAAAGGCAGAAGTTAGTATAACTATAAAATTACACGGAATGTGCAAATTACATTAACATTTATAATTGACTTGAGAGAAAAACATGAATAAAGATATGTATATCCTCCGTCAGGGGTAAGGATTGCCGGAGCAACCTGTACCTACTCCCAACGGGTGAGATAGTGTACTTCGTGGCAGCTGTGGTGGTGCTGTTCAATGTTGAGGAACAGTGCCAGAGACACTACACGGGGCATACCGATGACGTCAAATGCCTCGCGGTCCACCCCAACAAGCTGGTGATAGCGAGCGGCCAATGCGCAGGCCATGATCGGCTTGATGCCAGGGTTAGTTTTGATTATAAGAAACGTGGTATTTTTAGGCTACGGTTCCCAGTTTTCCTGACAAATCTGACGAGAATGCCATCACAATATATCAAGCATAAACTCTTTATACTTACTTTAATTTGGCTTGTATTTCAGCACATGACAAAAAAAATCAGTTAAATAATATTCGCAGACGGCGAGGTATGAATGCCCATCGACGCTAACCATCCAAAAGTTCAGGCCTGGATGGATTTTATGCCAGATTTGTGGACCTTGGGCTATATTATTATGTATTTCCATCACCTTTGGGGCCGTTTAAGAATTACGTAAGCACTAAAGGGGGGAGAGGTTTTATTTGCTTATTTTTGATGGCATGCGGGATGGGGGAGAACTGGATGTGTAGGTTTAATCTGTAAGCCGCGCGATCTTATCTTCTGGACTTCCTATAAATTCCTTGTTCCTAGACTTGTTAACTATTACCCTTGAATCAACAAAGAAACCAGAACAGATAAAAAATTACTCATATAAATGTTTATGTAAACATGGGAGTGAGATAGGACCAATTCATACTTTTGCTGACAGGGAGGAGGGGCGGTTAGAAATTACAAACATCTTGCTTACGTAATACTTGAATAAAGCCTATGATTCTAGGCTGCACTTTTTATGTTTTAGGTTTTAGCGTTTGACTACAATTTCATTTGGTATTAAATTACGATATGGTCTATGATTGTAAATGCGCTAAAGTTATAGGTGACTGACTCTCAAGTGCAGCTGTCGGGACACACCAACAGATGTTTGGTGATAGATTTTCAATTTGAGGATGGTAGGTCACCACGCAGCTAAAAATCCCCTACCATTATGTTATGTTTACATCAAGATATATTCGTTCATTGATAGTTCTTGCTCATTTACAAGGGTTTGAACCTACGTCAATAGACGCGGTGTCCTAACACGCTATCAACGGAGCCATCATCGCTTCAAAAGCTGTATGATAAAACCTTAAGTTCTTCGCTTCACAGCCACATGTCCGCGTTTGGAACTCTGTATCCCTCGCCACGTTGGCAGTAATCGGGGCAGGTCATATGGAACGATCGGTATCCTGTGTCACCTTCTCCCGAGCTGATGGTGGAACTCTCCTGGCTGCCGTCGACGAAGGACCAGACCACACCATCTCTGTGTGGGAGTGGCAACGGCAAGATAAGGGACATTGCCTTACTGAGACCAAGGTAACCATAATCAATTTCATTAATTACCAATAGATGGCGTTGTAATGTAAGCTACAATTAATTCGCGAATCGCGCAAGTAATTTTGTTCTTGGGTCACATGATAAAATGTATAGGATCTTCGCTTTTCTTTCTCCTTCCCTCATATTATTTTGAAAAAAATCTTTGTGATTTGGATCTTTCCAGTGTTCGGTGGACACAGTTGTAGCAGCTGAATTCCATCCCCTGGACCGCAACCAGATAGTGACCTGCGGCAAAAACCACATCGCCTTCTGGACCCTCGACCAGACCAATATGCTTTATAAGCGTATGGGTATCTTCGAGTCCAGGGACAAGCCTAAATACGTCACGTGCCTCGGATTTAATCATAATGGTAAGATTTAATAGTAGCACAATCCATAAATTATCGAATCTAACCAGTTAATTGATCTTATGGACCCTCATCAAATTTACTAAGATTACTGTGTTAGCAACTACGTAGTCTAAGGGGGCATTCAAGTATTATGTATATACTGAAGGGTGGGTCTTCGATTTGCTTATTTTTGATGACACCTAGAGGCTGTGAGATCTGCGGTGTGATTACGTCAGCAATATTTATTATTTACTTTGTCGGGTTTTCTTACAAACATACATTTTACATTAATTTAATATTATTTTAATTTTTTTAATTTATTTGTATTATTTTTCCCAACTATTGTATATCTGTTATAATATCTTTAGCATTAATGTTACAGGTATTGTCATTAAGTAGGTATAGTCCGCGTCAAACTTTTTAACTTTTTTTCGAACTGACTACGCCATTGACCTAGCAAGGTCTTAACAGCTTCACAGGACTACAACTTTTTAACCGCTCTGAAGTAGATGCGCAGAAAGCAAAGTTAGGTATGAGAGGGACGTAAAGTCGCAGAAAGGGGAGCGCGTCCCTCGCCCCTGCTGCACTCACGTGGGCACATGTGGCCTGTCATTACTAGTTGCAGTACACGAGCAATCAGAACTCAATTTAGTTTTGTTGTTGGTAATTACATGTTATTGCTATGTTCGTTGTTTTCTTTTTCTTGTATATTTGTCATTATTAGAAGACCCATCCACTTCGAAAAATGATTTTTCTATGAAAGGCTTTATTTATTTTATTTTTATTACAAACTATTTATTTATTATGAATGTATTTTATTCACAATAACGGCATTGTAACATGCATAATATCTGCACAATATATGCTACGAGATATATCCCACAGATAAAAATAAATACTGCATAAAGGGGATCATTCAATTAAAGTAAGCGATCACCCAAAACTCACAAACCTGTTGATTAAATGTTATTTGGATTTAATTATAACTGACAAATACATGATGTGGCGAACTGTTAATTATTAATATATAATATATAATAGCTTTATCTATTAATTTATCATTCAGCTCGTCCGTTTCTAGTTTTTACTGTTATTTAATTACCCCATGAATGATTTAATTTTTATTGTTTGTTCATTTTTATCTCTAATTCTTTGTAAATATTCTATTCTATTTTATATTCTATATGTCCGTTTACAAGACGACTCAATCGGATTCAAACTTTCATTTCACATACACAAAATCTTCTAAAAGTAGCAACATGGCCGTTATACTGATACATTTTTATTACTTAATGTAACAGGCACTTTATAGGTGGTAGAGCCACGCTGAAACTATTACTGGTTTCAGCATAAATGGGTCGGCTCGTCCGGGGTAGTACCACCCTCTCACAGAAAACCGACGTGAAGTAACAGTGTTTGCATTGTTGCGTTTCGTTCGGTCAGTGAGAGCGCCGGAGACCCACCTCCCCTCCCCTTCCACTTTCCTCTTCCCTTCCTCCCTTCCCCCCTCCCTACACAATGATTACGCGGAATTCTCACTGTTAAGAAAAAGAATAAAGGATTTACAAAACGGATTCTATAAAAAATATACGGATAGGTGCGAAAAACAGATTAAAAAATCACCTCAGGATTTCTGGAACTACATTAAAGAAAGGCGCAGTTCCTCAGGTTACCCTTGTAATATGACATACGACGGGACCACCTTTTCAAACGGGAAAGACATATGTAATGCATTTAACAGATTTTTTCATAGCGTTTTTCAGCCTCCCGATCCCGCTGAAGAGTATATAACCTGTCCGGAATGCCCTTACGCAAATATTGCCCTATCCATTACAGTCAATTTTCAAACCCTTATAAACCTATTTAGAAAACTAGACATTAAAAAGGGCGCAGGCGTGGATGGCTTACCTGTTATTTTTATTAAAAAATGTGAAACAGGATTAATTGTACCCCTACAAATGATATTTCAGAAGTCCTTAAATGATGGTATATTCCCTAAGCAATGGAGAGATGCACAGATTGTCCCAATTCACAAAAAAGGTCGTAAAGATGACATAACAAATTATAGGGCAATCTCGCTATTAAATAATTTCGGGAAAATGCTGGAAAAATTGGTTTATGAGCATATTTATATAGTTTCGCAGCACTGCATTCCATCATCACAACATGGTTTTGTCAAGTCCCGTTCTGTCATTACCAATCTTTTAAGTCTAAGTGAATTTGTTGTTTCTAACATGAGGGATGCGCAAATAGATGTAATTTATACAGATTTTGAAAAAGCATTTGACCGAGTTAATTATCACATCTTAATTTCAAAATTACAGTCAATCGGAATAAAGGGCAATCTCTTGCGCTGGCTAGAATCATACTTAAGAAATAGGCGTCAAGCAGTAGTGATGGGCGGATACAGATCAGACTTTGTTGATGTCACTTCGGGCGTGCCTCAGGGGTCCTTGTTATCGCCACTACTTTACAATATTTACCTTTTTGATATAGCAGATTGCTTTCACCACTCAAATCATCTTCTATATGCGGACGATAAAAAAATTTTTCGTCGAATAGATAATTTTGCGGACTGTCTATTGCTCCAATCTGACTTAAATAGACTAACAACTTATTATCAAGCTAACAAAATAAATGTTAACACCCAGAAGTGTCAAACAATAAGTTTCACTAGGAAAAAGTCCCCTATCAGTTACAACTACCGCCTTTGCAATGAGACAATCCCCAGATCATCACAAGTAAGAGATTTAGGCGTCATTCTTGACAGCAAATTCACATTTAGTGCACATATAAATCATATTATTAGTAAAGCTTATAAATCCCTTGGATTTGTAATACGTAACAGCAAACCATTCAAGGATCCACAATGTCTTAAGGTGCTTTATTTTAGCTATGTTAGAAGCGTATTAGAATTTGCCAATTTGATTTGGAGACCTTTTTTTAAAAGTTATATTGATAATATGGAAGTAATTCAACGCAAATTTATTAAACACCTCAATTATAAAGCTAAAATATTTAACCAATCATATGAAGAATCATGTGAACACCATAAAATAAATACTTTGGAAGATAGACGCCAATTAACGGATATGTTATTCCTGTTCGATGTAGTTAATAATAAATTTGATTGTCCAGAGCTATTAGAAAAGATAAGCTTTAATGTACCTCCCAGACGCACTAGGCATACTCCGTTATTTTCAGTTCCCTCATCCAAAACAAGATACTCGCAAATGTCGCCATTCATTCGCATTCCAGACATATATAACAGCGAATTCTCTGAACTAGATCCATTTAGCACTTCTCGCTATTCTTACAGAAATGAAATACTACAATCTCTGTCCCGGAAAAAGTAGTGCCATAATTGTAATTGTAATTTCATCATCAATGTATACTTAACACTAATACTTTCACAAACATACCTACCCATACCATACACTCTCCCTTATAAAACAAAACTCTATACACACACCTCCACACACACACACACTCACACCCCACACACCTATACTTGTACCTAAATTTTCGTTAAAGTAATAGTTTTTATAGTAATTTGTTCACTCTCTAATAATAAAAATTGTTATAATTTGTGTACTTCGTAATTGGCGTATTGAATATATTGTATTTTTTTTTCTTTATTATAACACATTGTCAGCTGTGAAGGACCTATATGGAATAAATAAATAAATAAATAAATACACAGGCTGGCAACGCACTTGCGACTCCCCTGGTGTTGCAAGTGTCTATGGACGGTGGTGATCATTTACATCAGGTGACCCAGCTGTTCGTTTGCCACCTATGATATAAAAAAAAAAAAAAGGCAAATATCTACTTGAATGATAATTCGTTAAGACCAAATATACTGTATATCGAGACAAGTTAAAAATTAATAAACGTAAATGTTACATTCCTATAATAATATTCTGAATTTCTTTTGTATTAAAAACGTACGTAAAGTAAGAGGTTACTAAATTATATATTAATACATTCAGAGCGGCCAACATGATGACTCGGACTATAATTTAAGACTTCATAGTAATTTCTGATAAATGTTTCTTTTAGAAGTAAAAATAATATTAATTATTTAAATAGTCGCAATTTTCCTTTCCCACGTCTAATGTTGTTACCTAATTTATTATTCAGTAGTATTTATGTCTCTTATTGTTTCCTTCCTCAAATTGCGCTGGCAAAAGTCCTGACTGGGAATTCAAACTTTACAGTCATGCTGACATACATTCCTCGTATAGAATCGCGAAGTCATTACATAGTATAAAACAAAGTCGTTTACCGCGTCTGTCTGTCTGTCTGTTCGCGATAGACTCAGAAACTACTGAACGGATTTTTATGCCGTTTTCACCAGTGGATAAAGTGATTCTTGAGGAAGGTTTTAGTATATAATTTGTCAAAGATTTTTTTTATAATTAGAGTGAGACAACGTCTGCCGGGCCCGCTAATTAATTTCATAAAATAATGTATTTTAAAATTTGTTATTGTTATCTCTATTCAGTTTAATCTGTTCTTAATAGGTTTTACTACAAAATATTGGTAATTGTGTATCGACATATGCAATACTAGTCATTTTTTATATAAAACTAGCAGCAGCCCGCGATTTCGTTTACTTTTGTATTACATTACAATATTTATAAAGGTCTATATTTACTTAATTTGAAAAAAAAAACTATGAAAGACGTCTTTTATATTCTCTAACTGAATTGTTAATTACCATATTTTCATATATCTCAGTTCAAATATGACGGATTTTATAAATAGTACGTTCAACGTTGTGTGTATTCTTGTTTTGGCGAAATGGGGTAATCGGTGTGGCGTTTATGTCTGTTGCTCTATAATATGTTGTCGTGTCGTAAGGAAGTCACGATGGTCTAGTGGTTTGACCGAGGGAATGTCATTCCGATATCCGCGGGTTCGAATCTCGGCATGTACTTACGAATTTTTTAAAATTTACATACACGTTGTCAACGGTGCACTAAAGAACACCTTTTATAGGTAACCTTAAGCTTACCTTTCATCTTATTTTTTATACTGTTTCCTAGGAATAGGACAAATTTACATTAACAAGAGTAAAGTCGCGAGAAAAAGCCAGATATCTTGTATATCTATATATATAATAAGAATGTAAATCGAATGTGTCTGTACTTTTTCGATTTTAGTAAAAAAAATTGTTGCAGGTTTCTAGAAATAAGTAATAAGATACATTTCAATCATCTTTAGAAATATCTGTTTGTTTGTTTGTATGAACACGCATTACTGCTAAAGTATTGGGTTCACAATAAAACCCCACCAAGAAAATCATAAAGCATATCTTCGAGAATAACTTAGTCTTTGTTTTATTAAAATCGGCCCACTTTATCAAAAGTTATTGTAATTTGAATGACTGCTCGAGTAAATTACGAGAAAAGAATAGTAATCTATACTAATATTATAAAGCTGAAGAGTTTGTTCGGTTTAACGCGCTAATCTCAGGAACTACTGGTCCGATTTGAAATTCAGGGTTAGATAGCTTATTTATTGAGGACGGCTGTATATCATCACGTTAATAGCAATAGGAGCGAAGCACCAGTTAAGAATGTTTCAAAAGCGGGCTTTTTTTAACTTTAGCTCAAAAAACTATTCCACGCAGACGAAGTCGCGGACAGAAGCTAGTATTTAATAAATATTGTGTCAGGTGACGTTGTATCTGGAGACTCGAGCGGGAACATAACGGTGTGGGCGCGCGGCACCAACACCGTCGCTAAGATGGTGCGCAGCGTACACGAGGGACCCGTGTTCAGTGTTGCGGCCCTCAAGGACGGGTCGCTGCTCTCCGCCGGAGGGAAGGACGGACGCATTGTCATGTTCGACTCCGACATCAACCCCACCGGCACCGAGAATATCGTTAGTACCTACACATTCCCACACTCACCAAACAACCTTCCCTACGCTTTGAACATGTCACGTGTCACTCGTTATATAACAGTGATAACATAGATCACTTGCTATCTCAGTTACATGCAACGGTAACGCCTGGTAAATGTCGCATAATCCATACAAGCCGAGCTACGATACGGTCCGCAAAGTGTTGTAGGAGCGCCGGGCTCACTACTGTCGAAGTCTAGACTGAGTTCGACAGCATAACAATAAGACTCGGAGTGCATAAAATAGACTGATTATTTCTAACACCATATAAGGTATTTCTACACCAAAAAGACACTAAATGTATTTTATAAACGTGAAATATTTGAAGGTGTCAAAATTTTTCACTTTCCTTTGATTGAGTATTCCTGTGTTCCGCTATGACTCAATATTATTATTCATTGCCACATACAAATTATAACTGGTTGTAATGTATCTATCAGCTTTTTGAAAACAGTTTAATCGATACACCATAAATGGAAATTTAAATTTACTTTGTCAAGTATTCATGTTTTTAAATCACCGTCCTATCATTATCCACTAGTATCCGCTAATTTATTTAAAATCACTTCATAAATATTCCCAAAATAAGTTTTTTTTAAATACATATATATATATATATATATATATATTAGATTTGCGGTTAATCAATTGAGTATAACCAGTTTTTGTACTAAATATTATACTGAAATAATGCTACTATCCTTCAGAGACATTAAAATTGATAATAACCTGGTATATATCTATGGAGAAATGTTTTTCAAATTTGAATTGGAGCTAAACAGTTTGTCTGAAGTGAGAGGACACAAGTCAAACTAAGTTTACTCAACTAAGTAACCTTGGTCAAGTTATGTGTTTCGGAGGCTGTATTTCTATATCCTGTTTCCACCACCTGTTCTGTTGGCATTTCAGATCGAGGGTCACTACGGCGGAGTGCGGGTCATCGCCGAGGGTCGAGGGAGTCAGCTGTTCATCGGCACCACCAAGAACTGTATCCTGCACGGAGACCTTGAACTAGGCTTCTCACCAGCCGTTTTAGGTAACGTAGCTATTGTTCAAATTTGAAAGAAATCACTTTTTGGTACTTTCGTATTAAATGCACCGTTTTCTTTTTTCACAAGTCAAACCGAGACGAAACTGTTTTGTTTTAACTTAAAAATAATCAAGTTGGTGATATACAAAATAGTAATATAACAATGATTGTTTGGAAGTGACAACCTTAAGATGGCACCGTGGTGCGCTCGCCAACCGTTGCCGCGACCGGCTCGCGCTGTCTTTTTAGGATACGTGGACGAGGTGTGGGGCTTGGCGACGCACCCCACGCTGCCCCAGTCCGTGTATATAGTGAGATGAGAGTGTATGTCTGTGCAGGGCACGTGGACGAGGTGTGGGGCTTGGCGACGCACCCCACGCTGCCCCAGTCCGTGTATATAGTGAGATGAGAGTGTATGTCTGTGCAGGGCACGTGGACGAGGTGTGGGGCTTGGCGACGCACCCCACGCTGCCCCAGTCCGTGTATATAGTGAGATGAGAGTGTATGTCTGTGCAGGGCACGTGGACGAGGTGTGGGGCTTGGCGACGCACCCCACGCTGCCCCAGTCCGTGTATATAGTGAGATGAGAGTGTATGTCTGTGCAGGGCACGTGGACGAGGTGTGGGGCTTGGCGACGCACCCCACGCTGCCCCAGTCCGTGTATATAGTGAGATGAGAGTGTATGTCTGTGCAGGGCACGTGGACGAGGTGTGGGGCTTGGCGACGCACCCCACGCTGCCCCAGTCCGTGTATATAGTGAGATGAGAGTGTATGTCTGTGCAGGGCACGTGGACGAGGTGTGGGGCTTGGCGACGCACCCCACGCTGCCCCAGTCCGTGTATATAGTGAGATGAGAGTGTATGTCTGTGCAGGGCACGTGGACGAGGTGTGGGGCTTGGCGACGCACCCCACGCTGCCCCAGTCCGTGTATATAGTGAGATGAGAGTGTATGTCTGTGCAGGGCACGTGGACGAGGTGTGGGGCTTGGCGACGCACCCCACGCTGCCCCAGTCCGTGTATATAGTGAGATGAGAGTGTATGTCTGTGCAGGGCACGTGGACGAGGTGTGGGGCTTGGCGACGCACCCCACGCTGCCCCAGTCCGTGTATATAGTGAGATGAGAGTGTATGTCTGTGCAGGGCACGTGGACGAGGTGTGGGGCTTGGCGACGCACCCCACGCTGCCCCAGTCCGTGTATATAGTGAGATGAGAGTGTATGTCTGTGCAGGGCACGTGGACGAGGTGTGGGGCTTGGCGACGCACCCCACGCTGCCCCAGTCCGTGTATATAGTGAGATGAGAGTGTATGTCTGTGCAGGGCACGTGGACGAGGTGTGGGGCTTGGCGACGCACCCCACGCTGCCCCAGTCCGTGTATATAGTGAGATGAGAGTGTATGTCTGTGCAGGGCACGTGGACGAGGTGTGGGGCTTGGCGACGCACCCCACGCTGCCCCAGTCCGTGTATATAGTGAGATGAGAGTGTATGTCTGTGCAGGGCACGTGGACGAGGTGTGGGGCTTGGCGACGCACCCCACGCTGCCCCAGTCCGTGTATATAGTGAGATGAGAGTGTATGTCTGTGCAGGGCACGTGGACGAGGTGTGGGGCTTGGCGACGCACCCCACGCTGCCCCAGTCCGTGTATATAGTGAGATGAGAGTGTATGTCTGTGCAGGGCACGTGGACGAGGTGTGGGGCTTGGCGACGCACCCCACGCTGCCCCAGTCCGTGTATATAGTGAGATGAGAGTGTATGTCTGTGCAGGGCACGTGGACGAGGTGTGGGGCTTGGCGTCGCACCCCACGCTGCCCCAGTCCGTGTATATAGTGAGATGAGAGTGTATGTCTGTGCAGGGCACGTGGACGAGGTGTGGGGCTTGGCGTCGCACCCCACGCTGCCCCAGTCCGTGTATATAGTGAGATGAGAGTGTATGTCTGTGCAGGGCACGTGGACGAGGTGTGGGGCTTGGCGACGCACCCCACGCTGCCGCAGTTCGTGACGGCGAGCTGGGACCGCCTGCTCCAGCTGTGGGACGGGCTCAGCCACTCCACCGTCTGGAGCAAGGATATCGAGGTACCCACCACCATCTGCTGCTTCATCCACATCCTCAAACGCGATACTATTTTGCCCATTATTGTATCCGTTACAGTTCAAAATGAGTTAAATCTAAATATAAGGTTTGTGTAGGTGGTAGAGGCACGCTGTAGCTATCACTAGTTTCAGCATGAATGTGTCGGCTCGCCGCGTGCTGCCGCCCGACACACCCGCATTGTTTGCATTGCATTGGCCCACCTCTTTCCCCCTTTCCCTTTCCCTACTCCTCCCTGGTGTTGCTAGTGTCTATGGACGGTGGTGATCACACACCATCAGGTGATCCACCTGTTCGTTTGTTTGACATAAAAAAAAAATTATATTCTATCGACTTACAAAAATTTACTTCATGATAAATATACATCATCTAAATTTATAGTCTTGAAGTTGTTTAAACCATTTAACAGATAGCGTAAAAAGCGTAAGAATATTAACGAATACTTGTTTATGATATTAATTATAATCGAATCTGGGTATTAAAAAAAACTTATACCGTGTTCTTACAAAAATGTTAAATACGAATTTAATGCACTTAAAAAAAGTTTGATCGCAAAATACTGTCTTACCCTTGTTTACAAATGTACATTATTTTAATTTAAATATTCTCTAACACTTGTCTAAGTTGACAATTCTTATTCTATTGTTGTAATTAATTGTATCCTTATTTGCCGGCAAAAGAAGTTTCATAATAAACTATGGATTTCGTGGGTATAATTAATTTGAAAGAAGTAAATAAATTAAACAATTTTAGACATTCACAGCACTGACAGTGTATTAATCTATCATTATACTGTTCTTCCACCTTACGCACTTTCATGTAATATATAAATCTTATAAATTCCTTATTTTATTTATTTTAAACATCATTTTCTTTTAACTAAAATAGCACAATAAAGATAACCTATTTAACGTATCATAAATAAATTTTCTTAATGATCAAACATATTATTCATAAATTGAAATTGTTTGCAAAATATCTGTATGCAATGGAACGTTTTCGAATGATGAGATGGAATTGAACGAATGCTATTCCGAGTTGCTTGCATAAAAAACTTAAATCAGATGTTTAGTGAGAGACCGCTTGGTCACGCTATTGGAAGTATTTTAAACATGATTTCAACTAGATTTTAAATTTTAGGCATTGCTTTGTAAAACTCGTGGTATACCTGTGTTGTTCTTTTTCTAATCAGACCGATAATATTTATTTACCAAGGAAACCCCGAATTCAGGTCGATATTGTTCACTCCAAACGTGCGTCGAAAATGTTCATTAGATTCAATGTTATAAAAGAAATGTAGGAAACATCGATGTAATGTCAATTGTAAAGTGGCAGTTTATTTCACTGATCACTTTATCTGATTAAGCCACCATAGGACAATCTAAAATATAAACTTTTCCTGTGAAGAAGGTATTAGGTTCAGTTTTATATAATGATCTAACTAGATGATTCTCTTTTCGGTATAACAATTCTCCATAAAAAAAAGTTTTTATTAAACAGACATTGAATTTTCAAGGTTTAAAATAAATATCTAAATTCCCGCACTTGCAAACAAACTCTGTGTCGCGGGTAATTGAACAAAAACAAGTTACATAATTAATATCATGTCCCATTTGTTATAATACTTATTATTATGTGTATAAAACGCATGTGGCATCTTGGCATATATCGCTGTTTTATCACCTGTGCAATTCAGTAATTTAATATTTATGTTCTTTAATTCAATATAAATTTCAACAATTTAGTTCAGTTAGGAATTAGACCTCGATGAGTACGACTTTGTCCACTCAAAATAAAATCCGGGAGTCAGTGTGTGATTGTACATCTATGTTTTTTAATATATACAGTTAGTGGACACTTGTACGGTGTTATTACAAAAAAGTTAAATACGTATTGAGCCCTGGCTTTAAAAAGGTCTCATATTAAATGCACCGCGGTCGCCATCTCGTTCTTTTGTCTCGTTTTGGTTACGTTAGTTTAGACTTGTGAAAAAGGATAACACGAACTTGCCTCCGGCGAGCGCGGTGCATTTATTAGGAAACTTTTTTAAACCAAGTATTTAATACGTATTTAACTTTTTTGTAATAACACGAGTAAGGTTTAAATATAAATAGGAACATTCTCCTAACAGATCGTTCGTACCTAATCGAGCAGTACATTAAGTTACTAGCTTTTACCCGGGACTTTGTCCGAGTGGAATAGTTATTTTAGGCGAACGTTAATACGCAGCGGAAGCTTTTAAAATGAAAATAAACAACGATTTCAAAACATTATCCATTGATGTTCTGCTCTTATTGGTCTTAGAGCTCTGTAACACTAAAAGAATTTTTCAAATGGTACCAGTAGTTCGTGAGATTAGCTTGTTGAAGCAAACTGTTGAGGTTTGTAATATGAGTGTAGGGAGGATAGAGCAGTGAGCGTGGTAACGTGACGCAGGAGCGCGCGCAGTGCGCGGCGTGGTCGCGGGACGGCGCGGCGGTGGCGGTGGGCGCGCTCTCGGGCAAGTGGATGGTGTTCGACCCGCACTCCCGCGAACTGCTCACGCAGCACCACGACGGGTAATCACCCCACTCACTTATATTCATCGGGACTTCCCCCGCTTTCTCTAACAATACTCTTTAACTAAATTCCTAATTTTTTAGACGGCATCCTGGAATGCCATGTAGTGGATTTTATATTATATTCATAATCTCGTGTTATTTCACTCTATATTTTGTAATATTGGTAATGTTTTATGTAATACTAGCGGGCCCGGCAGACGTTGTCCCGCTCTGATTATGAAAAAATCCTTAACAAATTATATACTAAAACGTTCCTCATCAATCACTCTATCCACCGGTGAAAACCGCATGAAAATCCGTTCGGTAGTTATTGAATTTATCGCGAACAGACAAACAGACAGACGCGGTGGGGGACTTTGTTTTATACTATGCAATGATAGTTTGGTTATTGTGTACAAGTGAAGTGGATAGGAAATAATACCGCGAAGCATGGATTCTGAATTGACACAAAAACTCCCTAGAAAGTTCTAAGAAGAGGGCCATCATCTTTGTAATATTATTAACTATTCGGCAATGGCAGCTGTAATAATCTACTAGAAGAATGATTGTCAAAAAAAAAGTAAAAAAGAAAGTAATATCTGATATGGTGTAATTACAGTTCAGAGCCAATACAAACTATACAATACTCCCCGGATAATAAGATGGTGGGCATCGGGTCCCGGGACAACTTTATATACGTGTACAGAGTCGACGATAACGGGGCTCGTTACAGCCGCATCGGGAAATGCCTGGTAATTATATATATTTATTTATTTTTTATGACATTTAAAAAAAACAGTTGATTTCTATTTATAATAATTTCTTATGCAAAACTTTATCCCTCTGTTTTAAATTAATATGCTTCTTCAGGTATGTCTAAGAATAACTTTGTTTTAACGCCATCCATCGGTTTCATACTACAACGATGGTCGCTACCAAAATTTAAATGTTTGTTATTTTGTAAAATATTTCAGCAAATTTGTTCTGCCATCTACATTTTCATTCTTTAAACGTTACGAATTTCGTTCATTCTGGAAAGGATTTTATCTGATTGATGGCTTTTGCATTCATTCACTTATAAAAGTAAACAGAACACCGATTTGTATGCAATATTAATGATTGCTATATACGTGACGGTTTTATGACTAAAATTTAAAAAAAAACGTTGTTTGTGTTCCTTTCTCTAATAATATCGATGTTTTCACATCATCATCTTGAGTATAATTGTTGTTAAAAACAAATAACATTTAGTAATAACGTACTTATATGTAATTTGGTATCATTGATTATTACTACTCTAAATATAAACACGATTATATATTAATTTCACGCGCAACAAGGGCACAGAGAAAAAGCGTAGAAGGGTAAATGAAAAATTATAAGATTATGCCTGAAAATCTCGTAATACTGTTTTTATTTCACGTGACCGTTCAAAGATTATACAAAAGAAATAATTAGAAATGGTGACTAGAAACATAATATATAATATACCACAAAAATTAAGTTTATTTAAAGTCTGTATAAATTCTTAGATTTAGCTGCTATTATAAGATTGAAGTATGCCAAGAGAAATGCAAATCAATTTTCTTAAATAGTTTGACCAGAACAAAAGTATATTTCTGTCCAAAAAAAGGGGCACATATGCCCATTTTTGCATTATCAAGTTTCATTCATGTTCGAAATCTGCAAAAATAATACATATAATAGTGTTTTTCGTTCTTGAAATGTAATAAATTAGCGGGTCGGGCGGACGTTGTCTTGCCTTAATAATAAAAAAAATCTAAAATTCAACCGCAGCGCCACCTACTGTGTCCAATTGTGAATCTAAACCATTCTCGGATCCACTCGAACACGCACACAAAATTTCATCAAAATCAGTCCAGCCGTTTAGGAGGAGTTCAGTGTCATACACACGTACAGAAGAAATTTATATATATAAAGATATAGAAACGAATTAATAGAAATTTGCTAAAAACGAAGGCTACAATTTTTTTTACTTTTCTCCATTTTCTGTTTTATTCGAAGGGGAAGAACGCATATTTTCCAAATAAAATTACATTAAAAAGGCGCGTATTACTATTTAGAGATAAGCAAAACATTTTTTTTTGTAGTGTTTTAAATGCTATAGAATCCTGAGAACATATATAAAGTTTACAAAATAATCCTTGTATACATATCAGCATGATTATGAAACTAGATTATTGACCCAGTAATTTGTACTAATGACCTAGTATTGACTATGTACATAACCAATAGTAGCTAAGTACTTTAAGAATTTGCAATCTACCAACAGTAATTTTGAAATCTTTTTTTTTTCTCGAACTGACTACGACATTGACGTTATCAAGGCCTTAACAGCTTCACCGGACTACAACCTTTTACTAATTATAGTTAACTAGCAGCCCGCTCCGGCTTCGCACGGGTATAAAATATATAGCCTAAGTCATTCACTGAAAAAATGATTAAAATCGATCCAGTAGTTTTGATTTATTCATTACTGCCCGTGGCCCGCCTGCGTTTGTTGTAATGTAAGCGGAAAAATGTAATTATTTACAACATCACATTAGAAACCTCAAAAATAACAGTATCTCTCCACTATTTAATGGATGTTATTATAGATATAAACCTTCCTCTTCAATCACTCTATCTATTAAAAAAAACCGCATCAAAATCCGTTGCGTAGTTTTAAAGATTTAAGCATACATAGTGATATAGGGACAGAGAAAGCGACTTTGTTTTATACTATGTAGTGATTGAACCAATAATAATTTAGTAAGTAAGTTGTCAATAACAGGTTATTGGTACAAATCGTCTGGAAAATGGTATCGTTACAATAATCACCCCAATGTATATATTGAAATGAAACTTTAAATCCGATAAAGTGAATGATGATCCAGAATTGTAATTTCCAATAAAATACAGAGATTTATAA